>CM035846.1:238239750-238839750 GCA_020510985.1 Pholidichthys leucotaenia
TGTGGCCATATTCAAAAAGTTGACTTGATTGAGCAAAACCAATGTGATTTTTGGATTCAGCACATCACAGTTGTCCTAAATCTGCGAAAAAAAACTTCGACAATAAATTTGGTGTTGACCAGTGTAATAATAATGAAAGCACCAAGGTGCATCTGCCTTGGTGCGACCTCTACTGGTCTGGCCTAGTTATTACAATACCTTTTTTGTGACTCCATTGAATAGAGAGTTAAATTTGTGTTTATTTTGAAAACCAAAGGGTTATTTCAAAATTCTGGCAAATTAAATGTTGAGAAAATATGGTGATATGATACAAGCCTTTAGTTGCACTTGATTTTGACCAGGCAAGCTGAAAAGCTGATAACAGACAGATACACACACACACACACACACACACACAACCACACACAGACCCGTTGAGTGATTACCGTATGCCTCCGTTGCACCGAAGCATAACAAACACCTGGTTTCAACAACCCAAAAGGTGGAGATGAACATGGAAAGTACAGTACTCGGAGGAACAGCAAAAAATAAAATTGACTACATAATGAAGTCCAGATTTTGAAAGGCAATATGTCAATCCAAAAGCTACCCTGGAACAGACTGTGCAAGTGACTACACACCAGTCATTTGTGTAATGAAGATTAAGCTCAGAAAGATGAAGAAAGCCAGTAAAAATCCAAGACTTAACTATGCATCTTGTAAAGACCCCGACCTTGTACCCCAAGTTTGAGGTCAAGATTACCAGCTGCAGTCCCTAGAAGGGTTTCTTTATAGAGATTTCTGTCACACTGTGTTGCTGGTAATTGAAGGATTAACCCAGCTTCACTGTTTTCAGCTGCAAGGCGATCTCCTCTTACCTGAACCCAGAGCTCTGACTGAGTGACCTGTCCAGCCAGCAGCCCAAGACGCACCCTTGTATTAGCGACAGCTCCTTCGTGGTCTAATTGCTCTTGGTAATCTGGGTAGTTGTTTAACCACTTGCGCTCCATTGTTCCGCGGGCGGGCAAGTCTCTGCGTCCTAGGACGCACGAGGGCACACTCCTGCGCCCTCATGCGCACTCAGACGCATAGTCCAGATTGTGGTGATGTAGGTGGTGATGGTGATGTAGTGGCGTCCAAGCGCCACTAAAAAAAAAACTGCAGACACAGCCGCGAACAGATTAGTTCATCTGATTGACCTCTCATTCGACTAATAAGAGCCTTGAATTGGGTTTCTGAAACCTTGAAGAGCCAATGAATGAAAACCTAGGAAGGAGGACCCGCCTACTGTGAATGCAGGAGCCAATTGAAGCACAGAAATTCAGGCTGGGTGAAGAGAGATTTACTGCTGCAGCAGATGAAAACAAAGGACGCTGGACGAATCTGCTACAGACCCCGCAGCATGGAGACCACCCACAAGTGGGACCTGCACTCATTCCAGCAGAATAGACGTTTAGGATTCTCTTCCGTCATCATAGACCGATGGAGGCCGACGACAAAGGTCGTAAATCATTCACCAAAACTGCAATATTGGAATTATGTTTTGATCGGGATCCATGAGCGGACCAGCGTCGCGTTCGTCTGACAATGGGGAAGAGAAGTTCGCCAGGACTCTGCTGCTGTGAAGAGGTAAGGTGTTATAAGCTAAATTATTATTTCTCCCTGAAAACTGTAATCCAAAAATGACTTTTGACCGATCGGTAAATTACAACTGTACTGCGCACGAAGTACGAAGTGCGTGAGCCGCGATAAACGGTTCATTTGCCATGTTCGGACCGTGAACGCCCCCCCCCCCCCCCCCGCTGCAGAAGAGGAGCGGGGGGGGCGTTCATGGTCCGAACGCCCCCCAGTCTGCGGGGGGAAGCATATGAGTCTATTCCTTCATGTAGCGATGGCCGTCTTCTGTAGCGAGGGGGGGGGGACAACCCCCCCCACACACACACAGTAGCGAGGGGGGGGGAGCCGCTGTGAAAACATGCAAGGAGTGTAATCCATCGTGTAGCGAGGGCCGAACTCCGTCTCCCCCCCACACACACACACACACACAGACACAGCCCTGAGTGTGACCTTTCATTAGAGCCCAAAATGAAGATTCTACATTGAATTATTCAAAAGTTACAGATGTTTTTCCAAACTGTGCCATTTGGCACAATTTGGCACAGTTCCAAAACGCCTGGGAACTACCTGAGAACAAAGCTGTGTAAAATATTCATTTTTTGTGGTATTGTTACCAAATCTTCCGGTTCCGGTTCCGCCGGACCGGTGGCGCCACACGAGTAGGCTGCCTGTTGCAACAGCCTTTTTTTTTTTTTTTTTTTTTTTAAATCTTCCTTCTTCTTTCTACACCTTTCACTCTGTATATATATCACGGACGCTCGGATCGCCCCGGGGGTCTCCCGGGTTGGCGGACGGAGCCACGGTTTGCAGCGGGAGACGCTACAGCGGGGAGGAGCTAGTGCTAGCTAGCACTTGGCCGCCGCCCGGTGCTAATGGGAAACTCGACATACCGGGAGCTGTAGCGAAAACGACGCGGGTGCCGGGCTGGAGTTTAGGCGGCGTGCAAGAAATATAAGACAGAATAATAAAGAGCGATGGCAAGAACCAAGCAGACCGCCCGTAAAATCTACTGGAGGAAGAAGCCCCCCAGGATGCAGCTAGCCACCGTCACAGGCCCGTGGCTCTGAGAGAGATCCGTCGCTGCCAGAAATCCACGGAGCTGCTCATCCGTAAGCTGCCCGTCCAGCGCCTGGTGAGGGAGATCGCTCAGGACTTCAAGACCGTCCCGCGTTTCCTGAGCTTCGCCGTCATGGCTCTGCAGGAAACCAGCGAGGCCCACCTGGTGGTCTCTTCTTCGCTAAGGGGGTCACCATCATGCCCAAAGACTTCCAGCTGGCCCGCTGCATCCGCGGAGAGAGAGCTTAGACTTTCTGCTGCACATTCACCAACCAACCATAATGCTCTGCACTGTGTGTCTATATATATATACTGTATATATATAGTAATATGGACATATGTTTAGTAGATGTTTTTTCTTGCCTTCTGATTATTGCTCTGAGTGTTGCTATCCCTGTGCTGTTGCAATCCTGGAATTTCCCCATTGTGGGACTAATAAAGGCTTGTCTTATCTTATCTTAAATTTGGATCTCAGCTTGATAACACTTGGTTCTACATTTCTGTTGCATTTTCCAGCCGGATCGGACAGCTGTGTGTTATTTGCAAGCATTTGTATCCAAAAAAACACTGTCCAAATTTATTTTCTTCAAGTTCAGTATGTTTAGATGACTGTAACTCAGTGGCCGGAGCACGTAGAGAGATTGTTTTTTTTGCCAAAAAATTCAAAGTGTTTTCTTTTAAATGAGACCAACCCCATGAAGATGCTGCAAAGGGTTGAATAACAGCTTTCGATTTACTTTGGGCATGTTTTTTTTTGGCATTTTTAGGAAAATTGCCCGGAGTGCAAGGGGTTAAGATCAGGAAAATTGATCTATAGGAGACCTGTTTTAATTTTGCATTCATTTTAAGTCTTAATTATTTTTATTATAATTGGAAAAAATCATTTTATTTTTATTTACTTTGTTCTATTTTATTATCATTTTATAAGCATTTCTTTCAAGTCTTTATGTTTGTAAGTTTTATTCATATTTCATATTGTCCTTGCAATAAAGTTGTTAATGAAATTGCAATTGTTATTTTGGGCAAAAAGTATCTGTATCAAAGAAAAAGTCCCATAAATTAATGGTATCGTATCGAAAGGAAAAATGCTGGTATCGCCCATCCCGACTGCATCAGAGTTGAAAAAACTGGAAAAAATCTCTACTTTTTTTTGAGCATTTGGCCATCCGGGGTCTATTCAGAATTGGATGGCAGGAACAAACAATGCAAAGCAAACCAAAAAAAAACTATTTCCCTCTCAAATTTCCCGTAAGCCCTCAAGTCACGTGATGTGACTGACATAACGAGGCCTCACTTGCTACAGTTACGTGACTGTAGGCATGCTGACACAGTGCTCCACACTGCTTGTGACACTTCCGTGTTATATTGCTCGAGTCAGTCTCGAGTGGGCGGTGCCAAGCATAACATCACTAGGTATAATAAAACCCAGATTTTGAGAATTATACCTGTGTCGATATATCTTTTGACTGCTTGGTCCCTCACATTTGGTGGCAGCGGTGGAATCATCCAGTTAAAAGGCACAGGTTTTTTTCCCTGTTTTTTTTTTTTCTCTTTTTCTTTCAACCTGTAAGCCATGCAGAGGGGTGGAAGAAGTGCAACAGGAGCCCAAGGAGATGAACAAAACCAACAGATCAGTTCAGAAAGGCAAACTAATGTGGAACAGGAGGAAAATGGAGCTTCTGGAGGGGTAGACAGCACTGGGGACAAAGGTAAGGAGCCAACCATATCAGACTTGGTTTCTCTTTTCCGCTCACATATGGGGAAACGAGGCCAGAGAGATTAGACAGAGGGAGGAAAATGCACAGCAAGAGCAACGTTTTAGAGCACTTAAACATCAGTTTCAGCTCTTACAGGTTGAAGTGCAAGCCCGCACTGCAGTGCCTGGCCCTCAGTCAGTTGAACCACCTGATGTGGAGCCTCCAGGCAATGTTCCTCCTCCCCAAGCTGGCCCAAGTGAGTCAATCAGCACTTCAGGTCAGTCTCATTTTTTTTAGCCCAAATTGCAAAAACTTACAGATTATGATGACACTGAACATTTTCTAATTACCTTTGAACGTATTGCACTGGCTTGTCGATGGCAGAAGAGTGACTGGGTTTTTCATCTTATACCATTACTCACTGGTAAAGCAAGAGGTACATATGTACACATGGACACTGATGATTCTTTGGATTATAATAAAGTCAAGGAAGCCAATCTTTACGATATAGGCAGAGATTCTGCTCTCTTGATGTAAATCCTGATGAAGGTCCTAAAGAGCTATATGCACATTTAAAGGAGTTGTATGGAAAGTGGATCCACCCTAAAGATAAAACGGTCTAGGAAATTGTTGAAATCATAATCCTTGAACAATATTTGAGAATGTTATCTCCTGAGTTGCAGGTTTGGGTAACAGAGCATAATATAACTTCTGCTACAGAAGCTGCAAAGCTGGCGGATGTGTTTGTGGCAACGAGCTGGATGACACAAGGCTTTCTTTTTCTCCAACATACAGCAAACACGCTTCAAAGCTCGGTTGAGCTATTGCACTATCAAGATCCCTGTACATTCCTCTTTTATACTTTGTTGCATGGACAGAGAGAATGTGTGGCACATTAGCATTCAGATTGTCAGAAAATGCACATCATAAACATAACATGCACAGGCGCCACTTCGACACCTTATTCTCTCCATGGCTCCTGGTTACGCTTCCTCTCCCCAGGAGGTGTATAGACTAACTGTCTCGCTTGATACCTCCCGGAGACACCTCTTCATTCAATCCATTGTCCTCTCCTCCCTTTGTCTCTCTGGGTGTGAGGAAACCCTACAACTGTGCTCCCCACACAGCCCTCCCCCCCGAACACACGCAGCGACCGGCAGTGGGTGAAAAAAGTTTGACGTCTGTGTCTTTGTTTTTATGCATTTTAATGTGTTTCAACGTTATTCTCTGTGTTGTTTTGTCCTTGAATGTTTGTGGACTGTATAACGAAGAGCTCCCTGGTTCCATCAGTATGGATTTCCTCCTTGTTTTTACACTGTCGTTTTTTTTCCTACCAGCTCTTTGTCTTGGAGGTAAGCGCAATCGCGATCATGCCGGGAAGAATACAATATTCCAGAGACATGTTACTGCATTTAAACATGGATAATGCAGCATCTGTGTTTGAGTCTGTGCCGCAACTGCCGGACTTTATTTTAAGAGATTTTCATGGACACAGCAATGAAAAGAGAGACAAGAGGAGGAAACGCAGAAAGAGTGGAGGCGTAAGATTAAACCTGAGGAGGTGTCAGCTTAACCGCATTCCTCTTCCTTCCATTATTATGGGGAACGTACAATCCCTGAGAAATAAAGTGGATGAAATTCAAGGGAATGTACGATATCAGAAGGATTTCAAGAACTGTTGTGTCATGGCTTACACAGAAACGTGGCTTACGGCGCATGACCGGGATGCGGACCTGTGTATTGACGGCTTTGGAGCCCTGCTTCGCTCGGAAAAGGTAACGGGGAAACGTCAGGGGGGTAGCGTATGCTTATATATTAATAAACAGTACTGCACATCTGTCATGGTCAGAGAGCGCATCTGTACACCAGATGTGGAGCTTCTGTCCGTATCGCTATGCCCCTTTTATCTGCCCCGCGAGTTCCCCCAACTTTTCATAACGACTGTGTACATTCACCCGAGAGCGGATGCTGACTCTGCCTCCAGCACCATCTTTGATGTGGTACAGCGGTTGCAGTCGATTTCCCCAGAGGCTCCAAATTTTATCCTAGGGAATTTTAACCATGTTTCTTTAAAGAAGACACTTAAAAACTTTTATCAGTATGTCTCCAGCCCAACCAGGCGAAAAAAGACATTGGACCTGTGCTATGGATCCATTGAGAGGGCCTATAAATCTATTCCCCTTCCTCCTTTAGGATCCTCAGATCACAACTATGTACATTTGCTGCCCACATATAAAACTGCTCTCAGAAGAGACAAGGCGAAGACCGGAGACATAAACGTGTGGACAGAGGATTCAGTGCACTGCCTCCAGGAATGTTTTAACTGTACGGACTGGGAGGTGTTCACACAGTCCTGCGGAGAAGATTTGGACTCTTTAGTGGACGTGACATGCTCATACATGGCTTTCTGTAGAGACATGATCGTTCCACGTAAACGTGTCAAAATATATCCCAACAACAAGCCATGGGTTACAAAATCAGTTAAATCCTGCTTACAGAGGAAAGCACTTGCCTTTAAACAGGGGGTTGTTTCTGAGCTGCAGGTTGCCACAAAAGAGCTGAAGGCCGAAATTTTAAGAGCAAAACAGAATTATAAATCAGAGTTGGAAAGCAAGATGGCAACAAAGAAACTTGGTTCAGCCTGGGCCAGTATGAAAACTATTGCAGGCCTTCAGAGCGCAGTGGTGGGTTGTCCATCGGATCCGATGATGACATATTGCATTCTGCAGCTCATCGATGCACACGAAGGTGGATCTGCAGTCCTAGCCTGGTTGTGCAGAGTCTTGAACAGTGGGGGCATTGGAAGTCCGTTGTTGTGATCACTGCTGATGCAGCTCTGTGTCGCTTTTCTCTGGCATCAATGAGTTTCTGGCGTCGTGCTTCTTCGTAGTTGGAAGCAGCTTTGTGGATTAAGGCTCTCCATTCTGGTCTGTCCATAGCATGCTCCTCCAGTTCCTTCAGCTTGACGTGACACCACTGGATGTTTGCTTTCACAGTATCTTTTTATCGCAGCTTTGGGCAGCCTCAGTTTCTCTTGCCGAGCTGGAGCTCACCATACATCAGGTGTCTTGGCATCCTAAACTCCTCCATTCGGATGACATGCCCCACCCATCGAAGTTGGGCCTTAATGAGCATGGCCTCAATGCTGGTGGAGTTGGCACACTCCAGAACCTCCAGGTTGGTGATGTGGTCTTGCCAGCTGATTCTGAGTATGGAACGGAGAGCTTGCATGTGGAAGTACTCCAGCTTTTTGACGTGTCTGTGATACAGCGTCCATGTTTCACAACTGTAGAGGAGGGAGGGGAGTACCACAGCATTGTAAACTTTCAGTTTCGGTGATAGCCGGATACTGTGTTGGTTGAGCACTCAGGTGCGGAGTCTGCCCAGTGCCTGGCTAGCCTTGTCGATTCTCGAGGTGATTTCTTTGTCCAGGGAGCCATCACAGGAAATGGTGCTTCCTAGGTACTTGAAATGTTCGAGATTGGCAAGTGGTGTGTCGTCGATGACAATGTTGGGTGCAGGTGGATGAGTGTTTGGTGCAGGTTGGTGAAACACCTCCATCTTGCCGAGGCTGACGGTCAGGCCGAAGAGCTTTGAAGCCTCAGAGAAGCGGTCTAACATCATCTGCAGGTCGGATTCTGCGTGGGCCACAAGGGCGCAGTCATCAGCAAAGAGGACTTCTTGGAGGAGGGTTTGCAGGCTCTTTGTCTTGGCAGTGAGACGACACAGGTCGAAGAGGGAGCCATCCAATCGGTAGCGAATGTAGACCCCCTTCACCAGGTCTCAGACGGCATGGGACAGCATGCAGGTGAAGAACACGCTAAATAGGACTGGAGCTAGGACACAGCCCTGCTTCACACCGTTGCTGATTGCAAAGGCTTCCAACACATTCCCGCTGGAGATGACCTGGCCAGTCATACCGTCGTGGAAAAGCCTGATCATCGATATAAACTTTGGCGGGCATCCGATATGCTCTAAGATTGTCCAGAGGGCCTCTCTATTGACCGTGTCAAAAGCCTTGGTAAGATCTATGAAGACAGAGAATAGGGGCATGTTTTGTTCAATGCACTTCTCTTGGAGTTGTCTCATGGCAAAAATCATATCAACAGTACTTCTGCCAGGCCTAAAGCCGCACTGTGCCTCTGGGAGATTCTGCTCTGATACTGTGATAAGTCTGTTGAATATGACTCTGGCAAAGCTCTTCCCTGCGATAGAGAGGAGGGAGATGCCCCTATAGTTGCCACAGTCGGATGTGCTTCCCTTGTTCTTGTAGATGGAGACAATCAGGGCATCACGGAAGTCATCAGGCATCTCCTCCTCTTCCCAGACACTCTGCAGGACATCATGAAAGGCTTCGAGGACGTTGGGGCCTGCCGCCTTGTAGATCTCAGCAGGAATGCCATCCTTTCCCGATGCTCTGCCTGAGTTCGTCTGAAGGATCGCCTTCTTAATTTCGTCTATGGACGGGGGTTCTGCGAGCGAGTCTTGCATTAGCTGCTGGGGGATCTGGTTCAGTACGTCTGCGTCAACTGATGAGGGTTGGTTAAGCAGATTACTGAAGTGCTCTTGCCAGCGCTTGATCAAGCCCTCTTGGTCTTTAATCAGGGTCGAACTGTCCGAGGACAGCAACGGGGAGCAGCCTGATGCGGAGGGGCCAAAGACTGTCTTCAGAGCACTGAAGAATTTCTTGGAATTGTGGGTGTCCGCATAGTGCTGGACTACGGCCGCTTTATCCTGCCACCACTGGACCTGCATCAGTCCAAGGTCGGACTAGACTTTTGCCTGCAGAGTTTTGAATCTTTCACTCTTGGAGACGGAGGACGGGTCATTCTGCCACTCGATGTAAGCCTTGTTCTTAGTATGGAGGGCTTCTCTGATCTTGTCATCGTTTTCATCGAACCAGTCTTCATGGGTTCTAGTTTTGGCTCCGAGCACTTCCTTTGCAGTCTCAGCAACGGTATCTTTGAAGGAGGACCATTTCTCGGAGCTGCTTTCGGAGGTCAGACCATCTTGGAGTTTTTCATCAAGTGCTTCTTGGAACTCTGTCAGACAGATTGGATTCTTCAGTCTGGTGACATTGTAGTAGGCCCTGACAGTCTTGGGTCGATTTCTGTGAGGCGGAGCGATGTGCAGTGTCATTACAGCCCTGACCAGCCTGTGATCAGTTCAGCATTCAGCACCTCTCATGGCACGGGTCACTTGGACGTCCCTGATGTCACGTTGGCGTACAATGACAAAATCGATCATGTGCCAGTGTTTTGACCTCGGGTGCATCCAGGTGGTCTTGTACTTGTCTGCCATCCTGAACATGGTGTTAGTGATGCAAAGGCTGTGTTCTGCACACTTGCTGAGGAGGAGCAGGCCGTTGTCGTTGATCTTGCCTACTCCGTGTCTACCCAGAACACCTTTCCAGTTGCTGGGGTCCTTTCCTATTCTAGCGTTGAAATCGCTAAGCACAACAAGTTTGTCATTTTGTGAGGTTGACCTGATGACCTGGTCAAAGTGTTCATAGAACTGCTCTTTGTCTTCGTCCGGGCTGATGAGCGTAGGAGCGTATGCACTGATGACTGTGAGGTATCTGGACTTGCTGAGAGGAATGCGCAATTTCATGAGACGCTCGCTGATTCCAACTGGCAGGGCTGGTATGTTCTTCAGCAGTGCTGTTCTAATGGCAAATCCAACACCATGTATCCTGTCCTCAGCTTGCGGCTTTCTTTTCCAGAAGAAGGTGTACCCACCTCCCTCTTCTCTCAGGGACCCTTCATCAGCAAGGCGGATTTCGCTGAGTGCGGCAATGTCTATCCGGTATCGCTGGAGCTCTTTTGCAATGAGCGCCGTTCTTCTCTCCGGTCTCAATGTACCGGCTCTATCCAGAAGTGTTCGGACATTCCAAGCTCCCAAAATGAACCTCTTGAGTTTTTCCTTCTTTTGTATTATTCGACCGCTGTGAGGATGAGTCCATCAGCCGCGGTAAGCTGACCAGACGCTAAGAGGGCAAGCATTTGTCTGGAGCACCTTTTCTAGCCCCCTCCTTCGTGTGAGGGTGGGCAGTGCTGTCCTAAAGAGGCTGCCCAGTTGCCCACAGGTGCTGCCGAACTGTCCTGTTGCCCTTGGATTCAGGAGCAGAGCAACCACTTGCCCATGGACCGCCTGCGTGCAGGTTTGTGACTACAACCGCCAGTGATCATCTCCACCTGTTGCTTCGCCACGTGCCCATCGCCGCAGGACTTGAGGGGTGTGGGTTGACAGATCAGTAATGAGTTGCAAAAGGGACCTGTGCGTGAAGGCTTTATAGTGAGAAGACCGTTGCACAGGGGCAATCCCACTCTCTCGGCCTGGGGAGTCTTGATCCAGTGGCACGGGAAACCGTTACGACAGGAGGCTGCCAGGCTGCAGTGGATGACCAGGACTTCTATCGGTGCCATGTCCTGCTCTAGGCACTCCACAACACTTGCTGCCACCACCTTCACAACCGTTGGATCTCAGGTGATCTCTTCCGCTCATTCCACCGGGAGTCAGTCTTCGCGTGCAATAGGGCTGACACGGCCCAGGCCTAACTCACTGAGGGTTTCAGACCCGTCAGCTACCTTCACCTGGTTCAGCCGGCTCGCCAAAGCTGTTGTCCGGGGGGTGGCCACTGTTGCATGCGACAGCTTCGAGGAGCCACAGGTGAAAGTTGAGTGTCAGGTGAGGACCAGTGGCAGGCGAGCTGCCCTGGAAAAGACATGGCGTGCCCCCCTTGCCAAAGGTACTACCTCTCCCTGACACCCCAAACCCTGTTCAGACACAGAGCTGGCTAATGCTCTTAATTGTTTTTATGGTTGTTTTGATTCCTTTGAGGAAGGAGGATGGAGGATGGAGAGGAGTGGAGGATGCCACAGAGGAGTGGAGGATGCCACTGTCACTCTGTTTAACATGCTTTTAAAACATCTGGATTTTAATGGGACACACGCCAGGCTTTTATTTGTGGACTTTTCTTCCGCCTTTAACACAATCCAAACTCATATTTTAGTTGAAAGGCTCCTGCAACAATTTGATTTGAGTAATAATCTGGTGGGTTGGATTCTGGATTTTTTAACCAACAGGACACAGAGAGTAAGGGTCAATGGTACATTGTCTGACCAAAAGTGTTCTTCTACTGGCTCTCCTCAGGGGTGTGTGTTGTCACCACTACTCTTCATCCTGTACACAAACATGTGTCGGAGCAGACATGACAACAGACACATTATAAAGTATGCTGATGATTCAGTTGTTGTTAGTCTCCTCCAGGATGGTGAGAGTGGCCAGGGCCCAGTAGTTGATGATTTTGTTCACTAGTGTGAGGATTCCTACCTGCAGCTGAATACGACAAAAACTAAAGATATGATTATTGACTTTAGGAGGAAAACTCCCAGGCACAAAGTCACTGTACTAAAAGGCCAGACCACTGAACGTGTGCAATCCTACAAAGATCTTGGGACGATTATTGATAGTAATTTAAACTTTGAAGAGAACTGTGAAAGGGTGTGCAAAAAGGGTCAGCAACATTTGCATTGTTTAAGGAAACTTGCACGCTTCCAAATTGACCAAACCATAATGACAATGTTTTATCGGGCCTTTATTGAATCTGTTTTATCTTTTTCTTTAGTGTCATGGTTTGGTCAGATAAAACTGAAACAGAGGAAATCCTTGGATCAAGTAGTTAGATGGTCCAGTCGTTTGCTTGGTGAGTCACAGCTGAGCCTGACATCCCTGTACACCAGACAGGTACAGAGGATTGCTACCTCCATTTTAAATGATGACTCCCACCCTTTGCACTGCCACTTTCAGCTTCTTCCCTCCAGACGGAGGTTTGCTGTCCCAAAAAGTAAAACCCAGCGCTACAAAAGCAGCTTTGTCCCTGCTGCTGTTAAAGAATTGAACAAGATGTAACAATATATTGCACATAATTTAGTTACCCATTTATTAATTTTATTTTATATTTACTTATTTTTGTAAGTTTTTTATTTGGGTTCTAAATCTTTTATTGGGTTTTAGACTTTTGAGTTTTTAACCTCTTTGACTAGTCTTTAACTTTTTTAATATGATCCTTCTCTCTTTTCTCTTTGTTTTTTTCTCTTATCTCTTTGTCCTATGTCCTGATTGGTGGAGCCTTGAGCACTTTTATCATGTTTATAGTCAGCTTCATGTGTGCCTGTGTTTGTGTTCATGTTGAATGTAATTGTGGTTTGTAAATATGGATGTCACCTGACTGCAAAACAAATCTACCTACGGGTACAAATAAAGTAACCTGAACCTGAACCTGAACACCCAGAAGGAGCTTTAACCCCCCGGTCCTTTGGGCTCAAGTCGGCACCCATAGCGGCTGCAGCGGGGGGTTGTCGGTCCCATAGAACCGTCCTGCTGCTGACGTGTATTGGAGGATGTGTTAGTCTGTGGGGGGAAAGGGGGAGGATTGAAAAGCACTGCTTCATCCCAGGTAACAACACGTTAAACGCCCCATGGTGCGTGGGTACATGGAGTCCGGTGCGCGTCGTGCTTGACAGAGACAAAACCGGCAATCAGCCGTTTTTTTTGGGGTGGAGGTGTGGGAAAAGCAATGTGGAGGGCAAGAGGGAAGTGGGGAAAACAATGGAGGGCTGGCCCGGGATGTTAAAAGCCTCCAGGCCGTGCAAAAATTGTGCGCAGATCAGCCTCGGGTGTGGGACTTTTCCGGTAAACTCTCCGGAGATCCACGGTGGCTGCAAAAAAGTAAATTCTGTCAACTCCTCCTAGGTGCAGAGCTCAGTCCTGAAAGGATCTGGGGAAGGCGATTGGCCCAATTCCCCGAGGATGCATAGTGGCTGAAAAAAACTTAAGCTGTGTCAGGGAAACTGCCAAATCTGCTTTAGGTGCGGGGTCAGTCCTAAAGGATCCGGGGAAGGCAATCGGCCCAATTCCCCGGGGATGCGCAGTGGCTGAGAAACAAATATAAGTCCTATCGATGAGGCTGCCCGCCTCCTTTAGGTGCAAAGCGCAGCCCTAACGGATCTGGGGAAGGCGATCAGCCCTGTTCCCCACAGATATGTAGCGGCTGAGGACAATATATAAGTTCTTGGAGCCGGCTTGCCCCTGGTGTGTGGTGCGCGTGTCTGGCGCAGCGACCACATTGCAGCATTTTGTGCCATCCATAGTTATCCCCATAATCCCGCAGAGTGCGCACGGGGCTTCTGTGCGCTGAAACCCCACTGTCATGAGGTGAAGCCAGGGTCCGGGAGCTTGACTGAAACAGCGCAGGCAGCACTGATTTCTCCCTTCAGACTCCGGGGCAATGCTCGGCTCACTATCCATGGCGCATCTTGGGTCCCAGTGTGGCTCACTCTCCCTGGCCCTTCAGGTTGCCAGTGTGGAGAAAGGAACCGACAAGTGCTCTCCATGGTACATCGGGTTCACCACTGTGGAGAAAAAAGGATGCAGGCGAAGCATGACAATTTAGATTCCACAGTGTGGTGAAAGGGATAGGCAATCCATCTCATGTCGAGGGTCACCACTGTGGAGAAAAAGGAACGGGCAAAGGCAACGAGCTAGATGACACAAGGCTTTATTTTTCTCCAACATACAGCAAACACGCTTCAAAGCTCAGTTGAGCTATTGCACTATTAAGGTCCCTGTACATTCCTCTTTTATACTTTGTTGCATGGACAAAGAGAATGTGTGGCACATTAGCATTCAGATTGTCAGACAATGCACATCATTAACCACTTGCACTCCGGGCAATTTTCCTAAAAATGCCAAAAAATAACGTGCCCAAAGTAAATCGAAAGCTGTTATTCAACCCTTTGCAGCATCTTCATGGGATTGGTCTCATTTAAAAGAAAACACTTTGAATTTTTTGGCAAAAAAAACATAATCTCTCTACGTGCTCCGGCCACTGAGTTACAGTCATCTAAACATACTGAACTTGAAGAAAAAAAAATTGGACACAGTGTTTTTTTGGATACAAATGCTTGCAAATAACACACAGCTGTCCGATCCGGCTGGAAAATGCAACAGAAATGTAGAACCAAGTGTTATCCAGCTGAGATCCAAATTTGGTAACAATACCACAAAAAATGAATATTTTACACAGCTTTGTTCTCAGGCTGTTCCCAGGCGTTATGGAACTGTGCCAAATTGTGCCAAATGGCACAGTTTGGAAAAACGTCTGTAACTTTTGAATAATTCAATGTAGAATCTTCATTTTAGGCTCTAATGAAAGGTCACACTCAGGGCTGTGTCTGTGTGTGTGTGTGTGTGTGTGTGGGCGGGGGGTCGTTCCCCCCCCCCCCCGCTACCAAGGACCAAATTCGGCCCTCGCTACATGACGGAATACACTTTTTTTTTTCCTTGCATGTTTTCACAGCGGCTCCCCCCCCCCTCGCTACTGTGTGTGTGTGTGTGGGGGGGGGGGGAAACCGTGAACGGACCGTGAACGTCCCCCCCCCCCTCGCTACAGAAGAGGGCCATCGCTACATGATGGAATAGACTGATATGCTTCCCCCCGCGGACCGGGGAGCGTTTGGACCGTGGCCTCCCCCCCCCCGCTCCTCTTCTGCAGCGGGGGGGGGGGGGCCTTCACGGTCCGAACACAGCAAATGAACCGTTTATCGCGGCGCACGCACTTCGTACTTCGTGCGCAGTACAGTTGTAATTTACCGATCGGTCAAAAGTCATTTTTGGATTACAGTTTTCAGGGATAAATAATAATTTAGCTTATAACACCTTACCTCTTCAAAGCAGCAGAGTCGTGGCGAACAGCTCTTCCCACGCGTCAGAAGAACGCGACGCTGCTCCGCTCGTGGATCCCGATCAACATAATTCCATTATTGCCATTTGGCGAATGATTTACGACTTTTGTCGTCGGCCTCCGTCTATTCTGCTGGAATGAGTGCAGGTCCCACTTGTGGGTGTTCTCCATGCTGCTGGGTGAGCCTGGGTCTGTAGTAGATTCGTACAGAGTCCTTCTGCAGCAGTAAATATTGCTTCACCCAGCCTGAATTTCTGTGCTTCAATTGGCTCCTGCGTTCACAGTAGGCGGGTCCTCCTTCCTAGATTTTCATTCATTGGCTCCTCAAGGTTTCAGAAACCCAATTCAAGGCTCTTATTAGTGGAATGAGAGGTCAATCAGATGAACTAATCTGTTCCCGGCTGTGTTTGCAGATTTTTTTTTCAGTGGCGCTTGGAGGGCACACCACCTACACCATCACCATCAATATCCTTATCATGCGTCATGCGCACGAGGGCGTACGAGTGCGCTCTCGCGCGCCCTCGTGCGCCCTCGTGCGTCATAGGACGCAGAGACTTGCCCGCCCGCGGAACAACGGCGCGCAAGTGGTTAACATAACATACATGGCGCCGCTTCGACACCTTACGCTTCCTCTCCCCAGGAGGTGTCTCATTTGATACCTCCTGGAGACACCTCTTCATTCAGTCCATTGTCCTCTCCTGCCTTTGCCTCTCTGGGTGTGAGGAAACCCTACAACTGTGCTCCCCACACAATCAGCTTCTTGGTATTAAAAGCCTGAGAACAACTCCGTATCACCCTCAAACAGATGGCCTGACCAAACGTTTCAACCAGACCTTAAAGAAAATGTTGCGTAAATTTGTGGATGAAACTGGTACAGACTGGGATCAGTGGCTGCCTTACCAGCTCTTTGCATATAGAAAAGTACTCCAAGCTTCTACTGCTTTTTCTCCCTTTGAACTTCTTTATGCTTATGAAGTAAGAGGCCCATTGTCTCTGCTGAAAGAGACATGGGAGGGGGACCAGGGAAGGGAGGTTGCTGTTAATATAATCAATCAAACTTTATTTGTATAGCACTTTTTAAACATTAGATGCTGCACAAAGTGCTTTACATAGATAAAAACAGTAGACACATTTAGTTATATATACTGCTCAAAAAAATGAAGGGAACACTAAAATAGCACATCCTAGATCTGAATGAATGAAATATTCTTATTAAATACTTTGTTCTTTACATAGTTGAATGTGCTGGCAGCAAAATCACACAAAAATTATCAATGGAAATCAAATGTATTAACCCATGGAGGTCTGAATTTGGAGTCACACTCAAAATTAAAGTGGAAAAAACACTACAGGCTGATCCAACTTTGATGTAATGTCCTTAAAACAAGTCAAAATGAGGCTCAGTAGTGTGTGTGGCCTCCACGTGCCTGTATGACCTCCCTACAACGCCTGGGCATACTCCTGATGAGGTGGCGGATGGTCTCCTGAGGGATCTCCTCCCAGACCTGGACTAAAGCATCCGCCAACTCCTGTACAGTCTGTGGTGCAACATGGCGTTGGTGGATGGAGCGAGACATGATGTCCCAGATGTGCTCAATTGGATTCAGGTCTGGGGAACGGGCGGGCCAGTCCATAGCATCAATGCCTTCGTCTTGCAGGAA
The DNA here is from genome assembly GCA_020510985.1 of Pholidichthys leucotaenia. Taxonomy (NCBI): domain Eukaryota; kingdom Metazoa; phylum Chordata; class Actinopteri; order Cichliformes; family Pholidichthyidae; genus Pholidichthys; species Pholidichthys leucotaenia. The sequence continues at coordinate 238,256,505 of CM035846.1, forward strand.
CTGCTGACACACTCCAGCCACATGAGGTCTAGCATTGTCTTGCATTAGGAAGACCCCAGGGCCAACCACACCAGCATATGGTCTCACAAGGGGTCTGAGGATCTCAGCTCGGTACCTAATGGCAGTCAGGCTACCTCTGGCGAGTACATGGAGGGGATAAGGGGGGTAATAAGGGGGATTGAGGAGGATGATGAGGTAGAGGAGCAGTATCTATCCTCAGCTACTCCTTTGGACCTGGATCTCAGTCACCTCTCAGAAGAACAGCAGCTCCAGGTGAGACAGTTGTGTGACCTAAATGTGTTCTCTGAAAACCCTGGCAAGACGGATATTGTTGAACATGACATGTTAAAAGATGGTGCTATGGCGAAACGTATGAGTTACAGAATACCTGAACGGTTGCTGACTCCACTGAGGAAGGAGGTCAACTTGATGTTGTCTTTGGGATCACTGAACCATCTAAAGGGTAAGTGGTGCAACCCAGTGGTCCTGGTTCCAAAGAAGGATGGCAGCATACGGTTTTGCATCAAATTCAGGTATTTGAACTCCATCTCACATATTGATTCATACCCTACTCCCAGAATCGATGATTTGATTGAGTGCTTGGGAAAAGCCAGATATCTAACAACAATAGATCTTTGCAAAGGTTATTAGCAGGTACCACTATCTCATCACTCCAGAGAACTGACTGCTTTTTGAACATCATGGGGGTTGTTTCAATTTACTGTCCCACCTTTTGGATTACATGGAGCCCCAGCAACATTTCAGAGGCTGATGGATAAGGTACTATGTGGGTTGTCTGATTTTGCTGCAGCCTATCTGGATGATATTGTGATTTACAGCATTACCTGGGAGGATCACCTGAAACATCTGCAGAAGGTAATGGAGTGCCTTCAATCTGCTGGGCTGACTGTCAACCCCTCAAACTGGGTGTTTGCCAAGGCTGAAATTGAATATCTGGTGTTTGTTATCGGAAATGGAGTAATAAAGCCATAAGTGAACAAGATCAGTGCTATTGAGTCCTGCCCCTTGCCAAAAACAAGAAAACAACTTAAATCATTTCTTGGTATGGCTGGATTTTATCATCGCTTTATCCCCCATTTCTCTGCCAGGGCAGCTACCCTGAGTGATTTGACTGGATCTAGACGTCCCAACCAGATCCAGTGGACAGAGGAGACAGAGGCAGCCTTCCGGGACATCAGGCAGTCATTGAGTAAGAGCCCAGTCTTGTACAGTCCACATTTTGATGAACATTTTATTCTTCAAACTGATGCTTCTGAGAGAGGTCTGGGGGCTGTTCTTCTACAGGGACCACCAGATGAGCAACACCCAGTGGCCCTCATGAGCCGTAAGCTGTTTCCCAGGGAGAGGAGATATTCATCAGTGGAGAAGAAGGCACTGGTAATCAAGTGGGCGCTAGATTCATCTAAGTATTACCTTCTTGGAAGAGAGTTCAGGTTGGAAATGGACCACAAGGCTCTCCAATGGCTGGAAAGAATGAAGGATACAAATGGAAGAATTACAAGGTGGTACCTTGTAATGCAGCCATACTGTTTCACCATCCATCATATTCCAGGCAAAGACAGCTCTACGGCAGATTACCTTTCTCGCTGTCCCAGCAAGAGATTTGAAGAGGGGGAGTGTGTGATGGCTGTATCAACAGCCACACAATGGAACTGATAATTTGGTAATATTCACCCAGCTAACACACCATTTAGATATTTTCTTTACATCATTTCACATTTAATTTAATTTGCAATCACTTAAACTAAAACAATGTTTTGACATTATACTGCTTTAAATAGTGACATGGACATTGGTTTTAGATTGTTTTGTCATTAATTTATAAGTTGCATGAATTATATTTTTCTCCATTTTATGAGGTACCTAATGGTTCACTCCTTCCTGTCTGGTGTCAAAGAGGAGGCTTAGGGTGAAGCTGGTTTAAAAGCAGAGGCCAATAAAGTGGACTGAACCATCTACCGTGAAAGCATGTGGGAAAATGAAGCTACTTTGTATTGCATCCCACTGTTATTTCTGTAGTTTCTACCTTTTAATTTAAGATGGTTTATTCTGCTGGTACAGGTTGAGTTTTTCCACATTTAGGCTGCGTGTCCACCAAACGCGTTTTTTCCGCTCTGGGCGGCTATTTTCTATTCATTCTCTATGTAGTCCAGCGTTTACAGTGCTGAAACGCTCTTGGCGGTGGCCATTTTTTGTCGCGGCGCTCAGAGCGCTCAGAGTTGAAAAATGTTCAACTTTTCAGAGACTGCAGCTGAGCTCATCAATGTCAGACCTTAAGCAGCCAATCAAGAACTGCTGCGTGGGCGGGACATAGGACACCAGCACTAGTCCGTACTCAGACTCCTGCTTTCCATGTCATCATATTTTACATCCAGAGCTGCTAGAAAACGTTTCCTGTCCATTGTTATTTAGAGACTGCTATTAAAAAATCTGTAGAAAGTCTGACGATAGGAAAAGCGGGAGTGATGAGCTGAGAGTGACAAGCTGTTGCAGGGATACAGGGCACAGACTTTTTCCTACAGAGTGCAGCGTACAAACGTTGAAAAAAAAATGCTTAGGGCGGTTGGGCAACAAAAAACGTATTTGGCGGACAGGCAGCCTTACTCAGGTCACAGAGGCTCCTCTGATCTGTCAGTGGCAGTAGGACACAGTCCAAGTACCAATAATTTTTTCACACATAAGGAGTTGTTCAGAACTCATAAGAACTCCTTATACAAAGATATAGTCATGATAATCAAGTCAGTGGTGGTAATCTACCTGTAAGCTGGTTGCCAACCGCCAATCAAATCTAAAAGAAGAAGAAGAAGATTTACTCAGGTCAGTTTGTTGAGTTCAGGTCTTGCTATGTTGAGCCTTATTTTTTGAGTAGAATTCTGTTTACTTGGCCTCTTTTAAACAAATGGACTATTTTTATTATTTGTTTTTGAGCTTTCTGTCAACTTGGGTTAACAAAACCCAGATTTTGAGAATTATACCTGTGTCGGTATATCTTTTGACTGCTTGGTTCCTCACATTGTGTTATCTTTGTCTAATATTTAAATTTGTTTGATGATCTGAAACTAGTGATGTTAAAACCAAGGCCTCATGAAACAATGAGCAACTTTGAGGCAACTGCTTCATGAGCGACACAGTGTTATGAAGCATTTAATAAAGACTGCATCTGGTGACTGACTGTCAGAACTGCATCTGAGTCTATTGAAAAAGGGCAATACTCTATATCACAGGTTGCACTACACTCTTGTCATTTTCTCAGACAAGCTTGTGAAAATTCTGTCAGTTATCTATCATTTGAATTGACATTAATTAGATCACCCTCCATATAATCTGTCAAATGATAGACAACTTTCAGAATTTGTAGTCATTGCTGGAAAAATTCTGTGGAAGGACAATTTTCAGTGAATGAAACCTGAGAGAGAGAGAGAGAGAGAGAGAGAGAGAGAGAGAGAGAGAGAGAGAGAGAGAGAGAGAGAGAGAGAGAGAGAGAGAGAGAGAGAGAGAGAGAGAGAGAGAGAGAGAGAGAGAGAGAGAGAGAGAGAGAGAGAGAGAGAGAGAGAGAGAGAGAGAGATTTCAGCAGTGGCCTGTAAGACAGCTACAGGCTCGACACCGCCCACTCGACGCTGATTCACGTAATATAAAGCGGAAGTATCAGGGTTTTTTTTACCTAACAGAATAAAATACAACATACAAACTCTTGATGAGGATAAAGATTACAAAGAGTTAGAAAATCAGAACTTTCACTAAAAATATACAATCAAACTTCACATTCCAATTAACAAGAAAAAAGGGGTATATTAAAAGAGAGCGTAAAGAGCACAACAATAATCTGATAGTCTTTTTTGATTATAATAGTAGCTGTCCAATGTCTCTAACAATTTTTTTTGCATCATGAGCAGTGCACGAGTCCTTTTTCAGTACGCCCACAGTCACGTGACTGTAGCAAGTGAGGCCTCGTTATGTCGGTCACATCACGTGGCTTGAGGGCTCGCAAGAACGTATGCAACGCCCAGCCCTCTCAAATTCCTCGCCAGGTCTCAAATCACGTGATGTAACAACGAGGCCTTGTTTATTACGGTCACGTGACTGTGGGCATATTGACACAGTGCTCGACACTCTGCTCGCGACACTCCCGTGTTATATTGCTCGAGTCAGTCTCGAGTGGGCGGTCGAGGATAACATCAATATGTGAAACATTTAAGTGTGGCAAACATACAAAAAAATGAGAAATCAGGAAGGAGGCAAACACTTTTTCACACTACCCTGCGGCATGATGATGTTACGCATGCATACGTGCCGTTTCCCACCTATCACAGTGGCCACCAGTTAATAATACGTGGCCACGAGATGCCAGGTCACTCATCATCATCATCATAGCAGTCTGTCGCAGGCGATAATGACTGTTTCATTTAGGTCTGATCAGATTCCTCCACGCAGCTCTGTCCTTCGCCCTGCGCTGCCAAGAACTCCTGGCCTTGTTAACCCAGGCAATGTCCGAGCCGATATGAGTTGCTTTCTGACTGACCATTTCATGAAACTGCTTGCAAAGTATTTGAGTACTGCTAGCTTCTGCTGGACTAGCAGCACATTCTTGGCAGATAGAGGTATTATCAGTGGCAAGGACAGACCAAGACAAACTGACTCCAGTATCTGTTGCAGTGACTGACCAGATGATAGGTGTGTTTATCTCTGCTCTTTGCTAGTGTCCACATATTTATAGAACAACCACAGATCGCCAGCAAGAGACCTCTCAGCCATGAAAATGGGCAGTTTTGATCTTACTTCATTTTACTAATCTTGGAATGAATTATAATGATAGCTTGCATCTTCTTGCAGTTAAGCACAGCGTTATCCTTAGCAAAAGGTGTAGTGGTTTAGACATGGCTGCAGTTCCCTTTCCACACTTTGTTTCTTTTCTGAACTCATAATCATTATTATCATTGTTAGTATTATTATTATCATCGTTGCTGCTTCTCTCTTCATTTCGGGTTTATTTGTGGTGACAACACTTTCAGTTACTCTGCTCCACCTGCCCTTTATATTTCTGCACTCTCAGTTTTGGTCTAGCAATCTAATGTTTAGTTCAACAGTTAAGAAATCTGTTAAGTTTTAACATCTGTTTAATTGATGATTTTTTTCACAGTTCTCTCACACAGCTTGTCATGGTTTAGGTTTGTTTCTCTGTTATCCTGCCGTGCAGCTTTGTTATTTTTCCAGCATTGTGCTGCATTTTGTGTTTTTTCATAATAAATTGTTCCCTTTTTACCTGACTAGTGGGTCTTGTCCTTTCCCCCGAAGGGGGCACTGTGACAGAAGATCCAGCAGTGAAGGAGCCAGCGGGTAAAAGGAACAGGAGGAGGGGGCAGAAGGAGGAAGATCTGAGGGCCGTTGGCATGCTGTGAGACTTCATTACCGCGGCTGGTGGTTCTCTTTCCCCGGAGGAGGCTGAGGATTGTCTGGGAGCAGCCACGAACATTGTGGAGGCTCGCCCACACCTGCGGACTCTTCCCTGGCTGCGGGGGCTCCCACTCCCTGCTTTACCACCACCACCACCCTCCTCTTCATCACCTGCTGAGCCTGAGGACGGCAACTGGACCCAACCAGAACAGAACTCAGCAGGTACAAACTATTGGAGCTATGGACTGAATGCGGATGAGGTGTGGGCAGCTCAAAGCATGGAGGATCTTATTTCAGACGCCTGCATCTCCCATTCACCAGAGGCAGCCCTATGTTTACTGAACCCCGCAGCCGAGATATTAGAGACATTTCCCAGCCTGCGAAGCTATTCCGAGCTGGGCAGGCTGTTACTTTCGGGCGCTAACCTCCGGCATATGTATTGTGAAATGGTGAGGAATGCACCTGTGCCGACGAAGAAGCGTCCCCAGCCTTCGGCGTCCTCCTCTCCTCGCCATCTTCCAGTATCTGCTCCAACTCCAATCCTAGCCCTGCCAGCCCCACAGCCACTCCACGGGCTGAAGACAGGGGCACCATCTACCCCAGGGGTGGGCAATTATTTTTTCCATGGGGCCACATGAGAAACAGAAAATATTGTGGAGAGCCAGACCAAAAGGCTGAACTCAATTCTGCATAATATTAATTGTATTTCTTTATAAAAAAGCAGCACATAGCATTGTTCTGACAAGCTGGTAAGACTGGTAAGAGTATATGTTTTGATTAAGCAATGAAAAAGTGAAGTTGCCTTACAAAAAATGTCATTTATTCAATCATTTTTCACAAAAGAATGGTAAACAAAATATGAACATTTTTACCATTGTGACTCATTATATTAGTGATCATTTTCAGTCGCATTCACCCCAAAACACATTTTGAGTTTCATATACTGTTGGAAAGAAGTTCTTAGCTTTCTAAAGACATCACAATATTGTCTTTGTACTCCAAATATTATGCAAGATACATCATATTATTGTAATGATTGTCACTGAACTGTGATTTTGAGAAAAAGGCCTCCAAAGCAAGTGTCCCAGTTTACTGCTAGTTGGTGCATTTACATACCTACATTTGTAGTCTAACCACCTCGCTTGGTGTTTTTCCAGTTCTTTTTTCTTGTTCAGTGAGAGAAATCTAGTCTCTGCTGGGCTTTAACAAGTGCATCAAAGTCAGGTTGAATGTCTGAGGTGGAGATGCGAAGCACAGCTGACAGATGATCATCAGTGAGAGAGGATCTATACCTGGATTTGGTCAACTTCATCACTGAGAATGTTTGTTCACATATGTAGATAGAGCCAGAGATAACCAACATCTTCTGAGCATGTCTCCTCATGTTTGGAAAGTTCTCTTCCTTGAGAGAAGAGTAAAAATCCAGCAGTGATCCTGACTTAAAGTGCTCTGCCAGTATCACAAAAGACTGCAGATCAGTTGGTTCCAGCTGAACATCACTGGGTGCATTATCCACAATGCAGGTAAAGGGAGAGGAAATCATGTGCATTTCATCCGCGACTGTTCTGAGATCTTCAAATCGCCTTGAAAACTCACCATGCAGTGCTTCTAACATGGATGAGTACCTGCGAAGGTGATCAGCTGATGGTGTGACTTCTTTCAGGGTTTGCATGTAAGTGAGAGTGTTGCTCTCCAGTTGGCTTGAAAGAAACTGCAACTTTTTCATGAAAGCCTTCACCAGGCTGTGCATTTCATAAACAAAAAGGCCCTTGCCTTGCTGTTTGGTGTTCAGTTCATTCATCAGTGCAGTCACATCAACAGCAAATGCAAAATCTGCCATCCAGTCCTCATCTGAGAGCTCTGGGATGCCTTTGCCTTTCTTCTCACAAAACTCTCGAATCTCTGCTTTCAGGTCCCAAACTCTTTTTAGCACTTTGCCCACACTGAGCCATCTGACAGCTGTGTGGCAGCCGATGCCACTATGTTCAGGCTCATGCTCCTCCAAAAGTGCAACAAACTGTCTATGATTCAATGCTCGTGCCCTGATGAAGTTAATTATTTTAGTTACAACATCAATAACATGGTTAATTTTTAGCACTGACTTGCACAACACATGCTGATGTATATAATACAATGCAAAAATACCAATTTCTGATCTGCGTCGATTTCAGTCACTTTATCTTGCATACGTTTCCCCATCAGATTTGGACAACCGTCCGTTATGACACCTGCCAGTCTGTCCTATTTCAGCCCCATCGTGTCCATGTATGCATTTACCTCTGTGAACAGATCGCTCCCTGTCGTCGTCCCTTTCATTGACCACATTGCTGCCAGCTCCTCCTTAATTTTGAAGTCTGTTATCCCATGGATAAATATGAGTAACTGGGCTGTGTCATGGACATCACAACTCTCGTCCATAGCCAAGTAAATAAATACTTAGCAGTCCATTGTTTTGTTGAAAACCCTGCATTTGGCATCTACCTTTCTTTTTTTAGCGTGCCCGGGCGTTTTTGAGAGCTAAAAGTCTGCTTGTGACAAGGTAGATTCAATCATGCAGTATTGATTTACATATTGCATCATTATGCACGTGAATAAAAACAACTTCAAAATAAAAGCAGCACAGCTTTAGTCCATGCATTAGGTAAAATTAGAAAGTGTTTATTTTGAAATTTACAATTAACCTCGCCTGCCAGTCTGAGTCAACCAAAGGGCCCTATGCAGCCTTGAGGCCATACAATGCCCAGGCCTGATCTACCCCGAAGCCTATGCCGACGGATAAGCATCCCCTGGCCCCGGTGCTTTTCTCTCCAGCTCCTCCCTGCTGTGTTACAACCTCTCACCAGATGGTAGCTATAGCCACCCAGAGTGATTCGTCTGGCCCTCCAGTAGTGGATTCTATAGCAGCAGCAGCCTCAGTGGCAACGGGGCAAGGCAAGTACCATTTTATCTTTTTTTTTTTTTTACATCTAATAGTGAGAGGTCTTGTCTTGTCCTCAGTGAGGAGACTCAGCTGCCTCCTCTTATTGCTGCTGAGCCCTCAAATGTTTTTCCTGCTGCCATCCCCTTGTGTATTCCACCACTCACCTCAACCCCTTGTTTCCCTGAGGTCATCTCCATCTCAGCTGGGTCCATAATGAGGAAGTGAGCTCAAGCGCAGCCACTGCTCCTCTCCATGTGCACGCTCCAGCAGTGACTGTCCCGCCTCACGTGCACACTCCTGTAGAGACTGCTCACATGCATGCTCCTGCAGTGACTGCTTCGCCTCACGTGTACGCTCCTGCAGAGACTGCTCCTCTTGATGTTATCATCCCAACATTGGCAGTGGGATCGTGGGTTCGATCCCAGCCCCCGACCAACAGTGATTTGTGTGGAGTTTGCATGTTCTCCCCGTGTTGCGTGGGTTTACTCCGGGATTTCTCCGGTTTCCTCTCACATGCCAAAAACATGCATGTTAGGTTAATTGGCTGTTCTAAATTGTCCCTAGATATCTGTTTCCTATAGGCCCTTAGAATAGAGGGTTAGTATTAATGAAAGCGCTTTGAGTGGTCTTTGTGACTAGAAAAGCGCTATATAAGTGCAGGTTAGTTAGTTAGTTAGTTAGCACTGGGGTCCTCGCCAGCGGAGGAGCAGGAGTTAAGGCAAATCCTCTTCTTTGTTTTCTTAATATCTGCTTTAGAGAGGTCTTGTCTTACTTCTGGTGAGGAGACCCAGTTGCAGTGTCCATCTGTTTCTGAGCTCTCCCCGCCAAGCTCTTCTGCTGACTGTGTTGTTGTCACTCCTACTTCAACCTGTACCTTTTCCCCCCCTGTCTGAGGTGACTGCATCAGAAGAGGATTCCTGGGCGTCTGGACCGGATGCGCCCCTACCATCCCAGCCTGAGGTCAGCGCACTCCAATCGTCTGATGCAGAGGTCAGCACGCTCCAACTGTCAGATGCAGAGGTCAGTGAACTCTAACCTTCTGATGCAGAGGTCAGCGTACTCTAACCGTCTGAAGCAGAGGTCAGCACACTCCAACTGTCTGATGCAGAAGTCAGCGCATGATGCAGAAGTCAGCGCACTCCAGCCGTCTGATGCAGAGGTCAGCGCACTCCAACCGTCTGATGCAGAGGTCGGCACACTCCAACCATCTGATGCAGAGGTCAGCGCACTCCAACCATCTGATGCAGAGGTCAGCGCACTCCAACCATCTGATGCAGAGGTCAGCGCACTCCAACCGTCTGATGCAGAGGCCAGCACGTCCCAACCGTCTGATGCAAAGGTCAGCGCGTCTCAACCGTCTGATGCAAAGGTCAGCGCACCCCAACCGTCTGATGCAGAGGGAATATCCATCAGGAATTTCCCAGTAAACCGTGAGCCGAGCTATGTCAGCTGTGTGGGATGGCATTGTCCGGCTGTCACCCAGGTACACCATATTCCCATACAATGCAGCTGAACAGGCCAACATCAAAGCGCAATTTGCAGTGAGAGACGATTTTCCTAATGAATCTAATGAACAGCATTGTTGGGAACAAACTACAAGCTGGCATTGTGTGGATGGGTGGCTTCTTGGTGAGTAAATTCATGTAATTGTCCTAATAATAACCCACCTCATGCGCAATGTGTCTGTCCACCCCACAAATATCACCCTGTCTTCAAGGCTTCATTACAACTCCGTGGTTTGAGTAAGTGACTTGCTTTTTTTGCTGATTAAACTACAGTTTTGCAGCATTCTACCAAGCCCCAACTGCCTCTGTGTGTACAGTAGTTACAGTGGGGCAAAAAAGTATTTAGTCAGCCACCAATTGTGCAAGTTCTCCCACTTAAAAGATGAGAGAGGTCTCCAATTTTCATCATAGGGATACCTCAACTATGAGAGACAAAATGAGAAAAAAAAAAAACAGAAAATCACATTGAAGGATTTTTAATGAATTAATTGGTAAATTCCTCGGTAAAATAAGTATTTGGTCAATAACAAAAGTTCATCTCAATACTTTGTTATATACTCTTTGTTGGCAATGACAGAGGTCAAACATTTTCTGTAAGTCTTCACAAGGTTTTCACACACTGTTGCTGGTATTTTGGCCCATTCCTCCATGCAGATCTCCTCTAGAGCAGTGATGTTTTGGGGCTGTCGCTGGGCAACACAGACTTTCAGCTCCCTCCAAAGATTTTCTATGGGGTTGAGATCTGGAGACTGGCTAGGCCACTCCAGGACCTTGAAATGCTTCTTACAAAGCCACTCTTTCATTGCCTGGGCGGTGTGTTTGGGATCATTGTCATGCTGAAAGACCCAGCCTCGTTTCATCTTCAATGCCCTTGCTGATGGAAGGAGGTTTTCACTCAAAATCTCACGATACATGGCCCCATTCATTCTTTCCTTTACACGGATCAGTCGTCATGGTCCCTTTGCAGAAAAACAGCCCCAAAGCATGATGTTTCCACCCCCATGATTCACAGTAGGTATGGCGTTCTTTCTCCTCCAAACACTGACCATATGACATTCTCTCAGTCCTCTTCTGGATCATCCAAATGCTCTCTAGCAAACTTCAAACGGGCCTGTACATGTACTGGCTTAAGCAGGGGGACACGTCTGGCACTGCAGGATTTGAGTCCCTGGCGGCGTAGTGTGTTACTGATGGTAGCCTTTGTTACTTTGGTCCCAGCTCTCTGCAGGTCATTCACTAGGTCCCCCCGTGTGGTTCTGGGATTTTTGTTCACCATTCTCGTGATCATTTTGACCCCACGGGGTGAGATCTTGCGTGGAGCCCCAGATCGAGGGAGATTATCAGTGGTCTTGTATGTCTTCCATTTTCTAATAATTGCTCCCACAGTTGATTTCTTCACACCAAGCTGCTTACCTATTGCAGATTCAGTCTTCCCAGCCTGGTGCAGGTCTACAATTTTGTTTCTGGTGTCCTTTGGCAGCTCTTTGGTCTTGGCCATAGTGGAGTTTGGAGTCTGACTGTTTGAGGTTGTGGACAGGTGTCTTTTATACTGATAAAGAGTTCAGACAGGTGCCATTAATACAGGTAACGAGTGGAGGACAGAGGAGCCTCTTAAAGAAGAAGTTACAGGTCTGTGAGAGCCAGAAATCTTGCTTGTTTGTAGGTGACCAGATACTTATTTTACCGAGGAATTTACCAATTAATTCATTAAAAATCCTTCAATGTGATTTTCTGGATTTTTTTTTTATTATTTTGTCTCTCATAGTTGAGGTATACCAATGATGAAAATTGGAGACCTCTCTCATCTTTTAAGTGGGAGAACTTGCACAATTGGTGGCTGACTAAATACTTTTTTCCCCACTGTATGTCAATAAACACATGCGTAAAGTTTGAAATGCAACAGTCGCACCTGTTCCCCAGCGCATTTCATTCATTTACAATCTTGTGTGTAAGCCATGTAAGTTGTATATAACTATAAAGGATGAGATTTGCATTTTGGACATACAATATGTACTTGCAGAGTCTAATATGATCTGCTTTCAACTGACATTTGACCATGGCTACCCACTAAATAGGTTTATATTGTCTACTTTTTCGTGACTGTTTTCCTTTAATTCAACCAGCTGATCCCCCCAGCTGGTCACAAATTGATTGATTGATTGATCATTTAAAATAACATTGTATAAAAGATACATCATACATTTAAAAACAATGCGATGATGCAAGAAAGTGCACACACTTATTTCCATTGTGGTCCCTAAAAGAGATCACTGCTGGTCTCATACCTGGAGCCTTCTGCTTTGAAATCTGGCAGTTTAACCACTGAGCTATACATGGCACAAATTGCAGTGATCAGCTGACACTTCTGATGACGACTGAAGACGTCAGTCTATACGTCAAACTGAAAAACATCTTCTTATCCCTGTCTGAATAAAAGAAACAGTAAACTAATCTTCTACGGCTGTGAGCAGGCTATTAACTTACCTGTATCCGGCGCTAATGCCACAGGACAGTGTGCCAAACAAAATGTTTTTATGTGCCTCTACCTCATTCAGAAGCACCTCTAACTCACATTCCATGAAATTCAATTAAAGCCATTATTTTTGATCATGGATACAGGAGAATCAAATGAGCTGGGCTTGTATTTATCTGTTTTTATACCCATTTGCATCTAATTGCATATTCAAATGGGGCGTGCCAAGGGAGGAGTCCAGTATTTCCTCACTTGTGTTCAATTTCAGGCAGGTCGGTATATACAAAGGAAATGTGCTTGGATTCCTGCGTATGCACAGTTTCATACATCTGGATTTTTTTTTTTTGCTTACGGCGTTTTCTTGATTTAAACATACGTTGTGGGCTATATTAATCATATATTCCATAACCTACATATGTTGAAGCATGTGGAAATGTTTGGTAATTACATATGTAAAGCAACTTCACACCTCTGAAAGGACAAAGGCTCTCAACCGCCAAGTGAAGAACAAAGACGTTCCCAGACACTGCGGTGGAGACCGGAGGAGCTATCCTCACCTCCTGGGCGAGGAGAGGAAATACCAAGACAATGGGGGGATTAAGATAATGAGGGATGTCAGCCTTTGTTATGCATGTCTTTTGTTATGTGCAAGTATAAAGTCAGTGAGCCGGAGATATTCGGTCTCTTTTCCTTCTGCTACCTCTGCACTAGATGAGACTTGTTAGGAGAGCTGATAATTAAACTTTGGTTTATATATCAAATCACCTCATCATTTCAAGCTCTTCTACATACGTCATCTTTCAGTAGGAAATCCACGCAAGTCTTTGTACATGAGGCCCCTGGTGAAGAAGGCCCAGCAGCGGCTGCACTTCCTCCATGTCCTGAGGGAGCACAATCCGGACCAGAAGCTGCTGCTGGCCTTCTATCACTGCTCAGTGGAGAGCATGCTCACCTACTGTCTGGGTGTGTAGTATGCCAGCTCCACGGCTGAGAACAGGAAGGCTGTGCAGAGGGTAATCAACACCGCACAAAAAATTATTGGTAGCCCTCTGTCCTCCGTGGAGGACATCTTCAGGTCCTCCTGTCACAGAAGGATCAAGGCCATCACAGGAGACCCCTCACATCCCACCCACCACCTGTTTGACCTGCTTCCCTCTGGACAACGGTTCAGATCGATCAGGTCCCACACCTCCAGACTGACAAACAGTTTCTTCCCCTGGGCCATCTGAACTGCAAACAGTCAGAGGCCCCACCCCCCTTGCTCCGAATGCTCACATGCACAGAACTGAAGACCTTTTAATTATCACTGTAACTCATCTGTCTCTGCACGCCTCACTTTCATGTATACTGACCCATCCGTTTTGCTCTATTACATGTTCTGCACTCCGCACTCTTTATGTACAGTATTTCACAAAAGTGAATACACCCCTCACATTTTTGTAAATATTTTATTATATCTTTTCATGGGACAACACTGAAGATATGACACTTTGATACAATGTAAAGTAGTGAGTGTACCGCTTGTATAACAGTGTAAATTTGCTGTCCCCTCAAAATAACTCAACACACAGCCATTAATGTCTAAACTGCTGGCAACAAAAGTGAGTACACCCCTAAGCAAAAAATGTCCAAATTGTGCCAAATTAGCCATTTTCCCTCCCCAATGTCATGTGACTCATTAGTGTTAAAAGGTCTCAAGTGTGAATGGGGAGCAAGTGTGTTAAATTTGGTGTTATCGCTCTCACACTCTCTCATACTGGTCACTGGAAGTTCAACATGGCACGGCATGGCAAAGAACTCTCTGAGGATGTGAAAAAAATAGAATTGTTGCTCTACATAAAGATGGCCTAGGCTATAAGAAGAAGATTGCCAAAACCCTGATACTGAGCTGCAGCACGGTGGCCAAGACCATACAGTGGTTTAACAGGACAGGTTCCACTCAGAACAGGCCTCGCTATGGTTGACCAAAGAAGTTGAGTGCACGTGCTCAGCGTCATATCCAGAGGCTGTCTTTTGAAAATAGACGTATGAGTGCTGCCAACATTGCTGCAGAGGTTGAAGAGGTGGGGGATCAGTCTGTCAATGTTCAGACCAAACGCCGCACACTGCATCAAATTGGTCTGTATGGTTGTCATCCCAGAAGGAAGCCCTTTTTAAAGATGATGCACAAGAAAGCCCACAAACAGTCTGCTGAAGACAAGCAGACTAAGGATGTGGATTACTGGAACCATGTCCTGTGGTCTGATGAGACCAAGATAAACTTATTTGATTCAGATGGTGTCAAGTGTGTGTGGCGGCAACCAGGTGAGGAGTACAAAGACAAGTGTGTCTTCCCTACAGTCAAGCATAGTGGTGGGAGTGTCATGGTTCGTGGCTGCATGAGTGCTGCCGGCACTGGGGAGCTACAGTTCATTGAGGGAACCATGAATGCCGACATGTACTGTGATATACTGAAGCAGAGCATGATCCCCTCCCTTCAGAAACTGACCGCAGGGCAGTATTCCAACATGATAATGACCCCAAACACACCTCCAAGACAGCCACTGCCTTGTTAAAGAAACTGAGGGTAAAGGTGATAGACTGGCCAAGCATGACTCCAGACCTAAACCCTGCTGAACATCTGTGGGGTATCCTCAAACAGAAGGTGGAGGAGCGCAAGATCTCTAACATCCACCAGCTCCGTGATGTCATCATGGAGGAGTGGAAGAGGATTCCAGTGGCAACCTGTGAAGCTCTAGTGAACTCCATGCCCAAGAGAGTTAAGACAATGCTGGAAAATAATGGAGGCTACACAAAATATTGACACTTTGTGCACAATTTGGACATTTTCACTTAGGGGTGTACTTACTTTTGTTGCCAGCAGTTTTGACATTAATGGCTGTGTTGAGTTATTTTGAGGGGACAGCAAATTTACACTGTTATCCAAGCTGTACACTGACTACTTTGTATCAAAGTGTCATATCTTCAGCGTTGTCCCATGAAAAGATACAATAAAATATTTACAAAAATGTGGGGTGTACTCACTTTTGTGAGATACTGTACATAGTTCCACCCACAAAGCCACTACCATACCTGTGCATATACCAATGAGCTATTTATTATTTTTACTTTTATTTCAGTTGTATAGTTAATCATGTGTTCTGTAACTGTTTCATTTCAAATTCTTCTCATTTACTTTATTGCGCAGTAGCCTGGTGGAGCACCCACAATTTCATTGTGCTGTATAACTGTATGAAGACAATAAAGACTATTTTATTCTATTCTAATGTTATCTTTAGTAGGAAGTCGGTGGCAGTTGTGTGCATCCAAGACATCTATTAAGTCATTTTTCTCTACAGATTCAAATGAATTTAGGTCAAGCTCAAGAATTTCTTTCTCTTCTTTTGATACATACTGCTTCTTCCAAAAATGGAAGTGGCAGCAACAGTGGAAAATACCTGACAGTTTCCCAGCCTATCACAAGGATCCTAGTAATTGTTTGCCATTTCTCAAATTAGTATTCACCTAAGGACAGGTGTGTTTACGTTGGTATCTAGTGTGCATTTTCCATAGAATTCTTACCAAAATTACCTTTCGGTCAGGAGTTTTTCTGTAGCTGTTGGCTCTTATTCATCCGACTCTGTTCCTTTAACTTGTGGGGTGCCTCAGGGTTCTATTCTGGGTCCTCTTTTATTTGCCCTGTATATGCTGCCTCTTGGTTCTATCATCAGCAAATTTAAAGGTGTGTCTTATTACTGCTATGCTGACGATTTACAGTTGTTTTTTTTCTTTTAAACCTGACCATGTTGACAATTTAAAAATTGTTCATGATTGTCTGTCTGCAATTAAGGACTGGATGTCTAACTTTTTGCAACTTAATGCTGACAAAACTGAAGTCCTTATTGTAGCACCTGATAATCTAATTCGTGTAATGGTTAATGGCATTGGTTCATTAAGCTCTGATATACGATCTAATTTTTGACCAGTCGATGAATTTTAATCAGCATGTCAAATCTCTGACCCGGAGTTGTTTTTTCCACCTTAGGAATATTTCCAAAATTAGGTCATTGGTTTCCTATAGTCAGTTAGAAACTATTATTCATGCCTTTCTTTCTTCACGTTTGGACTACTGTAATGCTCTTTTTACAAGCCTTAGTAAATCCTCTCTACATCGGCTACAGTTGGTCCAGAATTCTGCTGCTAGATTACTAAATCCAGTAGATTCTGTCATATGGGCTGCACGGTGGCGCAGTGGTTAGCACTGCGGCAGCACAGTTTACCCTTGGCCGGGGGATTGTGGGGATCGTGGGATCGTGGGTTCGATCCCAGCCCCCGACCAACAGTGATCTGTGTGGAGTTTGCATGTTCTCCCCGTGTTGCGTGGGTTTACTTCGGGATTTCTCCGGTTTCCTCCCACATGCCAAAAACATGCATGTTAGGTTAATTGGCTGTTCTAAATTGTCCCTAGATATCTGTTTCCTATAGGCCCTTAGAGTAGAGGGTTAGTATTAATGAAAGCGCTTTGAGTGGTCTTTGTGACTAGAAAAGCGCTATATAAGTGCAGGTTAGTTAGTTAGATATCACTCCCGTATTGGCTTCCTATAAATTATAGAGTTGATTTTAAAGTTCTTGTTCTTACTTACAAAGGCATTTATGATGAGGCACCTACTTATATTAGTGACTCAATCCATCTACACCATCCCGGCAGGTCTCTCAGGTCTTCTGATCAGAACCTACTGGTAGTTCCTAGAACTAGGCTCAGAACCAAAGGCGATAGATCTTTTGCTGCTGTTGCTCCCAGACTTTGGAACTCTTTACCTGTTGAACTTAGATCTGCACCTTCCACTGATGTTTTTAAGAAGCAACTAAAGACTCACCTTTTTAGCCTGGCTTTTTAATGAACTGTGTGTTGATGGGTTTTTTTATGTGCTCTTGCTGTCTTCTTTGTTTTTTACTGTCTCATGTGCTTGTATTTTTATTTGCTTTGTTTTTATCATGTTAAGCACTTTGTGACTCTGTCTGTGAAAAGTGCTTTATAAATAAACTTATTACTTTTGCACCGGATATAATGGGACACACACCTTCCAGAAAGTTCAACTTTTGTCTCGTCAGTCCACGGAGTATGTTCCCAAAAGTCTTAGATCATCAAGAGGTTTTCTGGCAAAACTGAGACGAGCCTTTGTTCTTTTTGCTCAGCAGTGATTTTCGTCTTGGAACTCTGCTATACAGGCCATTTTTACCCAGTCTCTTTCTTACGGAGTCTGTAGTGAGGCCTGCAGTTCTTTGGATGTTGTTGTGGGGTCTTTTGTGACCTCTTGGATGAGTCATCACTGCACTCTTGGGGTAATTTTGGTCGGCCGGCCACTCCTGGGAAGGTTCACCACTGCTCCATGTTTTCGCCATTTATGGATAATGGCTCTCACTGTGGTTCACTTGAGTCCCAAAGCTTTAGAAATGGCTTTGCAACCTTTTCCAAACTAATAGCTCTCAATTACTTTGTTTCTCATTTGTTCCTGAATTTCTTTGGATCGCAGCATGACGTTGAGCTTTTAAGGATCTTTTGGTCTACTTCACTTCTTCTTCTTCTCTTGGTTTACTGGCAGATTGCAAACAGTTTATAGGTGCATACCGTCACCTACTGTACAAAAGTATGCAGCATCATGTCACGTTATCCTAGTTCCTATGAAAGCTATATTCTTCTTATAAGCCCAGTATCATTTATAAATCTAAATAGAGCTTTCCTGGTTGCTCTTATTCCCTCTCCATCTGATCCCAGAACCCCCACTAAATTCCAGTCCCGTCCTGTCTCACGTATCCTCTCCTGTAGTGCTTCTCGTTCAGCTGAATACAATGAGCATTTAAAAAGAATATGACTGACATTTTCTTTGCAGCCACGGTGTTCACAATTATCATCATTCCTTTTTCGTATAACAAGTAATGTACTATTTAAGTTTGTGTGATCCACTCGGAGTCTTGTCATGATGACCTCCTCCCTTCTAGTTCTTTCTTTATAGTTCATTGTTGTAACAGATTTTTGAATTGTAAAATAGGCCCTACCTTTCTGATTCTTCTCCCCCATCTCCTGCCAAACCTTCATTCCAGCCTTCCTGATAATGGCTTTACCCTCTCCCTTTCCAAGTGGCACAGTTACTGTTATATATTTCCTCAGAGCTGTTTTGGCAAGTTTATCTGCATATTTGTTTCCTTTTACGCTCTTGTGTCCTGGCACCCAGCAAAACTGTATGTCTATACCACACTGGTGGAGTCTCATCAAGCTGCAGTTAAGTTCAATTCAAAGATCTTCTCTGCATGAACTTCTTGTTCGAATGCTTTCTAATGCAGCGAGGGAGTCAGAGCAGATCACCACCCTGTCAGGTCTGACTTGCTCCACCCACTGCAGAGCCGTAATAACAGCTATCATTTTTGCTGCATACACTGAAAGCTGGATGCTTGGAAGCTTGGATCTCTTTTTTTTATATATATATCGGGGATAAAGACACCTATTCCCACATGATCTTGCTCATTTTTAGAGCCATCTGTGTATACGTCCAGATAATTGTAAAAATTATTTCTTAAATACAGTCTTGTTTCAAAAATCTATTTCAGTCTATTGCTAATTCCTTTCCTTTTCTTGGATACTTAAATCTATCTTAATTTCTGGAAATAACCACAGGGGAATACTGCTCACTGGGGTAGACTTGGTGAACTTTATGGTCTCCATACCATACACTCTAGCTTTATTATTTATTGTCCAGCCAAATTCCCTCCCCTTGAACTTTGAGTACTCCCAGCATTCCTGAACAGACTTTGCTGTTGGATTTTCCTCCTCACTTCCTTTTAGCTTTGGCCAGTATGCCAGTGCAAGCCTCTCTCTTCTCAGTTGAAGCGGTATTTCAAATCAAATCAAATCAAATCAAACTTTATTGTCATATTGCTGTACATACAACTGTAGTGCAGGCAAGATGAAATTGCGTTTCTCTCGGCATCCATATAAGAAGCAGCATGATTAAGACACACTCCCACATAGCTCCCACCCCCCCATCCATTCACACATCCCTGAGACATACTTGGGGAAAAAGAATAACTAACTATAATATACAAAATGTCCATAGGTGCAGTAGTGTGTATGTGAGATTCCGGGTCAGCTGTTCAGCATCCTGACAGCTTGTGGGAGGAAGCTGTTGATCAGTCTGGTGGTTCTGCCTCTGATGCTCCGGAATCGTTTACCAGATGGAAGAAGTTCAAAGTGTTTATGCAGAGGGTGAGAACGGTCCTTGACAATGTTCAGTGCCCTGCTCCTACAACGGTTCTGAAAAAGTTCTTGGACAGAGGGGAGGGAGACTCCAATTACCCTCTCCGCCCCCTTGACTATCCTCTGCAGGGCTTTTTTGTCTGGCATACTGCAGCTGGAGTACCATGTAGCAATGCAGTACGTCAGAACACTCTCCACCACACCTCTGTAGAAGGTCCTGAGGATGCAGATGGGGAGAGAGGCCTGTTTGAGTTTCCTCAAGAAGTGTAGTCTCTGCTGAGCTCGCTTCCTGATCTCCAAGGAATTCTTGCTCCAGGTCAGGTCCTGCGAGATCTGCACTCCGAGGAAGTTGATGTTCTCTACTCTCTCCACTAAACGGCCACCGATGCTGAGGGGGACGTGCTCAGGCTGTGACCGCCGGAAGTCGATAATCATCTCCTTTGTTTTGTCCACGTTGAGCACCAGATTGTTCTCCCTGCACCAGCCCTCCAGGTCTCTCACTTCTTCCCTGTACATTGATTCCTCATCCCTCTGAATAAGTCCCACCACCGTGGTGTCATCTGCAAACTTAATAATCTGGTTCCCCTCGTGTTTGGATACACAGTCATGTGTTAGAAGTGTAAACAACAGTGGACTGAGTACACAGCCTTGAGGGGTTCCGGTACTCAGCGTGACAGAGTTGGAGATGTTGTTTCCAACCCGGACAGACTGAGGTCTCTCAGTCAGGAAATCCAGGATCCAGAGACGTGTGGCGGTGTTCAGACCGAGAAGGAGTAATTTCTCTATCAGTCTCTGGGGAATAATGGTGTTGAATGCTGAACTGAAATCAATGTACAGGAGTCTGGCGTAGGTGTCTTTCTGGTCCAGGTGGGTGATGACAGAGTGTAGGGTGGTGACTATAGCATCCTCCGTGGAGTGGTTTGAACGATATGCAAACTGGAGCGGGTCGTGTAATGCAGGGAGGCAGGCTGTGATGTGTGGTTTGACAAGCCGTTCAAAACACTTCATCACAATTGGTGTAAGTGCAACAGGACGATAGTCATTCAAACATGACACCACTGGTTTCTTTGCCACGGGTACAATGATAGAGGTCTTGAAGCATCTGGGAACGATGGCCTGACTCAGGGAGATGTTATAAATGTCAGTCAGGACATCCGCCAACTCGCTCGCGCAGTCTCGGAGCACACGTCCCGGAATGTTGTCTGGACCTGCAGCTTTGCGTGGGTTGATTCTGGATAGGGTCCTCCATGTGTCCGCTGTGTTAATGGTAAAAGCTGGTCCGACCGATGGTGGGAGTGGGCCGGCCCTCCCTCTGATTGTCGAGTTTGATGCTTCAAAACGTGCAAAGAAGTCGTTAAGCCTGTCTGGAAGCGAAGCGTCGTCATCATCGACCCCCTGCCTAGACTTAAAGCCCGTCAGTGTCCGAACTCCCTGCCACATCTGCTTGGTGTTCCTAGTGTCACAGAGGTGTCCCTGGATTTTCTCCGCATAGGCGCGCTTTGCCACCTTAATTCCCCTTGAAAGCGCAGACCTGGCTGAGCGGAGGGCAATCCTGTCCTTCGCTCTGAACGCTGCATCTCTGGCTTTAAGCAGCGAGCGCACCTCTGCAGTCATCCAGGGCTTATGATTACCCCGCACAGTGATGGTCTTCACTGTAGTGACATCCTCTGTGCACTTCGCGATGTAGCTGGTGACCGAATCAGCATACTCCTCCACATCTGTCCTGTCTTCCTGGGAGGCTGCTATTTTGAAGATCCTCCAGTCTGTGTGATGAAAACAGTCTTGCAGTGCAGAGATTGCACTCTCTGGCAAAATCCTGATTTGTTTCACTGCTGGCCTGCTGCGCTTCAATAAAGGTTTGTAGGCAGGAACCAGCATCACGGACATGTGATTAGAACGGCCGAGATGGGGGCGGGGTAACGCTTTATATGCATCTGTGTTTGTGTACACTAAGTCCAACATATTCTCTCCTCTGGTCTTAAAGTCTACACATTGTTTAAACTTGGGGAGCACAGTCTTTAAGCTGGTGTGGTTAAAATCCCCCGCAACCACCACAAAACTGTCCGGGTGTGACGTTTGGATTTTACTGATTGCATTGTGCAGTTCCCCGAGTGCCTTCTTAGCATTAGCTTTAGCGTTAGCGCTCGGCGCTATGTAAACACCAACTACAAACACGTTGCTGAATTCCCTCGGCAGATAAAAAGGCCGACAATTAACAATAAGGAACTCCGCCAACGGAGAGCAGTGTTTAGACACTAACGTGGCATTAACGCACCAGTTCTTGTTAACATAGATGCATAGCCCACCCCCCCGGCTCTTACCGGAGCTCGCCGTTTCCCTGTCGGCCCGGAACATCGCCATATCTTCCAGCTGAATGGCCTCGTCAGGAATGTTGTCGTGGAGCCATGTCTCGGTGAAAACAAACACACAGCAGTCCCTCCATTCTCTCCGGGTTTCTTTCAGCAAACGCAGCTCGTCTGCCTTGTTTTCGAGGGCGCGGACGTTTGATAGAAGAAGCGATGGTACCGCTGGTCTGGAGGGGTTAGCCTTTAGCCTAGCATGGATCCCGGCCCTTTTTCCTCGCTTTTGCTTGCGCTCGCACCGCTTCCGCTTCCTCCTCTCCCGGGTAGCTTCCAGCGGGGACTCCGCCAAAATTCCATGCTGGCGTAGAATGTCCAAATCACAACCGATCGCCGCGATTCTTGCAGCGTGCAGTACCTTGATGTTTAATAAGGTCTCACAGTTGTAAGTTTTACAGAATGTACGTCTGGGATGAATAAAACTCTCACACTCGCTGATACCAAGAGGGGCCGCTGCGTCTAGGCGCGCCGCCATCTTTTTTTCCCCAGCTTCTATCAACACTGCTTTTAAAGGAGTAGATTTAACAGCTCCAATACAAATTTGCAAAGCTCTATACTGGACTCTGTCCCTTGAGCAATAGAGTCTTTGCTGCTGCCCCATACACAATGCATCCATAGTCAATGGCTGATCTCATTACTGTTCTGAAGATACTCATAAGTGATCGTTTATCTGCACCCAAGTTGTAGCCCGCAACAGCCCGTAACAGATTGATAACTTTTTTGCATTTTGCTTCCAACTTTGTAATATGAACTTTCCATGTATATTTATTATCTAACCATAGTCCCAAGTATTTAAACTGAGTCACCCTCTCCAGTGGCTGACCATATAGTGTCAGCTTGTCAATGCCAGTCTTGCGCCTGTTTGTAAAAATCATATAACAGGACTTGTTGTTTGAGAGTTTGAATCCCCACTCAACTGACCATTTCTCTGCTTTTGTTATTGCTTTCTTTAAATTTTCTAGCACGTGACTCATTCCTTCCCCAAGTCCATATGGCCCCATTGTCCGCATATAATGCTGATCTGATGCTAGCACCTAGATCAGCAAAAATGTCATTTAAGACGATATTAAATAACAATGGACTAATTGCACTCCCTTGTGGTATACCATTTTCTATTTTAAACACTTTAGAAGTTTCTGACCCAACCTTGATTCTGATTATCCTGTCAGTTAAGAAGTCCATTATCCAATTATAAGTTCTTCCACCTATATTCAGTCTGTTTAACTTAATAAGTAGCCCTTCTCTCCACATAGAATCATATATTTATTCCATCTAGCTACAATGCTCAGCACTGGGTGTGTTTATATTTATATATCTATATATTTATTCCATCTAGCTACAATGCTCCGCACTGTGTTTTTATATATCTACATATTATTCCATCTAGCTACATTGCTCCGCACTGTGTGTTTATATACTTGCATATTTATTCCACCTAGCTGCAATGCTCCGTACTGTGGGTGTTTATATATTTACATATTTATTCCATCTAGCTACAATGCTCTGCACTGTGTGTTCATATATTCATATATTTATCCCATCCAGCTACAATGCTCTGCACTGTGTGTCTGTGTGTGTGTGTGTATATATATATTTTATAGTAATATGTACATATGTATATTAGCTGCTCTTGCTTGCTTGTTTTTTTTTCTTGCCTTCTGATTGTTGCTCTGAGTGTTGCTATCCCTGTGCTGTTGCAATCCTGGAATTTCCCCGTTGTGGGACTAATAAAGGCTTATCTTATCTTATCTTATATGCGTTCTCTATGTCAAAATAAACAATTGCCATCAGCTTTCATTTTCAGGGCCTTTTCCACCTCATGACTAACTCGAACTATTCAATTTCAATTCAATTCAGCTTTATTTATATAGCGCCACATCACAACAGAAGCCATCTCATAGCGCTACAAAAAAAAAAGAAAAGGCATCTATTGTAGCTCTTCCGTTAGGAAACCCATTCTGATAGCTGCTCAGTAAACTTTTTTGCTCCAATACATATGAAAGCCTGGAAATGATCAATTTCTCCATCCATTTGCATAAATGTGATGTTAAAGTGATGGGCCTATAGCTACCTGGGTAAGCTGGGTCCTTTCCTGGCTTGTTGAATGGGAGAATGATTGCTCTTTTCCAGCACTTTGGCAGTTTTCCATTCCACCATATATTATTAAATAATAAGAGAGCAAGCTTAAGTGATTCAGCAGGTAGTTGTCTGGACATTGCGTAGCATAACTGGTCCTCCCCTGGGGCTAAAAGTCCTGTACTTTGTAATGCTATTCTAAGCTCTGACATTGAGAAGTCCATATTTAAAGTTGTCAAGTCCTCCCCCCTGCTGCTCCCGCGCATTTGTATTCTCTCTGAGCATACACTCTTTCTTTTGCCTATGTGTGTCATCCAGGTGGTCACCACTATACACTGCAGCAAAAGCCCTCCCTAATAGATCGACCTTCCCGTTATCTGTCACTGCAAGTGTTTCACCATTAACTAGTGTTGGAATAGAAGATGACTTCCTTTTCCCCGACATTTATTTAAATATGGACCATATGCCTCCTAACTTTACTTCTCTGCCAATTGCTAAACAAAAATCTCTCCATGATTGCTTCTTTGAGTTTTTGACTGTTTTTGACTATCCTCCATGCCACAGCCCTTTTCCTGTGATAATCTATAAGATTTTCTTGTGATAAGCATTTCTTTAACACTTTTAAAGGTCTGATGATACGTTTCTGACTTCATCTAATTTTTCAACACATAATACAATATGACGAAATAGGTTGGTCTGTGCAGTTCTAAGTCAAACAGGCTTTTTTTCACGCGGATATCCAACGTTTTCATGAGCGCCACGTCACCAATTGCGTCAGTGGCTGGAAAAACCCCCGGCCACGTTGTAATGTCATCGACAGAACACAGCGCTTGGCTGCCCATTGTACACACAGGATGGAAACGGTAGAAAACATCAACGATGGTTCCAGCACATGTAGTAGAATTGGTTTGTGTTGTCCAATCTTCAGACGATTATAGTTCCGAAGAATGGGATGACAATGAAAAATCTGGGAGCATCAGACCGTATAGGTTTGAGCCGTGCCAAGTAAGTCAGACTCAGAGAGTGACAGTGGAGAGGCACACATGGCTGGCGCAGCAGCAGCAACAAACACAGGGGAACACCGAGTGTTATGCGTTTGTTATTTGTTCATAAATATAATTTATTTAAACCCGATTTTTCAATAAAATCATAGCAGTGTATTCTCTGTGGCTCAGGCATCAGGTTTATTATGTATTATATTTTGAGTTGTTGTTTTTGTTTTGTACATGTGTTTTATGTGCGTTTTGACCCACTTTCAGGTGGGCACTGTCCAAGATTCACCAGTCCGGCCATGCGCCCTCTCTCTTTGACAGTCAGCTGTTCATGTTTTGCGTGCATCATCTGCCATGTTGTCAGCTAGCCAATATTGCCAACACTATCACGACGTGTTAGCCACTCCACACAGCCGTGGTTCTGTTGCGCCCCTTGAAGCGATGTCGGCCCTGGGGCGCAACCGTGGTTAACACGTCTCCTCTCCATGTTCGCTGGGCGATGTCAGCCCCGAACGCCAACTGTAAGGGTTTCTGTTTATTTTTGTAAGTCTTCAACTTTTTGGGAACTGTTGTCATCATTCTTATGTTCAATACATGTGCTGTGGTGAATTCTGCATGTAAATCCATTCATTATGACCCTCCGTGCGCTCTTACGCAGGGCAAGTAGAGGGAGGATGAAATAACAAGGATTTACGTGCAGGGTTCACCACAGCACATTTAATACAGAAAGACAAGACAATTCCCAAAAAGGTGAAGATGTACAAAAAACACAAACGCACTTACTGATGGCGTTCGGGGGCTGGCATCGCCCAGAGAACGAATGAGAGGAGACAAAGCCACAGGTGCACCCCAGAGCTGACATCGCTTCAAGGACGCACGGGAACCACAGCAAACATGGAGTGACTAATGTCGTGAGAGTGCTGAAAATACTGGCAGACTAACAGCACAGATGACAATACTATGGACCATCAGTGCGTGACTGGCAAATGGCCGCTAAGTACACGCACTGCTGGTGATGGCGTGATGAGAAGCACCTGGGCGAGGACCAGGAAACATGATCAGCGGGAATTGAAATCAGCTGGTGATAATGAGAGAGGGGACTATTATGTTGGGAAAATGACACGAGATGGAGAGCTTATTGAGGGACATCCAACTCAGCTTTATACGCTCAACTATATACAGAGTGGGCTATGCCCGCCTGACGTCATCCTGTGGGTGGGCACGGCATCCCAGACACCCAAATCCCATACACAACATTCCCCCCCTTTTAAAAAAGTGTCAGGCACACTAACAACCCACTCTAATCTGTCACCCGACTCACACACTAAAAAGGGAAAAACATATGTACAAAAATAAATAAACTCCTATCCATCCACACAACTAAGGCTGGGGGGCCGGGCAGACTGCCAGCACCCCCTACACAGCTGAGCAGGACATTCTGCCGCTAAAAAAAACAATTTAACAGAACAAAATAAAGCTGTGTCTCTAACTCTAAAACAATCCCCATAATAATACTACATATACACATCACATAAAATCACAAAACAAACACTATTGGCAGCCCCCCACCCCAACTCCCATCCCACAATGGGCGTTCAAAGCACAATTACGTTGGGTCATTCAATTGGACAGATCAAACAAACCAGGTGGGCTCAAATTCACCCTAAACGTAATTACTTACCGAGCCACCACCGTTCTGACTACAAAATTTAATAAACAAATACCAGTTAAACAAAAACACACCGAAATTCAGTGCTACAACTGGCATGTCACCACACAGGTCAATTAAATTGTCATGCAAACACTCAACACAGGCTCGTAACTACACATCTCATTATGCCTGCCGCACTCACTCTCTTTTCTCCTTTTTTTTTGTTGGTTTAAAGAAATTTACCAGGGCACCAAACAGTGAAATAACATATTCATTCACATATACATATAGACATTCACATCAGAAAAAATAAAAGTTTAGGTAACCCCAACGTCTCTGGGTAGCCACCATCTTCTACACAACCACGCAGGGCCTGGGCATCCCCATGGCATTCTCAAGTCCGGCTGCTGCCGCCCCCCAGGGTCGAAACACCCCTCTCTGGCCAACCTTTCTCCAACTTTCCAAACTGTCTTTTTCTTTCTGGGCCGAACCCCGCCGTCGACCCGCAGGGAAACCTGACCCGGTCTCCCGTGCCCGCCACGTCATCTCAGCACGAGGAGCGCACGAGGAGGCTTTTGACAGTTGTAGCTGAAGTGTGTGATGTGGTCTTTCACGGCCTGCTGTTTATCTAAGCCTGTGACACAACGTGAAGGCATAGCCGCAACATTAAAACAAGAAACCAGAGAAACTTGAGCTACAAAGCTGCTGTCATTCCAGTCAACAACACCAGCATCCTTTCTGTCGCTTACGTCATGGGGGTGCCGCCATTAATTCAGTGAGTGGCCCCACAGTCCAGTCAGCGGCTGCGGTTTTTTGATGATAGCTAGTTTATGCAGGCGCGGTTGTAAATATTATATTGATCATCGACAATAACTTTTGGGTTTACACAACATGCTAAAAAATGTCAAAAACGTGTCATCAGACCATTAAAATGCTTTGTTTCGCTCTTTGATAGCTCTGCTACAGTCCTTGTTCCACCATGGCACCACTTTCTTTTTTCCAAAAGTTGGTCTTTTTGGGATGCTCACGGCTGCAGCATTTAGAATATGATTTGTGACTTGGTATGTGCATTCTTCTATGATCCCAGTAAGTGATACCGATTGTGCTGACTCCTCACAACAAGCTCTAAACAGCCCCCAATCTGCTTTATCAAACACCATCTAGTGAAAATACACTGATCCTGTCTATATACAGTTTTATTAACTTTGGTGAGTACCGGGTAATGATCACTGCCTACAGTAGACTTAAAACACACCACTCACATGCATTCACCATGCTGTCTGACACCAATGTGAGATCCAAGCATGACACCTTGCCCATGTGCACATCTATTCTTGTACCCTGACCATCATTAAGACAAACCAAAGATCTTTCATCCAACATTTCTTCTACTATATCTCCATTACTGTCAGTGTGATCACTACCCATAAACTGCTGTGTGCGTTGAAGCCTCCACACCATATTTCCTTTCTATGTGATGCGCTACCCGCTATCTCTTTTAGCATGTCCATAGTTAGCAACCTACCTGGATTGTAGAAATTAATTATCTAAGTATTTATATCTTTTCCAGGACTGCAGATTTCAATTATGACACACTCTACATTACTGGGACCAGGAACCATCCTATATGCCAAACCTTCTTTAATAAAGGTGTCTACTTCACTTTGTCAGGCAGGTCCTATTTACAGTGGTGTGAAAAAGTGTTTGCCTCCTTCCTGATTTCTCTTTTTTTTTTGTATGTTTGTCACACTTAAATGTTTCAGATCATCAAACAAATTTAAATATTAGGAACAAGATAGCACAAGTAAACACAAAATGCAGTTTTTAATTGAAGGTGTTTATTATTAAGGGTAAAAAAAAATCGAAATCTACATGGCCCTGTGTGAAAAAGTGATTGACCCCCGTTAAAGCATAAATTAACTGTGTTTTATCACATCTTTGGAAAGCTGGATTCAATTTTCTAGCCATTTCTAAAGCTTTGGGACTCTAGAGAACCACAGTGAGAGCCATTATCCACAAATGGCAAAAACATGGAACAGTGGTGAACCTTCCCAGGAGTGGCAGGCTGACATAAATTACCCCAAGGGCGCAGCGACAACTCATCCAAGAGGTCACAAAAGACCCCACAACAACATCCAAAGAACTGTCAGCCTCACTTGCATCAGTTAAGGTCAGTGTTCATGACTCCACCATAAGAAAGAACACCGGGCAAAAATGGCCTGCATAGCGCAGTTCCAAGACAAAAACCACTGCTGAGCAAAAAGAACATAAAAGCTCATCTCAGTTTTGCCAGAAAACATCTTGATGATTCCCAAGACTTTTGGGGAAAAGACTCTGTGGACTGATGAGACAAAAGTTGAACTTTTTGGAAGGTGTATGTCCCATTACATCTGGCGTAAAAGTAACACAGCATTTCAGAAAAGGAACATCATACCGACAGTAAAATATGGTGGTGGTAGTGTGATGGTCTGGGGCTGTTTTGCTGCTTGAGGACCTGGAAGACATGCTGTGGTAAATTGAACCATGAATTCTGCTGTCTACCAAAAAATCCTGAAGGAGAATATCCAGCCATCTGTTCATGACCTCAAGCTGAAGCACACTTGGGTTCTGCAGCAGGACAATGATCCAAAACACACCATCAAGTCCACCTCTGAATGGCTGAAGAAAAACAAAATGAAGACTTTGGAGTGGCCTTGTCAAAGTCCTGACCTGAATCTGATTGAAATGCTGTGGCATGAACTTAAAAAGGCGGCTCATCCTTGAAAACCCTCCAATGTGACTGAA
Organism: Pholidichthys leucotaenia; assembly: GCA_020510985.1. Classification (NCBI taxonomy): domain Eukaryota; kingdom Metazoa; phylum Chordata; class Actinopteri; order Cichliformes; family Pholidichthyidae; genus Pholidichthys; species Pholidichthys leucotaenia. The sequence goes on from CM035846.1 coordinate 238,285,910, forward strand.
TTACTACAATTCTGCAAAGATGAGAAGGCCACAATTCCTCCACAGCGCTGTAAAAGACTCATTGCCAATTATCGCAAATGCTTGATTGCAATTGTTGCTGCTAAGGATGGCCCAATCAGTTATTAGGTTTAGTTGGCAATCACTTTTTCACTCAGGGCCATGTAGGTTTGGATTTTTTTCCCCCTTAATAATAAACACCTTCATTTAAAAACTGCATTTTGTGTTTACTTGTTATCTTGTAACAAGTAAACACTTGTATCTTTACTTGACGTGTATATACAGTATATACACATGTCAAGTGTATATATATACAGTATATATATATATATATATATATATAACATCACCTTTGCCCTAAACGTTGCATTTATACAGAAAGTTCTACAGTATGAAATTATATAAATTATGTAATTTCCTGTATGTTAGGCTAACAGGAATAATTCTGTCCAGCTGCTCATTAAAATGAAAGTCCTGGAACAAGGAGGCTGAATGATTTCACCAGTTGCATCTCCCACCCTGAGTTATTTATCTGGTGGCAACGAATTACTAACTTGTGGCGACAAGATGCATAAGTCATGGCCATAAGTCATGGCCATGAGATACAGAACTCGCGGCTATGCATTAGTAAGTTGTGGCCACAAGTTAGTATTTTTTTCTCCAGTGAGACACCCCTCTGGTAAGAAACACCAGAGGGGTGTTATTACACGACAGCCGAAAACTTTAATTACATGGAAAATTATCTTTTAAATGGCCAAACATCATATGTGTAACTCGTGGCTAAATTTGATTGGTATCAAAAGATAATTTCACTCTTGCCATTCATTTCAACTGAGAATTTTTTTTTAGATTTAAGGTCCCATATGCGGAAATAGAGGGGGCGTGACTTGGGCTCTCTATAGCTGCTGGTAAAAATGAAAGCACCAAGGTGCCGATGACTCGGTGCCAGAACCTTGGTGGAGGTATGCATTCTTGGATCATCACCAAAATGTTATGGGTTCCTCTCTAGCCCAAAGACCACCTCTGGTAAAAATTTCATCCAAATCCATCCAGTAGTTTTGGAGTACATGCATGTGCAGTGAAAATAATCTGCAGTTCACGTGCCCGTACTGTCAGCGGCAGCCAAGAGTCACCAAACTGATTTGAACAGCTGCAATCCAAACACAAAAGAAGAGCACGGTGGCAGACATTTTAAATGGCAGAAGCGATGGAGGTAAGTGAATACAATGACAACCAAGATGAACAGGAGCTTTTGCTGTTTAGTGGCAGAGGAAGAAAACAGACAGGCAAAAAGAAGGATATTTGTTCACCCATTATTGGCCGATTGCTCAGTACTTCCCTCTGGTGGGAGTTTTGACCATTTGCGGGCAAGGAATGTTGGCACTTGTAATTATTAGCGAATTTTTAACCAGCTTTACCTTGTCCCTTCTCTGCAAACCTAACAGAAAAAAAAACAGTGTAAAACAATCAATGTGATGAATAAATGCTGAACATGTTTTTTTCAGTAACCGCTATTTTATAACAGTTCAGCTCCACGTGCTGTAAAAAAAAAAAAAAAAAAACTTGCTATGCTATGCTGTAAAAAAAAAAAAAAAAATCACACTGCTGCCCCTAGTGGCCCAGCATAGTTATTACAATACCTTTTTCCCGGCTCCATTTACAGTATAGGTGAGTTAACTTTGTGTTTATTTCAAAAACAAAGCCTTATCTCAGAATTCTGGCAAATTAAAAGTTGAGAAAATGATACAATGATACAAGCATTTAGTTCCACTTAATTTTGACTGGGTGAGTTGAAACAGACAGGCAGACAGACGGACGCACGCACACACACACACACACACAACTATCCACACACAAACGCATTGAGTGATTACCATATGCCTCCATTTTCACTGAGGCATAGCAGCTATATAAGGGGTTTTCTGTTGGAGGACAAGTTGTTTGGACTTATCTGTAATAAGATGGGATATCTGTCCAGTTTAGTATACTGCTCAAAAAAATAAAGGGAACACTTTGAAAACACATCAGATTTTAATGGGGAAAAATAAGCTGGATATCGAAATTGTGGCAGGCTAGTCCAGTTTACTCTGAGTAAACTGGACTAGCCTGCCACAATTTCGATATCCAGCTTATTTTTCCCCATTAAAATCTGATGTGTTTTCAAAGTGTTCCCTTTATTTTTTTGAGCAGTATATACAGTATAAGGATGTTAAGCAGCTAAGAAATTGGGCCGTAAATGGTGGAACCGGAACCTTAAAAATATTACAGGGGTGGCATTGTTGAACCATTATGCTTGCAAAAAATTGTTTTCATCTTTGAAAAACTGCTTTGTTTTCAGTATTTTTATTTATTTTTGGGTAATATGTGCTGTATGCTTTGGTCAATAAATATTAACCTTTTTTATTGTGATGGTCAGCAGATAAAAAAAAAAAAACAACTGGAATGATTGCTAAATGGTACTGAATGGAACTTTTGGAAACCTTGCTTCTATTGACACTTTGTGGTCATTAAATTAACTCCAGCCCCATCATCTCCATTTCTGAGAAAGCCCGATTTCCCCCCAGCAGTGAGACTGCAATGTATGTGAATGGAATGACTGAAGTGCAGATTTCTCAGCCACCCAAAAGTCTCACTGAAATACAGGTAGTCTCAGAATTTCCACATTACCTTTAAATGTTTCTGTTTTTATAAAGCTAATTTAGAATTAAAATTAGTTGTATTATCAGATGTGAAGTCCTGGAGCAACACATATAGAAATTGTAGATTTTCAAACTACTGTAATTTTGTGTATTTCCACAGGTACATTAATTCTCAGAGTACTTAACATGGTTTCACACAGAACAGTACGTTTCCTTGAAATGGTGTCAGGTGTATAACTTAAAGTGCATTTTACCCATTTGGTGAGCCTGTCACAAGAGAATACAAGCCTGTGTGCCTTGCTTTCACTTTCACCTTCTAGTCTGTGAGCTTCAGACACATCAGTGTACAACATCTTTACCCTAAACCAGGGGTATCCAATCATGTGTCATGGAGGGCCAAGACGCTGCAGGTTTTCTCTTCCACCCAGTCTCTTCAGCAGGTGTTTTCACTTATCAGCAATCAGTGGGAAGAAGTTCAGTGAAACCTGCTGTTGAAGACACTGGTTGGAGTAAAAGCGTGCAGGTTTTGGCCCTCCATGGCACATGATTGGACACCCCACCCTAAACTAAAAAGACAAGAGCTTCTCTCAAATGATCTTTAATTTACTTGGACATTTGGACAAAGTTGTGATGTTTATACAGTGACAATGCAGTGAAAAGAAACATGCAATGACTATTGTTGTTGAAATCCTCCAAATTGCAATCCAACTGACTAAACCAAAAGTTGAACTTAAATTATCTTGCACTCTTACCCTGTGAAAGGAAACATCTTTAATTCCGTGTAAAATCATCCTATCTCTTATTATTAAAAGACCAGGTTCAATTTGTCTACACAGGTCAATTTAATTACTGTCATCACAAAAGTATGACCTCATATTTATGCTCTTCCACATAAGAGTTTCAAGTCCACGTGAGCAAAAGGATTATTTCAGTCACATCCTACAAGATGCATTAATTTTATCTATGCTACATGATAAACACACAGCCCAGCTCAGGTGATTTAAATGTCTACACTCTTAAGTCCTTTATCTGCAAAACTAATTAAAGTTATATTATGCTGTTGGTTAAAAATGTGTCTGTGCTCAATTAGCAGACTCATAAATGAGTTGTTGGCCAGTTCTGACAGCCAAACTATGTTTATACTCTTTTTCATACCTGCAATGCTTGAGTGAGTTTTATTGGGTTTGACGGGTTAGTTTAGTGTGTTGAAGCTACACAAAGTGACTGCCAAGGTCACTGGAGCAAATGCTACTTTAGCTGCCAAAACACTTTGAAAATTCAAAAGTTTACTGCAGGGCAATTTAAAAAGCCTGAAGTAGAATTTTTAGCTTTTTATTTCTTCAGACAGACTTGCTCACTATGGGTCCATATTCAGATTGCTTGAGGTGAAAATAGTATTGTCATTGTCGAGACCTCATCAAGGCCAGAGTCTCCTAAGACCAAGATTCTGCATACACAGTGGTCTTGGTCTCAAGTTGGTCGCAGGATACTCTAGTCTCTGTCTGGTCTCGACTACAACATTAGAAAATGGACTAATCGGGGATTTTCAGACGTCACCATTAGAGATAAGAAGCATATAGAAAAGTATTTTTTAGCCTATTTTCCCATTGTGATCTAAATACCAACATTGCTTGCTGATTTAAATATTTATAAACATTTATGACAGAGGATATTACTCTCCAAATCTAAAAATGTAAAATATGTCAGTAATTGTGGTTAGAAATACTGACAAGCACTAAAGTGATATTAGTCCTGCCAGCTTGGAGTAATTTTTAAATTTACTAACCTATCCTGCATCATCTTTACTATAAAACATAGACTTAACAGTTTTGTTATAATGAAACAAAGCTGCATAAATAGCAGCAGTTTATCCAAGGGTTTTTTTTTTTCCATTCATTTCTTACTAACCAGTTACATACTGACCATTACAATATTGGTCCTATATACCCATAGCAGAAGGCTCCAAGGAAAATAGCAAGTGAATGAGTTAATCTTGGTTTTTTTTACATATTGTCTTATGCCTTTTAAAATAGGAAGAGCCTAAAACATAGAGTGGTAAGTGATTAATAATTTTAACTTTTAGCCAGCTGCAAAAACACTTTTGACATGTGTAAGTTTTAAGGTGGGGTCTCAATGGGCCAGACTGGCTTTGCAGTGCATTCAGCAATCAGAGGGCTATCCAAGAAAACGTGCAAGAAAAAAAACACAGCAGAATGACAGGAAAAACACTAGAGACAATATTATGTACAAAGTAAAAACTGATGGAACAAAAAGCATTGCAAAAGTGCACAAAAAAAACTTAGAAATCAAAACAGGATCAAAATTCAGAGCTCTGAAGATACGATGGGAAAATATCACAAAAACATGACCATATCTGGGGAATATGGAGATCCTAGTAACACTTTCAAGTTTCAAGTCCCATACTTCAAGTCCTGAAAGATGAAGGGTGACTTGAACCTGCAGCCTCTCTGTCACATCTACCAGTCACTTGTAGGAACCTGTTTCAAACCAGCTCTATGGCTAAAATTGATCATCTGGGAAACTGCAAACCAGTAAATTAGTGGGTGATGTCAGAGTAGTTACTGGAAATGCGTCAACACTGTCACTCCCGTCACTGATGCTGAAGAGTGTAGGTGGTCTGTAACAAAATTACATCGACACTTCCTGTAAAATTAGCTGGAAAAATTAGCAGGCATTTGAGTGTCCAGTAAGCTTGAATTCTTGATTTTTTTTAAACAATAAATATAATCTATCAAACCAGCTTTTATTGGTTTATCTTGTTCTGACACTCACATGACAACTGTGGGCACCTTCAAAAGTGTACAGAAACATGCAGTGGATTTTTGTTTTGAACACCTACAAAGCTGTCCTTAATGCCATATTTTGTTACAACAGATAAGATAAGAGTGATACTTTGTAAGATGTCACCATCTCAGTGTCTGTTCCCTGGATGTTTATCAGTGCTCTGTGTGTGTGTGTGGGGGGGGGGGGGTCTATGCCTGTGGGAGTCCACCACCAGTTCCTTGATCTTCCCTGCATTGATCTGAGTCCTGGTTCAGTTTTGTGTACTCCGAGTCATGAGGAGCCTCAAGTCCTTATGAATCAACAAATCTGTTTTTTGTTTTGCATTGAAATTCACAGATATAATTCATTTCAAAAATACTTTAATTAACATATAAAGAGCTGTTCAAACCAAAAGAAAGCTCATATGATTTGAGAGGAACATGTCAAATAAAAATAAGAACTGTCATGTTGACCACGAGCAGAATGCAACACCAGAGAACACACTCACGACACTGAGAAGCACAATTAAACTGCTTTTATTGAATTTCAAAAAGTGGAGCACAGCTAGAGAAAACGTCACTCGCCAGAGGAAAGCACGGCCTATGGAGAGAGACACAGGTCTTAGTGGGAGAAGGGAGACTGGGAAGTGGAAAACACAAATTGGCCACTTACGTGAGCCGAGCAGAGAGCCCAACAGAAAATACCCAGGGAGAATAGACGAACCAGCAGGATGACGCTGGTGGGAGATGAAGGGGAATGAACTGGGCAGTCTGACCGGGTGGAGATACACAACTGCAGCAGGAGTGAGGATGATGGGGCAGCTGAGCGCACAACAATCCCCGTAGACACACCGCTACAGATTGCAGCAACCTGAAAGGAGAAGAGGAGAGAGAAGATTTTAACTTTAAGAAAACTTCTCAGAACAAACAACACTTACTCGTTGTACTCAAGGCAGTTACCACAACGAGCCAGCGCCGAGGCTTCCACTAGATGGTCCTTATTCACATTATTCCTAGCCCCCATGATGCCTTGCATGAATTATGGTAGCAAGTTCCGGTACTAGTTTAGAACATATGGTTGTCACTGAAACGGGACACTTTTCTTTGTTAAAAAACAATGACTTCGGCATCAGAAATGCGGGAACACGGCCTCTTGCACCTCAAAACAGTGACTATCATCAAAACATGACTATCGAGGGATGGAAAGATGATCTTAAAAAGTGGCCTCGTACACAGTAGCTCCGTTAGTTAGCACCGCTGCTAAGATGCTAACGATGTAAACAATATTTTAGCTAGGTTGAAAACTCACATTCGATCGGTCGGGAGTTTTGTCTTCCGCAAAAACATAGGTATTTTAAGAAAGTATAATTTCTAAGCTTTAAAATGATACCAGACATTGGGGTTCCCTGGGACTTTGCCGCTAGCAAGCAAAGAAAGTGTAATGATTTATGACTCCTCGTTGCCTGTAGTTCGTAATGGCACGGTGCACATTCTGAGAACCAAAACGTCTTGCTTGGGTGTTTTAAGTTCGGGGTAAAACGTCAGATCTGTGACATTCATACAAGTGAAAACATACCTGGCTCTTGTCTTGGTGTCTGTCGTGTGTCTGTCCCACCGATCTCACAAACAATCCTTTAGTTTTCAGTACATGATCTACTCATTGCTGTTGAAGCCACAGATTCAGCTGTGAGGAGCCTGGCACCACAAACAGCAGCAAGTACCAGAACTATGCCAAAACAGTCAAAAAAAATACAAAAACTACAAGTGCTGAAATTAGCTGCCAAATGAGTGCAAAACACGTTTGTGGACTATACATTAAAATGAATTTGAAAAACTTTTAAAAACACCATTTTAAATGCCCCCTCTACTCCATTCAAACTGACTGATGTTCCACTACCACAGCTGAAGCCAGAAGTTCTGTCCATAATCATTCCTACAGTGGCACCCCCAGGAATAAGGTGGATGAGCGCTGGCGAGGAGGAGACAGCAGGTGCATCTACTCACGCTGGTGCTGTAATCACCTGCGGAGCCGGGGAAACAGGACAGAGGGGGTGCGCGCTCACCTAGATATGACAAAGAACGGGGATTCTTCTTCTCTTGGATTTGACTGGCAGTTGGCAACCAGCTTACAGGTGCATTAAGTTATGGAATAATGGGAGTAATGTTGTAGTGTAGTAGCAGTCATAGTAGTGTACTTCTAATAAGTTTTTAAAATGGCCAGAGACACACTGCTGAATATATACAGTATGCTGTTATTTGATCTGCAATCAATGGAATTCATGTAATTATTTGGAATGAGTTTTTGTTTATTTGCTTGCTCCTTTGTTTTATGATTGGCATTTAAAATGGTGATCGTCACTTCCTTGTGGTAACGTATCGTCACTTCCTGTTTTGCTGTCTGCCTGTGTGGTTTGCTCTCCAGCCACTAGCTAGCCACTAGCTATGACTACTAGCTCTCTTTCCTCTCCTCCTCTGGTGTGCTCTCTCTGTCAGATGTTTAGCTACACCTCTGCCTCTTTTAGTGATAACGGTAAATGTAATAAATGTTGTCTTTTTGAGGCGCTCGAGGCGAGGTTGTCTGATTTGGAATCCCGGCTCCGCTGCATTGAAACACCGTCTGCGCCAGTTAATCTCGACGGACGCCCATTAGCTGCAGCGGAGCTAGCTAGCTTAGGTCCCCCTGTCAGCGGTTCCCCGGCTCTCCTCAGCAGCGAGGAGACTGGGTGGGTGACGGTGAGAAGGAAGCCTAGTCGCAAAGCCCCGGTTCACCACCAACCTGTTCACGTTTCTAATCGTATTTCCCCGCTCAGCGACACACCCGCTGAGGAAAAAACTCTGATCATTGGCGACTCTGTAGTCAGAAACGTGAACCTAGAGACTCCAGTGGCCATAGTCCAATGTATTCCTGGGGCCAGAGCAGGCGACATCGAGTCAAATTTGAAAATGCTGGCTAAAAGTAACTGTAAATATTCCACAATTGTTATTCATGCCGGCATTAATGACATCCGTCTCCGGCAGTCGGAAGTCACGAAACTTAATATAGAATCGGTGTGTGACTTTGCAAAAACGATGTCTGCCACTGTAGTATTCTCTGGGCCCCTCCCCAATCTGACCAGTGATGACATGTTTAGTCGCTCGTCATCCTTGAACCGCTGGCTGTCTGTGTGGTGTCCTAAAAATGACGTGGGCTACATTGACAATTGGAGCTCTTTTGGGGGAAAACCTGGTCTTATGAGACGAGACAGCATTCATCCCACTTTGGATGGTGCTTCTCATTTATCTAACAATCTGGCATCTTTTTTATCCAAATTTCCAAAACCGTGACTACTCAGAGTTGGGACCAGGAAGCAGAGTCACAGTCTTACACGCCTCTCTGCAGCTCCTCTTCATCCGCCACCCCTCAGCTTAGCCCCTGTCTTCCCCATCAGAGAATCGTTGTCTGCTCCCTCCAAAGTAAATAAAAATATAATGTATAAGCATCCCAAAGTGATAAAGCAAAATATTGGTAAAACTCAAATTAAACATAAAGCCTCTAAATTGAATGATTTGGCCTCTTTTCCTCCTCATAATTTAAAAATTAAATGTGGTTTATTAAATATTAGGTCTCTAACTCCCAAGTCTCTGTTAGTCCATGATCTGTTAATTGATCATCAGATTGATTTAATTTCCCTTACAGAGACTTGGTTAGGGCAAGAGGATTATGTTGGTTTAAATGAATCAACTCCCTCTGGTTATTTAAACTGTCAAAATCCCAGAAGTTCTGGTCATGGAGGAGGAGTAGCAACAATTTACCATTCCAAATTATTAGTTAATGTAAAGCAAAAAACATGTTATAATTCCTTTGAGGGCCTGGTCCTCAGTGTTGGGCACTTTAGCAATTTCAGGTTAAACCCAATTTTATTTGCCATAGTTTATCGTCCCCCATCAACCTATTCAGAATTTTTATCCGAATTTGCTGATTTCTTAGCTGATTTAGTGCTGAAATCTGATAGAATAATTATAGTAGGGGACTTTAATATACATGTGGATGTAGATAGTGACTGCCTTAATGTGGCCTTTAATTCAATATTAGACTCGATTGGGTTTTCTCAGAAAGTAGGAAATTCTACTCATTACCTCCACCATACATTGGACCTTGTTCTGACATATGGCATAGAAATAGAAAATCTTGTAGTGTCTCCTCATAACCCTGTACTGTCAGACCATTGTCTGTTAACCTTTGATTTTACTATTTCTGACTATTTGGCTCCTAAAGAAAAATATTATCACAGTAGATGCCTCTCAGATGATGCTGTTTCCAAATTTATGCAGATAAGATAAGATAAGATGAGATAAGCCTTTATTAGTCCCACAACGGGGAAATTCCAGGATTGCAACAGCACAGGGATAGCAACACTCAGAGCAACAATCAGAAGGCAAGAAAAAAAACAAGCAAGCAAGAGCAGCTAATATACATATGTACATATTACTATAAAATATATATACACACACACACACACACAGACACACAATGCAGAGCATTGTAGCTGGATGGAATAAATATATGAATATATGAACACACAGTGCAGAGCATTGTAGCTAGATGGAATAAATATGTAAATATATAAACACCCACAGTACGGAGCATTGCAGCTAGGTGGAATAAATATAAGATAAGATAAGATAAGCCTTTATTAGTCCCACAACGGGGAAATTCCAGGATTGCAACAGCACAGGGATAGCAACACTCAGAGCAACAATCAGAAGGCAAGAAAAAAAAAAAAAAAACAAGCAAGCAAGAGCAGCTAATATACATATGTACGTATTACTATAAAATATATATATATACACACACACACAGACACACAGTGCAGAGCATTGTAGCTGGATGGAATAAATATATGAATATATGAACACACAGTGCAGAGCATTGTAGCTAGATGGAATAAATATGTAAATATATAAACACCCACAGTACGGAGCATTGCAGCTAGGTGGAATAAATATGCAAGTATATAAACACACACAGTGCGGAGCAATGTAGCTAGATGGAATAATATGTAGATATATAAATATATAAACACACCCAGTGCTGAGCATTGTAGCTAGATGGAATAAATATGTAAATATATAAACACACACAGTGCAGAGCATTGTTGCTAGATGGAATGAAACAGCATAACCGTCTACTTAGTTATCCTACATGGTATGATTATGTGCCCATACATATTCTCACCCTCCATAGCGACCGGTATGTTCCTAGTTGTATGCCGGAGAGGACCATTGTGTAAGTCTATTGCATCTTTTGCATTCAAAAAAAACTATTAGTTTGTTACGTCTTTTTGCTATCTCTGCGAGCAGCCCTGCTTAGGTTGTACAGTCTGACAGCCGTTGGTAGGAAGGACCTACGAAACCTCTCGGTTGTGCACCTGGGATGATGTAGTCTGCTGCTAAATGAGCTCCTCAGTGCATCCAGTATGTCCTGCATAGGGTGGAACTCGGACTCCAGCAGAGATGACAGTTTAGCCACCGTCCTTCTCTCTCCTATCTCCTCCATCGGATCAAGGCGTTGCCCCAGGACAGAGCTAGCTTTCTTAATCAGTTTGTTCAGTCTCTTCCTAACGGCTGCAGTAATGCCACTGCCCCAGCAGACCACTCCAAAAGTGATGGCTGATGCCACCACCGTGTCATAGAATGACTTCAGCAGCGCCCCTTGTACACCAAAAGACCTGAGTCTCCTCAGCAGGAACAGCCTGCGCTGTCCCTTCTTGTAGAGTGCGTCAGTATTGTGTGACCAGTCTAGTTTATTGTTCAGATGAATACCCAGGTACTTGTAGGATGTCACCATCTCGATGTCTGTTCCCTGTATATTTACTGGTGCTGTGAGGGGCTGCCCATGCCTGCGGCAGTCCACCACCAGCTCCTTAGTTTTCCTCGCGTTGATCTGGAGGCAGTTCCGATGGCACCAGTCCACAAAGTCCTGGATAAGCCCTCTGTACTCAGCTTCATCTCCGCTGGAGATGAGACCAACGATCGCAGAGTCATCAGAGAACTTCTGTAGATGGCAATGTGTTGTGTTGTGTGAGAAGTCCGCAGTATAAAGAGTGAACAGGAAGGGAGCCAGCACCGTTCCCTGGGGGGCCCCCGTGCTACTGATGATCGTGTCGGAAACACAGTCCCGGGTTCTCACAAACTGAGGCCGGTTCGTGAGGTAGTCCAGGATCCATGATGACAGGTGCTGGTCCACCCCTGCGCGCAGCAGCTTGTCCTTCAGGATCATCGGTTGGATGGTGTTGAAAGCACTGGAGAAGTCAAAGAACATGATCCTCACCATATTCCCGGGCTTCTCCAGGTGGGACAGAGAACGGTGAAGGAGGAAGATCACCGCATCCTCCACCCCAATGCCATGCTGGTAGGCGAACTGGAGTGGATCCATCGCTGGTTCCACCAGGGGGCGGAGATGAGCAAGGAGCAGTCTCTCCAGGGTCTTCATCAAGTGGGACGTCAAGGCCACCGGTCTGAAGCTGTTCAGGTCTTTGGGGTGGGAAGTTTTTGGTACAGGTACCACACAAGATGTTTTCCACAGCTGTGGTACCCTCCCCAGTTTCAGGCTCATGTTGAAGATATACGTCACAATCCCACACAGCTGGTCTGCACAGGACTTGAGGAGCTTTGCGCTGATGCCGTCCGGTCCCGACGCCTTCCTCGCCTTGATCTTCCTCAGCTCCGTCCTCACCTGGGTCTTGGTCAGGGTCAGGATGGGGGGCTGTGTGTTGGGAGTGGGGGGGGGGTGTCGGTGGAGTGGGGAGTGGGTAGCAGGACTTGATTTCTTAGAAGCAGCAGTGGTTGTTGTGCAGACAGGGGGGAGGGCGGTTGGTCAAATCTATTGAAAAACAGATTCAGGTTGTTCGCCCACTCCCTGCCCCCCGTGGCCTGGGGGGAGGTATTCTGGAGCTCCGAGATGGTTTTGAGGTTTCTCCAGACCCCGCTGATGTCGCTCTGTTGCAGCTTGTCCTCCATCTTCTTCCTGAAGCTGTCCTTGCCTTCTCTGATCTTTCTCCTCAGCTCCCTCTGTACGGACTTCAGCATCTCCCTGTTCCCCGACCTGAAGATCCTCTTCTTCTCTCTCAGAAGTGTTTTTATCTCAGGGTTGATCCAGGGTTTGTTGTTTGAGTGACGCCGTATGGTCTTGGTGAGAACGGATTTGTCCACACAGAAGCTGAGGTAGCCCGTGAAGGTGTGAATGAGGCCATCGATGTCCTCACCATGTGGATCGCAGAGCTGCTTCCAGGCAGTGGCTTCAAAACAGTCCTTTAGAGTGTCCATTGTCTCCTCAGACCATAACTCCACAGTGTGCATGGCCGGAGGTTGTCTGTGCACTAGGGGTTTGTACACCGGTCGGAGATGAACCAAGTTGTGATCCGATCTCCCAAGTGGGGGGAGTTGATTGTTTCCTCTATGCCATGTGTCAACACAACGGAAATAAGCTATAGACGGCTTGCTCCTTCTGTAATTGATAACATGGTGGATAGTGTTTCAGCTTCTCTGCATCAGGCTCTAGACTTGGTGGCCCCCTTAAAAAAGAAAAAGTCTAATCAGAGATTTTTAACTCCTTGGTTCAACACAGAAACTCGTAGCTTAAAACAGAAGACTCGTCAATTAGAAAGAAAATGGCGCTCTACTAATTTAGATGAAATCTATTTAGCTTGGAGAAATCATCTTTTAATTTATAAAAAATCTCTTAGAAAAGCTAGAACGAGTTATTACTCTGCATTAATAGAAGAGAACAAGAATAATCCCAGGTTTCTTTTCAGTACTGTAGCCAGGTTGACAAAGAGTCAGGACTCTGTCAATCCTAGCATCCCCTTAGAGCTTACTAGTCAGGACTTTATGAACTTTTTCAATAATAAAATTTCATCCATCAGAGATAAAATCAATCAGATTCTTCCCACAGTTAACTTAAATACTGTAACTACTACAACTCCTTCTATTGATGTCTGTCTTGATGAGTTTACTCCAATCGACCTTTGTGAGTTAGACAAAATAGTTTCCTCATCCAAACCTTCAACTTGTCTTTTAGACCCTATTCCTACCAGGTTATTTAAAGAAGTCTTCCCACTTATTGGTAGCTTTATTCTTCATATAATCAATTCTTCATTAACTTTAGGCCATGTACCGCAGGCTTTTAAAACGGCTGTAATTAAACCCTTACTCAAAAAGCCAACGCTAGATCCAGGAGCTTTAGCTAACTATAGACCAATCTCTAATCTCCCTTTCATTTCAAAAATCTTAGAAAGAGTTGTTGCTACGCAATTATTTGACCACCTGCAGGGAAATGGTTTACTTGAAGAGTTTCAATCTGGGTTTAGAATCCATCATAGTACTGAAACAGCCTTAGTGAAGGTCACTAACGACCTCCTCATTGCATCTGATAATGGACTAGTTTCTGTACTTGTCCTTTTAGATCTTAGTGCAGCTTTTGATACTATTGATCATAATATTCTACTTGATAGATTAGAACACTATGTTGGACTTAATGGAACTTCGTTGCAGTGGTTTAGATCTTATTTATCTGATAGGTTCCAGTTTGTTCATGTAAATGATGAGTTTTCTTTCAGCTCAAAGCTTAGTCATGGAGTTCCACAGGGATCTGTGCTAGGCCCTACTCTTTTTAGTTTATATATGCTTCCGTTAGGCAACATTATTAGAAAGCACTGTATACATTTTCATTGTTATGCAGATGACACACAATTATACCTGTCAATGAAGCCAGACGATACTAATCAATTAGCCAAGTTAGAAGCTTGTCTTAAGGAAATCAAAGCTTGGATGACTTGTAATTTCCTGCTATTAAATTCAGATAAGACTGAAGTCATTCTTGTTGGTCCAAAAAACCTTAGAAATTCCTTTCCAAATCAAACTTTTAGTTTGGATGCAGTTACTCTTTCTCTTAATAGCTCTGTGAGGAACCTTGGAGTTATTTTTGATCAGGATTTGTCCTTCAATTCACATATTAAATTTGTTTCTAAGACTGCCTTCTATCATTTGCGTAATATTGCCAAGATTAGGAGCATCTTGTCTCAGAGTGATGCTGAGAAGCTGATCCACTCTTTTGTTAGCTCGAGATTAGATTATTGTAATTCTTTATTATCAGGCTGTCCTAAAACATCTTTAAAAAGTCTTCAGCTGATCCAAAATGCTGCAGCAAGAGTTTTAACAGGTACTAGAAAGAGAGATCGTATCTCTCCGGTTCTGGCCTCCCTTCATTGGCTTCCCATAGAGTTTAGAATTAAGTTTAAAATCCTTCTTCTTACTTACAAAGCTCTAAACAATCAGGCTCCTTTTTATTTAAAAGATCTGATACTACCGTATCATCCTAACAAAGCACTACGCTCCCAAAATGCAGGATTACTTGTAATACCTAGAATCTCCAAAAGTACAATGGGAGGCAGAGCCTTCAGTTATCAAGCTCCTCTCCTATGGAATCAGCTGCCAATCTGGATTCGGGAGTCAGACTCGATCTCTGTTTTTAAGAATAGGGCTAAAACCTACCTTTTTGATATAGCCTACAATTAGGGAGGGATCATGTGTTTCTGAACCCTCCCTTAGTTATGCTGCTAATAGGTTTAGTCAGCCGGGGGACCTCCAGTAATGCACTGGGCCTCACTCCTTTCCTCACTCTCTATGAAATATTTTTTTTTTTTGCTGGTCATTAACATTTGTTTGTTCTCTCCCATAGATTGAGTCCCCATCGTGCTGTTTGCTCTCTACATGTCTGTTCTTTTCTTCTTCTCTATCCCCTCACCCCCCAGCCAGTCGCTGCAGATGACTGCCCCTCCCTGAGCCTGGTTCTGCTGGAGGTTTCTTCCTGTTAAAAGGGAGTTTTTCCTCTCCACCGTCGCCAAGTGCTTGCTCACAGGGGATCGCCTGATTGCTGGGGTCTTTCTGCAACTGTGGGGGTCCCCCCTACAGTTGATAGTGCTATGAGATGACTGTTGTTGTGAAATGGCGCTATATTAATAAATAAAGTTGAATTGGTTAATTAAATTAATTATGTTTTTGTTTTGTTTTCATCTTGTTCACACAGACAAAAATAAACTTAATTGAACTGAATTTTTAAAAAAAAACAGCACTCTATCCATCCATCCATCTTCTACCGCTTTTCCGGAAGTCCAGGTCGCGGAGGCAGCAGTTCAAGCAGAGAAGCCCAGACTTCCCTCTCCCCAGCCACCTGCTCCAGCTCTTCAGAGAGGATACCAAGGCGTTCCCAGACCAGCTGGGAGACATAGTCTCTCCACCGAGTCCTGGGTCTGCCCCGGGGTCTCCTCCCAGTGGGACGTGCCTGAAACACCTCAAGTGGGAGGCGTCCAGGAGGCATCCTCATCAGATGCCCATACCACCTCAACTGACTCCTTTCAATGTGGAGGAGCAGCGGTTCTACTCTGAGCCTCTCCCGGATGACTGAGCTCCTCACCCTATCTCTGAGGGTGAGTCCAGCAATCCTACGGAGAAAGCTCATTTCAGCCGCTTGTATCCGCGATCTTGTTCTTTCGGTCATTACCCAAAGCTCGTGACCATAGGTAAGAGTAGGAACGTAGATTGACTGGTAAATCGACAGCTTTGCCTTAGAACTAAGCTCCCTCTTTACCACAACAGACCGGTACAACGTCCGCATCACTGCAGATGCTGCTCCGATCCGTCTGTCAATCTCTCGCTCCATTTTCCCCTCACTCGTGAACAAGACCCCAAGATACTTAAACTCCTCCACTTGGGGCAGGAGCCTGTCCCCAACCCAGAGAGGACAATTCACCTTTTTCCGGCTGAGGACCATGGACTCGGACTTGGAGGTGCTGATTCTCATCCTAGCCGCTTCACACTCAGCGGCAAACCGTCCCAGCAAGAGCTGTAGGTCGTTGCTGGATGAAGCCAACAGGACAACATCATCTGCAAACAACAGAGATGAGATCCTGTGGTCACCAAGCATGACACCCTCCATTCCCTGGCTGTGCCTAGAAATCCTGTCCATAAAAATTATGAACAGGATCGGTGACAAAGGGCAGCCCTGGCGGAGTCCAACTCTCACTGGGAATGACTCCGACCGAGTGTTGGCAATACGAACCAAACTCACAATGGTCGTACAGAGACCGAATAGCTCGTAACAACAAGCCCGATACCCCATACTCCCGAAGCACCCCCCACAAAAAACCATGAGGGACACTGTCAAATGCCTTCTCCAAGTCCACAAAACACATGTAAACTGGTTGGGCAAACTCCCATGAACCCTCAAGAATTCTCGAGAGGGTAAAGAGCTGGTCCGATGTGCCACGGCCAGGACGAAAACCACATTGCTCCTCCTGAATCCGAGGTTCGACCAACGGCCGGACTCTCCTCTCCAGTACCTTGACATAGACCTTCCCAGGGAGGCTGAGGAGTGTGATCCCTCTAAAGTTGGAGCACACCCTCCGGTCCCCTTTTTTGAGAAAAAAAAAAAAAAAAAAGGAACAGCACTCTAATCGAGTACATATTTAAAGACAAATTGTGATTACACTTGTTTTGTAAGTTAAAAAAACAGATGTTGATAAAATGTTATTCTTTTGTAAAATCCATAAAGAAATCTAAAGAATCACAAGGTGCATTTTGTAGCTCTGATATGGAATGAATCTGCGTTTGAAGCTGGAAGTGATTAAAAAAAAATAGGACAGAAAAAGGTTGGATGACAGAGAAATAAATGAGGTTATCAGGGTAGTGCTCCTTTTGAACACCGTCCAACAACAACTAAGGTCAAAGAATGATGTTTTACAGATATTAATAACTTTGTTCCACTTTGTCCTTCACAAACTGTGTAAAAGCTGCAAGAAGAAGCTGTGATATGGATTTTTTTCCTTCTTAGCAGATTATTTTACAGGTAATCATTAACATTTTAATCAGAGTGATTGAATGAGCAAAAACTAAAGTTTTAATGAATATGAGTTGCCAGTGGAATTTGATATAGGCCAGCATTTTAAGTATATGTTCATGTATTACATTCATAGAAAAGATCAACACATTCCCAAAGAGAAAATGCTTGATGTGTCAGTATTGGTTAAAGATAACACAGCATAACAAAAATAATTTTTTTTGTAAGCTGTGTTTTTTCAACTGATTTAAGACAATTTTGCACCGCTGAATCCGAAAATGGCATCCGTTTGCTCTCGATCAGGTCAGGTTTTTATGTTAAAAGTTATAAGCAGTTGTACAGCAGCTGACAGGTGTACTGTAAATTGAATAGTAGACACTGATAAAGGTAAGTACAGTACATGTAAATTGAATGTTATGTCACCATTGTTCAAAATTCAGAAAATTTCAAGAAATAAAAAAGAATTTTGCATCATATAAAGGGAAAATACCGGTACATGTAAATAAAAATGTAAGAAAACATGTGGCCAACCAATGTGATTTTTGGATTCAGCACATCAAAATTGTCCTAAATCAGCTAAAAAATAAAAAACAGACAATAAATTTGGTGTTGACCAGTGTCATCAGATATGCAAAGATAATCCATCCACAAGACAGGTATCACATATCAACATGCTGATTATACAGCATGATTGTTGCACACTGGACTTTGGAAGAGCCTATAACTGTCCAAAACACAGGAAAGCCTGTTTGATTTATCAAAAATTGTAAAAAAAAAATAAATAAATAAATAAAAAAAAAATAGAAACTGCATTTTTCCATTATGGACCATGGAATTGAAAGGACACTATCTCACAGAGTGGCGAATGCTGACAAATGAATTTTGGGTTTTTGTCAGTGATCCGAAAAGGTTGCACAAAAGTTTGCCAACAGTTTTTACATTTGAAAAATGTCAAAATTTCTTTGCAATGAGAAAAACTGTGACCGTAAAAACTGTTGAACTGTTGTGCAACCTTTTGTGAAACACTGGCGAAACCCCAAAACTCACAACTTTTTTCAGCATTCACCACTCTGTGAGATACATGCTAAAGCTCTCTACTGTTGATACCAACCATGGCATCTCTCCATGAAACTCAGCTTCCACTGCTTTAAGCCACACCCCATTTCTTTATATCTTTGTTCCAACTAGTGCATACCTGTGCATGCCCGTAGAGGGGATGCATTGGAACAGAATTCTTGCCAGTTACAGGACAGTTGGTATAGCAACACAGCACTAAGTGGCATTCACATGTGACGGCTTTTGTATGCAGCAAAACATAAAAATCACACAAAATATGCCCTGCCATCTGGGGCTGTTTGCCCCTGCTTGTTACTTCTTCTCCCGCCTGTCACTGTTCTGTTATGTTGCTTACCTGTGTCTATATAAATGTCTTGTAGGGAGTCATGTGCTCTGTCTATGTGCCGTCATATAGACATCATCTGGTGGGTCTTCTTCTTCGTTCAGACCACTGAAGGGTCTCCTCCTGTCTCAGACGGCTGTGTTGTTCACAGTCATGCCTGCGGCATACTGCTGAAACCTGAGGTGTTTCATGTTCACGGCGTCTTTTCTGACGTGCAGCAGTTCTCCTCATTCTATTGCTCTCCATCTGGTGGGTCTTCTTCTTCTTTGTTCAGACTACTGGTTGAGAGGTAGGTGCGTCGTAATTCCAGTTCATGGGCACGATCCAGAAAAAGTGGCTTTCGACCCTATTCAGGAAGGCCCGTGCATGCCCGTAGAAACAAAGAAACTGGAGCACCCGGACAAATCAGCGCTTTGCTTGGCATGTTACACATTTGTAGTGTAGACTGGCATTCATCAAGGTTACACATTTGCCGTCATGTAGGCATGGCGAGTCATCCTATGATGTTACACATTTGCCATCATGTAGGCATGGCAAGTCGTCCTATGATGCCTTAGTTCATAGGACGCACTAGGATGATGAAGCAGAGATCATAGGCCGTCCTATGATGTCCTAGAAATGTGCTTTAAAGTCTGTCATACCCTATGCTGGTGAAGGGTGTCCTGTCTCAGATGGGTGCGATGTACTGCTGGAACCTCAGGTGTCTCATCTTCATGGCATCTTTTCTGACGTGCAGCAGTTGTCATTCTATTGCTCTCCATCTGGTGGGTCTTCTTCTTCTTCTTCTTCTTCTTCTTCTTCTTCTTCTTCTTCATTGAGACCACTGGTTGAGGGATAGGTGCGTCGTAATTTCAGTTCATGAACAGGATTATGAAAATCATAAAGACACATGGTATAGGACATCCTATGATGTTCAGGCAGTGATCATATGACATCATAAAGACACATGTCCTATGCACATAGACACATAGACAAATCTATGTGTGACATCATACAGACAAATTGTCCTATGATCTCTGTGGTCTATGTGACATCGTAAAGACACATTTGTCGACACATAGACAACTCTATGTGTGACATCATAAAGACAAATAGTCCTATGATCTTTGTGGTCTGTGACATCATAAAGACACATTTGTTGTCCTATATTTTTATATTTGTTGTCCTATTATATTTGTTGTCCTTTGTTCATTAACAAATATAATTGTGTCTCATCTGCATAACAATGAAAATTTATGCAATGCTTTCTAATAATACTACCTAACGGAAGCACATATAAATTAAAAAGAATAGTGTCTATCACAGAACTCCGTGGAACTCTGACTGAGCTTTGAATTTGATGAAAACTCATTATTGACATTAACAAACTGGAACCTATTAGATAAATATGATTTAAACCACTGCAAAGAAGCTCCATTAAGTCCAACAAGATGTTCTAATCTATCAAGTAAAATGTTATGATCGACAGTATCAAAAGCTGCACTAAGGTCCAAAAGGACAACTACAGAAACAAGTTGTCATTAACCCGGGTTTGGTGGTCCAAACCCAGTTCTGACATCGAGACTATTTTGACCCGTTTAACTATTCATTTTCTATTAGGCGCTTCAGGGAGCCCTTTGGGTCCTTGGGTCCCTGACAGCTCGGGCACGCCCCCTCATCCTGTCAGTATCGCCAGCTGTTCCTCATTATTGGTGTTTCACACACATAAACGCACACACCTCATTCACTTCTATTCAAATGCTCAGACACTCACTCATGCACACGTTTTCAATTTGTCCAGCCTATGCTCTTTCACACCGGCGGTCTCTTCCCTTGTTAGTATTATGATTACTTTAACGCAGTTAGAGTAGGAAGAGATCACCGGAGCATTGCGCTTGATACACGGCAGCGTGTACCTCCGTGTATGCAAGTTATCATTACCTACGTTTACTTTCAGCCTGACATCTTAGTCTTGTCTAACGCTTCAAGATTGTGTACTCCCTTGGTGTTAGCGGCTGTTTCCGCCTTATCCTCATCCACCGGACTGCACGGACAGCCCCGGATCGCTCCAGCACCGTAAGTTTATGTTTGCCTTTCTCCCCGTGCCAACAGCAGCTCTGCTGCACTAGGCATTCCCTTCCTCGGGCTGTAGAGCATCCAGGTGGCATCCCTGTATGTCTGGTGGCCTAAGCTCAATCATCTCAACTCTCTGTTCATTGCGTGACTGTTTACTGGACAAGGTTTGGGGGTTTTTGTTAAATAAAGTGCACAAATCAATCTCTGCTCATGGGTTTTCATTCTGCCCTCTGTGCACTGCGTAATGGCGCACGAGGGATCATAACACAAGTCCACTATCAGATGCAAAAAGGAGATTGTTAGCGACAGTCACTAAAGCTGTTTCAGTACTATGAAGAATTCTAAACCCTGACTAAAACTCTTCAAATAAACTGTTTCCCTGCAAGTGGTCAAATAATTGCATAGCAACAACTCTTTCTAAGATTTTTGAAATAAATGGCAGATTAGAAATTAGTTAGCTAAAAACTCCTGGATCCAGCATTGGCTTTTAAACTAACAGTTTAATTTTCTCTCGGTGCCCTATCCATTTTGGACATTGACGCACATGTTCTTCCACAGACATCTGTTGCTAGCAAGTTGTATAATTCTGCAAGGATTTTCTTGCAGACATTCACTGATGATGGTGAGATATGTTTTTCTCCGTTGGCCTCTGCTCCTCTTTCCATTGATCTTTCCCATCAATATGACATTTTCCAGACTATCTTCTCTGAAGATGTGCCCAAGAATTAACTGTTAATGTCTTGTTGTTGTCATAAACTCTCTTTTTGCTGCATCTATCCATCCATCCATCTTCTACCACTTTTCCAGAGGTCCGGGTCGTGGAGGCAGCAGTTCAAGCAGAGAAGCCTGGATTTCCCTCTCCCCAGCCACCTGCTCCAGCTCTTCAGAGAGGATACCAAGCCGTTCCCAGACAAGCTGGGGGACATAGGCTGCATTTAGACCAGGATAGTCCGGGGGTCTCGGTTCGACTGGGCAGGTTACAACAACTGCTCGTTTGGGGTGCTGTAGCCGAAACCACCACTGACCAGGAAGAAAAAAATCTTGGCGAAGAAGAAAAATCAGGCTCATCGATTGGCCAGGACCGAAAACGGAAATCCTTTCCCTTCAGCCGGGTTGTTTGTCCTTCACAAATGAGACATTTTTTTTAACTTTTCTCCTCGGCTTTCACCAGTAAAAGGATTTCTCAGATTTGCACGGTTGTCTTTATTGTTATTTTCTACCCAAAATATACTACAGTAAATGCCACTTCCTCTTCTCAGAATGTGTATTGCTATGGTTACACAAGTGCCCAGGGGCACTTCCACCCTTTGGTCTACTGTGTCAGGGTCTGAACATGGGTTGCTCCCTCTTTAAGTAGGTTTTTCCATTCTCTGTTTCCCCTGCCTCAATTCAGTTTTTGTTGTTGTTGTTGTTGTTGTTGTTGTTGTTGTTTTGTTTTGTTTTTTGAATTTTCTGTATTTTTCTGTATGTTATGTTCTTTATTCTGGTCTGGGGTTTTGAGTTTAATGTTTTTTTGATTCTGTTTATTATTTTAATTTGTTATGGTTGTGTATTCCCTGGTCCTGTGTTCATGTTTTGGTTTGCCTTTTATCTCTGCCCTCATGTTTCCATGTCTGTAGCCACTCCCTGCTGTCTCTGATTCCCCTAATTGCTCCCATCTGTGTCCTGTTGTCTTGATTGCTCCCCTGTCCCTCTTTATACCAGTGTTCAGTCCATGTCAGTTGTGGCCTCCTTGCTTGCTATGGATGTTGCTATGCATGTTGGCATATTCCCCATGCTTCAGTCCAGGCTGTTCCTGTCTTGTTATAAATTATCCTGCCAGTTTACAAGTCTGCCAAGTTTGTTTCTGTTCAGCCCACATACTGCTTTATTTTCTGTTTTCTCTTTAGTAAATAAATCATGGTTTTTCAAATCTACCTTACATTTGGGTCCTCTTCCTGGCCCCAGAGGGGCTTTCCTGACAGAACAACACCACCATCCCAGGACCCAACAGGCGAAAAGAGGAGGAGGTGACAAAGAGGGGGCGAGTGGCCCATTATGGAGGTGCTTCAAGATTTGATCTCCGCAGGCCGCAATGCACACTCCCCACAGGAAGCAACAGTCTGCTGGGGGGCCGTGGTCAACATCCTCGATGCCCGCCCGAACCTGCACTCCATCCCATGCCTGCAGGGGCTTCCTCTCCCTCTTCTGCCTGAACCACAGGTCTCCTCCTCAACCGAGCCAGCAGACCTACTGTCAATGTTATCTCCTGCGGAGCCTGGTGCACCATGGGTCCATTGGGAGAGATCCGCTGCCGAGAGAGAAGAATCTCAGTTGGCATTCGGACGGCCTGAGTGGATGAAAGGCGCCGAGAGATGCCACTCCTCTCAATGCTGTGTACCACCATTGGCTCTGTCTCTTCTCCAGACAGCTCACGCTTTCTCCATGACTCACACAACTGCTCCTGCTTTGTCTGTTGTGCCTGGGCAGTTCGCTTCACTGGTTTCGTCTGAGCAGGCCGCCCCACTGTGTGTGCCTGACAGTCCAGCGGCAGCAGAGAATAAGGCAAGTACCATTTTCTCATTTTTTTAACACTTTGTAATGAGAGGTCTTTCCTTGTCCTCACGGAGGGGGCTCAGCGGCAGCCCTCAACCACTGCTGAGTTTCCTCCACCTGTCTTTGCTGCCAACTCTGCTGCTGCTTCCATACCCTCACCGTCACCTTTTTTTTCTCTCTCTTCTTCCCCAAGCTCCATGCCCGAAGATGTTGCTCGCCGCCTGGAGCTGCGGGACCTCATCAGAGATGTGGAAGAGTGCTACTTCTGCCAGCAGATGGATGGTTGGCAGGATACAGCATGGAGGGATGCGGCATGGAGGCAATCTCATCGGATTGTGACAGCAAAGCCCCATCCTGAGGGAGGACATTCCTGATTTCCTTGACAATTTCCTGCAATCCAACAAGTTCGCCTTCACGCCAGAGGAGGAGTCATCATCATCTGTTGGTTGACATCTGTGTTGACTGGTGCACATCCATTGTTTGTTCCAGTGAGAGGTGCGCCTTCGTCTTGTGTTCCTGCATTCAGCGCACCACTAACACCTGCTCCTAAGCCCTACAAGCCACTGTCAACAGCTCCTGAGAGCAATGTTTTCCAATAGTCTATTCCTGCATCCAGTGCGCTGCTGACACCCACTCCGGAGGACTGCATGTTGCTGTCATCTGTCCCTGAAGTCAGTGCACCCTTGTTACCAACATCAGAGGTTGGTGCACAGCAATTGTCTGTTCCTGGGTCTGGCGTGCTGCTGTCGGCTACTCCTGGGGGCTGTGCGCCTCGGCCACCTGCTTTGGAGCAAGAACTGCCTTCATCACCAGCAATGGAACTAATAACTCACCTGTCTGCCGTTTGTGAATTGAAGACTTCTGTGTCATTGTTCCCTGAATTAGGAATTCCTGTATTTGTGTCTCCTGCACCAAGAATTTCTGCATCTGTGTGTTCTGTGCCAGAAATTTCTGCATCTGTGTTTCCTGTGCCAGAAAATTCTTCGTTGGTGTGTTTTGCACCAGAAAATTCTGCATTTGTGAGTTTTGAATGAGAAATTTGTGCATGTGTGTCTAGTGGACCTGAAATTTCTGCATTTGTGTATCATGACCCAGAAATTTCTGCAGTAGAGTGTCCTGCACCAGAAATTTCTGCAGTAGAATGTCCTAAACCAGAAATCTTTGCATCTGCCTGTCTTGAATCTGAGATTTCTGCTTTTGTGTCCCCTGAGCCAGATGTCTCTCCATCTGAGGCCCTTGAGCTAGAAACACCTCTGTTACCTGTGTCTAAATTAAAGTCTCCTGTGTTAGCTTCAGAGCAGAGAGCTCCTGTGTCACCTCTGGAGTGTAAAGATCCTTTATTGCCAGCTCCTAAGGATGAAATTTCAATTTTGTCATCTTCAGAGCTTAAGGGTTCTTTATCTTAAGGGGTTGGGATGTTTGAGGTTATGATTTCCATGTCATTACAGTGATCCCTCACTTATCGCGGTTAATGGGTTCCAGAACCGACCGCGAAAAGTGAAAAACCGCGAAGTAGCGTCACCCCTAATGACGTCACCCATAAATAATACGTACTGCGGCGGCATGAAATAAAGCGGCGTTGTTGGAGGTTTTAAGTAGAGTTTTATTATCATACCGCCGTCACAAGCTCCGCTCCCGGCGCCGTGCAAGCGCGCCGAGAGCGAGCCCACGGCTCTCAGAGAAGGGACACAAAGTCTGTGTCCTGCAGCAGGGTTGAAGTCAGATTGAGAGTGAGAGAAAGTGTTACAGAACCTGTGCAGTATTTATACCCAACCCAAACAATACATCAAAGCAAATTCACAGCGGTTGGTCTGATCAAAGGGACTGCAGAACAGGCATGAGATATTTGCATTTGTGAGACATACATCACAATAGGCAGATTTGCTAGACTCTGCTCCAGGTGCAGAACAAAGAGGTTAACAGGCACATCTACATATTGATCTGAGTCTCTAGGTCACAGTAAGGACAGGACGCATGAACACAATGCATGAGAGACAACATTAACTTCACAAGGCATGAATGGCACATTACGTCTCAGTAGTGTAGCGGAAAAAACCAGGAGTAGCGAGTTGTCTGTCCTTAGTCTGTTGTGGGGGTTAACCGAACCGCCACACGTACGTTCATTGTCTCACTCTCTCTCTCATATGATACGTGTGTGTGTGTGTGTGTGTGTAAGTGTACATACATACGTAGATGTAAATAAAGTGTACATAAATATGTTTTTAGAACTCTTTTATTCTTATAACAAGATATGTAACTCAAGATGAAGATGATTTACTGCACAGGTTAATGAGAGCTTTACTGCTCCTCAGGTGACGCCTCATCGTCAGGTGCTAGAGGCGCAGCATCATCGAGGGCAGCTGGAGAAGCTGCAGGAGGCGGCGTAGTGGCTCGACGGGAAGACTATTTCGCACAAAAAGGCATAAGAGAACAGCGAAAAGTTCCACGCGGCGAGACTAAGCAACACGAGCGATAAAGAACAATGAATGCGGTCTTCCTTCGCTGGGTATGGGTGCTTTCTATGTCATAATTCTGTACTTTCACTTTGTTCTCAATAAAGTTTTGGAAAAAAAAAAACGTCTCGGCCAATCAGCTTGCGAGATTGCCGAGCCGAGCCAACACGAGAACAGCGAACAGAGAGGTGGATTTTGAGTTGTGCAGGCTCTCCGTGTTGATACCTGATGTTCTAATGTAGTCTCCCTGCCTTCTGCTAGCGCCTGCCCATTTTTTCTCAACTTTGAATTTTTGATGAATATTTTTGAAAAATCTGCGATGCACTGAGGGCGCGAAAGGTGAAGCGCGAAGTAGCGAGGGATCACTGTATTTTCTGGCGTTAAGGCTTTGAGTGTGACTGTCGCCAAATTGCGACATAACCCCTAGTGGTCAAGAGTAGTAAATATTTTTTGTCAATAAAATAGTTCAGATTTCCAAGGCTATAACTTGAAAGTGGTAAGAGATAATGGCTTACTGTCTATTAGAAAGCTGTAAAATATGATCACAAGTTTCAGATAGGAGTGATTTTACGCATCTAATTTGCATAATGCCACAGCAGGTGTATTGAATTACATAACTCAGTCAAAAGCGGACTTTGGACATATTTACACAAAGAATGCTTCAGTCTTTTGACACCTTTTTTTGTACAGGGGTGCGCTATCAATCTTATCTTCAAAGTATATGAACAAGAAATCAGTACAATGTAAAAAAAAACAAAGAAATTTGTCACTTACCGATGACTAAGGGGACTCGCTCGTTGCCGTGGTCGGTGCGTTTTTGTCCATCATGGTCGTTATTTTGCGTTCTGTCAGTCATTTACGGTCTCTACCACATCTACAAAGTCTTATGATTATCCCACATAAATTTTGCTTGTATCCTGCGGCTGTTTTCCGTGTACGAAGCCATCTAAGTGACAGTGCACGATGATGGATGGTGGCCATGTTAGCTTTCTGAGCTAAAAAAAAAACGGAATACAGGAAAAGGAAATAACGAGTTCTTCTTTGGTGTATTACATGTCATCCATGATTTCTCCAACACGTGTCTGCCACCTTTTGAACTGCCACAATCAGTACAAGTCGTCAGTATAGCTGGGGAGTACAGGGATGTCAGAATTAGTTGACAGGCACAGCACCACGCTCTGTCACTAGGGGCACGCGAAATCTCACACTCAAAGGGTTAAGATTCCCATGTTTTCTTTTCAGCCTAAAATGCCTGAGATTGGCGCCCCTGCAGTGCTGTGTTCACCCGTTTGTTGGCCTATGGACGTTGGGAGGCTGCCAGACCCACCATGCACTCCAGTCTGGGGACCCATGGATTTGGGTAGGTCCCAGGATCTGCCTTGTTCCCCGACTTGATGGCCGTGGGTTGATGTAAGACCACTTGACCTGTCTTCTTTACTTGGTTTGGGGCCTGGGGTTTGTTTGGTTCTCCTAGCTGCATTTTTGTTTTGGTCTCTATGGTGGGTGCATAGTGTGTTTCGGCCCACCAGGCCTGTGCTCCCACCACCCTCCCTGGAAAGATGTTTGTTGTTTTTTTTGTTTTTGTTTTTTTTTATTTTTTGTAGTATCTAGGGGTGTCTGGATTCCACCCCTTAAAGGGGAGGTCATGTCAGGGTCTGAGTATGGGTTGGGGACCATGATCCCTCTTTGAGTTGCTTTTCCATTCTGTGTTTCCCCTGCCTCAGTTCAGTTGGCTTTTGGGAATTTTCTGTATTTATTCATTATCAGTAATGTTATGTTCTTTATTCTGGTCTGGGGTTTTGAGTTTAATGTTTTTTTTTATTCTGTTTCAGGTAGGCCTACCTGTGCATGCCCGTAGAAAGCAGGTGTAAGCAAGGGTGTAAGCAAGCACGTCAGCACTCATTCAGTGATGCCTGCCTTTGATCTTTGATGACATCATAGCAAGTCTTATGGTTGTAAGGGATTCCTGCTTTTGATCTTTGATATCCTATGATCATGAGTGAGCGTCAGTGACGCCTGCCTTTAATCTTTGATGAGGTCATAGTGAGTCCTATGATCGTGAGTGATGCAATCCAAGGACGGATAATTTTTTCGCACATAAGGAGCCGTTATACATACATAGGAACATCATAGGACATTTCACACATAAGGAGTCGTTATACATAGGAACATCATAGGACATCATGCAGACATCATAGGAACATCATAGGCGCTCCTATGATCTTTGGTCATAACAGACAGACACACAGACAGAGATTTCTTGAATTTATAGAGTGATTATTTTCATTTGTCATGGTTGTATATTCCTTGGTCCTGTGTTCATGTTTTGGTTTGCCTTTTGTCTCTGCCCTTATGTTTCCATGTCTGTAGCCACTCCCTGCTGTCTCTGATTCCCCTGATTGCTCCCATCTGTCTCCTGTTGTCTTGATTGCTCCCCTGTCCCTATATATACCAGTGTTCAGTTCATGTTGGCAAACCTCTGCTGAAGAAGAAGAAGGCGATTTGGCAAGGACACGAGTTTGGTGATAAGCAAGGAGAGCTGATCAAGTTGGACTGTTTGAAGAAGAAGAAGAAGGTTGGGACCGGATTTACATCTGTGTTCGGCTGGCGGTAAGATTGATTTGTTTGTGGCGGATAGCAAAAACTGTATGCTGTCGGTAACATTATGGCATCTAGCTCTTATGGGTATGATAAAGATGAGGTGGGCTGGACACTATCCAGGCCTGGGGGCCGGAAAAGAGCAGCTAGGGGGGCAACAAGACCTAGAAGCGGGTTAGATGAGAGTGATGCGGGAGGAAGTAACAATGCAAAGAAAACACGAACTGGCAAAAATGGATGGCAGTTTGAGGATACAGGGAATGACTGAAAGGTTGTCATTGAGTTCAGTCAGGGTGGGGGGCACTATCACCCGGTTAAGCTAACAAAAGCAATTGAGAAAGAAATTGGGAGAGTTAAGTTTGCAAAGTTCTTGAATAATAACCGGCTGTTAATTCATGCCACAAGTAAACAACAGCAAGAGAAAATACTGGCAATGACATGTCTAAACAGAGAACAAATGAAGGTGCATGTTCCTGGTGCAACAGCTAACTTGAGGGGAGTTATATCAGGTGTCCCTTTGTGCATGTCTATGGAAGAAGTAAAAAACAAGATCCAAGGAGGAAAGGTAAAGGATGTGAAAAGGCTATAGAGTAAAAAAGAAGGTTCACTGAAGGACACACTGTTTGTCATGATTCAGTCTGATGAAACAGTCCCTAAATCAGTCCTAATAGGATACCTGTATTACAGTGTCAGAGAATACGTCCCAAAGGCACTCAGGTGCTACAAATGTCAAAGGATGGGTCACACTGCTCAGCAATGTAAGGGAAAGTTAAGATGTGCTAGATGTAGAGGGGAGCACGAATATGGTAAAGTGTTGCAAATGCAGAGGTGAGCACAATGCTGCATATGGACGATGTGTTGTGCAGAGGGAAGCTAGACAAGCCCAGGAAGTCAGAATAACTAAGAAAATCTTGTATGCGGAAGCTCTAAAAACAGTTAGAGAGGAAGGAATAGTCAGAAACACAGCAGGCCTTCCTCAAAGAAGTTCAGTTCAAATGGAAGCCCAGCAATCAACAGGTCCCACGCAAGCACAGGATCGTGCCGCTGCAAGGAATGTTTGTGTTCACAAAAGCAAAATGGATGATGACACATTGATAGTTAAGAGGACAAACTTTATAGCTTTTATCTACCATACCATGAATGTTGCTGCATAGCTAAAGAAGAAAATTGAAAGAATCAAAACCATTGTGGAAGCAGCAGGAAGCTTCCTAGATGTGAAAGATATCACAGTTGACCAGATTCATGCTTTACTAAAAGCTGAAACTGGGGAGACTGCACATGCTGAAACAAGACCTTAATTATGGTACTACACATACTACAGTGGAATGCAAGGAGTCTTATAGAAAACGGACAAGAATTCAAGAAGTATCTTTACGAACTAGAAGTTGTTCCAGAGGTAGTGTGTGTACAGGAGACATGGCTTCAACCTCACTTAGATTTTGTTATTCCATGATACAGTTCAATCAGACAGGATAGAATTAACACTGTAAATGGAGGAGGATTTGCCACTTTCATTAAAAATGGCCTGGTGTATAGGGAGATTCCCTCCCCTGAGGATATAGAGTGTAATATTATTGAAATATGCAGGCCAAATGGACAAGGAAATATTAAGCTGATTAATTATTACAATCCATGTAGGAAGTTAACAGCAGATACTTTCGGTGTTATGGCAGGGGAAGGGCATATGAAAGAGGTATGGTGTGGAGACTTTAATGTCCATAATAGCTTGTGGGGAAGCACACATACAGATAACAATGGAAATGTCGTGGAAGAGATGTTAGATGAAAGATCGTTAATTTGTCTCAACAGTGGTGAAGGTACCAGGGTGGTAAAAAAGAAGATGAAAAAAGATGGTGTTTTGACAAGGCAGATTGGGGAAAATTTAGGCAATACTGTGTTCAATCGTGTCATTTGGTAACATTAGAAGGTGGCAAAGAAGAGTGTTCAAGTCAGGTAACTAATCATATTCTGAATGCTGCAATAGCAAGTATACCTAAGAAAACAACACAGGGTAGGAAGAAGGTTGTACCCTGGTGGAATGACGAATGTAGTATTGCAATAAGAGAGCGAAACAAGGCATTCAGAGAGCTGAGGAAGAATGTGACTAGTGAAAACTTAATAGAGTATAAAAAGAAAAGGGCAGTAGCTCAAAGGATTATTAAAAACAGGAAAAGGTCAACATGGAGACAATTTTGTTCCACCCTTGATAGGAAAACAGAACTAGGTGATGTCTGGGGTATGTTTAAAAGAATGAGTGGGAAAAGGGTATCAGTTAAAATTCCAGCTTTAGTGGATGGGGACAAGATGGCTGTATCAGACAAACAAAAGGCAGAAGTCCTAGGTAGAGCATTTGCAGCAGTGCATAGAGGAGACCATCTTGGTGAGAGTCATAGACAGCAAAGGGAGCATGAACTCAGAGAAAATGCAAACTTAAAAAATGAAGTTTAAGAGGACATGACTGTGTTAGACCTCGAGCTCACAATGTCAGAGCTTAAGAGAGCTTTGCAAAAGAGTGGATACACAACTCCAGGATATGATCAATTAAGCTATGTTATGTTCCGGAAGTTGCCTATGCAATCAATGCAACTGGTGTTGAAAATGTTTCACAGGATATGGAAGAAGGGGGTTATCCCAAGTGGGTGGAAAAAGACTGTAATTTTACCATTTAATAAGCCAGGGGAAGATCCAGCTCATCCAGGCAACTACAGGCCAATAGCATTAATGTCACATTTAGGGAAATGGATGGAGAAGGTGTTAGTTTACAGACTCTCATATGTACTAAAGCAAAAACAATTAATAAATGACTATCAGAATGGTTTTAGAAGAGGAAGATCCACAGTGGATGCTCTGGTTAGGGTAAGTAATGATATTGAAAAGACTCTCAAAATGAAAGAAGTAATGGTTATAGTTTATCTGGATATTGAAAAGGCTTTTGACTCACTGTGGAGGGGTGGACTTCTTATGAAACTGAATAAAATGGGCATTGGTGGTAGGATGTACAATTGGATATGGATTTTTTAACACAGGATAATTAGGGTTAAAGGAGGATCAGAAGTTTCTAATGACCTTGAAATAGAAAATGGTGTTCCTCAGCGGAGTGTGATAAGCCCTGTTTTATTCAATGTAATGATTAATGACATGTTTGAGAATCAAGAGGAATCCATCAAAACAGCACTATATGCAGATGATGGAGCCATATGGACAAGGGGAAGAAATGAGAAATTTGTGTTCAGAAACATCAGGAAAGCAATGGAGAAAGTGGAAAAGTGGTCATATGAATGAGGATTTAAATTTTCAAACAGCAAAACCTGCTATATGATATTCACAAAAAAATGCAGAACTGGTACAGAACCATTATCATTATATAATCAACCGAGAAAGTGAGTGAGTTTAAATATCTTGGATTGTGGTTTGAGTGATGATAATAAAGTCAGTGGCTGTAATGTACCTGTAAGCTGGTTGCCAACTGCCAATCAAATCTAAAAGAAGAAGAAGAAGATGTCAGTCATGGCATCCTTGTTTGCTGTTGCATGTTGGCATATTCCCCATGCTTTAGTCCAGCCTGTTCCTGTCTTCTTATGAATTATCCTACCAGTTTGCAAGACTGCCAAGTTTGTTTCTGTTCAGCCCAAGTGCTGCTTTATTTTCTTTTTTCTGTTTAGTAAATAAATCATGGTCTGTCAAAGCTGCCTCGCGTTTGGGTCCTATTCCTCATCCCGGAGGGGCTTTCCTGACACGTTGAATACTCCGTTTGGATTCACACTGCAAGCGGAGTGCACCAGACTTCATTTGCAAGAGAACCACGACCCCCGTTTTCAGGGCATCCAGACTTCACTTGTTTGGCGCGCACCAGAGTTCCAACGCGTGTTCAGACTGCGCCAAACAAACGGAACTATCCACGAAAGCTGATGTTATAAGGCTTGCCAAGTATTTGAATTTCTCTACTTGTTTTATCTTTTGGCCGTCATTGAAGATGTTGCATATTAGGTTTTCCCACCATGCATTCAGTTTTCTTGATGTTGATTGTGAGCCCTTTTCTCTTGCTGACATCTACTGTGGTGTTCAATAAATTTTGCAGATTCTCTTCACTGGTGCTGATTAAGACTGCATCATCTGCATACCTCAGATCATTGTGTTCGGCCTCTTATAACATATCCTGTGCTGTTGTTGATGTCTCTCATTATCATTTCACTGTCCAGGTTAAAGAGGTCTGGTGAGCAGACACACCCTTGTCTCACACCTCTTTTGATTTTTATGTTGTTGCTGATGTCTTCTGAGACTTTTACTGCTGCTGTTTGTTCCCAGTACAGATTTGTGAGAATGCATAGATCTTTGCCATCAATTTCCAGATCTTGTAAGATGTCTGTCATGTCTTGATGCTTCACTTTGTCAAAGGCTTTTGTGTAATCAATGAAGCACAGGTCTAGATCTTTCTGAACCTTGATGCTTCTCTCACATAGCATTCTCAATGAGAAAATTTCATTTCTTGCATTTTCCCTAAAGCCATATTGCTCTTCACTAATTTCTGGTTGTGTAGATCACCACATCCTTAAAATTAGTATTCACAGTATGATCTTGATGACATGACTCATGAGACTGATGGTATGGTCATTCTCACATTCTGTTGATCTTGGCCTTTTTTTTTGTAAGGTTATGAAAACAGACTTTGTCAGATCATCAGGAATTATTCCAGTATCATAAATAATGTTGTTTAAATGCACCAGTTTCTCAATACCAAATTCTTCTAAAGCAGATATCGTCTCTACTTTTACAGTGGGGCAAAAAAGTATTTAGTCAGCCACCAATTGTGCAAGTTCTCCCACTTAAAAGATGAGAGAGGTCTCCAATTTTCATCATAGGTATACCTCAACTATGAGAGACAAAATGAGAAAAAAAAAATCCACAAAATCACATTGAAGGATTTTTAATGAATTAATTGGTAAATTCCTCGGTAAAATAAGTATTTGGTCAATAACAAAAGTTTATCTCAATACTTTGTTATACTGTATACCCTTTGCTGGCAATGACAGAGGTCAAACGTTTTCTGTAAGTCTTCACAAGGTTTTCACACACTGTTGCTGGTATTTTGGCCCATTCCTCCATGCAGATCTCCTCTAGAGCAGTGATGTTTTGGGGCTGTTGCTGGGCAACACGGACTTTCACTCCCTCCAAAGATTTTCTATGGGGTTGAGATCTGGAGACTGGCTAGGCCACTCCAGGACCTTGAAATGCTTCTTACGAAGCCACTCCTTCGTTTCCCGGGCGGTGTGTTTCGGATCATTGTCATGCTGAAAGACCCAGCCACGTTTCATCTTCAATGCCCTTGCTGATGGAAGGAGGTTTTCACTCAAAATCTCACGATACATGGCCCCATTCATTCTTTCCTTTACACGGATCAGTCGTCCTGGTCCCTTTGCAGAAAAACAGCCCCAAAGCATGATGTTTCCACCCCCATGCTTCACAGTAGGTATGGTGTTCTTTCTCCTCCAAACATGACAAGTTGAGTTTTTACCAAAAAGTTCTATTTTGGTTTCATCTGACCATATGACATTCTCCCAATTCTCTTCTGGATCATCCAAATGCTCTCTAGCAAACTTCAGACGGGCCTGGACATGTACTGGCTTAAGCAGGGGGACACATCTGACACTGCAGGATTTGAGTCCCTGGCGGCGTAGTGTGTTACTGATGTAGCCTTTGTTTTTTCCACAATATCTTTATTGAACCTTTTTTTTTTTTTAACAAACATGATACAAACAATCAAACACTAACGCTAAAGTACTACAAAAAAAAAAAAATGCACTAAAAACACCAACAACCACCAACAAAATCAAGTCTTCAACAATGCTCCTCTGTTTAGTCTAGACAATCCAATACATAAGTATACATATTATGTTCACCAGTTTGGAATTTACAAGGTCCACACACATCATTCACCTTCTTCTTCAAGAGTTATGTTTAAATTTTTTACATAATCAATAAAAGGTCTCCATATATTCTCAAACACAATTTCCTTTGATTTCAGTATATATGTTATTCTTTCTAATGGAAGGTTTGTTAACATCTGTCTTAACCACTGAGTCACATCTGGTCTATGAGTCTTTTTCCATAATAGTGCAATACATTTTTTGGCATTAAGCAAACTGAGGTCTATGAATGTTCTTTCACTTTTATTAAAATTATGCTTTTCTGGGTACAGACCCAACAAAAACAGTTTAGGATTCAGTATGATTTGTTTTGAGATTATTTTTTCAATTGTTACCCTCACCTCTTCCCAAAACATTCTTATTAATCTACATTCCCATAAACAATGAAATAGGGTTCCTTTACTTTCCATGCATTTTGTGCATGTATCTGGTATATTTTTGTTATATCTATTTAACTCCTCCGGTGTAACATACATCCGCATTAACCATTTGAAATGTATCAATTTAAGGCGTGCATTTATTGATTTGGTTTGAGCTTCTGTACAAGCCAATTCCCATTGTTCCTCCGAAATTTCAATTTGCAGATCTTCTTTCCAGTAGTTTAATCTTTTCAGTGAATTTTCACTTGAAGATAGTGTCAATGAGTTATAAAACTCTGAAATAATACCCTTTCTTTTACTATCTTTCATCATCATTTTTTCCAAGGATGAATAAATAGGTCGAGTGAGAGCTTTATTTTGATTTGATCGAATAAAGTTTCTAAGTTGAAGATATTTAAAAAAATGTGTTCTATTGAGATTAAATTTGATCCTCAGCTCTTCAAAAGACATTATGTTGTCTGCACATGGCAAATATAAATCCTGAATCTTTTGTATCCCTTTTAAATTCCATACTTTAAATACAGTGTCCGCTCTCCCTGGTTTAAAATATTGATTACCCCATATTGGACTAAATTGTGACAATAACTGTGGTTCTTTTAAATAGTTTTTAGCTTCACACCATATTTTGATCATATGCTTTACAAATGGATTTTTAACTTGTTTTTGTAATTTTTTTGCCGAATCTGAGTATATGAAAATGGGAAGAGGTAAAGGTAAATTGTATGATTCCATTTCAGTCCAGTGAGGGAGATCATTTGATGAAAAATAATATGTCATAGACCTCAGTTGTGCCGACCAATAATACAACATAAAATTTGGACATTTCAGACCTCCACGATCAAATGGTAAATATAATAAAGACAGACGTAATCTAGCCCTCCTGTTGTTCCATATAAATTCCACTAACTTTTTTTTTATTCTTGAGAATAGATCTAAAGGTGGTGATAAGGAAATGTATTGAAATAAATAAAGTATTTTAGGTAAAATATTACTTTTAAGTATATTGATTCTCCCGATCATCGACATTGGTAGTGACATCCATCTCTGAGTTAACTCATTGATATCTGACATTAAGGCTTCATAGTTGACGCTGGCGACTGATTCTAGCTTAGGCATAATTTGGATTCCTAAATATTTAAACTGATTTACAACATTGAATTGATTTGCCTCAGGGGCTGGGTAATTTCTCTGGGTCTCATTTAGCATTAATATTGAAGATTTAGTTTTATTTATTTTATATCCTGATATTTCCCCAAAATTCTTTATTAAATTCAACAAGGTTGGAATTGATTTTTTTAGATTCGACATAAACAAAATTATATCATCGGCGTACAGGGAGATTTTATGTTCTGTTGGTCCAACTTTAATTCCATATATTTGTGAATGTAAACGTATCGCTATCGCTAAAGGTTCAATTGCCATAGTAAACAGTAAAGGTGAAAGTGGACAGCCTTGTCGACATCCTCTATTGATTTTTATTGGTTTTGAAATATTGTTATTTGTTAGGATTTCTGCTGTAGCATTATTGTATATTATTTGAACCCATTTTATGAAATTATTTCCAAGTCCAAACCTTTGTAGGACTTCAAAAAAGGGCCATTCAACTCTATCAAAGGCCTTTTCGGCGTCCAATGATAGGAGAGCTGTATCCGGTGCTTCTTTATTAAAATAAATAATATTAAATAGTCTTCTTACATTATGGAAGCCTTGTCTACCCTTTATAAAGCCATTCTGATCTCGATTAATAATATTTGGTAAAATTTCTTGTATTCGTCTTGCTAAAATTTTACAGATTATCTTAAGGTCGGCGTTTAATAGGCTTATTGGTCTCATATTTTCACATTTATTAGAGGGCTTACCTGGTTTTGGCAGCAGTATAATTAAGGCATTATTTATGTATGATGGTAAATTATTATTTTGAAATGCTTCTAAAACCATTTCCAAAAAAGGTTTTATTAATTTATTCTTAAATTTTTTATAAAGGTCAACTGGAAGACCATCTGGTCCTGCACTTTTTCCTGATTTCATATTATCAATGGCTAGCCCAACTTCTTCTTGACTAATTTTAGACTCCAATATCTCCCTGTTTTCATTTGGTATACACGGTATAGATAGTTCGTTCAAAAACCCATTTAGTTTTGTTAAATCAGGTTCATTTTTGGTATCATATAATTTTTCATAGTAATCTCTAAAGGCTCTATTAATTTCTAAAGGATCTATAACTACCTGTCCTTTACTTATAATACTGGTAATTGGTGTTTTAATTTCCAATTGTTTAATCTGCCATGCTAATAATTTTCCTGATTTTTCACCTTGTTCATAAAAAGATTGTTTCAATCTTAGAAGACTCGAGGCAGCTCTATTCGCTGATTTTTTGTCGTATTCAGCTCTCAAAATCAGTAATTCATTCTCCAACCTTGGGTCACTTCCTGCATACACTTTTTCCTGAAGACTTTTTATTTTATGTTCCAATTTAGCTCTCTCCTCTCGAGTCTTCTTAGATTTTGATCCTGTATAACTAATAATATGTCCCCTAATAAAAGCTTTGAAAGCCTCCCACTTTACACATGCTGATGTTTGTGTAGTATTGATGTCAAAGAACTCGTCTATCTGTTTTTCTATATACTTGACAAATTCCTCATCCTGAAGCCATTTATGCTGAAATTGCCATCTACCTGATTCCTTTGTCAATTTTTTATCTACATATATTAGACAACAGGGTGCATGATCAGAGATCACGATGTTATCATAAAAGCAGTTTTGAATCTTGGACCTTAATTCTGTGGAAATCAAAAAATAATCAATACGTGAGAATGTCTTGTAGGTACTGGAATAACAAGAATAGGCTTTAACTTGTGGTTTCATTTCTCTCCATATATCTAACAATCTCAATTCTTTCATAAAATGATTAATAGTCATCCTACATCCAATGTGCGTACAATCCAGTCCTGTTGATCTATCCACACCTGGATTCAATGTACAATTAAAATCCCCTGCTATTATATGTTGCCCTGTAAGTGATGATAAGATGAGAAATAAATTAGCAAAGAACTTCTGATCATCTATATTGGGACCATATAAGTTCACAAGATTTATATTTTCTAATAGCAAAGAACCTTGAATGATTACATATCTTCCAAATTTGTCTCCAATTACATTTTTCACTTGAAAAGGAACTGATTTATGTATGAGAGTCATAACTCCCCTGGCTCGGGATGAAAATGAAGAGGTGAATACACTTCCCTGCCATCTACTCCTAATTCTTTTAACATCCTCCTCTATCAGATGAGTTTCTTGTAAAAACACAATTCTTGAACCCATGTCCTTTATTTTATTCATAACTTGTTTAAGTTTTTTTAAATTTTGTAGACCTCTGCAATTCCATGAAGTTAAATTAAGATTAACACTTTGGTCCATGATCAATAGAGAGTTTGGGATTACCTTGCAGTGTAAACATGCTCATACAGAGAAGCAAAAACATGAGTGGTTGAACATTCATCCTACAAACTACACACAAACAAATTTCCCCTTCCCACACTTGTGGCAAACCCCCCAAAATCAAAAGAAAAATTCTGTCTCCCGATATAGCCATCGACCGTTCCACACCCACGGGGAACAGCCTAAGCCACTCCTTCTTCATCCTCCCAATCATCCTAACTCTACTGCTTTTAATGACGTAACATTAACTCTCCTCTGTAGTTTTCCAACTTAACTCCAAAATTTTTAACAACTTTGTACATCATAGTTTTTTTTTTGTTTGTTTGTTTTGTTTTTGTTTTGTTTTTTTAATATATAATACAATCTATATTTTGTAAACTTACTATTTACTTCAAGTCAGTCAGATGCCTGTGCAAATGCTTAATTATTCTACCTTATATTTTGTTCATGCTTAGCTCCCACCAGTCTCTTCTTCTTCTTTGATCTTCTTGATGAACTCCTGCGCCTCCTCTGGGGTCTTGAAGATGTGGGTTCTGCCCTCATACGTGGTCAGCAGTCTCGCAGGATAGATTACACCATGACGAATCCCAAGGTTGCGCAGCTCCTTACGTACGGGATCAAACTGCTTCCTCAATTGCTGGATTCCTGTGGCCAAAT
Organism: Pholidichthys leucotaenia; assembly: GCA_020510985.1. Classification (NCBI taxonomy): domain Eukaryota; kingdom Metazoa; phylum Chordata; class Actinopteri; order Cichliformes; family Pholidichthyidae; genus Pholidichthys; species Pholidichthys leucotaenia. Next base: position 238,324,643 of record CM035846.1, read on the forward strand.
CTGGGTAGAACCGCACCTGCTGGTCCTGGTGTTTAATCTCTCCTTTTTTAGCTCGTGCAGCGTTGAAGATCTTCATCCTGTCTCTGTTGCTAAGAAACTTCATAATTAAGGTCCTCGGCGGTCCCTTATCTCTCCGTGGGCCAATACGATGTGCTTTTTCCAGAACCACTGCTGATTGCAACTCCTCGCTGCCCAGCACCTCCGGAATCCACTTTTCCAGAAAGGAACATACGTCCCGACCTTCTGATTCCTCTGGAAGACCCACCAGCCTCAAATTATTCTGTCTCGACCGAGATTCCAAATCCAAAATATTATCTTCCAGAGATTTATTTTTTTTTCCAAAGTGCGCACCTTTTATTGAAGACGGGTGACGTCATCTTCAGCACTAGCGAGACGGAGCTCCATCTGCGCCGTTCGTTCTACACAGTCACCCAATTCCTTTCTTATTCCTTCCAACGCTGTCATAATCCCATCAAATCTAGAGGAAAAGTCCGCTCTCATTGAACTCATGGCAGCCATCAGCGCATCTGCGCCATTCCCCGCAGATATCGCAGCGTTGCCAGCCTCCTCCGCCATATATGGAGTTTTGTTTACTGCGTCACAGACCTGAAAGTCCGTTAATTTGGACTGTTTCGGCGGCTCGCTTTTTCCTTTTCCTGGTTTTCCAGCCTTAGGCTTCGCCGACATATCTTCGCCCAAATGCTGGGATACGTTCTGTCCCAAATGAGAGAGTTATTTGCCGATTTTTTTTTTTTCCAGGAGCAGAGCAGAGCGAGACACGTCCGTCCTACGTGGCAGCCATAACCGGAAGTCGATGTAGCCTTTGTTACTTTGGTCCCAGCTCTCTGCAGGTCCTTCACTAGGTCCCCCCATGTGGTTCTGGGATTTTTGCTCTCCGTTCTTGTGATCATTTTGACCCCACGGGGTGAGATCTTGCGTGGAGCCCCAGATCGAGGGAGATTATCAGTGGTCTTGTATGTCTTCCATTTTCTAATAATTGCTCCCACAGTTGATTTCTTCACACCAAGCTGCTTACTTATTGCAGATTCAGTCTTCCCAGCCTGGTGCAGGTCTACAATTTTGTTTCTGGTGTCCTTTGACAGCTCTTTGGTCTTGGCCATAGTGGAGTTTGGAGTCTGACTGTTTGAGGTTGTGGGCAGGTGTCTTTTATACTGATAACAAGTTCAAACAGGTGCCATTAATACAGGTAACGAGTGGAGGACAGAGGAGCCTCTTAAAGAAGTTGTTACAGGTCTGTGAGAGCCAGAAATCTTGCTTGTTTGTAGGAGACCAAATACTTATTTTACCGAGGAATTTACCAATTAATTCATTAAAAATCCTTCAATGTGATTTTGTGGATTTTTTTTTTTCTCATTTTGTCTCTCATAGTTGAGGTATACCTATGATGAAAATTGGAGACCTCTCTCATCTTTTAAGTGGGAGAACTTGCACAATTGGTGGCTGACTAAATACTTTTTTGCCCCACTGTATGTCACGTGGGCCACTTGCTATATTTCTCTTCTTCTTCCTAATTGCCTTTGTTACTTGATTGCAAAATCTTTGGTCCTTCCATATTTTTTCTAATCACGGGTTTCTCTCCTCTTTCATCATGCAAAAGCTCCAATATGCATTCAGTCCACCTTTTCATTATGTTGTGGAGGATGAAATCAGGAGAGACAGCGAGTTGGACTACACAAGAACTTTATTCAACCTCCAACACAGAAAACAGAATGTCTGGAGTCTTCAGGCGATCACCTTTATACATCTTTATTCCCACCCTAAGACCCAGGGTATATGACATTAACATACAGTACACAAAGCCTGTCTGAGGCATTAACATACAGGACACAGAGTGCTACTTATTTACTTTATTTTACTTACTTACTTACTTATTATCATCTATTGCTTCCCGGCGAACTCCAGTGTGACTCCTGTCACAGCGGGGGCAACGGCTCCCTTTTGTTACATCTAAAAACCCCCAGCTCTTCCCTCTTCAACCTTCAGTCCTTTTATACATCTCCCCCCTGACCTCCGGTTGTGGGTGGAGAACTCCCTACTATGTGCAACCACACAGCCCCCCCCCCCACACACACACACACACACCCCGAACACCCAGAAAGGGCCCTAAACCTTTGATCCTTTGGGCTTGAGTCGGCGCCCGTAGCAGCTGTAGCGGGGAACTGGTGGTCCAGTTGAAACGCCCTCCTGGCAAGGTGTATGGGAGGGGACGTTGGTATGTGGAGGGGAAGAGGTTGGGGAGGGCAGGGTTAGTTTCGTGATCACAGTTCTCTGCAGGGGGAAAGTCAACTTGTGGAACCACCGTAGGTGGGCGTCCGCACCAGGGAGCTTGAGCCAACACCACCTATTCGTCTGCCAACACATAAGCGGGCTTCAGCCTGTCAGTGCAGATGGTTTCCTTACACTCCCCCGAGTCTAACACAAAATGCTTTGCCCCAGTTTCCAGCACTCTGAACGGGCCATCATATGTTGGGCGCAGCGGGGTTCTGTGTGCATTGTGCCTGACAAAAACGAACTTGGCGCTCTGTAAGCACTTTGGCATGAAGGAGTGGGGAAAACAATGGTGGGCTGGGCCCAGCATGTCAGCAGCTCCTGTACTGTAAAAAAATTGTCTGGGTTCATCGGTCCCGGGTGCAGGGTTTTCCGGTAAAAATTCCCCGGGGATCCGCAGTGGCTGAGAAAAAACAAGTTCTGCTGGGGAGGCTGCCAGATCCTCCTTAGGCATGGAGCGCAACCCTAATAGAACCCAAGGCAGGCGGTCGACCCAATTTGCATCCGTGAGTGAGGCTCTGAGCACTGCTTGAAGCGACCTATCAAAACGTTCGTGTAACCCATAAGCCTGGAGATTGTACGCGTGGTGCGGTGGATTTTGACCTCCAGGCTATTGGCCATTGGGGACCAGAGCTCCTAAATGAATTGCGAACTCTTATCGGAAGTGATGTCCGACGGGGATCCAAACCGTGCAACCCAAGCTGACAAAAACAGCGCGAGCCACCTCAGTGGACGTGGTGGAAGGCAGCGGGACCACTTCCGGCTAACGCGTGGTGCAGTCCATGATTGTCAAAAGGTGCGTGAAACCTTGTGACGGCAGAAGGGGGCCCACCAAATCCACTTGGATGTGGTTGAACCTCCTGGCCAGAATTTGAAAGGGATCGACGGGGGCTTTGGTGTGTTTGTGCACTTTGGCCCTCTGGCACGTGACGCACACTGCAGCCCATTGTTTCACATCCCTGCGTAGGTGAGGCCAGACAAATTTCACCCTCACCAGTATAACCGAGGCACGCATGCCAGGATGTGAAAGGGAGTGGACGGACTCAAAAATGCGGTAGCGTCAAGAACTCGGAACCACCGGGGGTGGGTGGCCGGTGGAGACATCGCAGAGCAAGGGGGGGGGGCACCCTTCTTGCACCACCCTGCTCTCCAGTTTAAACCCAGTAAGCGTGGACTGGAGCACGCAAATGTTTGTGTCCCCGGTCTGCTCCGTGGCCATGGCGGGGAAATCTATTCCCATGTACACTGGGGAGACTAACGTGCATGACAGGCAGTCGGCTACGACATTAAGCTTACCGGCTACGTGTTGAATGTCGGTAGTGAATTCCGAGATCACGGCCAAATGTCATTGCTGCTGAGCTGACCATGGTTCCGAGACTTTGGACATAGCGTACATTAGTGGTTTATGATCAACAAACGTGGTGAACTTGCACCCCTCCAGCCAGAACTGGAAATGGTGCGTCACCAGGTGGAGAGCCCACAACTCTCGGTCAAATGTGCTGTATTTGGGTTCGTTGTCACGCAAAGTACGGCTGAAAAACGCAAGTGGGTGCCACGAACCAGAGACGTACTGCTCCACCACTGCCCCTATGGCAACATCAGACGCGTCTGTGGTGAGTGCTATGCACGCTGACGGGGTGGGGTGGGCCAGCAAAGCTGTGTTGGTGAGCGCTGTTTTGGCGTTTGTGAAAGCCTGACCCTGCTCGAGGGTCCAGTCGATGTTTTCCACAGGCTTGTTTTGTTTTGAGTGCACCATACAGTGGAGGAGGAAACGGTTGTAAGAACTGACCATTCCCAAAACTTCCCGTAGTGCCCTCACGGTCTGCGGACATGGAAAATCTGACATGGCGCACATTTTATCTGGCAGCGGCATCGTGCCCTCCAGCGAAATGCAGTGGCCCAAAAATCAATCGCCGGCATCCCAAACTGGCACTTTTCCAGTTTAATGATGAGCCCATGCACTTCCAACCTGTGGAAGACTTGTTTGAGATGGGCGAGGTGCTCCTCCTCTGATGCGCTAGCCACCAAGATGAGATGAGATGAGATGAGATTCAACTTTATTGTCATTACACATGTATGAATACAAGGTAACGAAACGTGACTTAGCATTTGGGCACGCTCTGCAGAGTGCATCCAAGGCCGGGGCAGCCGCTAGGCGCCAGTCATAAAGAAGAAGGGGGGAAAAAAAGAGAGAGGATATGACACAGTAGGCGAGAGAAAAAAACATGTTTTATCAAACTGACGCTTAATGAATAAGCGAAATTTTGATTGCAGGCAAAAAAAAACCTCAATGCATATTTAGCAGACATTTAGTAGACAAATCACACAGCAGGGGGAGAGCAGTGTGTGTATATCAGTATGATGATGATGTCATTGTGTGTGCAGTGTTGAGTGTATCAGTTACTGGAGTACAACAAATAGTCTCCTAGGCAACGATAGATGTTATAGTTCATGAACGCTGTTCCTGAAGAGTTCTGTTTATTGCACGGCAGCGGTGTTTGGGTTAGCAGAGCCAGCTGACACATCCGCTTATCTCAACTCTGGAGGAGTGAGTTATCCAGGGGCGCCGATCAAGGCCGAATCTGCACAGACAGAGTATAGGATTTCCCTGTTCTCATATTCTGAGCTTACAATTCAAATTAACATTCACTGGCTTTAAATTCATATCATTCCCTGGAGAGCACGAAGCGACTCCAGATGTTTCCCCTTCTAAACACAGATGAACATGTCCGGTAGAGTCCATCTCTCTACAGTGCATGCAGATGGTAAATTCCATGTTGGTCATTTGCCGCTATTTCGTGCACTCCCCATCTGGTCGAATTATTGAGAAGCAGCTCCGCCGGGTCCGCATTTTGATTAGCTCTTCCAGTTAAATTTTCGATACACCAGGAGAACTACAAAGCCCAATCGGCAGAAATCCTGTGATCGTAAAGCCAAAACAGGTAGATGTTTTTCTACATCTTCAGTCAAATCACACAGACACATGAGTTCCAATCCATGGGTCTCTCCACATTTGGGCTCCCCCGGGCCCAATTTTCTGTTTGAAAAGGTGATGTCAATTGCGTTTAAAGCCCAGCTTATATCCATTTTCCATATTTTCCATTTGGGTTGAGATCAGCAGATGGTGAGACGGCACAGACACTCACTCAGACGCAGCAAGCTGGGATTAGGTCAGGAAGGCAGGATAGGAGGAGGGAGGAAAAATGCGACTGCTCTCTCTGAAGGCAGAAGGAAGAGTAAAATGTCGTCTAAGTAGCCAAAAACAAAAGACAGGTTACGGAGTACAGCATCCATCATTCTTTGGAAAGTTTGTGCTGTGCCCTTTAACCCGAACGGCATGCGTAAAAACTCAAAAAGGCCAAAAGGAATTATTACCGCTGTTTTGGGAACGTCTTCAGCGCACACCGGGACCTCCACTTTTGGAAAAAATGTGCATCCTGGCTAAGTGCACGGAAAAATCCTAGATGTGCGGGATGGGATACCAGTCGTGTTCCGTGGCATTGTTCAAGCGTTGGAAATCACCGCACGGCCGCCACGACCCATCAGCCTTGGGCACCACGTGCAGCGGAGATGCTCGCGGGCTGTTGGAGCACCTAATATGCCTAGTCACTCTAAGTTAGCAAATTCTTCATACGCGCTGGCCAGTTTAACCACATCTAGGTGACGAGGGCGTGGGACCACCGGCGTACCTTTTGTTGTGATGAAATGCTCGACCCCGTGCTCGGATACCATAGTGGAAAAGGTAGGAACCGTGAGTGCTGGAAACTCTGGTACTTACTCCCTGGAGCTAGAACATTAGCATGTGTTGGTGGCCCAACTCCCCGAGCTGTGCAGGGCAAGGAGAAAAAATGTCCACTAAAACGTCTGTTGGCAACATCGACTAAGTCCAAATGCACACAGAAAATCAGCACCTAAAATGGAGACCAAACATGCAGCAACCACAAAGTCCCACTGATAATTGCGTCTGTGTAAGCATACCATCACCGTCTTTTCGCCAAACGTCCTAATGTGGGATCCATTGGCGGCCGTAAGAGTGGGGCCGCTGCCTTCTGCCAGTCTTTCTGCGCTGACCGGCAGAATGATGCTCTTCTGGGAGCCAGAGTCCACCAAAAAGCGTCTCCCAGAGTGTGTGTCCGTGATGTAAAGCAGCTTGTTGCTGTCACCAGCGGTAGCAGCTGCTACTGACTGCTGGCTGTGCCGTTTCTTGATTTCTTGAATTGGCACGGTGGAAGGCAACATTGCGCATTCAAGCCAAAATGGCGGTCATAGAAACAGAGCATCCCGTTCCTGCCACCACCGACAGCTCCTCGACCTCGCTGGAGTCCTTCGTGGATGGCGATGCCACTGCGTGCACTTGCTTACACTCTTGCTTACACCTGTTTTCTATGGGCATGCAGAAATACATGCTTAAACTTGGTTTCTACAGGCATGCATGGGTATGCACGGGCATGCACAGGTATGGACTAGTATTTATTCATTTGAGCAAAAAGATTTGATTTAACATACACTAGTCCACACCTGTGCATGCCCATAGAAACCAAGTATAAGCATATACAGTATTTCTGCATGCCCATAGAAAGCAGGTGTAAGCAAGCACGTCAGCACTCTTCTTCTTCTTTTTAGATTTGATTGGCGGTTGGCAACCAGCTTAAAGGTACATTACCGCCACGTACTTCACTCTATATCATCACTTTATCTGTTCAGGAGCTGTAGTCCTTCAATCATCATTGCTGTGTCCAGTCGAACCTCAGCTCTACCTTCAGGCATCACTCTTCTTCGTCTCCTCGTACTTCACTCAGTATCATCACTTCACTCTCTAGGACTTCTTCTTCTTCTTCTCTTAGATTTGATTGGCGGTTGGCGAGTATAACAATAACAGAATGAACAGAAGGAGTGTAAAGTAATCGGTAGATTACTTTACACTCTCGGTCTGAAAGAAGCAAACATAGACGTAAAGAAACTCAATCAAGACCATTATCAAGTACTGAGGAATCAGAGGATGAACGATTCCGGAATGAACAGAAGGAGTGGAAAGTAATCATTAAACTTACTCAGGAAGGGGCATCGTTTTGTGAGTGGAACCCAATTAAGCTCACAAATATAATTAATGGGTTTCTTGGAGAAGTTTTAAATACAAGGGTTCTTCATAGTGGTTCGTTGCTGGTTACATGTAAAAACAGTGTTCAACAAGGAAAAGCAATCAGAGTCAATAAGATTGAGGGGAAAAATGTGCAGTGTTCAGTATTGGAAGGAAATAAGGTAATGAGAGGAGTGATATCGGGCATTTCAACGGCTGTCTCAACTGATGAAATAATGAGGAACTTAACTGGAGCAAAAGTGACAGAGGTACGGAGATTGAAAGCTAATAGAAATGGCGAAAAATGTGATAGTCTGTCAGTATTGTTAAAATTTGATGAAACAAGACTGCCAAGTAAGGTGTATATTGGCTACATGAGCTACGAAGTCAGACTTTATGTTCCTCCTCCACTCAGATGTTTCAAATGTCAAAAGTTTGGTCATGTAACAGCGATATGCAAAGGTAGACAACAATGTGCCAGATGCTCCAGTGAACATGAATATGGAAAGTGTGAAAGAGGAGCCAAATTCAAGTGCTGTAATGGTGGTGGTGAACATAGCTCTGCATATCGAGGTTGTGAAGCCAGCAAAAGAGCAGCAGAAATTCAGCAGATAAAAGTTTTCAGGGGATTAACATATGCAGAAGCTGCGAAAAAGGTGCCAGCTAAAAAAGTGGGAGTGGACTCGAACAGGGAAAGTGTGCAGACTTGCAGTGCATGCAGTAGAATTAAGAAAGATACCCTGGTTTTGAAGGAAAACAATTTTGTCTTATTTGTGGTAGATGTGATAAACTGCACTGCACAGACTTCCAAGAAAACAGAAAAAATCTAAATCATTATGAAAGCAGCAGAAAAATATCTTGGCATTAAGGGGCTACATTGGGAAGCAGTTGAGGACTTGTTAAGTGGGGGATCTTTAAGTTCAAAGACATCATGGGCTGGTGGATCAACCGCCAATCAAGTCCAAAAGAACAGTCCCTCCAGGATTTCGAGGGATTTTTTTTTTTCTATTGTTGCGGTAAGTTGCGGGGCTGTCCTTGGGGATTCTTTAATCGTGCATTGGCTCATGCCCAGACCGGAGAGTCACAACTTTAAAACTCATTGACAAGCTGTAGTCGTGACTTTTACCTTGAAAGACATATAAACTGTTTCAACATTTGCTGTAATATTAGATTCACTTGTTTTTTGTGTGGTTTTACGGAGTGTCTGGGCACACGCGCTCCCCAGACGGAGGTGCTTTCAGGCAGGCGGACATTTTTCAACACAAACCCGGCATTTCATACACGCGGTCATTACGGAAACTCGAGGAGACGTTCACCAGCGGGCCGGGGGAGACAGAGGAAAGAACGATGTGGGAAAACTCACAGGTGAGTGGGGGTTTTTTTAATCACACACTGTTTTTTGCTGATGTGTTCGGTATATACTCACTTTAAACACAGAAGTGAGCATGGTGCAGCGCCGCATTTAATTGGTCAGACTGATGACATACACATCTGCGCGATACTGAGAGACAAATTTGATTGGCAAAACTGGAGGAAGTTGACAACAATTGGCCAAAATTGTGGTAAAGTTGCAGTGATTGGACAAAATTCAAATTATGCAGGACCTGCTGAAGTCGTGGGAATTGGTAGAATTGCAACATCGCGAAATCCTGGAGGTTCTGTAAGAAGAAGAAATGTGATAAGATGCAGATACAGACTACAGCTAGAAGAAGAATAATGAGATGAGACGCAGATACGAGATTAAAGAAGAAGAAGAATGTCACAAAGCTATGAGGATAACGTCACAAAGCTCTAAGGAAAACATTACAAAGCTATGAGGAAAACATCACAAAGCTATGAGGAAAACAGATGTGTAGAGTGATGATATAGAGTGAAGTGATGATATAGAGTGAAGTATGAGGAGATGAAGAAGAGTGATGTCTGAAGAGAGTTGTTAGAGTTGATAGAGTTGAGGTTTAATTGGACACAGCAATGATGATAGAAGGACTACAGCTCCTGACCAGATAGAGTGAAGTACGTGGCGGTATTGCACCTGTAAGCTGGTTGCCAACCGCCAATCAAATCTAAAAGAAGAAGATGCACCCGTAGGAAATCTAGAGTGAAGAAGATGAAGAAGGGGTTGCCAACCAAGAAGAATTCTTTTGATTTGACTTTTGATATATAGAGTGATGTTTACTGAGTGAAGTACGTGGCAGAAAGGACTACAGCTCTTGACCAGAAAGAGTGATGATATAGAGTGAAGTACGTGGCGCTAATGCACCTGTAAGCTGGTTGCCAACCGCCAATCAAATCTAAAGAAGAAGAAATACAGACACACAGAAAGACAGACATACATAGAGTGTGTGGCGGTAATAAGCCAGGGAAAGATCCAGCTCACCCAGGTGAGACATATATAGAGTGGGTGGAGGAGGTCAGACTGGCCTGGGTGGCTGACATCTTGCCGCCACGGCAAAGATGTGTAGAGTGATGATATAGAGTGAAGTGATGATATAGAGTAAAGTAAGAGGAGATGAAGAAAATTGATGTCTGAAGATAGAGTTGAGGTTCGATTGGACACAGCAATGATGACAGAAGAACTACAGCTCTTGACCAGATAGAGCAATGATATAGACTGAAGTACAAGGAGACAAAGAAGAGTGATGTCTGAAGATGGAGTTGAGGTTCGAATGGACACAGCAATGATGATAGGACTACAGCTCCTGACCAGATAGAGTGATGTTATAGAATGAAGTACATGGCGGTAATGCACCTGTAAGCTGGTTCTTCTTCTTCTTCTTTTAGATTTGATTGGCGGATGGCAACCAGCTTACAGTTGAATTCTTCTTCTTCTCTCGGTTACTGGCGGATAGCAAACAATTGAAAGGTGCATACCGCCACCTACTGTACAAGAGTGTGTAACATTATGTTATTTGAGCCTGACCCCTAAATTCTATGACTTAATCCTGTGTTATTTAAAAAAGAGAAAAGAGCCCTTCTCATGATACTTAGTGCCTCTCCATCTCCATCTGTTCCCAGAATCCCAGTTAAATCCCATTCCCTACCTGGCTCTCAGAATTCATTTTTCATTCTCTCTTTCATTTCCATACTTGTGACAGTGTAATAAGATGTACTTGACATTTTCTTTTACTCCACATTCTCTACATGTGTCATTTTGGCTTTTCCCCATGGTGAATAAAGTGCCATTTAAACCTGTATGATGATCCAGTCTGTCTTGTGCATAATGATGTCTTCCCTCCTGTTTGTTGTTTTATAATTCTTTAGTGCAATAGATTTTTGTATTTTGTAATACGATCTGCCTTTATGATCTTCATCCCATCTTTTTTGCCATAGCTCAATTCCTTTTTTCTTGATTACTGCTTTCCCTTCACCTTTTCCAAGAGACAATTGTATAGGTGCCAAGTGCACTTTTTGCTAATTTGCACAGTCATTCCCTTTCAACCCTTCGTGTGCAGGAACCCAAACAAACAGAACTTCTCCACCATCCCTGTGTACCCTAAATAAACTGTGATATACTGTAGCTCAATCACCAAGTCTCCCCTTGTAGATTTTAGTGTCTGTATGGTTTGTAAAGCTGCAAGTGAATCTGTGCACACCACCACCTGGTCTGGTCTGACCTCCACCACCCACTGCAAGCCAGTAATTATTGCCACCATCTCTGCTGTAAACACAGATGTATTGTTGGAGAGTCTTTTTGAGATGGTCACTTTAAACTCTGGAATGTATACTCCAACTCCAACAGAATCCTCTTTGTTCTTTGAACCATCAGTATAGAGCTGCAAGTAGCTGTAGTAATTGTTCCTTAGGTAAATGTTTATTTTAACACAACTTCACTCATATGCCAATCCTTTTTCCTCATTAGCAGACTAATGTCTACTTCTTTTCCCGGAAGCAGCTAAGAGGAAACATTACTCACTGGGCTGGTGTTAGCTATATCAATAGTGTCTAGTCCATACATTCTGGCTTTTCTTTCAATTGTCCACCCAAACCTGTGTCGCTGGAAGTTAAAATATTCCCAGCAGTCTTGTAGTGTTGTTTTTGAAATACTAGTACATACCTGTGCATGCCCATAGAAACCAAGTATAAGCAAGTATTTATGCATGCCCGTTGCTGAAGGGTCTCCTGTCTCAGATGGCTGTGTTGTTCACAGTCATGCCTGCAGTGTGCTGCTCGAACCTGAGGTGTTTCATCTTCACTCCATCTTTTCTGCCATGCAGCAGTTCTCCTCACACTATTGCTCTCCATCTGGTGGGTCTTCTTCTTCTCCTTCTTCATTCAGACCACTGGTTGAGGGATAGGCGCATTGTTATTCCAGTTCATGGACAGGATCATGCAAATGGATTTGAGCAAAACGTGGATTCGACCCTGTTCAGGAAGACCCGTGCATGCCCACTGAAATCCAGAAACCGGAGCACCCGGAGAAAATCAGCGCTTTGCTTGGCATTTTACACATTTGTAGTGTACACTGCCATTCTTCATGGGTACTGCTTCGAATGGGTGTGGTTTAAAGTAGGGTGTCCTATTCTTAATGGGGTGACAGACTGACACACTGACAGAGATTTCTTGAATTTATAAGAGTGCCTTCTGCCTTACTGAGTGAGATTTCCAGATTTACTGCTTCGAATGGGTGCGGTTTAAAGTAGTGTGTCCTATTCGGTCTCAGCTTCTCTGTGCCTTGCCTGGCATGCAGCGTTGCCGACCAGCCGACTATTCTGCATCTCTTTGGTCTCAGCTTGTCTGTGCCTTGCCTGGTGTGCAGCGTTGCTCGCTTTGCGGGCATTTCGGGCTTCAAAGTGACTCAGCACGTGCATGGCACACTGCCACATGTTTCCTGTCTGTGCATCCCTTGTCTGTCGTACCCTATGCTGGTGAAGGGTCTCCTCCTGTGGCAGACGTCATAGAACACTCCATCATAGGTAGGCAGGCATCATGAGTGATGGTCTATATGACATCATAAAGACATCAAGGCAGGCATCATAGGAAACTACATCATAGGTAGCCAGTCCTATTGTCTATATGACGGCATCGTCTATATGACCTACTTGATGGCATCACGAGTCCTATGTAGCCTGAGATCATATCAATTCAATTAGCTTGTGTCACTGACCGGTTAGACCAGCTAACTAGCTCCCAGCCTTTTCCCCAGACCTTACCCATTCCCAGCAGCTCCTCAGCTCCCGCTAGTGTACCAGCTAACCAACTCAGACAGGGGCCCCCGGCTTGGCTCACTCCCGTTCCTACCCCCAACCACTTTAGCGGCAAGCTAGGAGAGGTCAGGGGTTTCGTCATGCAGTGCTAGGTTGTTTTCCAGCGAGTGCCTGAGGACTTCACAAGTGACCACAGTAAGATCGGCTACATGATCAACTTGTTGGAGGGAAGAGCGCTAGCATGGTCTTGCACGGTGATGGCTAGGGCTAATTATGCTATCCTGACTTATGGCCAATTTATCGGGGAGTTCAATGAGGTGTTTGACCATTCAGACCGAGACAGTGTGCTTACCTCTCGGTTGCTAAACTTGAGACAGGGTACCAAGGCTGTAGCTGATTATGCTGTTGACTTCCGGGTAGTGGCTACCGAGGTAGGGTGGGAAGACGCTTCCCTCTGTAGCATTTTCATTAGGAGTCTCAGCCCTAGTCTTCGGGACGAGCTAGCTCCCCTAGAGAAGCCGACTAAGCTATCTGAGCTAATTTCCCTAGGCATTAGTCTAGATAATAGGCTGAGGGAACGGGCGGCGGAATGTAAAACCTATGTTCGTTCAGGGTCCCAGTACCGTCACGTCCCTCTGACCTCCCTACTGGCCCTTCCGCCTTTTGATTCCTCTGTCACCCCGGAACCTATGGTAGTGGGACAGTCCAAGTTGACTTTGGCGGAGAAACTGTGCCGCTGTGAGTTAGGATTGTGCCTCTATTGAGGCTTCCGGTGACGCGAAACAGCATGGACGCATAAAAACTGAGCTCTGGCTCCAGCTCTATTTTTCCCCTAGACTCGAGACCCAAACCTGGGAAAAACGGCAATATTTTGCTGCCATAATGAGCGGGGACAAATTCAAGAAAGGTGGATATGGGCTACGAAACAATCCTGATAACGAAGCAACAAAAGAAATCTCGGCTAATGAAACGGACCTAGCATCGGACCAACATGGCGACCACATGGCTGGTTTGTACCAGATTCGAGTTACCGTGAGCGAGGCTGTGGCAGCTGGAATGGCAACTCTTCGAGCTGAATTAAAAACAGATTTACAAGATTTTCGTTCAGTGATTCGTGAGGATATGAAGAAACAAATGGATGAATTCACAGCGGGAGTACAGCAACAGCTCCAGGAAACCGCTAAACAGGTGCATGACGCAGGAGAACGTATAAAACAGACTGAGGAAAATATGGCAGAACTGGAGAATTGGAACATTGGTGTTAAAAACACGCTTGTTCAACTGTTACAAAATCAGCGGACACTTGAAGATAAGATATCCGAAATGGAGGGCCGGGCCAGGCGGAATAATACTCACATATACGGGGTACCCGAAGACTCGGAGCAAGGCACATCTGTGGCTTCCTTTACCGAAAGTTTTATTAAAAAAGAGCTCGGTGATGTTTTAGGCCAAGACTATGATCTCGGCATTGAGCGCGCCCATCGTGCCTTGGGCCCAAAGCCTTCAGCGAGCGCCCCGCCACGTTCAATAATAGTCCGCTTTCTCCGGTTCACAGTTAAGGAAGAAATACTCCGCGCTGCATGGAAAAAGGTAATACGCATTCATAACAAGCAAGTATATTTTGACCATGACTACGCGGTGGAAGTTCAGAAAAGAAGAAAAGAATATATCCCCGTCAAAAGAGCTCTGAAGGAGAAAGGGATTCGCTTTCAAACTCCACTCAACAAGATGCGTATTTTTTACGCCTCAGGAAGTGTCCTCTACAATAGTGCCACAGAAGCCACGGGAGATCTACAAAGGAGAGGCATCGCCACGGTTCAGATCACCGCTGCCAGAAACAGAGCTGCTCAGATGACGTCAGAGGAGATGCTGAAGCAGCTTCTGCCATGGGAGACGCAGAGGACCCGCCGAGGGGATTTCCACAAACACATCCGGGAGAAGCTGAGTGAGTTTCGGCGGACGTCGGAGGAAGCAACAGCGGACTGATGAGTGCGCCGCAGGAGCGCACGGCCTTACTATGGTGAGAGTGGTTGTTATGGATTATCCATGACTATGACTTTGTAGCCTTATCCAGTCTCATTATTGATGAAAGGGCTGGAGCCTGCAGACTCGAGCTGAGGGTCACCAGACTACTTTATTTGTATTTAACCACAGGGGTTTTTTTTTTTTTTTTTTTTTTTTTTTTTTTAATTATTATTGCTGGGGGTTTTTCCCCCTTTTTTTTTTCTTTCTCTCTTCTTTTTTTTGTTTCCCACGATGCTCATCGTGGAGAGGGGCCCCACCTTGTGGCCAGTCCCCTCCTTTTTCAAGGCCTACATTGTATCCTCCCTGTTGGAAGCCCAGTTCAGTGTTATGTCGTTTTACTGTTCAGCATGTTCACGTTTTACAGTTGTTGTTTTGAGGTCTGGGATGATATTTTATTCTTACATGTTAAGTTATGTCTCTTAAATATTATAATATACTGTCACTAAATGTTAATGGAGTGAATAACCCTGTAAAAAGAAGTAAACTGGTGGTAAAGATGAAAAAAGAGAAAGTAGATATTGCATATTGGCAAGAAACTCATCTATCCAACACAGAGCATGATAAATTAAAAAAAATGGGTTTTAAAAATACATACTATTCCTCTCATAGAAGTGGTAAAAAAAAGAGGAGTAGCCATCTTGATTTCTAATAGAATTAATTTTGAATTCATATCTGAATTGAGTGGCAAAGAAGGCAGATATATTTTAGTGAAAGGTAAAATCGATCATAAAGAGGTCACATTATTGAATGTATGTGCTCCCCCCGGGAGTAATAGTGGTTTCTATAAAAAAGTTTTTGATTTGACTACTAAAGAATCTTATGGACCTTTAATTTTTGCTGGAGACCTTAATCTATTGTTAAACCCTCAACTGGATACAACAAATATTAGAAGGAAACGTCTGCCTATAGAGAAACGTGTAAAAAAAAAAAAAAAAAAAAAAAAAAAAAAATGCTTTCAGATTTAGGACTTATTGACGTATGGCGCTCTGTACACAGATCTGCCCCAGGATTTACTTTTTACTCTGCACCCCATTCTTTTTACTCAAGGATAGATTACTGTTTCATGTATAATAAAGACTCAAACAGGATAAAAGAATGTAGATTTGGTCAAAGAGATATCTCTGATCACTCTGGAATTTACCTAAGTTTACACCTTGATGTCAGACAGAGAAAAACACTATGGAGATTAAATACAGGGATGCTAAATGATCTCTCTTTACTACAGTCCATGACAACCGATCTAAATTTATACCTACAGGATAATAACAATGGCGAGACAAACCCTAGCATTGTGTGGGATGCAGCTAAAGCGGTTCTGAGGGGGAAAATAATAGCAAGATCGGCTATGCTTAAAAAACAAAAGACTCAAGAATTGCTACGACTACAAGAGAGACTGAAAGATCTAGAGAAAACACAACTGACAAAAAAAAGTCCCACTATAACACAACAAATAAGACAAGTTAAACAGGACATAGACAGGATACTAGGTGAGGAAGTAGAGAAAAACTTACGGTTTATGAAACAGAGATATTATGAGGCAGGATCTAAAGCATCTAAACTGTTGGCATGGCGACTTAAGAAAAAACAAGCAGAAAATTCAATCTACAAGATAAAAGACCCTATAAGTCGCAACATTTTAACTGATTTGGATGGTATTCAAAAATCATTTGAAACATATTACAAAATCTATATAGCCAATCTGTGCCGATTAATAAAAATGCAGTAGTTGATTTTTTGGACTCTTTGGATCTTCCCTCACTCGGCACAGATGCAAATAATAAGCTTATGTCACCAATAACACGTGAGGAAATTGACAAGGCCATCTCTAACCTTAAACCTAACAAGTCACCTGGTACTGATGGGTTCCCCCCTGAATGGTACAAGAAAATGAAAGAAAGTCTGATACCTCTACTAGAAACCAGTTTCAACTATATTCTGAAAGGAGGCCCTGTACCTCCGTCCTGGAAGGAAGCCTTTATATCTGTTATACCAAAAGAGGGAAAGGATAAAATAGAATGCAAATCATATAGACCAATAAGTGTATTGAACACGGATTATAAATTATACACAACTATTTTGGTCAAACGAATGGACACTGTGATGCCCTTACTGATTGATGAAGACCAAACAGGCTTCCTTAAAAATAGACAAACTTCGGATAACATAAGGAGAGCTCTACATATAATTGAACAGATTAATAAAAGAAAGAAACTCAGTTATCCTCAGTCTTGACGCTGAAAAAGCATTCGACTCAGTTCAGTGGGACTTCCTCTATTTAGTAATGAGGAGATTTGGATTCTGTACTGACTTTATAAAATGCGTTCAAGCCCTTTACTCTTCCCCTACTGCTAGAATAAAAATAAACAGGAGTCTTTCTAATTCTATACAACTACAACGCGGATGTAGACAGGGTTGCCCCGGTAGCCCCAATTTATTTAATCTATTTATAGAGCCTTTAGCGCAAGCAATACACCAAGAGACCGCACTAAAGGGTGTTCGGATTGGTGAGGAGGAATATAAATTGAGCCTGTATGCGGATGATGTATTGATCACAATCTCAGATCCGGTATCTGGTTTACCAGTGCTGATGAAAATCTTAGAAATGTATGGTTCATTTTCTGGATACGCCCTTAATATCCATAAAACTCAGGTTATGACCTTCAATTTTCACCCTGGACAAGAATTAATATCTAAATATAATTTTAATTGGCATTCTGACCATATAAAATATTTAGGAGTGTACCTACCCAAAGATTTGTCACAATTGTATGATATGAATTACAATCGACTAAACAAAGAAATAATTGATGATCTTGATAGCTGGAGTCTGCTCCCCCTTGACTTTGGCAGCAGAATACAGGCAATCAAGATGAATATCCTCCCTAAATTGTTATATCTCTTCTCATCTATTCCAGTATCAATACCTGACAAACAATTTAGGAAATGGAATAAATACATTTCAAGGTTTATTTGGCTTAAAAAGAGACCAAGAGTTAAGTATTCTACCTTACAGCTACCGAAGGACGGGGGAGGGCAGGCTCTGCCCTCTTTACGAGATTATTACATATCAGCCCAACTGAGACCACTGGTTTGTCTGTGTGACCCATCTTATTATGCAAAATGGAAAACAATTGAGATGTCTTTATCTGAGGTCCCAATCCAATCTAAACTAGGTACCCTTGAAAGCGAAACTACCCCAACAACTAGTCAGTGGACTAATCTGACTTTTAAAATCTGGAAATCAGAGATAAGAAAACTAAAACTCCAGGAAGAAGTTAAATTACTCAGATGGCCAGCATATGACCCTGACTTTTTGCCCGCCTCACATGATTTTAGATTTAGACAATGGACATTCAGGGGCCTTACCGCAGCATGTACAATGTACGAGAAATCAAACCTAATGTCATTCGATACTCTATGAAGGAAGTACAACCTGGAGAAGCAAGATTTTTTTAGATACTTGCAGCTTCGCGATTTCATTAGTAAAAAGATACAAAGCAGGAATATCAAAGAATCTTCATTATTTCTCGATATATTTATTAATGCATATAAGTCAACAAGTCTTAAAAAACTTATTAGTAAATTATACCGCAGTTTATTGACACTTAAAACAGACTCAACAACATATATAAAGCAAAAGTGGGAAAAGGAAATGAACATTGAAATAACTGATGATATGTGGTTAAGGGTTTGGGAGGTGCAATCCTCATCCACCAACTCCGGCACCTGGAGGGACTTTTGCTGGAAGACTCTTATTCATTTTTTCATAACACCCAATCAGAAATCTAAGTACAGTGGAGTTCCTGCTCACTGCTGGAGAGAATGTGGGGAAACAACAGCAGACCATGGGCACGTATTCTGGTCTTGCCCACACATTCAGCCTTTCTGGACAGACGTAGCAAATGTCATTTCTAAGGTACTGGACCTTAATATCAGCTGCTCTTTTATTTTGTTATTCCTTGGATGTTTCCCGGACAAACTGAATGCAGATGATATTTACCTCCTGAAAATTTTTTCAGCATCGGCCAAAAAGGCTATAACAAAGTGCTGGCTACAAAAACAGCCCCCCACACTGAACCTCTTCACCTCCATAATAGACAATATAAGGTCTATGGAACGCATGACCTATACTCTGCGACTCCAAGAGGAGCTAGGAAAAAGACGTTGGAAAAAATGGCTGGACTTCATAAGACGTGACAGTATTTATTAATGTGCGGATTCAGAATTGTATGTTTTTGCTACATCTGTTTTGTACTATATTGATCATCCCATGACCTCTTGTGTTTGTGTTTTTATAATTGAAAATTGTTCATAAATAAAAAGTTTCAAAAAAAGGATTGTGCCTCTATTGCAGGAGTGAGGAGCATGAGGTAGCATCTTGCCAGCTTCGGCCAAAAGGGGGAGTCCGTGTGTTGCAGTAGGGGGGCTCACGGACTCGCCTCAGCCTAATCCCCTATCTAGACTCCTTCTTCCCATCCGGTTCTTACATAAACATACTGAAATTCCCACACAGGCTTTAATCGACTCGGGGCAGAGCAAAGTTTTATTTCTAGGGACCTGGCAACCCATTTGGGGCTTCACCGTTTCCCTCTTAAGCCTCTGCTATGGCTGATCGCACTGTCAAAAGCCCCCATGGCTATGGTGTCCCAGCAAACTGCCCCAGTGTCCATCATTGTCTCAGGAAATCATCGAGAGGAGTTACAGTTCTTCGTGTTGCCAATTTCATCGTCCGCAGTCATCCTTGGTTTTCCCTGGTTGCGCCTCCATAATCCCACTATTGATTGGCACTTGGGTAGTATTAAGTCTTGGAGTTTGTTTTGCCTCAGCGCCTGTCTCCAATCAGCCGCTTGTTCGCCGTCCATGCACTTGGGGGCTCCCACCGCCCCACCCCCGACCTGTTTAGAGTTCCCCCTGAATATCATGATCTTGGAGCAGTCTTTAGCAAGACCCAGGCCCTATCCCTTCCCCCCCACCGGCCATATGATTTTGCCATAAACCTCCGCTCAGGAGCTCCGTTTCCATCTAGCCGGCTGTACAGCCTTTGTCCGCCAGAGCGGGCAACTATGGAGGCCTATATCAAGGAATCTCTGAGTTCTGGTATAATCTGTCCGTCCTCTTCAGCAGTGGGGGCAGGATTTTTTTTTTTTTGTGGGCAAGAAGGACGGCTCTTTGAGACCGTGTATTGATTTCAGGGAATTGAACAACATTACCATCAAGGACAAATACACTCTTCCCTTACTTAACACTGCCTTTGACTCTCTCCAGGGAGAATCCTGGTTTATCAAACTGGCTCTCCGCAATGCCTACCATCTGGTGCAGATCCGCGAAGGAGATGAGTGGAAGACAGGTTTTCGGACCCCTAGTGGTCATTTTGAATATCTGGTGATGCCTTTCGGTCTAACCAATGTGCCTGCTGTTTTCCAGCGGCTAATTAATGATGTGCTGAGGGACTTCCTGGGTGTTTTTGTATTTGTCTACTTGGATAACATTTTAATCTTCTCCCGATCTCTAAAGGAACACCGGGTGCATGTGAGGCGAGTGCTGCAGCGGCTGTTGGAGAACCAACTATATGTCAAGGCAGAAAAATGTGAGTTCCATGCCTCCAAAACGTCTTTTTGGGGGTTTATCATCTTGCATAAGGAGATTCTCCTGGATCCTGGCAAA
Organism: Pholidichthys leucotaenia; assembly: GCA_020510985.1. Taxonomy (NCBI): domain Eukaryota; kingdom Metazoa; phylum Chordata; class Actinopteri; order Cichliformes; family Pholidichthyidae; genus Pholidichthys; species Pholidichthys leucotaenia. The sequence continues at coordinate 238,344,842 of CM035846.1, forward strand.
ATTAAGGTGGTGGTGGAGTGGCCGACCCCATCCTCCAGGAAGCAGCTCCAGCAGTTCCTGGGGTTTGCTAACTTCTACTGCCGGTTCATCAAGAACTACAGCAGCCTGGTCCTTCCCCTGACTCGTCTCACGTCTACCAAGGTACCCTTCCAGTGGACTGAGGAGGCGGCTATGGCCTTTGCGGACCTCAAGAGGCAGTTCTCCAAGTCTCCCATCCTGGTGCAGGTGGATCCTAATCTTCAGTGTCTAGTGGAGGTGGATGCCTCGGATTCTGGAGTGGGTGCCATTCTATCCCAGCACTCCCCGGCGGATGGTAAGGTCCAACTGTGTGCCTTCTTCTCCCGGCAGCTGTCCCCTGTGAAGCGCAATTACAGTATCGGTGACAGGGAGCTTCTGGCTGTTAAGCTGCCACTGGAGGAGTGGCGCCATTGGCTGGAGGGGTCCTCGCAGCTGTTCGTGGTTTGGACAGACCACAGGAACTTGGAGTACCTCCGGACAGCCAAGCGCTTGATTGCTCGCCAGGCCCGCTGGTCCTTGTTTTTTGGTCATTTTGACTTTACCATCACGTACCGCCCCGGGCCCAAAAACACCAAGCCGGACGCCCTCTCCAGGCAATTCTCCACAGATGTCCTGGACCCTGAGGATCACCCCGTCCTTCCTGCCTCCTTTGTCGTGGGAGCCCTCTCGTGGGGGATAAAGGAGAAGGTCCAGAGGGCACAAGAGACTGCGATGGACCCAGGCGGGGGGCCAGCGGGTAAGCTGTTTGTTCCATCGGCCGTCCGGGGTGATGTTATTCACTGGGCCCACTCCTCTAAGTTTGCCTGCCAACCAGGAAGACGACACACGGAGGAGCTTCTGCAACGTACATTCTGGTGGTCCTCTCTTCAAAAGGACATCGGGGAGTACATCCGTGCTTGCCCCCAGTGTGCCACCGGCAAGTCCCTATCATCCTCTCCAGCTGGGTTGCTTTATCCTCTCCCAGTTCCTGGCAGGCCCTGGTCCCATGTGGCATTGGATTTCGTCACCGGCCTCCTTCCTTCCAACAACCACACCGTTGTACTCACCATAATGGACAGGTTTTCCAAGGCGGCCCATTTTATCCCCCTTCCGAGTCTGCTGACAGCCAGGCAAACAGCGGACCTATTGGTTCAACGTGTGGTGAGACTGCATGGGATCCCCCTGGACATTGTCTCCGATCAGGGGCCCCAGTTTATCTCTCAGGTGTGGAGGTCATTTTGTAACACCCTTGGGGCCATGGTGAGCCTGTCATCCGGTTACCATCCTCAATCGAATGGCCAGTGTGAACGGACCAACCAGGAGTTGGAGGCAGCGCTGCGGTGTGTGGCATCAACCAACTCAGCTTCCTGGAGCTCATATCTGCCATGGATCGAGTATGCCCACAACTCGACGGTGTCTTCAGCCATAGGTCTGTCCCCTTTTCAGGCTTCGCTCGGGTATTCTCCTCCCTTATTCCCCGAAGAAGAGGGTGACATTGCCGTGCCATCGGTCCGGGCGCACCTGAGACGCTGTCGGCAACTGTGGAGGGCAACCCAGGCTGCACTGCGTCGCACAGCCGAACACAATTCCTCGGTGGCTAACCGCCACAGGACCCCAGAACCTTCATACCAGGTGGGTCAGCAGGTTTGGCTATCCACTAAAAACATCAATTTGAAGGCTGAGCACAGGAAGACGTCACCATACTGCACTTCACAATAAAGGTGCGAATTTACTATACAACAGGTGGGACCTGCCATGTCTGTGTGGACAGAAAATCAAAAGTCAAAGACATTCAAGAAATGGCTGAGTCAGTGATTTTTCCCAATGGTGTCTGCAGGTCTATGAAAGTGACAGATCATGTTCACAATATGTGTGACTGCACAAAATGAGAGACCCAGAATTTATAGTTGAAGATTTATATGAAAAAAAAGTCAAAATACAACTGTACCGCTGCACAGGGGTAATGTTCAAAACACGTCCTGCAGAAAACATTTTACAGGAAGGCAACCATGATCAGATCCAGAAGTCATAACTGACTTAGATCTACTGCCAGGTCAGCATGTGGTAACCCTCTTAGATTCAGATACAGAACAACTGATGTATCAAGAACTGCCACATACAGTGGATATAAAAAGTCTACACACCCCTGTTCAAATGCCAGGTTTCTGTGATGTAAAAAAGATGCCAAGATAAAACATTTCATAACTTTTTCCAACATTAATGTGCCCTATAACCTGTACAAGCCAATTGAAAAACAATCTGATATCTTTTAGGGGAAAAAATAAAAAACTTACAATAACCTGGTTGCATAAATATGCACACCCTTAAACTGATACTTTGTTGCAGCACCTCTGCCTTTTATTATAGCACTCAGTCTTTTTAGGTAGGAGTCTATCAGCATGACACATCTTGATGTGGCAATATTTGCCCAATCGTCTTTGCAAAAATGCTCTAAATCTGTCATATTAAGAAGGCATCTCCTGTGCACAGCCCTCTTCAAATCACCCCACAGATATTCGATTAGATTCAGGTCTGGACTCTGGCTGGGTCATTCCAAAACCTTAATCTTCTTCTGGTGAAGCCAGTCTTTTGTTGATTTGGATGTGTGTTTTGGGTTATTGTCATGCTGAAAGACGAAGTTCCTCTTCATCTTCAGCTTTCTAGCAGAAGCCTGAAGGTTTTGTGCCAACACTGACTGGTATTTGGAACTGTTCATAATATTCCCTCCACCTTGACTATGGCCCCAGTTCCAGCTAAAGAAAAACAGCCCCAAAGCATGATGCTGCCACCACCATGCTTCACTGTAGGTATAGTGTTCTTGTGGCAATGAGCAGTGTTTTGGGCACCAAATATACCTTTCGGAATTATGGCTAAAAAGTTCAGCCTTGGTTTCATCGGACATAACACATTTTCCCACATACGTTTAGGAGATTTCAAATGTGTTTCTGAAAAATGTAGTCAGACTTGGATGTTTTTCTTCGCAAGATAATGCCATGATAACTGAATGAATAGCCCAAGCGCAGGGTGTAACACCAGAGAAACACTTCAACACAGGGGAAAGTTAACCTTTTATTGAATTTCAACAGGGAGCACAGCTAAGGAAAACATCACTCACCAGAGGAGAACACAGCCAATGGAGGAGAGAGAAGAGCGATTAGCTGGAGAAGGGAGGAAGGTGGAAACACAAATTAGCCACTTACGTGGGGCAAGTAGGGAACCCAGCACAGAACCCAGTGCAAAGAGACGAACCAGCAGGGTGAAACTGGCAAGGATGAGGAAGGGAGATGACTGGGCTGTGTCTGACCAAGTGGAGAATGGAGCTGCAACGAGATGAGGGTGATGAGGCAGGTGAGCACACTGCAACCACCGAAGATGCACCGCTCTGATGGCAGCAACCTGGAAGCGGAGAAAAGAGAGAATATCAGGTATCCTTTGTTAATTAACAATATACTAGCTTGTTTAGCACTGCGAGGCAGTGTACCCAATGAGCCAGCATTGAAGCACTGAAGTTCAAATCCTTTTAAACGGTGGCGAGGCAGAGGTAGCAGGTGGGTCTAATCTCCCAGGTGCGGTAATTTTCTGAGGAGCAGGGGAATAAGGAAGGAGGGGGCGAGCGCTCACCGGACTTGACAGATAAGGCTTCAGTCTTGCCACCCTACTCCATAGCCCAGACATATGAAGAAGACGGGAGATTGCTGTCACATGTTCTAAACAGCCAGTACTTGCCAGAAATTCCTGCAGCTCCTTCAGTGTTGCTGTTGGCCTCTTGGCAGCCTCCCTGATCAGTTTTCTTCTCACCTTTTCATCAATTTTGGAGGGACGTCCAGTTCTTGATAATATCGCTGTTGTGCCATATTTTCTCCACTTGATGATGCCTGTCTTCACTACGTTCCATGATATATTTAATGCCCTGGAAATTCTTTTGTAGCTTTCTCCTGACTGACTCCTGACTTAATTCTGAACACAGCCATGTCTCCAGTTATAACAGGGTGTGCGTAGTTATGCAACCAGGTTATTATAATTTTTTTATTTTTCCCTTTAAAACTTTTCAGTTTTTTTTCACTTGGGTTCTACAGGTTATAGGTCACATTAATGGTGGAAAAAGTTTTGAAATTATTTATTTTGGTCTCATTTTTTTTACATCATAAAAACCTGGCATTTGAACAGGGGTGTGGAGACTTTTTATAGCCACTGTATGGAGGTTACCACAGACGGGGAAGACAGTGAAGGTGCCGAAGTATATGCGGGAGAAATAGAACAAGAACCTACAGCAATAAGAAGAGAGGTAATCAGGACTGGACAAGGAGCACAACAGAGTACAGTTGTAACAGATGCTTTCTTTGAAGCCCATAATGCAATTGTGCAGCCTAACTTTTACCCAGATGGTGAAGTGACTATTGGTGCGTCATTTAGTGAGCCTGAAGATTTAAGATAAGATAAGATAAGATAAGATAAACCTTTATTAGTCCCACAACGGGGAAATTCCAGGATTGCAACAGCACAGGGATAGCAACACTCAGAGCAACAATCAGAAGGCAAGAAAAAAAACAAGCAAGCAAGAGCAGCTAATATACATATGTACATATTACTATAAAATATATATATATACACACACACACACACACACAGACACACAGTGCAGAGCATTGTAGCTGGATGGAATAAATATGTAAATATATAAACACCCACAGTACAGAGCATTGCAGCTAGGTGGAATAAATATGCAAGTATATAAACACACACAGTGCGGAGCAATGTAGCTAGATGGAATAATATGTAGATATATTAAAAACACAGTGCGGAGCATTGTAGCTAGATGGAATAAATATATAGATATATAAATATAAACACACCCAGTGCTGAGCATTGTAGCTAGATGGAATAAATATGTAAATATATAAACACACACAGTGCAGAGCATTGTTGCTAGGTGGGATGAAACAGCATAACCGTCTATTTAGTTATCCTACATGGTATGATTATGTGCCCATACATATTCTCACCCTCCATAGCGACCGGTATGTTCCTAGTTGTATGCCGGAGGGGACCATTGTGTAAGTCTATTGCATCTTTTGCATTCAAAAAACTATTAGTTTGTTACGTCTTTTTGCTATCTCTGCGAGCAGCCCTGCTTAGGTTGTACAGTCTGACAGCCGTTGGTAGGAAGGACCTACGAAACCTCTCGGTTGTGCACCTGGGATGATGTAGTCTGCTGCTAAATGAGCTCCTCAGTGCATCCAGTATGTCCTGCATAGGGTGGAACTCGGACTCCAGCAGAGATGACAGTTTAGCCACCGTCCTTCTCTCTCCTATCTCCTCCATCGGATCAAGGCGTTGCCCCAGGACAGAGCTAGCTTTCTTAATCAGTTTGTTCAGTCTCTTCCTATCGGCTGCAGTAATGCCACTGCCCCAGCAGACCACTCCAAAAGTGATGGCTGATGCCACCACCGTGTCATAGAATGACTTCAGATTTGGATGATATTTTGCCCCGAGAGGAATCAAAGTCAAAATCACTATTGTAGTGCGCATCAATAACTGTCTTGCTGACCTCATGGGTGCCTTTGTAATATACAGTGGTGTGAAAAAGTGTTTGCCTAAGTATTTATACCTTTTCCAGGACTGCAGATTTCAGTTATGACACACTCTACATTATTGGGACCAGGAACCATCCTATATGCCAAACCTTCTTTAATAAAGATATCTTCATTTTGTCAGGCAGGTCCTATTTACAGTGGTGTGAAAAAGTGTTTGCCTCCTTCCTGATTTCTCATTTTTTGTATGTTTGTCACACTTAAATGTTTCAGATCATCAAGCAAATTTAAATATTAGACAAAGATTACACAAGTAAACACAAAATGCCATTTTTAAATGAAGGTGTTTATTATGAAGGGTAAAAAAAAAAAAAATCCAAACCCACATGGCCATGTGTGAAAAAGTGATTGCCCCCTAAACTTAATAACTGGTTGGGCCACCCTTAGCAGCAACAACTGCAATCAAGCCTTTGTGTAACTGGCAGTGAGTCTTTCACAGCACTGTGGAGGAATTTGGGCCCACTCATCTTTGCAGAATTGTAGTAATTCAGTCACATTGGAGGGTTTTCGAGGATGAACCACCTTTTTAAGGTCATGCCACATTTCAATTGGATTCAGGTCAGGACTTTGATTAGGCCACTCCAAAGTCTTCACTTTGTTTTTCTTAAGCCATTCAGAGGTGGACTTGATGGTGTGTTTTGGATCATTGTCCTGCTGCAGAACCCAAGTGTGCTTCAGCTTGAGATCATGAACAGATGGCCGGACAGTCTCCTTCAGGATTTTTTGATAGACAGCAGAATTCATGGTTCCATTTAAAACAGCAAGTCTTTCAGGTCCTGAAGAGGCAAAACAGCCCCAGACCATCACACTACGACCACCATATTTTACTGTTGGTATGATGTTCCTTTTCTGAAATGCTGTGTTACTTTTATGCCAGATGTAATGGGACACACACCTTCCAAAAAGTTCAACTTTTGTCTCATCAGTCCACAGAGTGTTTTCCCCCAAAAGTCTTGGGAATCATCAAGATGTTTTCTGGCAAAACTGAGATGAGCGTTTATGTTCTTTTTGCTCAGCAGTGGTTTTCGTCTTGGAACTCTGCCATGCAGGCCATGTTTGCCCAGTCTCTTTCTTTTTTTTTTTTTTTTTATTTAAGTTTTTGTAAAGGGTATACAGGTCATTACAGCATTGCATTGTTTACATTTTCATCACATGTTCCCTTATTTTTTGCTATTTGACAACATTGGTAGGATAGTTATTACAACACCCCCCTTTTTTTTTAAAGTGAAAGAAAAAGTGAAATTAAGGAGAATTAAATAAAAACAAAACAAAACAAACAAAAACGAATAAACAAACAAACAACAGCAAAAAACAAACAGAAAATTAAGTAATTAAAAGTAAAAGAGCATCTGAGTAGCATTGGAACAAAGAGCGGGACCATTATTGAAATGGTATTTGTCAAAGATTAGATCTAATGGAAGACACATATGCGATCCAGGGTTGCCAAAAGTTCATGAACCCATCCATGTCCTGTCTCAGTGCGAATGTCAACTTTTCCATCGAGTAAATGTCTTGAATCACGTTAATCCAATCTTCAGGTGTAGGACAGTCCTTCAGCATCCATTTTTTAGTTAGGGCTTTTTTACTTGCCAATATTAAAACATTGAATAAGTATTTATCTCCTCGTCTTTCCAGTGAGTCCGGTAGTAAACCCAAATACAAAGTTACAAAAGAAAAGGGAACTGTTATTTTGAATATTTTCCCCAATATTGTCTGTACGTTGGTCCAATATTGGTGGATAAGTGGGCATGACCAAAACACATGAAAATGATTTGCAGTCTTTTCACCACACAAGCGCCAACAGTTCAACCCCTTATGGGTAAATTTGTTTTGTGCAGGTGTTCTGAAAAATCTTACCAAATTTTTCCATCCAAATTCTCTCCACTGCAGGGATGAGGTACTTTTCCATTGCTGTTTATTTAGCTTTTCCCATATTTCCAATTGTAAAGTGAAATTCCCCTCTTTTTTCCCATCTCTCTTTTATATATGATGTGTTGTCTCCTTTTAAGTCTTGAAGACCTTGGTATATTTTAGAAATGTATCTGATCCCTGGGATCCCTTTATATGCCATTAAGAAGACCTTCAGAACACCTGACTGGGCCCTTTCCAAATCCTCCTTTTTAAGTATATTGTTTATGTGGTGTCTAAGCTGAAAGAACCTGTAAAGATCTTGATTTATTAGACCTTGTTTTTTTCAAATCTTCAAAACTTCTTAAAGTTTGCCCCTTAAAAAAATCGTAATATTTTATCAGCCCTTTCTCTTTCCACTCTTTAAATCTAGTGTCTGTTTTATTGGGGGTAAAGTCTTGATCATAGGCAATCCATTGCAGAAGTCGATAGGGCTCTTTAGCTTGATTCTCTGACTATCTTAAACCAAATTTTTAGCGGGGTCTCTATCCACGGGTTGGTGTTATTCAAGAGTTTAGTTAAGGCATTGTTCCCTATTATCGCCTGTAGGGGGATGTCACTTGTTATTTGGCATTCCATCTCCTTCCATTGTGCAGTGTAGACTGGGTTACATATCTCTACTAAAGTTTTAATTTGTGCAGCTATAAAATAGTCCCTGATATTTGGCAGCGCGAGCCCACCTTTGTCTTTGGTTAGCTGTAGGGTTCTATATCTGATTCTAGGTCTCTTACCCTGCCATATGAATCTTGAGATCTTTCTGTCCATCTCCTGCCATGTTTTTTTGGGAGGTTCTACCGGTATTGTTTGGAAAAGGTATAGAAGACGTGGAAGTATATTCATTTTGACTGCTTCAATTCTTTGTGCAGTACCTAAGAATGGTATCATATTCCATCTTGCTAGGTCAGATTTTATTTTAGTCACCAGTGGATCATAGTTTAGTGTTATAATTTTGTCGAGTTGTTTCGGGATATTGACCCCCAGATATTTCATAGATTCCAACTCCCAGTTAGTTTTGAGTTCATTTAGTGAAAAATGATTTGGGTCATAGTTGAATGTTAAGACTTGGGTTTTATGCATGTTTAATTTGTACCCCGATAAATCTCCATAGTCTGAAAAAACTGAGATTAGTTCTGGTAGAGAAGTGTCTGGCTGCCCTAGGTATATTAAAATGTCATCAGCAAAGAGTGCTATTTTGTGTTCCTTCTGACCAAGTGTAATACCTTGAATTTCTTGATTTTGTCTTATCCATTGGCTCAGAGGTTCTATGAAGATTGCAAAGAGCAGTGGAGACAGGGGGCAGCCCTGACGACATCCTCTTTCCAGCTCAAAAGATGATGATAAATTACCATTAATCCTTATTTTAGCTGTTGGTTTTTTATATAATGCCTGTATAGTTCTAATGAAGTTGTTATGAAAATTGAAACTGGATAAGATTCTATATAGGAAAGACCAGTCAACCGAATTGAATGCTTTTTCAGCATCTAATCCCAATATGACTGCATTTAAGTTATATTTTTTTATATGATGAATTATGTGTAAAGTGTGTCGAATGTTGTCTTGTGTCTGTCTTTGTCTTATAAAACCTGTTTGGTCTAAGTGAATTAAGTCTGTCAGTATGTTTTCTAACCTTTTGGCAAGGATAGTGGTAAAAAGCTTATAGTCCTGATTTAATACACTGATTGGTCTGTAGTTGGAGCATTCTAGTTTATCCTTTTCAGGTTTAGGTATAACTGCAATGACCCCTTCTCTCCAGGAGGGGGGGATTTCCCCTGTGTGGAGGACGTAGTTAAATGTTTTCAGGAGGAGAGGAGATAGTTGCTGTTTAAAGGTTTTGTACCATTCTGCTGTATAGCCATCTGCTCCTGGGGATTTGTTAGCTTTAAGTTTCATAATTGCTTTTTCCAATTCTTTAGGTTGTATTTCTGACAGTAGGGTTTTATTTTGTGAATCCGTAAGTTGGGGAAGGTTTAATGTGTTTAGTAATGTCTCGGATGCGTTTTTATGTTTTTTGTGGGAGTATAAGTTCTTGTAGTAATTCTCAAAGCTTTTAAGAATATTCTGAATTTTATTTCCTTTGATACTGGGTCTCTGATTTTGTAGATTGCTCTTTCCGTTTGTTTTCCTCAAATTATAGGCTAGTAATTTTGCCGATTTACTGCCTGCTTCATAGTGTTTTTGTTTCAGAAATGTAAGTTTCTTCTGGATTTCTATTGTGTAGATCTCATTTATTTGATTTTTAATTTCTTTAATCTTGAGCGAGCCATTAGAATGAGTGTTGTCTTTGTGTTCTGTTTCTAGGTTCTTGAGTTCTGACTCTAGTGTGATTAGTTTTTCTTGTCTCAGTTTCTTTTGGGTTGCCAGTTTTGCAATAATTTTTCCCCTTATTACAGCTTTGCACGCATCCCACAGTATTAAAGGAGATACTTCTCCATTATCGTTTTCTTCCAAATATCTGAGAATATCTGATTCCAATTCATCTTTCAGTGGTCCTTTCAGGACACTTGAATTCAACCTCCAGGAAAATGTATTATTTGTGTATTTTTGGATGTTTAAGTCCATATAGATCGGACTGTGGTCGGAGAGATCCATCAGTCCTATTTTACATGTTTTTACTCTTCCAATGTCTCTATTAAACATAAAAAAGTAATCAATCCATGAGTAAGATGAATGTGGCGTTGAATAAAAAGTATAATCTTTTACATTGGGGTTGAATTCCCTCCATACGTCACAGATTCCCATTTCTTTTAGTAGCATCCGAGTATTCTTACTTTGGGTGTTATTTTGATGTGAAGAATTACCTGTCGCATCCCAGTATGGATTCAGTCTTAGATTGAAGTCTCCACAACATATCACTAAACCTTGGGCTTTAGTTATCATTAGGTCGAATACATTTTTATAAAATTTCCATTTAGCCCCTGGTGGTACATATACAGTACATTCAGCAGGGCGATATCTTCTCCCTCTAGCCGCCCAGTTACCAAACTGTACCTCCCTTCTTTATCTTTGTGTTCTGATTTTTTTTTCAAATGTAATTTTGGTTGATATCAATGTCGCTACTCCCCTCCTCCTCCCTGATTTATATGAAGATGAAGAGATCATTTTAAACCCTTGTCTATTGAGTTTAGTGTGTTCCACGTCTGTTAGGTGGGTTTCTTGTAAAAATATTATTTCTGCTTTGTCTTTTTTCATTTTGCGTAGAATCTTGGATCTTTTAACTGGATTCAGGATCCCGTTTACATTATATGAGGCTATTTTGGTTACACCCTGTTTCTCCATTGTATTTTCTTATTTAGTATAACAGTGTGGTGGCCCTCTTTTTTGCTACTCAGAAACTGAAAGAACATTAAGAACATAAAAAACATTAAGAACATAGTGTACGAAACTTTAAAACAAAAAACTGTCAAAAAAAACTTCCTGAGCTGGGGTCTCTTTAAAGACCCTGTAAGAGCCCTGATGGAGTGTAGGCTCTGAGGGAAATTCCTCAAACTGTTACGTGTTGAGGGCCCTCTCTTACCCCTGTAAGTTGTCCCATGTTTTTAACGTGAATTTCAGATCCCAAACCAAATTTGTAATGATTTTTTTTTTTTTTTTATGCCTGTACCCTATGAGATTGTGTGCACCCTCCCACCCCCATCACAGCAAACATTCACTCTAATACAGTATTTGTTAGTATGGAGAGAACATGTGGGTCATTGTTACATTTCTATTTTAACATGATTTTTTTTTCCCCCTTTAAATTAAGAAGACATTTGTTTCTAATGCTATAACTGCTCCATGAAAGGTTTTACCACATGCTGATTCTGCATCTCCTTTAATGTTTGTTACCTTGTAGGAGGTGTAATGTTCTCCTGGAACATGTAATGACGAGGCGCACACACCGGGTGTCAGTTAGGACTTTTTACTTGTCACTTCAAGTGCAACTAACAACTAACCACACATTGGCACATGTACATCTCCTTTTATAGTCAGGTCATGGCCGGGGTCATACTGCCCTCTAGTGGTGACTCTATAGGAACTTCACATATCAATACATCTCCCTTTTTTTCTAGTAAAGGTCATGTCCAACTATAAACTTTTTCTCAAATTTCTATATACAAAATAAACTCCATTTCTATTTACATTTCTTTCACCTTGTACACTGAATCACAAGTTCAATTTTTTTTTTCCTCTGTTTACAATTCAACATCAACACATTTTTTTTTTTTTTTTTTTTTTCATTTCAGTACTCCTTACATTTCCTCAATCAATCTTTTCGGTTTCACAATTTGCCTTTGTGATCTTCTGATTTGTGTCACCTCAGTCTGTTCGTTATTGTCTGTCTCTAAGTTTTGGTTCTCAGTCATTTCTGGTTGTTCGGTTTGGCTGGAAATTAGCATGTCGCTTATTTCACTGTCTGTGACTCTCATTTTTGTCTGAGGCACTTTCAGTAAGTGACGTCGGTTTCGCCTCATTGTTTTCCCATGCTCTGTGATGACTTCATATGATCTGGGAGTTGTTTCTTTAACCACTTTTGCCAGCGGTCCCCATTCTCCATCACATCTCACTCGCACTATGTCCTCATGTGCAAGTGGTCTCAGAGGTCGTGCTGTTCTGTTGTACAGTTCAGTTTGCCTCTCATCACGCCTCACATCTCTCTTTTCCATCACCTGAGATGCTGATGGAAGTCGCGTTCTGAGTTTTCTGTTCATGAGCATTTCTGCTGGGGACAGTCCATTCCCCAGTGGTGATGCTCGGTAATTCAGGATCACCAGATGTGGGTCTTCTGCATTGTCTGCAGCCTTTTTCAGTATGCGCTTCACAATTCGCACCCCTTTCTCTGCTAACCTATTTGACTGTGGGTACAGAGGGCTTGAGGTCACGTGCTTGAACCCATATGTGTCTGCAAAGTCTTTGAAGCACTGACTCGTGAAATGTGGTCCGTTATCACTTACAACAGTCATTGGAATTCCATGGCGTGCGAACATTGTCTTTGTATGTGCAATCACCTTTTCTGCTGTTGTGTCACTCAACCCTGCAAACTCTGGGTAGGTGGAATGATAGTCCATGACTAACAGATAGTCCTTGTCCTTAAGCTGAAATAGATCCATGCCCACTTTTCTCCATGGCCCTTGAGGCTTCTCATGGGGCCTCATAGGCTCCTTTGGCTGTTGATACCTGTGGCGCTGGCAAATCTCACAGCGCTGCACATATGCCTCAATGTCCTTGTGCATGTTGGGCCAATACAAAACATCACGTGCACGTCTTTTGCACTTTTCAATACCCAAATGCCCCTCATGCACTAATTTAACCATTTCTGATCTCATGGAGGTAGGTATGACTATCCTTGTACCTTTTAACAGAACCCCATCTAACACAGACAGTTCACCTTTAAAGTGTTGGTAAGGCTTGTCAATCATAACCTGTCCTGGCTGATGTATCTGTTCCATTACTCTTTTTAGTTTCTCATCTTTTTGTGTTTCTTTCACTATCTTCGTCCATTTTGCATCTGACACTGGCATGTGTGCCTTGATAGTCTACATGTATTTGCACAGCTTCCTCTGTTGTGCTGCTGGTGTTGCTCAAGCTAGCCCTACTCAGCGCATCGGCTACAATTAGTTGCTTGCCTGGTGTAAACTCAAATTTCAAGTCATATTTCTGTAATCTTAACATTAGACGCTGGATGCGCGGTGGTGCGTCACCCAGTGGCTTCTGTGAGATCGCAATCAGTGGTTTGTGGTCTGTTTCTAGTATTACTGACCGTCCATACACATATTCATGAAACTTCTCACATCCAAACACTGCACCTAGAGTCTCTTTCTCTATTTGCGCGTAATTTTTTTCTGCGCTTGTCATGGTGCGCGATGCGTATGCGACTGGATACCACTCTGTGTCATGTTTTTGCAATAGCACAGCTCCTAGGCCGGCTTTGGACGCATCTGTGGACACTTTTAGCAGTTTGTCCTGATCATAGAATTTTAACACTGGCTCCTTTATTAGACTGCTTTTGAGCCACTCCCATTCTCTGGCATGCTCTGCCATCCACTGCCACATTGTATTGGTCTCTAACAAGCTTCTAAGAGCTATTGTGTTAGCTGATAAATTTGGGATAAATTTTCCCATGTAATTGACTAGTCCTAGGGCTCTTTGCAAGTCATTTTTTTCCTGCGGTACTGGCAGCTCTGCTATGGCCCGCACTTTTTCCGGATCTGGTTGCACGCCTGCCCCAGATAATTTCTCTCCCAGGTATGTAATCTCCCGTACCCCGAATTGGCACTTACTCTTATTCAGTTTCATACCTGACTTTTGCGCCTGTGTGAGAACTCTTGCCAACCTTTCGTCGTGCTCCTCTTTTGTTTTTCCCCAGACTACCACATCATCAAGAAAAACTCCCACCCCTTCTATTCCGTCAAACAATTGCTGCACAGTTCTATGGAAAATTTCAGGGGCTGAGCTAATCCCAAACGGCATTTGTAGAAAGCAATGCCTTCCGAATGGCGTATTAAATGTGCACAATTTAGCGCTTTCCTCATCGAGCACTATTTGGTAAAACCCAGATTTGGCATCTAATTTTGTGAAGTAATTTGCTCCACTCATTGTGCTGGTTATGTCAGATTTTGTTGGTAGCCTGTAATGCTCCCGCTGTATTACTTTATTTAGATCTTTTGGATCTATGCACAATCTCAAATCTCCATTTGGCTTCTCCACTATAACTAGTGAGTTAACCCATTCAGTTGGTTCTTCTATTTTTCTGACCACTCCGTCTGCTATCAGTGAGTCTAGTGTTTCTCTCAGCCTCTTTTTAAGAGCTATTGGCACTTTTCTTGCTGCATGTATGACTGGCTCTGCATTCTCTTTCAGCCTAATTTTTTGTTTGCCTGGTAGGCGGCCTATTCCTTTGAACACCTCTTTGTATTCTTTCACCCAGTCAGTGTGTTTGTGCTTACTTGTTGTAGCCTCTGTATTTTCTCGTGTTGTCACTTTGTCTGTATCAATGACATTCACCCTTTTGATCAGACCTAGCTGATCGCATGTTTTTAAACCCAAAATTGCTTGTCTATTTCCATCAACAAGTACAAACAATGCATTCACTGTTTTACCTTTGTTTGACAGTGTAACCCTGCACATTCCTTTAGTGGGTATTGGCTTATCGTCATATGTTCTCAGATTAATCTTTTTATTTCTTATTTTCGGCTTGTTTTTCAGTCTTTTAAAATCTTTCATTGGCAGGATGTTTACCTGCGCACCTGTGTCGAGCTTCAGTGACATGTCCGTGCCATTCATCTCCAGGCACACTATCCATTCGTCAGCGCTCGTCTCTCCCTCGATGGCGTCCACGTAAAACTGATCCTCTTCGCTGTCACTCTTTTTCTCCACGAGTTGCACCCTCCTCTTTGAGAAGCAGGTCTTTGCGAAGTGATTTTTTCCGCCACACTTGCGACATTCCTTCCCGAATGCTGGACACTGTTTCAGCGCGTGTTGCCTTCCACACCGCTCGCAGTTCCCGCGCGCGCGCTCTGGGTTTGCCTCCCTTTTTCTTGCCTGCAACGTTCCTTTCGGCTTCGCGCGCTGCGCTGCACTGCACCGACCTCAGCAGTCTCTTTTTCCTTGCTGCTAAAAGTCTTTAATTGTGCCTTTGTACTCTCAGACGCTTGGCAAATCTGTGTCGCTTTCTCCAGCGTTAAGTTAGTCTCTTTCAGTAATTGCATCCGCAATTTGTTGTCTTGGACCCCTATTACAATTTGGTCCCGTATCATTGACTCATTCAATGTTCCAAAGTTGCATGACTGACATTTCAACCGTAGGTCTGTGACATACAGCTCGATAGACTCTGACTCTTTCTGAAGTCTTTTTCTGAACACATACCTCTCGTACGTTTCATTCTTTCTCGGTGTGCAATAATCGTCAAATTTCTTCATCACGGCGTCGAAGTTGCCTTTTTCTTCTTCCGTGAAGATGAATGTGTTAAACACATTTAGCGCCGCTCGCCCTGCTACTGTTAGCAGTAATGCTATTTTCCTCTCCTCGTCACGGAGACCGATAGCAAGCGAATAAAGTTCAAAACTCTGTTTGAATACTTTCCAGTTCTCGTTGACGTTACCGGTCAACTTTAACTCGTCCGGCTGTCGAAGAGCGTTCATCTTCGCCGTTGGTTCGTAGTTTTATATCCTGGTATCATGTAATTTACTCCTGGTACCATGTAATGTTCTCCTGGAACATGTAATGACGAGGTGCACACACCGGGTGTCAGTTAGGACTTTTTACTTGTCACTTCAAGTGCAACTAACAACTAACCACACATTGGCACATGTACATCTCCTTTTATAGTCAGGTCATGGCCGGGGTCATACTGCCCTCTAGTGGTGACTCTATAGGAACTTCACATATCAATACAGGAGGGGGGGTGGAAGTGCAGAGTGACTGAAAAGAAAAAAAAAAAACAAAGGTCGCTATTCCTTCCTGGAACTGGAAAGCTTATCTTTGTAGCTCTGGGGCTGGGTTTCCCACTGCTGGCCCGTGGATTTTGAAGGTCTCTGAGTGGACCACGTTTGAGCTCTGATTTTCTCGCTCAGATCCGCTGCGGGTTTAAACACCGTTACCGGGAGTCCTCTCCTTGCCATGTCAGTTGTTGCTTCTTCCGCTGAATTATAGAGACATGACTCTTCACCGTAAAAGACCCTTAGCTTCGCCGGAAATGGCGTCTGAAAGCGTAGATTCTGTTCCCGTAAAACCTTTTTGGCGTCGTTATATTCCCGTCGTTTTTTAAGAACCTCAGGGGCGTAATCGTGCTCCACGAAGACTTTTCTCTCATGATGCATAAATCCTTTTTTCTGCCAAGCCCGTCTTACAACCTCTTGTTTTATTTTGAAATTGGCGAATCTTACCACCACAGAACGTGGGGGCGCTTCCGGGGCTGGCTTTGCGGCTAATGTACGATGGGCTTTTTCTATCTTCAAATTGGTGGTTTGTGGAATATCCAACTTCTCTCTCAATAAGGATTCCACGCATTCTGCCACTGTGTTGAAACCATCTTCAGCTCCTTCTTTCAGACCGAGAATTCTGATGTTATCTCGTCTCTGTCTTCCTTCTTGGTCGGTTAGCTTAGCCTCCAGCCATGACTGTTTTCTGTGTAAATCCAGCACAGAATCTTCAAGCACTTTTACTCTTTCTTCAGCTTCCAAGATTCGGTTTTCGGCCTGGTCCATTCTGCTGTTCGCCTTTTTTAGATCCTCTCTGAATTCAAGAAATTCGGCCCGAAATCGTCGTATTTCGTCAAATAGCAATTTCAAGCTAATCCTTTTGTTAGCTAGGCCCAGGTCCTCGTCTTCTGAACGGAGGTCCTCTGGTTCAGATTCTGCAGCCGCTGTGCGTCCTGACCTGGGGAATGTCAGTTTCTTCTGCTTGTGGTTAGGCATGGTGTTATTGTCTTTTGATTTTTAATCTTCCAAAAATCCGTTAGGTCTGATTTTGAGGATGTTTTCCTTGGATTGAGTCTGGGAGTTTCAGCGTTAGGTTGCTATCACCATGGCGTCCAGACCGGAAGTCCCCAGTCTCTTTCTTATGGTGGAGTCATGAACACTGACCTTAACTGATGCAAGTGAGGCTGGCAGTTCTTTGGATGCTGTTGTGGGGTCTTTTGTGACCTCTTGGATGAGTTGTCGCTGCGGTCTTGGGGTAATTTTGGTCAGCCGGCCACTCCTGGGAAGGTTCACCACTGTTCCATGTTTTTGCCATTTGTGGATAATGGCTCTCACTGTGGTTTGCTAGAGTCCCAAAGCTTTAGAAATGGCTAGAAAATTGAATTCAGCTTTCCAAAGATGTGATAAACCACAGTTAATTTATGTTTTAACAGGGGGGCAATCACTTTTTCACACAGGGCCATGTAGATTTGGATTTTTTTTTTTACCCTTAATAATAAACACCTTCAATTAAAAACTGCATTTTGTGCTTACTTGTGTTATGTTTGTCTAATATTTAAATTTGTTTGATGATCTGAAACATTTAAGTGTGACAGACATACAAAAAAATGAGAAATCAAGAAGGAGGCAAACACTTTTTCCACACCACTGTAAATAGGACCTGCCTGACAAAGTGAAGACACCTTTATTAAAGAAGGTTTGGCATATAGGATGGTTCCTGGTCCCAGTAATGTAGAGTGTGTCATAACTGAAATCTGCAGTCCTGGAAAAGATATAAATACTTAGACAATTAATTTTTACAATCCAGGTAGGTTGCTAACTATGGACATGCTAAAGAGACAGTTGTAGCGGGTTGAATTCAACCCCCCCACAACACACAGAGACAGTCAGCTCGCACTCCTGGGTTTTTTCCACTGCATGCTGCGTTTACAGCTGTGAGGTTAAAGTGTCATCCATGCATTGTGTTCATGCATCCTGTCTGTACCTCTGATATGCAAATGCCCAGATTGACTGCTGTGAATGTCTTTGATGTATTGTCTGAGCTGAGTATATAAGCTGTCTGATTTTCATGTTCATTCTCTCATTCACTCTTCAACTGCTGCTGCTGGACACGCACACCGTGTCTCTGTCTGAGAGCCTGAGGACATCATCTCAGCCCGCAGCACGAGGGCTGGGGAGGTGTTCCGATGAAGGCGGTATGATTCAATAAACCAACTTAAAACTCCATCGCTGCCTTTATTTTATCATGCTGCTTCACAGTGGGTAGCGCGTCACATAGAAAGGAAATATGGTGTGGAGACTTCAACACACACAGCAGTTTATGGGGTAGTGATCACACTGATAGTAATGGAGATATAGTAGAAGAAATGTTGGATGAAAGAGCCTTGGTTTGTCTTAAAGAGTCTGTGACATAATTCAACCAAGACATCATTAGAAAGAAGAACTACTGTGTTTTTATTCTGTGTAAACAAAAAAATTCAATAAAATTTTGTTTCCATATACTACCATAAATTACATTGTGATGCAGATGATTGCGATGTTCGTTTGTCGAAATTGGGTCAAATGCCGCTGCCATTTTGACGTAATGAGGTGAACCAAAGATATAAACAAGCATGACTGAGTACACTGAAGCAGAGGAAGTAGTGAGCGATTTCAGCGAAGATTTGAGCGATTTGTCGATAGTTTTTGAGGAAGAAGCAGGATCGAGTGATGAAGAAGAGCGAGTTGGTTCTAATGAAGGACTGCAACCCTATTTATCTGAACCATATCGTTCAGGAAGTGACAATGACTCGCACGTTTCAGAGGATGAAGGGTCTGACGGTGAAGGGTTAGAGATGGACATCGGTCACCTCCAAAACACTGAATGGTAATATACAGATAGATCTAAAAGAACTGGATGTGCAACTTTGATCATGTACCTTTGCAATGTTGTAAATATCAACCATAGGCACTGATTTTGTGCATATATTTATGTAATTATTATAATTATTTTGAAAAAATTTTTTCCACATAAAGTAATCGTTATTTAATCGTTTGGTTTAAAGAAATTTTGGCTTCAATTAATTTTTTTAAGTAAGTCATAAGTGTGTGAATGTGTGTGTGAATGGGTGGATAGCAGGATCTGTAGAGCGCTTTGGTCATATAGAGATGAGAATAAAAGAGCTATATAAGTGAATGCCATTTACCATTTTTATTTCCCCGATCGGGTGGTCTGGGAAATTTAAAAAAAAAAAAAAAAAGCTCAGATATTCAGTTTCGGTAGGCAATGAGATTTATAAAAATGAAAACTGAAAAAAGTAATATAGCGGGGGGGGGGGGGGTTAACACAAAGTCGTTCCATTTGGAGTAAAGTCAACACTCGGCTTCAAAATTCATAGGGGAGGATTTTACTTTCGATGGAAAAAAAATAATAAAATCAAGTGTGTGCTAATTTTTTTTCTCTTGAGTTTGTGTAATTGATTTTTTTTTTCGACATAAGGCGATCGTGATTTTATTTCTTAAAAGACAGTGCATTTTTTGAAATGAAAAAAATAGACATTAAACCAATAATACCCAAGTAAAAATCAGCACATTGTTTACGTTTTGTCCACTAGATGGACTGGTAGAGAAACTGAGGTCCCACTTGAGGCCTTGTCTATATGAGCCATTTTGATGAAAGGCCTCAAGTCCTCCAGAAAGCCTCATTTGGCCATCACTAGTTAGCAGTCTGCAGGATAGTGATGTTAGCCTTCAGGAAGTGCTGTTTATCTCTATCTGGCAACCGTTACAGGATTATAGTGAGTCAACGGTGCGTTCGACACCTACTGGCCAGGAGGTCAGAATCCTTTATATTGCACCTTTAACTCTGATTTCAAAGAAAAAATATTAATAAGGCCACATTAGGCCTGGTCATTAACTTAAATGACCAAAGATGCAGTTATTTCTGTTATAATATTTCTATATATTTAGTGTAGAAGAGCTCGGAATGACGAGGCCATGTGACTTATAAACCAAAGTTTATTATCAGCCTTGCTCCTCTAACAAGTCTCATCTAGTGCAGCAGCAGAAGAAGTAAGAACGAACACATTCGTTCGGCTCTGTGTACTTATACCAGGGGTGTCCAACCATGTGCCATGGAGAGCCAAGACCCTGCAGGTTTTACCTCCAACCAGTGTCTTCAACAGCAGATTTCAGTGAACTTCTTCCCACTGATTGCTGATAAGTGAAAACACCTGCTGAAGAGACTGGGTAGAAGAGAAAACCTGCAGGGTCTTGGCTCTCCATGGCACATGGTTGGACACCCCTGACTTATACTCACACACAACAAAAGACATGCATACAAAGCTGACATCCCCCATTAACTTAATTATCCTCCTTTGTCTCCGTACCCCTCCACCTGGCCCTGGGAGGTCAGGGCGACCTATCTGGTCTCCACCGCAGTGCCTCGGATGCTCTTTGATCTTCACTGGCGGTTGAGACCCTTTGTCCTGTTCTGAGGTGTGAAGTCGCTTTACATATGTAATCACCAAACATTCTCACATGATTATACATATGTAGGTTATGGGATATATGATTAATATAGACCACAGCCCCCCCCCAAACGACTAAGAAAAGGACAATAGGAAAATTCACAGTTTAAGATAATTATTATGACATACTAACTGCTACACCTCTTGACAAAGAAGAAACTTTCCAGCAGCTATGCTCCTGTAGAGAATTCAGTGGTAATCATAACAGCATAGTAATATCACAAGTCAGTCCTAAACTGTTACAGCACAATTAGTGAACAACTTTTGAGTAGTTTGTATCAGTCCTTGTGCCGTCTGGGCTTTAATCTTCTTCCGAATCTGCTGTGGGTCCGTTCGGGCGTCCTGGTGGGACCTTCCTGTAAGGAATCTGCAGCTTGGGAAGGAGAGTGATTATTTGTTCCCTGCAGGGGGGCTGAGTCTTTTCTCTTGGGGGGTCTACCCCGCCGAGGTGCTCTCGCCAACCGTGCAGGCTCGTCTCTCAACAAGAAGGCAGGTTTAAGTCTGTCAGTGCTGACTGTGTCTTTTCTGTCCCCAAAATCAAGCACAAAATGCTTATCACCAGGTTGCAGCACTCTGGTCCATCGTATGGTGGGCAGAAGGTTGGTTTTAAAGCTTCATGCCTAACAAAAACGAATTCAGCGTCTTTTAAAGCTTGGGGGACAAAAACCCGTGGAAAAGAATGATGTGCCGGCCTGGGGAGAGAGTCCGGTCCATTGCTGCCTAAAAACCTCGGGGCTGGAAGATGCCCTGGCTCTGGGTTCTCTGGTAAAAATTCACCTGGGAGCCTGAGAGGTTGTGCAAAAACTAATTCTGCTGGGGAGGCGTCTAGATCCTCTTTAGGTGCAGCACGCAACCCCAATAAAACCCAAGGAAGTTTATTTACCCAATTTGTATCCGTTAGTGAGGCTCTGAGGGCGGCCTTTAAAGACCTGTGAAAATGCTCGCATAACCCATTAGCCTGAGGGTGATAAGCGGTGGTGCGGTGAATTGTAGCTCCTAAGCTGCTGGCCATGGCTGACCAAAGCTCCAAGACAAATTGAGGCCCCCTATCGGACGTGATGTCCGATGGGACGCCGAAACGTGCCACCCAGTTTGTCAAAAAAACACGAGCAACTTCCTCCGCTGTGGTTGACGCCAGAGGGACCACCTCCGGCCAGCGCGTAGTACAGTCTATCATTGTTAACAGATGTGTGAAACCTTGGGAGGAAGGTAGTGGTCCCACGAGGTCGACATGAACGTGGTCGAACCTTCTAGCAGGGATTTGAAAAGGCTCTAGAGGGGCTATTGTGTGTTTGTGTATTTTGGTGCGCTGACAAGAAATGCAAGTCTTTGCCCATTCTTTTACGTTTTTGCGCAGGCCGGGCCACACAAACTTTTCGGCGACCATTTTAACCGAAGCGCACACACCTGGGTGCGCGAGGGAGTGAATTGAGTCGAAAATACGGCGGCGCCATGCAGCTGGAACTACCGGGCGAGGTCGGCCGGTTGAGATGTCGCATATTAGGGGGGGCACACCGTCGCATAAACCCCTTTCCTCCAGCCTTAACCCTGTTGGTCCAGACAGGAGTGCGCGCACATCCGCGTCACTACTTTGCTCCTCCGCCATGGCTGCATAATCTATCCCTACGTGGATTGGGGCTGCGTATGTGTCCGCGTTGGCGAAGAGTTCTGCGGCTGAGGTAGTATAATCTGTCTCCTCGCGCTCTGGCGATGTCACAGCGCGAGAGAGGCAGTCTGCTACCACGTTAAGTTTGCCTGCCACATGTCGAATGTCTGTGGGGAACTCTGAAATCGCAGCTAGCTGTCTTTGTTGCCTGCCTGACCACGGTTCAGAAATTTTAGCCATCGCAAAGGTGAGCGGTTTGTGGTCTACAAAAGCCGTGAAACGCCGCCCCTCCAACCAGAACTGGAAGTGGCGGATGGATAAATGAAGCGCTAGCAGCTCCCTGTCAAAGGTGCTGTATTTACGCTCAGTTTGGTTCAGCGATTTGCTGAAAAATGCCAAAGGTTGCCAGGTTCCGCCGACGTGTTGTTCTACAACCGCCCCTATGGCCAGGTCTGAAGCGTCTGTGGTTAGCGCAATGCGGGCCGAGGATCAGGGTGAACCAGCAATGTGGCATTAGCTAGGGCACTTTTTACTTCCACGAAGGCGCGTTCGCGCTCCAGGGTCCATTCGACCGCGTTGGAAGGTTTTTGTTTTCTGAGCGCGTCATATAGGGGCTGCATGAGCTGAGCTGCGCGGGGGAGGAAACGGTTGTAAAAATTAACCATTCCCAAAAATTCTTGCAGCGATTTGACCGTTTTTGGCCGTGGGAAACTTTTTACTGCGTGAACTTTGTCTGGCAGTGGGACTGCCCCCGTCGGTGAAACTCTGTGTCCCAAAAAATCAATTTGTGACACGCCGAATTTGCATTTGGCTGGATTGATTATTAACCCGTGCTCTTCTAGTCTCTGAAAAACCATAGTGAGATGCTGTTCGTGTTCTTCCTCAGACGAGCTGGCTACCAGCATATCGTCGAGGTAGACGAACACGAAAGGGAGGTCGCGTAATACTGCATCCATCATCCGCTGAAAGGTTTGAGCAGCGCCTTTGAGGCCAAAAGGCATCCGCAAAAATTCAAAAAGGCCGAAGGGGGTTATTACAGCTGTTTTAGGAATGTCTTCCGCTCTAACGGGGACTTGATGATAGCCGCGGACCAGGTCTATTTTTGAAAAAATGCGCGCACCCGCTAGATGTAGTGAAAAATCTTGGATGTGAGGAATTGGGTAGCGGTCATGCGCTGTCGCATTGTTTAATCTGCGGTAATCGCCGCACGATCTCCAAGAACCGTCGGGTTTAGGGACCATGTGAAGCGGTGACGCCCAGGGGCTTTTTGAGCGCCTGATAATGCCTAGTTTTTCAAGGGTGGTAAACTCGTCCCGAGCTATAGCGAGCTTGGTCGCGTCTAAGCGCCGAGCTTTGGCGAATACAGGCAGGCCCGTTGTGGGAATAAAGTGTTCGACCCCGTGCTTAGCCACTGTAGCTGAGAATTTGGGAATTGTGAGTGCTGGAAATTGGGTGAGGAGTTGATCAAACTTACCTCCTGTTGTAGTGACGCTGGCCTGCACGGGTGGTGGAGAAACTCGAGCTGAGCAGAGAATAGAAGCAAAAGACAATGCATTAACCAAGCGCCTGTTCACTAGATCGACCAATAACCCATGTGCACACAAAAAGTCTGCGCCCAACAAGTTAAAACTCACCGCCGCTACAACAAATGTCCATCTGTAGTTGCGGCCATGGATGCGGAGGGGCAGGTTCCTTTCGCCAAAAGTGTCGATGATGGAGCCGTTGGCTGCCACCGCTCCATTACCCCGGGGGCCCATGGCCCGGTCTGCTTGGGAGGGCATTATAAAACTCAGTTGAGCTCCTGTGTCAATGAGGAACTGCTTGCCGGTGTGTCCGTCCGTCACATATAGAAGCTTGCTTTTTTTGCCGAGAACTGCCGCTGTTAACGGTTCTCGGCTTTGGCGTTTTCCCGAAATTGTGACTCTGCAGGGGCAAAGGCATTTGTAAGCCTTCTTGGCGAAGCGGTGGTGGTAATAACAGATGTCGCTCCGTCTGTTACGTCTTGGCCGTGTCGCTGCCATGGCAGGCGGATTCTGCTCAGTGGTTTGAGGCTCCCCATGGCTCCGGACATCGGCGTTGAGGCCTGCGGATGCTGCTGTGGGTGTCTGTTCCCTGCAGGTGTTGACGAGTCGCTGCGCTTCGCGAGCCAGCGTGCGGAAGTCTTGCTGGGTGCTGCATCGCATGTTGGCAAGCGTCCCTCTAATGTGTGGCGGCAGTGTACTCCATCCATCCATCCATCCATCCATCTTCTACCGCTTTTCCGGAGGTCCGGGTCGCGGAGGCAGCAGTTCAAGCAGAGAAGCCCAGACTTCCCTCTCCCCAGCCACCTGCTCCAGCTCTTCAGAGGGGATACCAAGGCGTTCCCAGACTAGCTGGGAGACATAGTCTCTCCACCGAGTCCTGGGTCTGCCCCGGGGTCTCCTCCCAGTGGGACGTGCCTGAAACACCTCAAGTGGGAGGCGTCCAGGAGGCATCCTAATCAGATGCCCATACCACCTCAACTGACTCCTTTCAATGTGGAGGAGCAGCGGTTCTACTCTGAGCCTCTCCCGGATGACTGAGCTCCTCACCCTATCTCTGAGGGTGAGTCCAGCAATCCTACGGAGAAAGCTCATTTCAGCCGCTTGTATCCGCGATCTCGTTCTTTCGGTCATTACCCAAAGCTCGTGACCATAGGTGAGAGTAGGAACGTAGATTGACTGGTAAATCGACAGCTTTGCCTTAGAACTAAGCTCCCTCTTCACCACAACAGACCGGTACAACGTCCGCATCACTGCAGATGCTGCTCCAATCCGTCTGTCGATCTCTCGCTCCATTTTCCCCTCACTCGTGAACAAGACCCCAAGATACTTAAACTCCTCCACTTGGGGCAGGAGCCTGTCCCCAACCCGGAGAGGACAATCCACCTTTTTCCGGCTGAGGACCATGGACTCGGACTTGGAGGTGCTGATTCTCATCCCAGCCGCTTCACACTCAGCGGCAAACCGTCCCAGCAAGAGCTGTAGGTCATTGCTGGATGAAGCCAACAGGACAACATCATCTGCAAACAACAGAGATGAGATCCTGTGGTCACCAAGCATGACACCCTCCATTCCCTGGCTGCGCCTAGAAATCCTGTCCATAAAAATTATGAACAGGACCGGTGACAAAGGGCAGCCCTGGCGGAGTCCAACTCTCACTGGGAATGACTCCGACCGAGTGTTGGCAATGCGAACTAAACTCTCACAACGGTCGTACAGAGACCGAATAGCTCGTAACAACAAGCCCGATACCCCATACTCCCGAAGCACCCCCCACAAAAATCCACGAGGGACGCGGTCAAATGCCTTCTCCAAGTCCACAAAACACATGTAAACTGGTTGGGCAAACTCCCACGAACCCTCAAGAATTCTCGAGAGGGTAAAGAGCTGGTCCGATGTGCCACGGCCAGGACGAAAACCACATTGCTCCTCCTGAATCCGAGGTTCGACCAACGGCCGGACTCTCCTCTCCAGTACCTTGGCATAGACCTTCCCAGGGAGGCTGAGGAGTGTGATCCCTCTAAAGTTGGAGCACACCCTCCGGTCCCCTTTTTTGAAGAAAGGAACCACCACCCCGGTTTGCCATGCCAAAGGCACTGCCCCCGACCTCCACGCAATGTTGCAGAGGCGTGTCAACCATGACAACCCAACAACATCCAGGGCCTTGAGGTACTCGGGGCGAATCTCGTCCACCCCCGGGGCCCGGCCACCAAGGAGATTTTTAACCACCTTGGCGACCTCAGCCCCTGTGATAGGCGAGTCATCCCCCTCGTCCCCAAACCCTGCTTCCTCTGTGGAAGGCGTATCAGTGGGATTGAGGAGATCCTCGAAGTATTCCTTCCACCGCCCGACGATATCCCCAGTTGAAGTCAACAGTGTCCCATCCGCACCATACACAGTGTGGACGGGGAGCTGCTTTCCCCTCCTGAGCCGCCGAACAGTTTGCCAGAATCTCTTTGAAGCCGACCGAAAGTCTTGTTCCATGGCCTCACCGAACTCCTCCCATACCCGGGTTTTTGCTTCAGCAACCACCCGAGCTGCACTCCGCTTGGCCTGCCGGTACACCTCAGCTGCTTCGGGAGTCCCACAAGCCAACCAAGCTTGATAGGACTCCTTCTTCAGCTTAATGGCCCCCCTCACCACTGGTGTCCACCACTTGGTTCGGGGGTTGCCACCACGAGATGCACCGACCACCTTGCGGCCGCAGCTCTGGGCTGCCGCTTCAACAACAGAGGTGGAGAACATGGCCCATTCAGACTCCATGTCTCCAGACTCCCTCGGAATGTGGTTGAAGTTCTTCCGGAGGTGGGAGTTGAAGACCTCCCGGACAGGGGCCTCAGCCAGACGCTCCCAGCACACCCTCACTATACGTTTGGGCCTACCAGGTCTGAATGGCTTCCTCCCCTGCCATCGGATCCAACTCACCACCAGGTGGTGATCAGTTGTCATGGATCGTCACCTTATCGTGGTGGGGGGGTTTGCGTGCCCCAGTGATCCCAGGAGCTATGTTGTCCGGGGCAATTTGCCTCTGATAGGGTCTCCCAAGACAAACTGGTCCTGGGTGAAGGGCCAGACGAAGAACGATCCAACAGACTCTCATGATAAATTGTATATCAAGGATTCAGTGTACCCCGCCCGGTATGGGGTTACCGGGGCCCCACCCTGGAGCCAGGCCTGGGGGAGGGGCTCGAAGGCTAGCGTCTGGTGGCCGGGTTTCCACCCATGGGACCCGGCCGGGCTCAGCCCGAAGGAGTTACATGGGTCCGCCCTCCAGTAGGTTCACCACCTGCAGGAGGGATCATGGAAGTCCGGTGCTATGTGGATTAGGTGGCAGTCAAAGGCGGAGACCTTGGCGGACTGATCCCAAGCTTTCTAAACTGGCGGCAGTGTACTGAGGAATATAAATTGGAAGAGGAAATTGTCATTGTCCTCTTCTTTGAGTTGCAGCAAGTCCTCCATGAGGGCCTTGGGTCTGCATCCTCTGTGGCCGTAGACCGCCAGGATCCTCTCGGCTCTCTCCTCGGCAGAGGGGACGAAATTCACCACGATGGTCGCTTTTAGTTCTCTGTATTTGTCCTGGGCCGGCGGCCATTGGATTATGCTCCGCGCACATCTCGAAGTGGCGGCGTCGAGTTTGGCGACGATGTGATAGAACTTTGTATCGTCAGCCGTGATGCCCGCAAGTGCAAACTGGGCTTCAGCTTGCTGAAACCATGAGGTGGGGTCTTCCTGCCAGAAGTCCGGCAGGTTGACGGTGACGGCGTTTGTGTGGACCGTCACTGATGTGTCCGCAGGGTGAGAGTGTCTTCCTTCGGCTCTCACAGCAGCGCTGGTGCTCGGTTGAGCCCTCTCTATCACTTCTGCCGTGGGGGGACGTCGTCCATCTGTTCCTCTGTCTGCATGGGCGCCAGCGTCTGCCTGGGTCGCCACAGATGAGTCGATCTCTGGGGAATGCCTCTGGTCCATCCTCGCGTCAGGGTCACCAGTGTAGAAGAGCTCGGAATGACGAGGCGATGTGACTTATAAACCAAAGTTTATTATCAGCTTTGCTCCTCTAAGTCTCATCTAGTGCAGCAGCAGAAGAAGTAAGAGAGCGAACACATTCGGCTCTGTGTACTTATACTCACACACAACAAAAGACATGCATACAAAGCTGACATCCCCCATTAACTTAATTATCCTCCTTTGTCTCCGTACCCCTCCACCTGGCCCTGGGAGGTCAGGGCGACCTATCTGGTCTCCACCGCAGTGCCTCGGATGCTCTTTGATCTTCACTGGCAGTTGAGACCCTTTGTCCTGTTCTGAGGTGTGAAGTCGCTTTACATATGTAATCACCAAACATTCACCAATGAATTCATTCATTCATTCATTCATTCATTCTCACATGCTTATACATATGTAGGTTATGGGATATATGATTAATATAGA
Organism: Pholidichthys leucotaenia; assembly: GCA_020510985.1. NCBI lineage: Eukaryota > Metazoa > Chordata > Actinopteri > Cichliformes > Pholidichthyidae > Pholidichthys > Pholidichthys leucotaenia. The sequence continues at coordinate 238,372,796 of CM035846.1, forward strand.
CCACATTTATAATTCATTCAATTCAACTTTATTTATATAGCACCATTTCACAACAACAGTTATCTCGTAGCACTTTCAACTGTAGGGGAAATCCCCACAATTGCAGAAAGACCCCAGAAATCAGGTGATCCCCTGTGAGCAAGCATTTGGTGATGGTGGAGATGAAAAACTCCCTTTTAACAGGAAGAAACCTCCAGCAGAACCAGGATCATGGAGGGGCAGTCATCTGTTGCGACTGGCTGGGGGGTGAGGGGCTAGAGAAGAAGAAGAAAAGAACAGACATGTAGAGAGCAAACAGCATGACAGGGACTCAATCTATGGGACAGAACAAACAGATGTTAATGACCAGCAAAAATATTTCATTGAGAGTGAAGAAAGGAGTGAAGCCAAGTGAATTATTGGAGGTCCCCCGGCTGTCTAAACCTATTAGCAGCATAACTAAGGGAGGGTTCAGGGGCACATGATCCCTCCCTAATTGTAGGCTATATCAAAAAGTAAGGTTTTCACCCTGTTCTTAAAAAGTGAGATCGAGTCTGACTCCTGAATCCAGATGGCAGCTGGTTCCACAGGAGAAGAGCTTGATAACTGAAGGCTCTGCTTGCCATTGTACTTTTGGAGAATCTAAGTATTACAAGTAATCCTGCATTTTGGGAGTGTAGTGCTCTGTTAGGATAATAGGGTAATATCAGATCTTTTAAATAAAAAGGGGCCTGATTATTTAGAGCTTTGTAAGTGAGAAGAAGGATTTTAAACTGAATTCTAAACTCTATGGGAAGCCAATGAAGGGAGACCAGAACTGGAGAGATATGATCTCTCTTTCTAGTACCTGTTAAAACTCTTGTTGCAGCATTTTGGATCAACTGAAGACTTTTTAAAGATGTTTTAGGACAACTTGATTATAAAGAGTTACAATAATCTAATCTAGAGCTAACAAAAGCGTGGATTAGTTTCTCAGCATCACTCTGAGACAAGATGCTCCTAATCTTAAGATAAGATAAGCCTTTATTAGTCCCACAACGAGGAAATTCCAGGATTGCAACAGCACAGGGATAGCAACACTCAGAGCACAATCAGAAGGCAAAAAAAAAGGCAAGCAAGCAAGAGCAGCTAATATACATATGTACATATTACTATAAATATATATATATATACACACAGACACACAGTGTGGAGCATTGTAGCTAGATGGAATAAATAAGTAGATGTATAAACACCCACAGTACGGAGCATTGCAGCTAGGTGGAATAAATATGTAAATATATAAACACACACAGTGCGGAGCATTGTAGCTAGATGGAATAATATGTAGATATATAAACACACAGTGTGGAGCATTGTAGCTAGATGGAATAAATAAGTAGATATATTTATTTATTTAGCGAATGCAAAGTCCTTAAGCCAAGCAGTTGCCTCCTGGTTTGCTGTATGGAGGGTGTGTAATCCTCCTTCCAGTCTTTGGAGCGGGCAAGCCTCTATGATGTGTTCCATAGTTTGCTCCTCTCCACATGCGCACAGTGGGCTAGGGCTACTGCCCCATCTGTGAAGGCTGGCCAAGCAGGGGCCATGTCCAGTCCTGAAGCGATTGAGTGTAGACCACTGTCTCCTTGGGAGGTTGGTGCCCGGGACCTGTTGGTTGGGGTTTATCACCAGCTGTTTGTTTGGGACCTCCTTGGTTTCCCATTCCTCTTGCCAAGCTGTCTGGATGGTAAAGTCAGCTGGGGGAGGGTTTTTCCAAATCGGCCGTCTGGATGAAAGTCGGGCAGTGGGTGGGGTGTAGATATCTGCATGGATTGGTAAGTGAGGAAAATCTTTAACTTTTTGGAGCATCCTTTGAGTTAATGCTGCTCGCCGGATGTGTGGAGGGGCTATGTTTGACAGTACAGAGAGCCAGGGGAGTGGTGTTGAGCGGATTGTTCCAGTTATAGTTCTCATGGTTGAGTTGAGCTGGGTGTCTACATGGTGTGTGTAAGATGACCTGGACCAGACAGGGGCACAATATTCTGCTACAGAGTATGAAAGGGCCAGTGCTGAGGTGCGCAGGGTGGAGACTGCTGCCCCCCATTTTGCACCAGCGAGCTTGCAGAGCAGGTTGTTTCGTACTTTCACCTTAGCAGCCGTCCCCTTTAGATGTTCCTTGAAGGATAAGGTCCTATCAAGGGTCACTCCAAGATAAGTTGGATTTGGGGCATGCTTAAGCTTGAGTCCGCTCAGGTGGATGTTTAGTTCTCTGGCAGCTTTTGCATTGTGGAGATGAAATACACTGGAGACGGTTTTTGCTGGGCTTGGTTTTAGGCGCCAGATTTTGCAGAACTGGTCCAGTTTAGCAAGATCTTCCGTGAGCACCCGTTCCAGTGGTTCAAAGTCTGGTGCTTGGAATGCCAAACAGATGTCGTCTGCATAGATGAATTTGCGGGATTTTGTAGTAGGCAGGTCGTTTATGTAGAGGTTGAACAGAGTTGGAGCTAGAACTGAGCCTTGTGGGAGTCCGTTTTTCTGCATTCTCCATGCACTTGGGTTCTGACTGAGGTGGACTCTGAACCTTCGGTTGGTCAGCAGGGTTTTTATAATTGCTGTTGCCCAAGCAGGGATCGCCTTTATAAGTTTCAGGAGGAGGCCTTTGTGCCAGACCGTATCATAGGCGGCTGTAAGATCGAGAAACACAGCCCCTGTCTTCAGTCTGCTCTCGAAGCCATTTTCAATGAAGGTGGTTAGGGCCAGTACTTGTTCTCCTGTACTGCGGTCCTTGCGGAAACCTGCTTGATCCACACTAGTAGATATATAAACACCCACAGTACGGAGCATTGCAGCTAGGTGGAATAAATATGTAAATATGTAAACAGACAGTGCAGAGCATTGTAGCTAGATGGAATAAATATATAAATATAAACATAAACACACCCAGTGCGGAGCATTGTAGCTAGATGGAATAAATATGTAAATATATAAACACACACAGTGCAGAGCATTGTTGCTAGATGGGATGAAACAGCACAACCGTCTACTTAGTTATCCTACATGGTATGATTATGTGCCCATACATATTCTCACCCTCCATAGCGACCGGTATTTTCCTAGTTGTATGCCGGAGGGGACCATTGTGTAAGTCTATTGCATCTTTTGCATTCAAAAAACTATTAGGTTGTTACGTCTTTTTGCTATCTCTGCGAGCAGCCCTGCTTAGGTTGTACAGTCTGACAGCCGTTGGTAGGAAGGACCTGCCATCTTGGCAATATTATGCAAATGATAGAAGGCAGTCTTAGAAACAAGTTTAATATGTGAATTGAAAAACAGATCTTGATCAAAAATAACTCCAAGGTTCCTCACAGAACTATTCAGAGAAAGAGTAATCGCATCCAAACAAAGAGTTTGATTTGGAAAGGTATTTCTAAGGTTTTTTGGACCAACTACAATGACTTCAGTCTTATCTGAATTTAAGAGCAGGAAATTACAAGTCATCCAAACTTTGATTTCCTTAAGACAGGCCTCTAACTTGGCTAACTGATTAAGATCATCTGGCTTCATTGACAGGTATAATTGTGTGTCATCTGCATAACAATGAAAATGTATACAGTGCTTTCTAATAATGTTGCCTAGTGGAAGCATATATAAACTAAGGGAGCAGCTGTGGCAGAAGCGGAGTGGGTAGGACTGCTAATGGATTATGCAGCTGATGCATCAGCACCGAGGCAGAGAGCCTTCCAGGCCACAGCTAAGAGCGAGGAGGAGGAGGAACTGCGCTGGACCACAGTGGTGCGTGTGGTGTAATCTAAGGATTACATATGTGGAGCCACTGGGGGCGACACAGACCGGATGTTGTCAGGAGTACAGCATGACGGATAATAATATGGCGGAGTTCGTGTGTTAATGTTGTTCCAGCCAGTTAATAAAGGAGGCTCCGTGTTCACCCAAAGCAGCAGTCTTTATTTATAAAAGAACCCAACACAACATGGTGTCGGAAGTTGGTGCGCTTTGAGGTGAGAAAAGTCAGCTTTGCAACCGGCTAGCGGCTATGCCAGACGAAGTTCAAAGAGCTGCAGCTGCGCCAATTGATCCAGTAATGGCGGCGGCTACTCCAGCGGCAACCTTCACCATTAAACCACCGGAGCCCTTCGACTTTGCGAGACCCCAAGAGTGGGAAAAGTGGATAAGACGTTTTGAGCGTTTTAGACTGGCAAGTAACCTGAATAACTCATCTGAGGCGAACCAAGTTAATACGCTGGTTTATTGCATGGGAGATGAGGCTGACGACGTGCTAAGAGGGCTCGAGCTAACGAGTGTGCAGCGCCAGCAGTACGAGGCCGTTAAAACAGCTTTTGATAGACATTTCGTTCCCAGAAAGAACGTGATTTATGAACGAGCAAAATTCAACAAGCGAGTGCAACAGCCGGCAGAACCAGTAGACTCGTTCATAACAGCACTCTATGCACTGGCAGAAAACTGAGTACGGTGCACTTCATGATGACCTCTTGAGAGACAGGCTTGTAGTGGGTCTGAAAGATTCGTCGCTGTCAGAAAGAATGCAGCTTGACAAAGATCTTACCCTAGCTAAAGCTATAACAATGGCAAGACAATCTGAAGAAATAAAACGACAACAAACTGACCTAAGAGGTGAAACTAGCATTATCAGAACAACCGTGGATGCGGTACACATCAGAAAAGCCAAGCCAAACAAGTTCATAATCAAGGAACAAAAACAGATTAAGTCCTCAAGGCCTCAGCAGACAAAACAAGACAGTAAAGTTTGTTCCAAGTGTGGCAAAGCACCAGCACATGCAGCAGTACGGTGCCCAGCTAAAAACGCGGAATGCCATAACTGTAAAAAACGTGGACACTATATTAGAGTCTGTAGGTCCAACCCAACTGTGAATGAGGTCACTGACAATGCAGACAGACTTTTTCTGGGTGAAGTGGATCTAGGAGAGGATCCGTGGCTGGCAGACATAAATGTGAGAGGAAATAAAGTGACTTTCAAGTTAGATTCCGGAGCGGACGTCACAGCGGTTTCTGACCAAACATTTGAAATCTTCAAGAAGAAAAATGAACAGTGGGAAAAGGCACAAAAACCACTCTACGGACCGGGTGGAACTGCACTAACCGTGTTGGGGTCTATGACAGAGACTATTACATACGATGACAAGAGCGCTACTGAGAAAATCTATATTGTCAAAAATCTGCGCATGGCACTACTGAGTAGAACAGCTTCCGTGAGACTGAAACTAATTGCCAGAGTTGACACTATAGACCAAGAGACAGTGAGAAAAGCGTACCCCAAGTTATGCGATGGACTTGGGCTTGTTCAAAAGCCATACACAATTAAACTGAAACCTGATGCTAAGCCCTTTTCGCTCAAGGTGCCAAGGCGTGTGCCACTGCCGCTCATGGCTAAAGTGAAAGAAGAGCTCGAGAGGATGGAAAAGTTGGGAGTCATCAGTCGCGTGGAGCAGCCAACAGATTGGTGCTGTGGCATGGTTGTAGCTCCCAAAAAGGACAAAGAAAAGGTGCGTATCTGTGTGGACATGACACCTTTAAACGAGTCAGTGTGTCGCGAAAGATACATCCTCCCGTCTGTGGACCAAACGCTAGGCATGCTCACAGGTGCTCAGTATTTTTCAAAGCTTGATGCAAATATGGGATTTTGGCAAATACCACTGTCTAAAGAGTCGGCCTTTCTCACCACATTCATTACGCCATTTGGCAGATACCACTTCAACCGTTTGCCATTTGGTATTTCCAGTGCTCCTGAACATTTCCAAAACATGATGGTGACAGAGGTTACATCGGGTCTCGACGGAGTCGTCTGTCACATGGACGATATCCTGGTCTGGGGATCCACCAAGGAGCAGCACGATGCAAGACTGCACGCTGTCTTGAAGCGCGCGGAGAAAGCCGGCGTTACGTTGAATATGTCAAAATGTGAGTTTGGCAAAAGAGAGGTCAAATTTCTTGGGTTTATTGTTTCAGCAGAAGGAATGAGGCCAGATCCAGACAAAACCCAAGCTGTTCAGGACATGAAAGAGCCAAGCAACGTGAGTGAGCTCAGGAGCTTTCTCGGAATGGTGAACCAGCTGGGGAAGTTCATTCCGAACCTTTCTGAAAAGGACAAACCATTGAGAGACTTGCTTTCAACAAAGAACATGTGGTACTGGGGGCATGAACAACAAAATGCATTTTGTAACCTCAAACAAGAACTGTCCTCTGCTCCTGTATTGCAGCTCTATGACCCAAACAAACCACAGAAAATATCTGCAGATGCCTCTTCATACGGATTGGGGGCAGTCATGCTACAGAAAGAGAGAGACGTGTGGTCACCAGTTGCTTACGCTTCCCGATCATTGACACCTACAGAGCAGCGCTACGCCCAGCTGGAAAAAGAAGCGCTGGCTCTCACGTGGGCCTGCGAAAGATTCAATGACTTTATCCTGGGTCTGCACTTTGAACTAGAAACTGATCATAAGCCACTAGTGAGTCTACTGGGAGGACAAGCTTTGGATGCGCTTCCACCGCGTATACAGAGATTTCGTATGCGCCTAATGAGGTACTCATACACTATAAAGCACATCCCGGGCAAAAGTCTCACTACTGCCGACACGCTCTCACGCTTACCGCTCACAAACAGTGTTACTCACACAGACACAGATCTTATGGAGGACACTAACATTTATGTTGACTCTGTGCTAGAGGGACTCCCTACAAGCAGCAAATACCTTGCAGATCTCCAAGAGCAACTGCAGTCCGACAGCGTCTGTTCACAAGTCATGAAATACTGCACAGAAGGCTGGCCGGATCGTAACCAGCTACAGGAAGCGGTGAAGCACTACTGGTCTGAGAGAGCCGTTTTGAGTGTGCATAACGGACTACTACTGAGAGGCACGAGGTTAGTTATCCCTGCTAACATGAGAAATGCAGTTTTGGATAAGATACATGAGGGCCACCAGGGGGTGGTTAAATGCAGAGAGCGCGCCCGTCAGGCTGTATGGTGGCCAGGTTTAAGCAACCAGATCAGTGAAGTTGTACTCAAATGCAGAAAGTGCATACAGGAAAGAGTTAATGTGAGAGAGCCTTTAATGCCCACAGATTTACCAGAAAGGCCATGGCAGAAGTTGGGAGCTGATTTGTTCACGCTATAAGACAAAAACTACCTGTTATTAGTGGACTACTTCTCTAGGTATATAGAGATTGCCCAGCTCAGCCCAACTCGCTCTGCCAATGTCATTGTGCATTTAAAGTCTATGTTTGCGCGTCACGGAATACCAGAGATACTGATCACGGATAACGGCCCGCAGTTCGCAAGTCAGGAAATGGAAGACTTTGCAAAGGAGTACTGTTTTGAGCATGTGACCAGTAGTCCCAGGTACCCCCAAAGTAACGGTGAGGCAGAAAGAGCTGTCAGAACAGTCAAAAACCTAATTAAGAAAGCCAGTGATCCATACCGAGCACTGTTAGCCTACAGAACCACAGCGTTGGCAAATGGCTACAGCCCAGCACAGCTTCTCATGGGGCGTAGGCTTCGTACCACCCTGCCAATGCTTCCAGAGGCCTTGCAGCCATGCGTGCCAAATCTGCAACAAATTCGTCACGTGGAAAAGGAGAGACGGATGAGGCAAACAGAATGTTTCAACAAAAGACACAGAACGAGAGATTTGGATAAACTGTTACCCGGAAACTCTGTTTGGATTACAGATGCAAAAGCACAGGGCACAGTGACATCTGTCCACAAAACCCCACGGTCCTATGTCATTAGTGGACCACAAGGGACAATCAGGAGGAATCGCACTCATCTTGTGCCTATGTCGATACAGAGACTGAGATGGAACCACAACGGACCCAGTCAAATGGAAAAGACACTCCTACAGAAACTGTTTCTGAGCCCAATGCACAGGAAACACCAGGTGTTGTTAGAACCAGGTCTGGTAGAGAAGTGATAAAACCAAAGAGACTGGATCTGTAGAGTTGCATGTTAATATTTGTGAAAACAGTGTTGAAGAGAAAAAAAAAAGAAATGTTATATTTTGTGTTTTCAGCTAAAAGGGGTCAACTTGGCTTCAGTAAGGGGGATGTGGTGTAATCTAAGGATTACATATGTGGAGCCACTAGGGGGCGACACAGACCGGATGTTGTCAGGAGTACAGCATGACGGATAATAATATGGCGGAGTTCGTGTGTTAATGTTGTTCCAGCCAGTTAATAAAGGAGGCTCCGTGTTCACCCAAAGCAGCAGTCTTTATTTATAAAAGAACCCAACACAACAGTGCGGGTCAAGGTGTTAGCAGAAACACAGCAGGCAGTCGAGGAATTGTTCCAACAGAGCTGCAGTGGTCTAGAATCAGGACAGACGCCAGCTGCGGGAGCTGTTGGACTGCTACATTGACGTCTTCGATGCCAAGGATGAGGAGTGCACCCGAACCAGCTTGGTGCAGCACGAGATCGACACCGTTGAGACCAGGCCGATCCAGCTCCACCCCCGCCTTCTGCCTTTTTCAAGGCGGGCTGCGGCAGAACAAAAAATACAGGAAATGCTGGAGGCAGATGTTATTGAGCCCTCCAGCAGCCCCTGGGTGGCACCGGTGGTTCTGGCTAAGAAGGACGGTTCATGGTGGTTCTGTGTGAATTACCGGCACCTAAATGACGTCACCCGAAAGGATTCCTACCCTCTGCCCCACCTCGATGACGCCCTGGATCACATCACCGGCTCCAGCTGGTTCAGCTCGCTGGACCTCCGCAGCGGCTATTGGCAGGTAGAGCTGTCACCGGAGGCCCGCCAGAAAACAGCCCTCTTCATTGGGCAGGGACTGTGGCAGTTTAAGATGATGCCGTTTGGACTTTGCAACGCCCCGGCCACCTTTTAAAGTCTGATGGAGAGAGTGTTGGCTCACGTGCCCCGGAGCTGCTGCATTGTTTACCTGGATGACCTGCTGCTTCACGCAGCTAACTTTGATGGTGCCCTGTCCAACCTCCGAGAAGTGTTAGACACCATCCGACAAGCCGGGCTGCGGCTGCACCCATGGAAATGCCACTTATTTCGACGAGAGACCACCTTCCTGGGCCACATTGTCAGCGCAGCGGGAGTCGCCACCGAGCCAGAGAAAGTGGCAGTGGTGAAAAACTGGCCGGTGCCGTGGGATGTGGGAGAGCTATGGAGTTTTCTCAGACTGGCCTCCTATTATAGGAGATTTGTGAAAGACTTTGCCACCATCGCCAGCCCGCTGCATCGGCTAACACAGAAGGGCCGCACGTTTGAGTTGAGTGAGGACCGTGCTGCTGCTTTTTCCCAGCTTCGCTCGGTGCTCATCGGAGCCCCCATCCTGCAGTATCCCAACCCGAACTGCCCTTTCATAGTGGACACGGACGCCAGCAACCAGGGCATCAAGGCAGTGTTATCCCAGGAGGCAGAACACGGAGAGCAGGCAGTTGCTTTTTTCAGCTGCACTCTCAGCAGAGCTGAAAGGAATTACTGTGTTACTCGCTGAGAGCTGTTGGCTGTCATTCAGGGGCTTCGTCATTTTTGCCCGTATGTGTACGGGGGTAGGTTCCAGCTCAGGACGAATCATGCTTCCCTGACCTGGCTACTGAACTTTAAAGAGCCAGATGGACAGTTGGCGAGATGGCTGGAGGCACCGCAGGATTATGATTTTCAGATTGTGCACAGGACAGACCGCCTCCATGCCAATGCTGACGCGCTGTCTCAGAGTTCCTGTGCTGCGGAGAACTGTTGGCACTGTCATTGGGCAGAGGACCGAGATCAAGCCGTCCCACGGGCTGCTGCTGTCCAGACTGCTGTGAGCAGGAATAACAGCGGTGCACAGCTCCTCTTCAGATAATCAGTCAGCTCTCCCCAGCGACGACATCATGGAGGATCTCGGCACGCAGCAGCTGCAGAACAAGCAGGACAGAGATCTGGTCATCTCCTGGGTTCGGCAGTGGCCGGATGCGGGCCAGCGGCCCATCTGGGAGGCCATGTCCATGCTGGACCCAGAGACCAAGGCCCTACATTCCCAGTGGGCCAATCTCCGCTGTCACGAGGGTGTTGTGTATTGGCAGTGGCAGGCTGCAGCTTGGTAGCGTCACGTCTGGCAGCTGCTGGTTCCTCCGTGGCTCTGCCCCAACATGCTCCAGTTGGTCGACGGGGCGATGGGGGCGGGCCACTTTGGGGTGACAAAGACTCTGCAGCGTCTTCGGGCCCAGTTCTACTGCTGGATGTTGCCAGGATGTAGAGCTCCATGTCCACTGCTGCGACACCTGGACGGCTTAGAAAGGGCCAACTCAACAATCTCACGCCCCCTTGCAGCAGTACCGGGTGGGAGCACCGATGGAGTGGGTAGGGGTGAACATTCTGGGCCCTTTCCCGACTACGGACCGGGGGAACCGCTACGTGCTGGTTGCAATGGATTACTTCACCAAATGGCCAGTGGCGTACGCAGTCCCTGATCAGAGCACCGCCACCACAGCATCAAAGCTGGTGGACGAGATGTTTTCTCGGTTTGGTGCACCGGAGGAGCTGCACAGCGATCAGGGATGGAACTTTGAGGCAGAGGTCTTCGGGGAGGTTTGCAGGCGGCTGGGCATCCGGAATACCCGGACCACCCCACTACACCCGCACAGTGACGGCCTGGTCGAACGTTTCATCCGGACCTTTGCCACCCAGCTCGCTGTCCTAGTGGACCAGCGACAGCGAGACTGGGACCTGCATCTGCCCTTTGTTCTGTGGGCATACCGGATGGCAGCACAGGAATCCACCTGGTGCACCCCTGCAGTGCTGATGTTTGGACGCGAGCTGCACACACCGGTGGATTTGGTGCCCCCTCCCCTGGAGCTGGAGGTGGAGGGCAAACCGGGGTTGGATTATTTGTTTTGCTTGAAAGAACGACTCCACACTGTGCACGGACTGGCTCGGGAGGCCCTGGCGGCGGCGGAGAGTCGGCAGAAGTGAGCATACAACTCCCGCTGCCAGGGGAGGGACTTCGCACCGGGGGATCGAGTCTGGGTTTTCTGCCCAGAGCGCAAAAGGGGACTGTTGCCAAAATTGACGAGTCATTTGTTGGAACTGTGCGTGGTCCTACAGAGACTGTCAGATGTGGTGTACAGGGTGAGGCTGCAGAAAAGGAACCGGGTCGTGGTGCTCCACCCTGACCGTCTCACCCCGTACCAGCCATCTGCCCTGCAGGTGGTCAAGCCAGAGGCTTCGTCCTGACCAGATACTTCGGCCGAGGCACAAATGGACAATAATGGGCCTGTACGTGCTGGTTGCCGACAACGGCGGCCTCCCCGGCACCTAGACGGATTTGTGTTGGACTTTTGAGTTGGACTTTATTATTCTGGGGACACAAACCAGTCCGGGGGGGACAGTGTAACGTTGGGGCTGCGATAAGGGGGCGGGGATTCTCCCGGCATGCTTGCGCTGCAGAGGAGTCAAAGATTATTATTCGTATGTTCTAAGTGTTATTGCTGCGCCATTATAGCTGCGTTTTAATGGCACAACCGTGTTATAAGACCAGTTAGGGTTGTTTCCCTGTATGTGGTCAATCACCATAAGTGAGACGGGGGTCTGTGTAAATGACCTCCCCTCCGTTCTGTTGTGAGAGTGTGTATAAATAAAGCTTGTCTCGTCACAGTCATCTCTCCTTCTTGTGTGAACCCTTACAACGCCACAATATTAAAATTGAATAAATTTTGCTTTTACCTATAATTCTGTATTTCCATTCATGTTTGTACATTTTTCAAAAAGTTGCTGCACCTCTTTCCAATTTTCCTAGAAAAATATAAATATAGATATGCTAAATCTGGAATAAAGTTTGCATTTTATTAGTTTTTTAAATACCATTTTATCGGAGGAATTTGGGGACAGAACTTTGAAAACAACTGTTTGCGCTAAACATAGCATCAACCACAGTCGGTCAAAAAAACTTGACAGCCACAGAGTCCTTCGCAGAGGATCATGGGAAATGGTTTTTTTTTTTTTTTTTTTTTTTTGCAAAAATGGATCATACCATTCCAGTGGAACGAAATCGGCTTCAATGGGAGTCCCTTACGTATTTAGTAGCTACTCAGACTATGTTCTGTTATTCGTTGTGTTTGTACACTCATACATTTTGTATAAACACAACCAGATCTTCCAGAGTGTCGTTAAATGACGGCTAAATCCTTCACGTGAACCCCCCTCTGCTGCTAGGCAATAGGGGCTGTCCGTTAATGCCAGTTCTCTTCCACCGTCGGATTACGGCCGTGGCAGCACGCGAGGGGACCGCTGCAGAGCCGGAAAACATCGAAGAAATCCAAATGTAAGTGCAGTAAAGTTTTATCTTTATAACTTGAAGCATCAAGAAGTCTGTGCTGCTATTAAAACTTACAAAGAGTTCAGAGTTTGGGCGTTTGTAAGCGCCACGTGGTCACCTGACCTACAAGTTGGTGAGGTTGTCAAGAAGTTCAGTTTCGGTGGATGTAGCGGTCCGATTTACTACGATGCTGGCCGACATTATTGCCCCGTTATCTTGGCCTTTTTACGATTCGCTTAAAGTGACACTTAAATATTTAATGACAAGTTTTGAAATTTAATAGTCAGTATTTCCCGAAGCTGAGTCTTGCAGTGTTGTGGTAAAGTTCAAGTTCTCAGTTGAGGAAAAACGTTTATTTCAACTGTCACTAAAATTAATTCAACTGAAAAGTACCACATTAAGTGTCCCTTATAGACTTTAGGGGTGTAAGTCGCCAACCACCATTTGATTACCCTGATTCAATAATAAAACAGTTTTAGATGCACAATTTTTCTGTTCTGGATTTTTTTTTTTCTCTCATTGTGACTACTTGGTACTTTCAAAACGCAGTATTTGTCATGACCCATAATGAACTTGCGTTTAGAATCTTTATTCTTAATTACAGTGCATCTGGAAAGTATTCACAGCGCTTCACTCTTTCCACAATTTATGTTACAGCCTTATTCCAAAAGGGGTTAAATTATTTTTTTCCTCAAAATTCTACACACAATACCCCATAATGACAATGAAGTTTTAATTTTTTACAAATTTATTAAAATAAAAAAACTAAGAAATCACATGTACATAAGTATTCACAGCCTTTTCCATTACGTTGAAAATTGAGCTCAGCTGCATCCTGTTTCCGCTGATCATCCTTGAGATGTTTCTACAGCTTAATTTGAGTCCACCTGTGGTAAATTCAGTTGATTGGACGTGATTGCATGTCAGAGCACAAACCAAGCATGAAGTCAAAGGAATTGTCTGTCGACCTCTGAGACAGGATTGTTTCGAGGTACAAATCTGAGGAAGGGTACAGAAAAAAATTCTGCTGCATTGAAGGTCTCGGTGAGCACAGTGGCCTCCATCATCCATAAATGGAAGAAGTTCAGAACCACCAGGACTCTTTCTTGAGCTGGCCAGCCTTCTAAACTGAGCGATCGGGGGAGGATGGCCTTAGTCAGGGAAGTGACCAAGAACCAGATAGTCACTCTGCCGGAGGTCCAGCGTTCCTCTGTGGAGAGAGAACCTTCCAGAAGGACAGCCATCTCTGCAGCAATCCACCAATCAGGCCTGTATGGTAGTGGCCAGATGGAAGCCACTCCTTCATAAAAGGCACATGGCAGCCTACCTGGAGTTTGTCAAAAGGCACCTGAAGGACTCTCAGACCATGAGAAACAAAATTCTTTGGTCTGATGAGACAAAGATCGAACTTGTTGGCATGAATGCCAGACATCATGTTTGGAGGAAACCAGGCACCGCTCATAACCACACAAATGTTGGTAGCAGCATCATGTTGTGGGGATGTTTTTCAGCGGCAGGAACTGGGAGACTAGTCAGGATAAAGGGAAAGATGAATGCTGCAATGTACAGAGACATCCTGGATGAAAACCTGCTCCATAGTGCTCTTGACCTCAGATTGGGTCGACGATTCATCTTTCAGCAGGACAGTGACCCTAAGCACACAGCCAAGATGTCAAAGGAGTGGTTTCAGGACAGCTCTGTGAATGTCCTTGAGTGGCCCAGCCAGAGTCCAGACTTTAATCCAATTGAACATCTCTGGAGAGATCTGAAAATGGCTGTGCACCAATGCTTCCCATTCAACCTGATGGTGCTGCAAAGAGGAATGGGCCAAACTGCCCAAAGATAGGTGTGCTAAGCTTGTGGCATCATATTCAAAAAGACTTGAGGCTGTAATTGCTGCCAAAGGTGCATCAATAAAGCATTGAGCAAAGGCTGTGAATACTTATGTACTTGTGATTTCTTAGGTTTTTATTTTTAATAAATTTGCAAAAATTTCAAAAACTTTTCACATTGTCATTATGGGGTATTGTGTGTAGAATTTCGAGGAAAAAAAATTTAATCCATTTTGGAATAAGGCTGTAACATAATGTGGAAAAAGTGAAGCGCTGTGAATACTTTCTGGAGGCACTGTCACTGAGATGTGACATGTCTACAGGTGCCAGAGTACCTGGTTACTTCCTGTTCAGCTCTGGCATAGACATGGATTGCTGCTGAACTCTGGATGTTTAAAAACATTTTGACATTTGTCATTTATTTAGAATCCACATACAGCAATGCATGTAAAAAAGAACCATTTCCCACATTCCTTATAAACTGCCAAATAAGACTCTGCTACAAAAATAGTCTTGTACCACCAAAAACACTTTGATCCATTCAGATTCAGGACTTTTCCAGTGGAATTGCCTTGATTAGGCACATTGCACAGGCAATTCTAGGATCTCTTGGGGCCCTAGGCAGAAATTCACAGAGGGCCCTTCCAACCAGCGTTCATCACCCCTAGGCCTAGTACACACTACAGCATTTTCGTTTAAACCCAGAGAAACATTTGTGTGCACACGACACCTCACAGAAGCAACCGCATGTGCACACAGATCCACAGACAGTGTGAAAACTGCTGTTGGAACTAACGGATGACAAGTACAAGTTTTTCTGGGGACTTTGGATTATTACTATAAATGCCAGATTCTATCTGCAGTAAATATTTGTATTTTCTTTAAGCTGAAAGAATGGAGTAATAAATAGTGCATTGAGATGTTTGTTGTGATTAGGCACTATACAAATAGTTGAACTAAATAAATAGCCCGTATAATTGCAGGTAATTAAAAAAAAAAAAAAAAATCTGACTTACCGGCAGCTGGTTTGAATATTTAATAAGGAGTCTTCTGTCATAACTTCTACAAAAACATTACAAATTTAAAAAAAAAAAAAAAAATGGTGATAAGATGTCAGGCTGCAGCAGACATCTAATCATTTGCGCAGCACAAAATTGGATTTGAAACATCGGCAGCTCCACGGTGATTTGTTCATCATTCAAAGGTAGGCATCGTCTTCGGTTATAATTTTGAGGATTATTTTTCTATGTAAGGCTGCACCTATTGTGTAAAAAAGCAGTTTTACAGATGCTGTCAAGAGCCCATTTTTCACCTGATCCTAACTTTAAACACATGAAGCTCAAAGTTTAATCACAGAATTTGTATTTCTGTGAGAAATACAGAAAACTCCCGATTTGTATTACTCTGTGAGAAATAAATGCTCCTTGGTGTGTGGATTGGCTGAAATCTGTTGTAAACTGGGGCCACGGCTCTTTATTTCTGTAGATACGGAGGCGCTTAACCAGCGCCAGGAAGACCTCTCTACTCTGGAGGCTGGTTTCAAATCTCTACACTTTCACACCTTCAAATACCCGGCGTAGTATGCACAGACAGCTAAACTGGAGATGAACTTCCACGGTTTGGGGTAAAAACATTGTGCACGGCCCCTATGTAATAAATAATCTGCCTGACTTATAACTTTGCTTCATTTTGATACAGCCACTCTCACTTGTTTACATAAGACACAGGTATATGTGAGAATATTGGTGGGGCCCCTGTAGGGAGTTCTCTCACCACTGTCTTCTCAGTTTTGACTCTGTCAGAAACGCACAAGGGTCTCCCAAACATTTCCAGAAATGGCTTTTTTTAGGCTTTAGTAGATCGTTGAGAAATCGGGCCAGTTTTTGATCTGTGCTGTGTAAAGGGAGCCTAAGGCATTATTGGTAGCTTGTGTTATGAGCTGTGCTGCCATAGATGTTTATTGTATCTCTTTTTAATGGTGCTTTTGATATTCTGTTTATATGAATGCATGTAAGGTAAATTTGCACAATTAAACCTTGAATTATTTAAATGTTCAATTTCACAATTGGCAGTGTGCAATCTTCCCATCATGCCAAAGCAAAGGTGAGGAAAAAATGTCTTTTAATGTTGAATTCATAAATGCAGTGTTTCCATAGCCGGTCATATCCAAGACAGTCTTGGTGTTAAAAATATTTAATCATTCATTTTCATTCAGTCCAGCTATATTTGTCCCTGTAGGGTCAGTTGTGTCATAATGCCAAAAATCTGATAAGTTTGAGCTGTTTTGGATTTGAAATGGTGAGGAAATGCTGCATGCCCATTTTAACCCAAATGTGATCAGTGGTGTTCACCTTACATTTGACATGGTTTTTGTTTTGCTTTTCTAAAGTTTAGTTTGAGATTGATCATTTAACTAACTCTTTTGAACATAGTGGCAGTAGGGCTGTTCTGAATAACTATTTGGGGTGTTTTAACTTTTAGGAAAAATCCTTAAAGATTGTTCAAATGTGTGTTTTCAGTGAGTGTTGAGTCTGTCTCCTGAATGGTGTGATGTTCCACAGATGTTAAAGCAGCACAATGTAAGATTCTCACCTTGAAATGTTTCCAAAATTATTGTTGGTACATCAGCCTTTGACCTGGTGAATGCCACTTCCCCCATAGCCTGAGTGGGTCTGCATTGCCTGTAACAGCTCTATTCTTGGTTGGAACACTGAAAGGACTACATCTATGGCAGGGGTCGGCAACCCGCGGCTCCGGAGCCGCATGCGGCTCTTTCATCCCTCTGCTGCGGCTCCCTGTGGCTTTGGAAAATAAATGAGTATTTAATTAAAATGTATTTTAGTTCATTAGTTTTTAAAATGTAATTCTAAATTTGAAGATTATGGTGATCTTGTAAAATCTAAAAAAAAATGTTAAAGTTTAATCACCGTCAGCGAAAATCAACACGATTACATAAGCGCTCGGCGCTTCCCCGAAAGTCGTCTCCCGCGATAACCCGGATGTGTTGTGCTCAAGCTACTGCTGTATTGCAGTAGCTTGACAGCCCTGCGATTGGATAGTTGCAAATGATTGGACCAATCAAATGGCTTGTTGTATGCTTTTTCAAAGATTCATGGCGGCGTGTTCTCAGGGATGTGATTTTCTGCTAATTCGCCGAATTCCGCTTTATTTTATCTTCCAGGAAGATAAAGTACGTTAAGTACATTAGCGGCTTGTGGTCCACGAACGCAGTGAAGCTGCGTTAACCCGAAGCTGCGCTAACCCGAAACTTTTGAATATTTCTAAGACTTGGCTACATCAGTGATTGTGCAAAATGAACTGCTCAAGTCTCAATGGAGATTGAAACTGGTGATCTGAAATGAATGCTGAAATTATAAAAAGTAATGGTATGTTGGAATTTTATTTCTATTATGGAACAGATAAAATTAACTGATTTTGATTTGATCAAGTGTTAAAGCATGTGATGGATAATGCTTGTTGGAATATTTTAGGAATGCTATCTTCTTGGAACATAAGTCAATATTATACATTAATAAGTGTCATTCAGCTGTTTGTTTTGTCATTTAAGCACAGTTCTGGTACTTAAAAATCATAAAAACCCAGGAGCTTCGGGGGGCTTTGCCCCCCCACCCCAACGGGGCTCTGCCCCAGACCCCGCTGGGGGACTACATCCCCCAGACCCCCTGCTGAATTTTCAGATAATTTCCCCAACCTCAAATCACATTGCTGGTTCGTGTTGGAATTCTGAGCTTTCAGTATTGTTTTCAGCGGAATTATGAGATTTTTATCGAAGGATCAGGAGTCATCAGTGCTAGAAATAGCACTCTCCTTTCAACCCAATGTCTTTTTTTTTCGGAGTTCAAAATGTTTTTGTTGCATGCAGAAATGTAATTTTGTTTTCTCTGCAGGAGTTCCTTGATTTCATAAATGCAACACATTATAGTTTGTTTATACATAGCATAAAGGGGGAAAAAAAGTTATATGCAGTGTTATTTCATTTTAAGTGTCAAAAGGGTTTTTGTGGCTCCCAGTGTTTTCTTTTCTGTGGGAAACGGGTCCAAATGGCTCTTTGAGTGGTAAAGGTTGCTGACCCCTGATCTATGGCAACTGTGAGCTCAGTCCCAACAGCCAGTCGCAGAACACAGCTGTAGCCACAAAGAACTGAGCACCCTGTGATTGGCTGGTGGGACTGTGATCATAGTTGCCATAGTTGTAGTGTTTTCAGTGTTTCTACCCAAGAAAGTTACGTAGTGCAGCTTTAAGTGAGATGGGCACATTTATCCTTCTATAGTTTCCAATGTCATTATTAAAAATAATTTGCAGACACTGCTTTTTGACAGTTTAACTATTAAAAATCAAGGGGGAGGGGTGCTGAATTTAAGATGCATTAGAAAACTAAATACTGGCGTAAAAAATATTTCAGTACAGCCCTAGATTGCTGCTGCTCTGTTGGTAGGAAAATAGTTATCTTAATCAGTCTTCCTTCTCTTTACGTTTAAGATGGTATTTAAACCAATTTTTTTTTAATGTGTTCCACTGAGTTACTAACACTACTTTAAACTAAATGCTGAAGCTTCCACCTTTCTCTTCCTCTCTCCCTGTAAACAAGACGTGAATAAAGAAACTCCTCTATAAATGGATCAGTCTCAGTCAAATCATCAGCAAAGGGGGGCACCTCAAAATACTGTACCCATAGGGGCCTACAGGCTAAACAATGTCCCTACTTTGGAGAGGGCCATCATTAGTGGAGACAACATCCAATTTGGGAGGTTGCAGCGTCGCACACGTTTGTCGCAGTCAGAGGGCTCAGCGGCTGGTGAAGACTGGCTGAGCTCTTCCTCGGAGGTGAGCCACTCTTACGGTCAAAGCCCCATCCCCCAGAGCATGCAGGCAGAGACGGTATGGTACAACCGAAACGCGTTTGGCCAGCCTGAGAGCAATGTCCATCGTCATTTTGCCTCCAGTAGCGAAATACTGTCATCATCTCCGAGGAGCCCAAAAACCAGAGGATCTCTGACCTTCCACTCCAGTGGTCAACAGCAGGATCAGAAACACCCAGTCCCCACTGTCAAGGTCTCTGATAATGCTCACCGTCAGCCTGGTAAGGGCCGCAATCGCACCACCTCAGAGACTTTGCCGGAGGGCAAAGGTAGCAGGGGACCAAAACCAAGGAAGAGGGTCCGCTCCGAGACAGAAAACAAGTCCAGACTGGACAAGTATGACCCCTTATGTACATGTAATGAGACAGATGTGATGTTTTAACATTTTGTCTGCCAGCATTTTTGTCTGCTTTTTTTTTTTTTTTTTTTTTTTAAATAGTTGCACAAATTGTGTTGTGAAAAATGTTTTGTTTGTACGTTTAAGAATGCGGATTAAAC
Organism: Pholidichthys leucotaenia; assembly: GCA_020510985.1. Classification (NCBI taxonomy): domain Eukaryota; kingdom Metazoa; phylum Chordata; class Actinopteri; order Cichliformes; family Pholidichthyidae; genus Pholidichthys; species Pholidichthys leucotaenia. The sequence continues at coordinate 238,392,275 of CM035846.1, forward strand.
TCGTCTGTCAATGCTGGATCTGCCCTTCAACTTACTAAATGCAATAGGTTTCTTCAAGTTGATGGCTTTTCAGGAAGGGCTGGGGCCATGAATCTACCCCTGCCCTATTTCCTGCTGGCTCACAAAATTTGGCAGGGTGGGCAGTTGTTGGCACAGTACTGGTGATTACAAGCAGCTGGAGGATGTTACAAGCATTAAGTCACCAAACTATACATTTGGTCTGTTTTCTAACAATTATGCTGTCTGCGCTCATTTGGGTCAAGGTGAAAAGCTGTTAACTGTACCGTCCTAATGTTTAACCCTTTAACTGCCCTAGGTGCCATGTGGCGCCTGGGGAAATGCAAGGCAACTCAAGGATCCCCCAGTGGTCAAGAGTGGTAAAAAAAAAAAAATTGTCAAAATGTTCAGATTTCCAAGGCTATAACTTGAAAGTTACAAGAGATAATGGCTTACTGGCAATTAGAAAGATGTAGAATATGATCCAAAGTTTCAGATAGGAATAAATTTACGCATCTAATTTGCATAATGTCACGACAGCTATGTAAATTGCATAACTCAGTCAAAAGTGGACTTTGGACACATTTACATACACTACCGTTCAAAAGTTTGGGGTCACCCAGACAATTATTGTGTTTTCCATGAAAAGTCACATTTATTTACCACCATGAGTTGTAAAATGAATAGAAAATATAGTCAAGACATTGACAAGGTTAGAAATAATGATTTGTATTCGAAATAATTTTTTCCTTCAAACTTTGCTTTCGTCAAAGAATCCTCCATTTGCAGCAGTTACAGCATTGCAGACCTAACATGATTGCACAAGGGTTTTCTAATCATCCATTAGCCTTCTGACGCAATGAGCAAACACATTGTACCATTAGAACACTGGAGTGATAGTTGCTGGAAATGGGCCTCTATACACCTATCTAGATATTGCACCAAAAACCAGACATTTGCAGCTAGAATAGTCATTTACCACATTAGCAATTCATAGTGTATTTCTGATTAGTTTAAAGTTATCTTCATTGAAAAAAGTGCTTTTCTTTCAAAAATAAGGAATTTTTTTTTTTGACGCAGATTTGTCTACAGGGGTATGTTTTTATCTAATCTTCAAAGTATATGAACCAGAAAATCAATGTCAAAATATATTTATATTTCTCTTACCTGTTACCGGGAGGGGGGGGTCTTGCCCGCCCACATGACCGGTCAGTTTTCGTCCATCGTAGCCAATGTTTGTGTGTTTGCTCAGCCATTTACACCGTGTGCCACATCTACAGACTTTTATGATTACCCCACGTGAATTTTGTTTGTATTACATGGCTATTTTTTCTGTTTGGTGCATTATTCCTGTGGGAATCCATGCCACCCGTGGGCGCCACCATCTTGGTACTGGGAACTCAGTTTTTTGTCACATTGACCTCGATGTAACACATTTACTTAGTAATTTTCACCCGTGTACCACATCTACAAACTCTTATGATTATCCCACGTGAGTTTCATTTGTATTACGTGGCTATTTTCTCATTTCATGCAGTTTCCGTCATCGCTGTCGCGATGACCAAACACAGCAACATCCACACTGGTGTGTGAGCTCAAAGCGGAAAAAGGAAGAATAATGAGGATTTCTCCTTCTTTGCTATATTCCATGTCAGCCATGATTCCTTCGGCGCATGTCTGCCACCTTCTAACTGTCAGATCAATAGAGATTAGTACAAATTCTCAGTATAGCCAGGGGACATCAATAAGTTGACACGTGCAGTTGCTGCGCTGTGCCACTGGGGGCACACGACCCATCCATTAATCTGGGCAGTTAAAGGGTTAACATCTCTTGTAATTATTGAGAAGCCTTTTTATGGCTCTGCAGCCTATGAAACAAAACCTATATGCTGCTCATTTGACCATAACTTTTAGCTTGTGGGAAGAGACAGTTTTAGGGGAAAAATGGAATAAAGCTGTAAATTTATAAAAGTAGTGCATATTAAGAAAATGAAAGGTTGCTGTTGCCTGGACAAAATGAAACTATCTAAAACAGACTGAAGAAGTTTGTATCAAAAAATTCATTATTTTTTTTTTGTCTCCCCTTCATTAATTCAGTCACTTTAGATTCCAAACTGTAGGTTGAAGGGCAGAGGTCACTCTTTTAGATCTGTAATCTAGACTTTGCAGACAGAAAAATGTTGGTGCGGTGAATGCATAGATGTTTTTCAACTACAGTAAGACATTGAGAAACTGAGAGCAGAAATCGGTATGCCTGAGAGCTTTTTTGACTTGTCAACTTGGAGTACTAATTCCATGGTTATGTCTTTATGCTGTAGTGTGTCTTCTGCTTTCTGACCTTTAATAACTCATGCTTTATCACAATTAGGCTGCGTGTCCACCAAACGTGTTTTTTCACCTCTGGGCAGCTATTTTCCATTCATTCTCTATGTAGTCCAGCGCTTATAGCTCTGAGCGCCCATGGCGCTGAAACACTCTCAGCACTGGCCGTTTTTTGACGCGGGGCTCAGGGTGTTCAGCATTGAAGAATGTTCAACTTTTCAGAGTGCAGCTGAGCTCGTCAAAGTCGGACCTTTCTAAGCAGCCAATCAGAATTGAGGAAGGGTGGGACATACTGGAAGAAGACAATTGATATGATTGTGGAGGAGAGGCTGACACTCGCTGTATCAGACAATCCGGTATTGTTTGATCTGACGCTAAAAGGCTATCATGATCAAAATTTAAAACTGACTCCTAGTCAATCTAAAATACTCTTTGAAATGGGCACCACCAAGTCGCAACTCCTGCACAAGACGGTGGTACTCTCCCAGCGGATTTCTCGACCTGTTGATGTCATGTACCCAGACTCTGATTTTCTTGTCCGTTTCATCAAATTTGTCATCCACAGCTGCCGTAAATGCCAGAATGCATTTCCTGTACATTGTTATTTAGAGACTGTTGATACTGCTATTAAAAAAAGTCTCGATGGGCAAAGCAGAAGTGGTGAGCTGAGAGTGACTAGCTGTTGCTGGGAAGTGGGGCACAGACTTTCTTTCTCCCAGAGCGCAGTGTACAAACGCTGGCGGGGGGGGAAAAAAAAAAGCTCAGGGCAGTCGGGTGACAAACACGTTTGGTGGACACGCAGCCTTAGGCTTGTCGCCCGACCACCCTGAGCATTTTTTTTTTTTTTTTTTTCCCCCAGTGTTTGTGCGCTGCGCTCTGGGGAAAAAAAGTCTGTGCCCTGTATCCCTGCAACAGCTTGTCACTCTCAGCTCATCACGCCCGCTTTTCCTATTGTCAGACTTTCTACAGATTTTTTTTTTTAATAGCAGTCTCTAAATAACAATGGACAGGAAACGTTTTCTAGCAGCTCTGGATGTAAAATATGATGACACGGAAAGCAGGAGTCAGAGTATGGACTAGTGCTGGTGTCCTATGTCCCGCCCATGCAGCAGTTCTGATTGGCTGCTTAAGGTCTGACATTGACAAGCTCAGTCGCAGTCTGAAAAATTGAACATTTTTCAACTCGGAGCACTCTAGAGTGCTGTGACAAAACGGCCACCGCCAAAAGCGTTTCAGCGCCATGGGCGCTCAGCGCTGTAAACGCTGGACTACATAGAGAATGAATGGAAAATAGCCACCCAGAGCTGAAAGTGTTTGGTGGACACGCAGCCTTAAGCATGCAATAAATGAGCCATGTAAAGTTGCTTTTAACCACTAGTCAATTCAGCTGGTGGAAAATTAAAGCTTTTTAAATTCTATAAATCTTTTAGTGTAAGATGTTGTAGAAATACTATTCAACTTGTTTTCCCTTCTCAGTACCAACATGAGTGAACTGCAGTGCCTTGCCACAGAAAAGATCTGGTTTGATAAACACCGCTACGATGAAGCAGAGAAGCGCTTCTACGAAGGAATCAATGGCCCCTCTGTACCTCAACAACAGGTAGAAAATCAAATGTTCAACTTATTTCAGTACCCTTAACTCGAAGGTTTAGATGGTATCATTTGTCTATAAACTGGATCAGAAGTGGATGTGTTTGTGCCTCTGCTCGTCTCAGATCGGCTCATGTTGTTCAGTCAACGGCTACATAGCTGTGTTTCTGTCAGTGTCATGTTGGTTTAGGCAACAGTTACATCATCATGTGTCATAGTGCTCAGCAGCTTGGAGCAGCTGTGTGCATGTGAGTTAAGCTACTCGATTTAGAAGTCGCTTACTCTAGTGAGAGGGGTCAAGTGGTTTGGCAGCTGCCTCTGCTTCTCAGGCTCTCCGGGGCTGTTGGGAGTTTGTACATCAGCCCTGGATAGCAGTGGAGACTGGGATGCAGATAAATTTTAGCTATTTTTTAAATAGTTTGTTTTCATCCTTCTGTTGTTGCTCAGATATACTGGGGACCTTTGGTTTGTTTTCATACAGAGTGGAAGAAAAGTTCAAATGAAAGTAATCGTGTGAAATACGGGTGTCAGTACATGTATTCTTATTTGGATTGTTCGGTACAGCATCTACAGTACAGAGGCGTACCGAGGTTCCACACAGACTATATTGAGTGACAGACAGGAAGTGTCACTGCGTCGCGCTATTAGCCGTATATGTAAACAAGCAATACAGCCCATCCTCTGACTAGCAGACATCATAATGCTATGGAGAAGCCAGAGCTTGAAGACCCTTTTCACAAGTCTCCTGTCTGGGAATACTTTGGCTTTCTGGTGAAATATGTAAACGGACAAAGGCAAGTCAATAAGATGAAAACATCAGATATGCTTTTGGCAGTTCGTCAAACTTGTTAACGCATTTGAAATGGCATCACACGAATGTGAATATTGGTGCAGCACAAAAAAAAATTTGCACAGTGTAAGCGCAGCTTCCAGCGGCGTTTAGACAGCCTTTCTAGGGCTTTTCAGATTGAGCCTAAAGCAATAACAAATGCCTTTAGTGTTTTTATAGCAGCGGATCTAAGGCCATATTCAGTTAAGAACTTCGGGTTTAAACACATGCTGAAGTTAACTGAGCCCCAGTATGAAGTTCCTTGTTGTGCCCACTTCAGCCAGAAAATACCATCCTTTTAAGAAAAAAAAAAAAACTAAATCTGTTTATGCTGCACTTTAGGCCTGTGTTTTTCCAAGTGTGCCCAGGTATGTTCAAATTTTTGTGGGACATTATTTAATTTAACTTAATTGTTCAAAAACTTGAAAATAATTTGCTGTTGTTGTGCAGGGGCGCCTTCAGAACCTATGCACAACAATGACAAATTATTGACCAATTAACAACTGAAATTAGATAATTTCCCACAGAAACCTGAATATACCAGGGCACCCTGGTTAAAAACGCTGTCAGGCAATAAGGAACTTTAATCTTCTAAAAATAAAAGAATAATTCAGACTATTCAAACTTCTATTGTTGCACTTGTCTGCATGGTTCATTTCCTAAAAAGAAAATGTAATGTATAAATTTTATTTTTTGGAGAAATTACTGCTGGAAGTTTGCAGGGTTTTTTTGGGGTTTTTTTGTCAGAGCTGTTCCCGCTTATACAAAAGATAAGCAGTTTGTTTTGCATTTTTCCTTACTGTACCGAAAATGAACTGAACTGTGACCTTAAGCCCAAGGTACGTACCGAACCATGATTTTAGGCATACCATTACACCCCTAATCATTACCAACCTTAAATCTCACTATATAGTGAATTTAAATGTAAGGGACTACAGTGAACTTGATAGAAAACTGGAGGGGGACATGTTATGCACTTTTCCACATGTTGACACAATTTCCATAGGTGCTATTGAAATATCTAACTTAGGGGAGGATCGAAATACCTTGACGTTTAAATTTCATGCATTTTTTTCTTTAAATGCTATAAACATGGTTCACCTCCCCCTCCAGATCAACTGTTGGAGCCAGCCTGAGCTATCTAATGTAAAATTTGCTGACTGAGAATGCAACAGCCCAAACAAAGACCCACTCAGGATGGAGGTGTGTGGTTTTAGAGGTCAGTGGGACAGGACTGGCCCCTGGGTATAATAAGCAGAGAAACGACCCTGAATGACTCAGTTGTTGGCTCTGCTAACCTAAGGGGAGTCAGAAGTATTGGTAAATGGCATTCATTTATATAGCACTTTTTCTTATCTCTAGATGACCAAAGCACTTTACAGATCCTGCTATCCACAAATTCACACACTGATGGTGGCAGCACTGCCATGCACTGGCCTGACCCACCAGGAGCAACTGGGGGTTCAGTGTCTTGCTCAAGGACACTTCAACATGCAGACTGCAGACAAAGTGGGAATCAAACCCCTGACCCTCCGATCAGTAGTTGGTCACACTACACCTGCACCACAGCTGCCCTATTAGTGAAGTTAAGATAGCAGTTGGTAAGATTACAGGGCTGTAATGGGTAAAATATAAAAAAAGACAGAATGATGCAGGGTACAGTTGAGGACAGAATTATTGTAGCCTCAAAGAAGCCATATCACTAGAACCCTGCAGAGGAATGGACTGTGGGGTTGCAGACAAAGAAAAATTCCACTTCTGCAGAAGAGACACTTTGAAGCCAGACCAAAGTATGCTAAGGACGACCTTGAAAGATTATGCATACTGGAAGCACGTCCTTTGGTCAGATGAAACAAAACTAGAGCTCTTTAGCCATAGAGACACTGCTGATGTTTGGAGAAAGGATGATGAAACATACAACCTAAAGAACATCGTCTCCACATTGACTATGTTTACATGGTCACGAGTAAACTGATTACTGGAGTAAACCGAGAAAGGTAATAAACAGTTTATGGTGTTAACATGCACTGAGTAAACGGTTTAAGATAAGATGAGCCTTTTAGTCCCACAATGGGGAAATTCCAGGATTGCAACAGCACAGGGATAGCAACACTCAGAGCAACAATCAGAAGGCAAGAAAAAAACAAGAGCAGCTAGTATACATATGTACATATTAAAATATATATATACATATAGACACACAGTGCGGAGCATTGTAGCTGGATGGAATAAATGAGTATATAAACAGTGCGGAGCATTGTAGCTAGATGGAATAAATATGTAAATATATAAACACACACAGTGCGGAGCATTGTAGGTAGATGGAGTAATATGTAGATACACTACCGTTCAAAAGTTTGGGGTCACCCAGACAATTATTGTTTTCCATGAAAAGTCACACTTATTTACCACCATGAGTTGTAAAATGAATAGAAAATATAGTCAAGACATTGACAAGGTTAGAAATAATGATTTGTATTTGAAATAATTTTTTCCTTCAAACTTTGCTTTTGTCAAAGAATCCTCCATTTGCAGCAATTACAGCATTGCAGACCTAACATGATTGCACAAGGGTTTTCTAATCATCCATTAGCTTTCTGATGCAATGAGCAAACACATTGTACCATTAGAACACTGGAGTGATAGTTGTTGGAAATGGGCCTCTATACACCTACGTAGATATTGCACCAAAAACCAGACATTTGCAGCTAGAATAGTCATTTACCACATTAGCAATGTATAGAGTGTATTTCTGATTAGTTTAGTTATCTTCATTGAAAAAAAGTGTTTTTCTTTCAAAAATAAGGAAATTTCTAAGTGACCCCAAACTTTTGAACGGTAGTGTATATAAACACCCAGTGCGGAGCATTGTAGCTAGATGGAATAAATGTGTAGATATATAAACACACAGTGCAGAGCATTGTTGCTAGATGGGATGAAACAGCACAACAGTCTACTTAGTTATCCTACATGGTATGATTATGTACCCATACATATTCTCACCCTCCATAGCGACCGGTATTTTCCTAGTTGTATGCCGAAGGGGACCATTGTATAAGTCTATTGCATCTTTTGCATTCAAAACTATTAGGTTGTCACGTCTCTTTGCCATCTGTGCGAGCAGCCCTGCTTAGGTTGTACAGGTTTACTGGGCAAATAAACAAAATAAAAATAAAATAACAATAAAATAACAAGTGTGTTAAGCTGTTATAAACCGTTAATGAGCCTTTGACCCTGTTTACATGGTCACGAGTAAACCATTTACTGGAGTAAACCGATAAAGGTAATCGGATTACTCTGTTTACATGACAGTTTGAATAATCGGGTAACTCCAGAAAGCTGATTGTAATCCGTTTACTCATGACCATGTAAACGGGGTCAGTGAAACACAGAGGTGGGAGTATTAAGCTGTGGGGCTGCTTCTTCGCATCTGGAACTGGGAATCTTGTCAAGGTCGAAGGAATCATGAAGAAAAAAGAATATGTGAAGATTTTGAAAGAAAACCTCAAGCAGTCATCAGCAAAACTGGGTGTAGGTTGTCACTTTGTCTTTTAACACAACAACCCAAAACACACGTCGCTCCTGGGCCCTGTTCCAGAAAGCAGGTTTAGTGTCTTACTGTACCTCGGTAAGTTAATTCAGTTTGTGGTAACTCCCAGTTTTCGGTTCCAAAAAATCAGAATGTTTGTAACTGTGGTAACAAACATGGTAACAAAGGCTGTGAACGTAACCTGCTCCTGACTAGGTTATGTTGGGGGTATTTTTAGAATATTTAAACTTGGAGGAACCACATCCACAAATGGAAGTGTGATGACAGAAAATCAGAACTAATCACTCATTTATGGATGTTAATGATTAATTGACTTTCGATCAAGAATTTAGTCGACTAAATTAAATTAGTTGTCAGGGGGATCCTGGGTTCGATCCCAGCCCCTGACCAACAGTAATCTGTGTGGAGTTTGCATGTTCTCCCCGTGTCTGCGTGGGTTTACTCCGGGATTTCTCCGGTTTCCTCCCACATGCCAAAAACATGCAAGTTAGGTTAATTGGCATCAAACTGGGGATTCTAAATTGTCCTTAGGTATGACTGTGAGAGTGAATGATTGTCTGTCTCTCTGTGTTGGCCCTGCGATGGACTGGCGATCTGTCCAGGATGTACCCTGCCTCTCGCCCAAAGATGCTGGGATAGGCTTCAGCCCCCCCCGCGGCCCAAAAAGGGTTAAGCGGAAGAAGATGGATGGATGGATTAATAACTCAGCAGTCCTTTTCAATGGGAACTTATTCTTTGAAATGTAGTGGATTTGCTGTCCAGGTGGGGGCGCACATGGTCACCCATTGCCACATTTCAACCGAAAAAGCAGAAGACGACGCTAAGCCCCCAGAGCACATGCACTGTGCAGAGCAAAAAAACTCGCCCTTCCGCGTTACGTCGGTGCGCCAGAACAAGTTCCAATGTCCACCCGCCTACTTCAAATCAATAGGGCAGAGAGAGAGACTGCAGCAGGCTACACAAGCGCGAAAACCTATCCCTGCTAGACGGGAATGCAGACCAGATTCAAGTCACCACCGAGGTAACCGACAACAGAGGGAGTCCAGGTCGTACTGGGTTTTTGCCTGGTTTGCTGGGGTACTGTGGTAATGTTTAATATGCAACAGGTGAGGCAGCTCGCCATTTATTTTCCTGTTAAAACAGTCTACCAGTGCATCTCAGTAAATTAGAACATGAGTTTTTTTAATATAACTTAAAAAAAAAGAAATTTTATATTGATAGTTTTTAAAATGACATTTGTAATTTACTGAGATGTACCAGCACATAGTACACACTATACAGTGCAGAATTTGTTAAACTACAAAAAATGCCATTGTCTGTAGTTAAAAAAATGCAGATGGTACAATAAATCATTGAGGAATATGATGTCCAGGTTTTATTCAGTATATGAAAAAAACCAGCAACTTTTTATGTTGGACTGTATTGTACCAAGGAAAATTCAGATTCTCAGGAAAAACTGTGCTTATCAGTTAATCGTTAATCAGTCACAGTGACTCAATTAATGAATTAACCCCTTGAACTCTGTGAATTCCGCGGGCAGTCACGTCTCTGCATCTTAGTGCGTCTCAGTGCGCACTGAAAAAAAAAAAAAAGCTGTATTTCCGGTCTTCCAGTACAGACACAGCCTTGTTACAACCTGAGAAAAAAGCTGTGTAGTATATTCATTTTTTGTGGTATTTTTAAAAAATTTTGGCCTGAGCTTGAAAACACTTGGTTCTACATTTCTGTTGTTTTCCAGCCAGTATCTGACAGCTGTATGTTATTTGCAAGCATTTGTATCTAAAAAAAAAAAAACACCCAGGCGAACTTTCTTGTTACTCAGTGGCAGGAGCACTTTGAGAGATTATAACTGTTTTGCCAAAAAATTCAGTGTTTTCTTTTAAATGAGACCAACCCCATGAAGATGCTGCAGAGGGTTGAAGAACAGCTTTTGATTTACTTTGGGCATGTTATTTTTAGGCGTTTTTAGGGAAGTTGAACAGAGTTCAACAGGTTAATCAATAATTTGCATCCCTATTCAAAATCATTTTTAATAAAACACACCATCACTAATTCGTTTTTTTAACGCGCAGTCTTTATTTCCTGAACAAACATCATTTTTCCTCCATCTTTACATGCAGATATTTCATATCCTAATCTATTTTCTGATTATTTTTTTTTTTCTATTGTGACAGATTTTGTACAGGTCTTTGCTGGCAACTACAATGGAAATTCTTACATTTAGTGATCTCAAATGTAAAATATTATTTTCTGTTTAGCAGTAATATGTCTCAGATTAAGATCAGTAAAATCAGTTTCTTACATTGTCAGATTACTGCACAGATTTTGGAAGAGGATCCACTACACTGCCCTGTTCAGTCTCTTATGGAACAGAAATAAGTTCTGCTGCAAATCCTCCGTCTTCAAACACCACAGTCACATATTGATACTTGGCACGTATTGTCCATATAGCTTAGTGGACCCTTTGGACCCTCCATGTCCACGTCTGTCACAGCTAATGCAATCTTCTCCTCTTCAGCCTTGTAATTGCATTAACAAGCTTATGGCCTTGGGCCTAATGAAGGATAATTTATCAAAAAGGCAAAAAAAAACCCAACCTATATTTAGATTACAAGACTAGGACACCATCTCGGACTATGAAGGCGATAAAATTGTAGAACAGTTAAACTAAAAAGCCCAAATGCTTTCAGTTAAAGAGCTTATGAGGGAAGTGATGAATAAGGGAAAAAAAAAAAACCTTAAAGGTTTGTATAAATTAACACTAGAGCAAGGCTTGCATAGTGATGCCTTATTGCATTTACAATATGGGAAAAAAATTAAAATCCATACTGTATAATCTGATTATCTAGATATGTGGGGAAAGTTGAAAAGCCTTAACAGAGCTTCACAAAATAAACAATGGAGGATGGAATCATCAGACTGTATTACATTTTACCAGGGCAGTACCCAAATACTCTTATCTGTATATCAATGGGATTCATTTTTTTAAATTTGGATATTTGCTCCTTCACTCAACTGCTCAATTTTAATTATGCTAATTCTGTTTTGCTTAATTTACCAAAAAAAGGTCACAGAATTACATAAGTGAATTTAGAAATGTATAAAGAAACTTCAAATTCACATGAGAAAAATTGCAAACTTATGAACAAAAATTTACATTTACAAAGGAATCTGCAAAAAAAAATCTTTTGGAAAATGATTTCAAATTACATGGAAAAATTGCATATTTACTATAAAAAATGACAAAATTACAATAAAGGCTGTCAATTTAGAGGAAAAGCTGCAAATTCATGAAAAGGTACAAATTTACATGAAAAAAATCTTTATAGCAAAAGCCAAGTAATGATAAATGTTATAGAACAGCCTACTGGCTTGCAATGCACTCGATTTATCACATTATTCTGAATACTTTTTTCTTTTTTTTTTTATAAATGGAAAATAAATTTGACCCAAGGGACATCCAAGCAGGAGCTTGAACTCACAGCCTCACATCAGTCTGGCTCTCGTGTTAAGAGGCTTGACCACTTGCAAGCCAAGTAGAAATGCCTATACAGCTTTATGTAGATTGTCCACTGGTGAAGAATCCAAAAAACTCAATTCATGCAGTCAACAGTTCTTTGCAGGCCAGCTCCCTGTATCTTTGGCTGATGTTGCTGTTTTTTCCACTCCTCATATGCCTCCAAGAGTGCTTGTAACTCTTCCTTAGAGAAATAATTCTCTCTTCCTCCTCTGCTCGTAGTTTCTGTGATCAACACATGCTGTCTTAGTAGATTGAGGTCAGTCAGCTCTGAGTTGGTCAAATAGTCAAAACTGGAATTTCGGAACCAGAAACTCGGAGTAAGTTCTGGCAGGTTCACCTAACCCTGAGTTCAGGGTTTATTTCAGGCTATGTTAACCCTGTTTTCTAGAATACCCCCCTGGTGACGAACTTCTTCCAGGAGACCAAAGTAAACATTACTGACCGGCCTACACAAAGCCCTGACTTGAATCGTATTGAAAACCCGTGGGATTAACTGAAAACCAAGGACCACGCCAGAAGACCATCAAATCTGGATGAGCAGGAGGGAGTTGCAAAGAATGGGCTGGGATTGTTCGGGAGACGTGTGAGACTTGTTGAAAACGACACCAAACAACTACAGGCTATTATCCAGCAAAGAAGGGTACACAATTGGCTATTGGCATCGGGGGGCTCATAATTTTGACATTGGTAGTTTTTGATTTTTTTATTAAATACTTGTTTTATGTGCAAAGTAAAATGATGTAAGCATTGAAAATGAAGCTAGGATGTTTGGAAATGCTTTTTATAAAATTCTTTGCACCATTTAACAGCAACCAGGAAATGATTTTTTTTTTTTTTTTTTTTTTTTTTTATTTGTACCCGTAGGTAGACTTGGTTTGCAGTCTGGTGACAAGCCACCGGTTGCTGGTCGCTGCGTGCGCGAGCGCCCTAAACCTACATGTTTTTTGGTGTGCGGGAGGAAACCGGAGAAATCCTGGAGTAAACCCACGCAACACGGGGAGAACATGCAAACTCCACACAGCTCACTGTTGGTCGGGGGCTGGGATCGAACCCACGATCTCATGATCCCCGCAATCCCCCGGCCGAGGGTAAAACTGTGCTGCCACAGTGCTAAACCACTGCGCCACCGTGCAGCCCATGATGATTTAAAAAAAAAAAAAAAAAAATCATGCGGGGGCTCATAACTTTGTCCTCATGTATATTTTTAAAACACTCATGCTTTTGCCATAGTCACTTAAAACAACTACACATCATTATTGGTTGAGCTAAGATGTTGAAGCTCAAGTTTCACTTGAACACAGTGTGATCAATTTTACATGAATTTTCAGCCAAGTCATATCAATTATGAAATGTCTGCTTGCAGATTTTACAAATCTGTAAGATGACATAATTCTGTCCTCAAGCATATATAATAGAGAGCCTGAGTCACACCCCCTCTAATTCTGCATATGGGACCTTAAATTGAAAAAAATCTCCATTGAAGTGAATGGCAAGAGAAGAATTATCTTTTGATCCTGATCGAGTTTAGCTATGAGTTAAACATACGTTTGTCAATTCAAAAGAAAATTTTCCACATAAATATAGCGGTAGGTTGTCATCTGTTAAGGTATAAAGTTGTGAAAATGCATAAACTGAGACTACAGACTCGCGCAAGTTACGTCATTGTTTTCCAAGAGCACTCAGGGGAAGTAACTAACAATTGTGGATTAGCTACAGCTCTCAAAATACACTACCGTTCAAAAGTTTGGGGTCACTTAGAAATTTCCTTATTTTTGAAAGAAGAACACTTTTTTTTTTTTCAATGAAGATAACTTTAAACTAATCAGAAATACACTCTAATATCTAATATACATTGCTAATGTGGTAAATGACTATTCTAGCTGCAAATGTCTGGTTTTTGGTGCAATATCTACATAGGTGTATAGAGGCCCATATCCAGCAACTATCACTCCAGTGGTCTAATGGTACAATGTGTTTGCTCATTGCATCAGAAGGCTAATGGATGATTAGAAAACCCTTGTGCAATCATGTTAGCACAGCTGAAAACAGTTTAGCTGGTTAGAGAAGCTATAAAACTGACCTTCTTTTGAGCAGGTTGAGTATCTGGAAAAAATTTTCAAATACAAATCATTATTTCTAACCTTGTCAATGTCTTGACTATATTTTCTATTTATTTTACAACTCATGGTGGTAAATAAGTGTGACTTTTCATGGAAAACACAAAATAATTGGGTGACCCCAAACTTTTGAACGGTAGTGTACATTTGTTGTTCTCCTCTTTGGATTCTTCTTTCATCGGTTAGAAAACAGGAGGTGAACTTCGAGAAGGGAACCATCATAATTGTGTTTGACGTGTGTAGTCTGAGACAAGGGGCTGTAGTCCACTAAACGGTTTCAAAAAAACAAATATTACACTTTTATATGACAACCTACAACTTTAATTACGTGGAAAATTATCTTTCAAATTGACAAACGTGTAACCTCATGGCAAAATTCAATCAGGGTCAAAAGATAATTTCTCTTGCCATTCACTTCAAAGTAGATTCCAATTTAAGGTCCCATATGTGAAAGCTGAGGGGCCATGACTTACGCTGTTCATTGTCTGTGGATTGAGCCAAGAACACAAATGTCTAGTAGGGTAACTAGAATTTGATATTTAAAAACCAGTTGTGTCCCTCAATAAGTGCTGAAACCCACATGAAACGAGGAAAATAGACCACCATACACCAGTAACTTCACACTGGAGCGGTGATGTTGACATGCAGGAAAAAAATTGTGAGCAGAGTATTGGCACTGCTGCACTTTTTAAAAAAAAAAACAAAACAAAAAAAAAAACAAAAAACCTGGCAACGGTCTGGTAAATCCTTAAACAAAATATTTCCACACAACTAAATCCGGTTTCAGGTAACTCCGACCATGGAGTGGCTTTTGTCTTCCCACGCCATGTTTATTTTTGCTGTTTCTCTAATATTGCTTAACTTGCATTAAGGGAATTCCTCACATAGCTTACTCCAAATATTGTGATATTCATTTTTGCACCACTATCAAAATTTATACCAGTATTATTGGAAACAAAAACAGTTTGGCACACCCCTGCTCCAGACTTTTGGACACCCCTACAAATTGAGAACTCTGTATAGTAAGGGAGTGATTTCAGAAAGGGTTTGGGCTGATTTCAGAACATCTTTTACCCTTGTGGGAAAATGACAGCTGCACCCATGTGAGTTGCTGGTCAGGTTATCATACTGGATTTATTTGCCTTCAGGTCAGCTTTGTGTGCGTTTATTGAATTGCAACATCTGTAAAGGGAGAACACTGACCTGATCCAAATGGATTATTTAAATATCCATTTCTTTAACAGTATTCACATGGAAAGATGTCTGTGCGTGTGTACAGTGGCTATAAAGTCTACACACCCCTGTTCAAATACCAGGTTTTTGTGATGTAAAAAATGAGACCAGGATAAATCATTTCAAAACTTTTTCCACCATTAATGTGACCTATAACCTGTACAACCCAATTGAAAAGCAAACTGAAATCTTTGAATAGGAAAAATAAAAACTTGCAATAACCTGCTTGCATAAATATGCACACCCTTAAACTGATACTTTGTTGCAGCACCTTTGGCTTTTTATTGCAGCACTCAGTATTTTTGGGTAGGAGTCTATCAGTGTGGCACATCTTGACGTGGCAATATTTGCACACTCTTCTTTGCAAAAACACTCAATCTGTCAGATTGCAAGGGCATCTCCTGTGCACAGCCCTCTTCAGATCATCCCACAGATGTCCAATCGGATTCAGGTCTGGCCTCTGACTGGCCCATTCCAAAACCTTAATTTTCATCTGGTGAAGCCATTCTTTTGTTGATTTAGATGTGTGCTTTGGGTTGTTGTCGTGCTGAAAGATGAAGTTCATCTTCAACTTTCTAGCAGAAACTTGAAGGTTTTGTGCCATCATTGACTGGAATTTGGAACTGTTCATAATTCCCTCCACCTTGAATAAGGCCCCAGTTCCAGCTGAAGAAAAACAGCCCCAAAGCATTATGCTACTGCCACCATGCTTCACTGTAGGTATGGTGTTCTTTTGGTGATGAGCAGTGTTGTGTGCTTCAAATATACCGTTTGGAATTATGGCCAAAAAGTTCAACCTTGGTTTCATTGGACCATAACACATTTTCCCACATGCATTTGGGAGATTTCAAATGGCTTGGATGTTTTTCTTCGTAAGATAAGGCTTCTGTCTTGCCCCCCTAGATGGAAGTTTGTTGTCACATGTACTAAACAGCCAGTACTTGCCAGAAATTCCTCCAGCTCCTTCAATATTGCCGTCAGCCTCTTGGCAGCCTCCCTGACTAGTTTTCTTCTCATCTTTTTCATCAATTTTGGAGGGATGTCCAGTTCTTGGTAATGTCACTGTTGTGCCATATTCTCTCCACTTGATGACTGTCTTCACTGTGTTCAATTGTATATTTACTGCCTTGGACATTCTTTTGTACCCTTCTCCTGACCGATACCTTTGAACAGTGAGATCCTTCTGATGCTTTGGAAGAACAGCTGAACTTTATTTGGGGTTAATCAGAGGCACTTTAAATGATGACAGGTGTTTGCTGACTCCCATTTAACGAGTTTGAATGTGATTGGTTAATTCTGAACACAGCCACATCCCCTGTTATAATGGGGTGTGCATACTTATGCAACCAGGTTATTGTAAGTTTTTTTTTTTGTTTGTTTTTTGTATTTTATTTTTCCACTTAAAAGATTTCAGTTTTTTCAATTGGGTTGTACCGGTTATAGGTCACATTAATGGTGAAAGTTTTGAAATAATTTTTCTTGGTCTCATTTTTTTTAAATCACAAAAACCTGGCATTTGAATAGGGGTGTGTAGACTTTTTATATCCACTGTATAACCTGTACAACCCAACTGGAAAAACAAACAAATCTTTCAAGGAGAAAAATAAAAAATTATAATCTCACTTCATAGCAGTCTGTCGGGGGTAACTGTTTCATTTAGGTCTGATCAGATTCCTTTGCCTTCCGCTGCCAGGAACTCCTGATCTTGTTAAATCGGGCAACGTCTGAGCCAGTATGAGTTGCTTTGACTGACCTAGTTGCATAAATATGCACATCCTGTTATAACTGGGGTTGTAGCTGTGTTCAGAATTACCCAATCACATTCACACTCGTTAAATGGGAGCCAGCACACACCTGCCACCATTTAAAGTGCTTCTAATTAACCCCAAATAAAGTTCAGCTGTTCTAGTAGGCTTTTCCTGACATTTTTGTAGTCACATCTTACAGCGCAAGCCATGGTCCACAGAGGGCTTCCAAAGCATCAGAGGGATCTCATTGTTCAAAGGTATCAGTCAGGAGAAGGGCACAAAAGAATTTCCAAGGAATTAAATACACCATGGAACACAGTGAAGACAGTCATTATCAAGTGGCGAAAATGTGGCACAACAGTGACCTTACCAAGAACTGGACGTTCCTCCTAAATTGAAGAAAACTGGTCAGGGAGGCTGCCAAGACGCTGACGGCAACATTGAAGGAGCTGCAGGAATTTCTGGCAAGTACTAGCTGTTTAGTACATGTGACAGTATTCTCCCGTCTTCTTCATATGTCTGGGCTATGGGGTAGGATGGCAAGATGGAAGCCTTATCTTATGAAGAAAAACATCCAAGCTTGGCTACATTTTGCAAAAACGCATTTGAAATCTTCCAAACGAATGTGGGGAAAATGTGTTATGGTCCAGTGAAACAAAGGTTGAACTTTATGGCCATAATTCCAAAAGGTATATTTGGCATAAACGCAGCACTGCTAATCACCAAAAGAACACCATACCTACAGTGAAGCATGGTGGTGGCAGCGTCTTGCTTTGGGGCTGTTTTTCCTTCAGCTGGTACTGGGGCCTCAGTCAAGGTGGAGGGAATTATGAACAGTTCCAAATATCAGTCAGTGTTGGCACAAAACCTTCAGGCTTCTGTTAGAAAGCTGAAGATGAAGAGGAACTTCATCTTTCAGCACGACAATGACCCAAAGCACACATCCAAATCAACAAAAGAATGGCTTCACCAGAAGAAAATTAAGGTTTTGGAATGGGCTAGCCAGAGTCCAGACCTGAATCCGATTGAACATCTGTGGGGTGATCTGAAGAGGGCTGTGCACAGGAGATGCACTCACAATCTGAAAGATTTGAAGTGTTTTTGCAAAGAAGAGTGGGCAAATACTGCCACATCAAGATGTGCCACACTGACCAAAAATACTGAGTGCTGGAAAAAAAAAAAGGCCAAAGGTGCTGCGACAAAGTATTAGTTTAAGGGGGTGTATATTTATGCAAACAGGTTATTCTGTTTTTTTTTTTTTTTTTTTCCCCTTAAAAGGTTTCAGTTTGTTTTTCAATTTGGTTGTACAGGTTATAGGTCACATTAATGGTGGAAAAAGTTTTGAAATGATTTATCTTGGTCTCATTTTTTTACATCACAGAAACCTGGTATTTGAACAGGGGTGTGTAGACTTTTTATGTCCACCGTGTGTGTGGTTTTTAGGTTGGTTTAATTTTGGTTTTGTACCTTCATTCTACTTTCCTTTCTTGTTTGTGGTTTTCCTCCTTACCTTACTTTGTACATCACCTGGTACAGATGAAAACGGCCCAGCAGCCGGCCAAAGGGCAACACCAGAAACGGCGGCACAGAAATGTAAGTGACCCATATCTGGATGGCTTTGCTTCTGTAGCCTGGGAAAGCTACATTGCTGAAACGGATGACTGAGCTTCTTGGCTGTGTTTGCTACTGCCTGACGTGGAGTGTGTTATGACTGCCATCACCACAGTGCACACGAATGATTTACAGTTTGCTTTAATCGGCATGTGTTTCATAGCACATTTGATTTTTAGCCTTGTTTGTAAAATAAGAGGTAGACTCATAGACTGTATAATAAAGATGGAACAACATGTCATCACTTATTCCCAAGTAGGGCTGTGTGATATGACCAGAATTTCATATCACAATATAAGTAATCTTATTTGACAATGACACATCACAATATACATTTTCTGTAAATTCTATAGTTTATATATAATGACCAATTAAAAGGACCATCTCTTTTTCTACATTTTAAATTACATGCTGAAAAAAATCAATTGTACAAATTCATCTGTCATTAATTTTATGCACCTTTCCCCTCTTAATTTTGCAGTGTTAAATTGTTTTTTAATGTGCATTTGAGATGGCTTAAACGTCATCACTGCTTGACTAATTAAAAATTATTAGAAATCAAATTATATTAAAAGCCAGTTTGTTCGTCCGACAAGTTTCAGTTCATTTTTGTTTAGTGTGTATGTGGCTGCTGTCATGCACTTTTATAGCTTTAGTTATATTTTTTTCAGACAAAATTAGGAAACTCAGCAGTGCTTTAAACCAAAAATGATGGTCTGGTGCTGTTTCCTGTTAGTAACAAGTTAGCATCGTCATTTAGCATTTGCTGTTTTATAATTATAGGGATGGTGTTGGCGTTACTTGCCTCCAATTAAAACGAGGTTGGAGGACTATTTTCTCTGATGCAGCACGGTGGGAAAAAGTCCCACATCCCTGACAAACAGAAGTAGCGGCTATATGACCAAAACATTAGCTTGCAGTTAGCTGCTATGCTAACCACCGGAACCCACACTCCTGCCGCACTGCAGAGGAGAGGCGGAGCAGTGACGAGTAGAACTGGGGTATGTGTCTTTTAAATCCTGATATAAACAATAGTTTTAGTATATGAAATGGTAGAGGTTTATCACATCACCGATGTATATCGTCTTATCACACAGCCCAACTCCTGAGTTTAGTTTACAATAAATCAAAGGACTGAAACAAAAAAAAATCAGTATTTTCTGTTTTACAAAACACTGCACACAATAACGGAGAGAGGATAGGCTTATTGTCAAACAGGAGTCGGCCACCAGAGGGCGATCTGGATGTGCAGGCTTCACTTTTTGAAAGTTTTCATGCTGTCCATCTTTGTTTACTTCAACCATCTTCTACCACTTTATTTACAGTCTGTGGGTAGAGCCACTATTATTTGAATTATAATTATTTAAAAAATGTGCTTTTTTTTTTTTTTTTACCTCAGTGGCTTCAAAAATTGCCTTGGAGTTTCAGGCTTTTATGCACTTTCAGCGTTATGCATCTTGTTTGATGTACTAAATGCTCACATCACATCATACAATGGCTTCAGCTACTCCAGCCTGAGTTTCCTTGTTAGAATCCCACACGTTTTCATTTGTGACTGGTGTGGATTGGTTTAGAATGATTTCCACCAGTGTTGGTTAGCATGACATTTGGCTTTATCCCTATTGATTGTAGGTAAACATCTGTTATAGCAGCAACTGGACAGTACAAAGCAGTTAACTGTGTCAGTGTGTCTTCACTGGTTACCTTTATTTGCAAGCTTGTTACTAAAATTAAATATCTCTGTGTAATGTATAATTAACTTTTCTTTGCTACAACAGAGAGATCACCATGATTCACTTACATTATATTTTGTCTCACACTACCAAAAAGACCGAGTATGTACCTGGCTTAAGAACAGTTTGTAGAGGTGAGAATCTTTAGGCACCTCATGATTCAATTCAGGGGGCTCTAATTTGAGTCTGAATCAATTCTTATTGCATCTTAATGAATCTTTCTTCCCTGTTCCCACAAATAACAGTCCTTGTCAAAATGCACATAATTTCTAGCATATAAATATTAGATTTATAAAAGAAGCATTCCTACCTGCTGTGTTGGGTGGTTCCATGTGTTGGTCTAGCCACGGCTGTACAGTGTGCAGCTCGGGTGTCTTGCTTTGCGCTGGGGCTGTCTGCCATCCAGTCGAATTTCACACACATGCATTGAATGTAATCTATGGTTCATTTGTTCATAGTATGGCAGTGATACTTGTGCAAACTGATTTTAAACCCAAAAATAAATAAAATGAGGAGTTTGTGCTGTGAATTGGGCACTGTGCCGTGCATTTGTTTTGAGTTGCTATAAACTGTCTGGCTGGTACTGTTCCATCGAAATTATGGTAATATTTAAGAATGGGGAATCTTGACATTTGTCCATCGATTCAGAATTGTCCACATCGAGATGCATCAGAAGAAACATTATTTCCCTTACCCCAACAGCTTGGATGTCCTGTTAGTTCAGGTATTCTTCCAGTGTTGCTCACAGGATCAAGGACTTTTTTCAATCTCAGCTGTTGGGAGTCTGAAGAAACATTTTAAAAATTGGTGTCAGAGTAGAGAGATGGTGAATCTCTGTAGATGTCCCAGTCTGTAGAAATGTCCACAGAATGTCAGTGATGCTAAATGCTCACAAGTCACTTCCAGAGAATCAAGTCTGGAGTTGTTTGAAGCTGTTCAAGTGTGATTAAAGTCTGAGTGGCACATGATTCCCCATCTCCACCATGTTGTGGCTTCTCATCTCTGCCACCATCCTATACGCCTGTTAACACACATGCCAAGTTTTGTTCTAATTTATGTAATTGTATTTCACTATCAAGGAATCACCATCATTAGACTTGCTGCTAATGAACTTCGAGTGAAAACAATTTCTCATGAGCTGTGGATCAATTCTGGTTGTTTGAGCATTGATAGTGGGGCCTAGAAATAAAAAATCTTGCTGATTAATGGATCAAATCCAATTATTTTATGAATGCAAGAGAAAATTGGTTGATTTTTGGTCCCCAGCTTTGAGTCTTTGTACATTTTACTTGCTTTGTTCTGCAACAAAGCAAGTAAATATTTTTCTTTTTTTTATTTTAATTGAGACTGGTTTGAGTTTCCTGTTAGTTGTCTTTGGGTTTGTTTTAAATCCTTTTAAACTGCATGGTTCTAATCAGAATGTGGGTGAATCATAACGGATTGATGTGCTGCTTGGTTTTATTTTTCAGACGTCACCACTTTGATTGCTTTTGTTTGCCTCTTCATTCCAGACGTGATTTAATCTCAAACGCGCTTGCTCTTGAACGTTTTTTTGCCACGAGCTGCAAAATTACTTTGGCTAATTAATTTTCTTTTCACAGTCATCCTCCTCGCATGCAGGAGGAGACCAGGAGCTGGTTTCACGCATGAAGAGCCTGGAGCTGGAGAACCAGACCCTGCACAAAGGTGTTTGCATGTGTTCGATGGAGATTTTCTTTGATTTATCGTCACTTAAGCATGGAAAAAAATGTGCTGCTGTTTCAGAGACATACGTGCAAGTCTGTGATCATTGGGTTGTTTTTGGACTCTTTAGTTGTTTAGTGTCATGGGTTTGGTTTTCTGTTTTAATTTCAGTACCTAAAAATGCATGCACAACAGTTTGTGTAACTGAACTCCAAATATCAATGCTGTATTGCGGACTTAAATTAAAGAGATGAGAAACAGCCAGTATTTTTATTCCATCTTTATCTATGACTAATGTTGAAAAATGGCAGATTGCTAATAAATTCCTTCTGTAAAAATAGGACTTTCTGCTGCCCCTGAGTGATTAAAATAAATACAGATTAAATTGCTCTGTTTTGTTTGTATGTTAGTGGTGGAGCAAATGAGGGCAGCCCTGCAGAAGCTGGAGTCCAGAGTGGCTGTGCTGGAAAAGACTCCTGCACCAACAACTGCACCAGCTGCTGTCCCATGTGCCAAGGTCAGTAATTCAAGTTAACTCTCATTCACTTTGTGAAATTGTTGTACGATGGAGGCAACAGTTTTGTTTTGTTTTTTTTCATTAAACTACAACACTAAAAATCTCTCACTCTCCCACTCTCTTTACATGTCATTTTCTTAAAGCCTGGCTAATACTTTTTATCCCCCGCCGGTCGGAGATCAAAGGGGTCAAAGACCGAAGGGAGATTTGTCATGGGGCGGTCCGTCTGTCCGTCCGTCCCACCTTTGTGAAATCATCTCCTCCTACAGCTTTGTTCCAATTGTTATGAAAGTTGGTACCAGGATTTGATATACACTGATGTGCATATTGCAATTTGGCTCCGATCGGATGATTACCCCCCGCCCCCCCCCCCCCCCCAAGCCAAAGCCAGTTTAGAAAGCCTGGGATCAGACCACCAAGGTCTTTGCCTTTGACCGGCACCTGATCCACACAGCACCGGACCCCCATGGTCCCTCTTGAAGGTGGTGAGCCCACTGGAGGGCGGACCCATGTAACTCCTTCAGGCTGAGCGTGGCCGGGCCCCATGGGCGGAAACCCGGCCACCAGACGCAGTGTTTCCTCTGGCTTAAAGACCTTGGCGCGGTGGCAACATATTTTTCCGGGGGAGGGGGGCAGTAAACATACCGGAATATGTTAATTTTATACTATTTATTTCTTTTTTTATTTAAATTTTACACAGTAATGTTGCATATGGAATTTACCATTTGAAATATTGTACAACCTAGGCTTGAATGTTGGAATATTGGGCCTGTTGGGGTCCCACCCAGACATCCTGTGTTTAGACTTTTTACTGGTGTCGTCCTTCTCTCCTTCCTCTGCTCTCACCTCTCCTGGACCCTCTGCCTGAACACTTTTCTCTCCTTGGCTGCTCTCTTCTGTCTCATCTTGCCCTCTCTGAGCTCTAATTCAGGTTCTTTCTCGGTCTACGGTGGTATACAAACGGGTTTAAAAAAATATCAAGTGTCATGTTTTGTCCTGCAGGATTTTTTTTTTTTTGTCATGGTTTACATAAATGACAAAAATGTATATTTTATTCTAGTTTTTTTTTTTTTCCATTGAGAGAGTAGGGAAGGGAAAGAAACATTCATAACAGTAATGTACTCATATATACTTAAATTATATGATCAGGTGGGTATAGAAACCCGAAATTCTACTCGTGTAAAAGCAGTGCTTTGAAATTAATAATTAAAAGTAGATAACCAAAAATTTCTAGTTAAGGGTACAAAGAGCACCCACTTAAAAACTTGAGTAATGACTTCAGTCTTGAAGGTTTGAGGTTTTTCCCAAAAATTTATAACAATTTTCTTATAGTTTTCTACTTTTCTCTGTAAATCTAAAGTTGAAACCATGTTCCTCAAATTTGTAATTTCCTCTTGTAAAATTGACTTTTCTTGTACATTTGAAACTTTATTATAAATTTGTGGATTCTTTTATGACTAAGTTTTCTCTTTTTTTTTTTTTAATAAAATGACTTTTTTTTTTTTAAATTTGGAACGGACTGTGGTAATTTTTTTTTTTTTTACTTTTTCCTTAGAACAATTTACATTTTTGACCATAATTTTGCAGTTAGAACAGAACAATAATTTAACTCTGATTACAAAGAAAAATATTAATTTATTTCATTAAATACAATTTTATTAACTTAAATGACCAAGGATGCCATTATTTCTGTTAAATTTCTTTATTATAGTGTTTTTTAGAAATCTCACCACCCAGACACCAGGAAAAATCTCCCTCATTTTGAAATCCACATGTTGTCACATTTAGTTTGTCTGAAGGCTGCTGATGGATTAAAGTCATTGACTTCATGAATTTCGGTCATCTTAACTTGCCAGGTACATAAAGGGGGACATAACTTAATACTGTAGTGGCTGGTGAAATATATCCTCAGCAATTCATCAGCTCCCCTGCCTTTCCCTTCATATGAAGCCAGCTGCATATGAATTCTAACCACATCTTAGTTAAGGGACTCTTCCATCATTGCTCCCGTTTCCAGCGGGTTAAAACCATGATAAACGCCACTGCTTACATTTTCTGATGTTGTGGGGGGGGTTTTTTCCCCTCCATGTTTCAAGTACTTAAATAAACTTATGTTTCTCTCGGAGAGTCACACTAGCGAGACACTCTGCCTGGTGACTGACTGGAAAGCTCGCGTGGGCGGGGCGCTTCTAAACTCCGCAAATGAGGGTCACGTGCGTTCATGTGCGCGCTTGCGGAAAGTCATTGCTTCATATATTTTTCTTAAATTTATATCTCATAAGCACAGCAGAAATTTTTCTGGTGCGGCAGGCCGCCACCCAGAAATGTTAGCAGAGGAAACCCTGAGACGCTAGCCATCAAGCCCCTCCCCCAGGCCTGACTCCAGGGTGGGGCCCCAGTAACTCCATACTGGGCGGTGTACACTGAATCCTTGTTCTAGTATTCATCACGAGTCTGTTGGATCATTCTTAGTCTGGCCCTTCACCCAGGACCACTTTGTCTTGGGTGACCCGACCAGAGGCAAATTGCCCCAGACAACATAGCTCCTGGGATCACTAGGGCATGCAAACTCCCCACCACGATAAGGTGACGATCCATGAGGGGCATGGATTTTCAGGACTCGGTGAATATCTCCCAGCTGGTCTGGGAACGAACGCCTTGGTATCCTCTCTGAAGAGCTGGAGCAGGTGGCAGGGGAAAGGGGAAGTCTGGGCTTCTCTGCTTGAACTGCTGCCTCCCTGACCCGGACCTCCGGAAAAGCGGTAGAAGATGGATGGACGGATGATTTTTTTTTTGTATGAGTTTTGTGGCAAAAGGTCTGTCAAGGTTGGCATTCCCTATGCCCTATTATACTATAGAATGAGTAAAATTAGGGTCACCAGGACTATGGGTTTGGGGTCAAAGGTCAGGGTTAGCATTCCTTAGGCCCATTACTATACAAGAAAAGCTAGGGTCTCCAAACATAAGATAAGCCTTTATTAGTCCCACAATGGGGAAATTACAGGATTGCAACAGCACAGGGATAGCAACACTCAGAGCAACAATCGGAAGACAAGAAAAAACAAGAACAGCGAATATACATACTGTATGTACATATAAATATATAAACACACAGTGCGGAGCATTGTAGCTAGATGGAATGAACAGCATAACCGTCTACCTAGTTATCCTACATGGTATGATTATGTACCCATACATATTGTCACCCTCCGTAACGACCGGTATTTTCCTAGTTGTATACCAGAGGGGACCATTGTGTAAGTCTTTTGCGTCTTTTGCATTCAGTACTATTAGGTTGTCACGTTTTTTTGCTATCTCTGC
The DNA here is from genome assembly GCA_020510985.1 of Pholidichthys leucotaenia. NCBI lineage: Eukaryota > Metazoa > Chordata > Actinopteri > Cichliformes > Pholidichthyidae > Pholidichthys > Pholidichthys leucotaenia. The sequence continues at coordinate 238,418,046 of CM035846.1, forward strand.
GAGCAGCCCTGCTTAGGTTATACAGTCTGACAGCCGTAGGTAGGAAGAACCTGCGAAACCTCTCGGTTGCACACCTAGGATGATGTAGTCTGCTGCTAAATGAGCTCCTCAGTGCGTTCAATATGTCCTGCATAGGGTGGGACTCGACTCCAGCAGAGATGACAGTTTAGCCACCATCCTTCTCTCTCTCTCATCTCCTCCACTGGGTCAAGGTGTTGCCCCAGGATAGAGCTAGCTTTCTTGATCAGTTTGTTCAATCTTTTCTTATCGGCTGCTGTAACGCCACTGCCCCAGCAGACCACTCCAAAAGTGATGGCTGATGCCACCACCGTGTCGTAGAATGTCTTCAGCAGCGCCCCTTGTACACCAAAAGACCTGAGTCTCCTCAGTAGGAACAGCCTGCACTGTCCCTTCTTGTAGAGTGCGTCAGTATTGTGTGACCAGTCTAGTTTATTGTTCAGATGAACACCCAGGTACTTGTAGGATGTCACCATCTCAATGTCAGTTCCCTGTATATTTACTGGTGCTGTGAGGAGTTGTCCTTGCCTGCGGCAGTCCACCACCAGCTCCTTAGTTTTCCTCGTGTTGATCTGGAGGCAGTTCCGATGGCACCAGTCCACGAAGTCCTGGATAAGTCCTCTGTACTCAGCTTCATCTCCGTTGGAGATGAGGCCAACAATCGCAGAGTCGTCAGAGAACTTCTGTAGATGGCAGTGTGTTGTGTTGTGAGAAGTCTGCAGTATAAAGGGTGAACAGGAAGGGAGCCAAAACCGTTCCCTGGGGGGCCCCCGTGCTACTGATGATCGTGTCGGACACACAGTCCCAGGTTCTCACAAACTGTGGCCGGTTAGTGAGGTAGTCCAGGATCCATGATGACAGGTGCTGGTCCACCCCTGCGCACAGCAGCTTGTCCTTCAGGATCATCGGTTGGATGGTGTTGAAAGCACTGGAGAAGTCAAAGAACATGATCCTCACCGCATTCCCGGGCTTCTCCAGGTGGGACAGAGAACGGTGAAGGAGGAAGATCACTGCATCCTCCACCCCAATGCCATGCTGGTAGGCGAACTGGAGTGGATCCATCGCTGGTCCCACCAGGGGACAGAGGTGAGCAAGGAGCAGTCTCTCCAGGGTCTTCATCATGTGGGACGTCAGGGCCACTGGTCTGTAGCTGTTCAGATCTTTGGGGTGGGAAGTCTTTGGTACAGGTACCACACAAGATGTTTTCCACAACTGTGGTACCCTCCCCAGCTTCAGGCTCAGGTTGAAGATGTGCTTCACAATCCCACACAGCTGGTCTGCACAGGACTTGAGGAGCTTTGCACTGATGCCGTCTGGTCCCGACGCCTTCCTCGCCTTGATCTTCCTCACCTGGGTCTTAGTGAGGGTCATGTTGGGGGGCTGTGTGTTGGGAGTGGGGGGGTGATGGTGGAGTGGGGTGTGGGCAGCAGGACTCGACGTCTTCAGAGGCAGCAGTGGTTGTTGTGCAGTCACCAGTGTGGAGGAACGGAATAAGTGCAGGCGGACACAGCAAGCTGAAGGTTAAGGGTGCTTTATTCCTCCATCACGGGGCTCAGCCAGCGCTGTGGCAGCGCGCTGTGAGTGAGCCCTGAGACATCATCAGTGCGTTCTGAATGCGTTTCTAGTGAGCTTTGAGTGAGCACATTTATTCCAGCGAGAGAGAATGCATGGGACATTGACATAACAGTCAAAGAGCGCATGTAACATTTACATAAGAGTCACACATATCAATAGCTTGATTACTGGCGCCGGAATTCCTCTTTGCTCCGGGGCTGTAGGACAAAAGAGAATGCAAGGCACATTTACATATTGATATCAGTCCATACATGTCATTGTTCTGTTTCCTGCTCAAGCTGAGTGCTCTGTCTGTCCAAGTAGATTGTGGTGGGTCACCCCCCCCCCCCCCCCCGAGCGCTCAGCAGGGGAACGAGACGGCGATCGGCCGGCTTTGGAAGCGAGGTGCGGGAAAAGCTCGAGGTGGAGGGGGGTGGGAGTAAGCAAGTGCCGGCCCGGGACGGCAAAGTTGTCCGGGCTGCGCAAAAATTGCATGTGGATCCGCGATGGTGAGGGACTTTCCTGTTAAATGTGGCGGAGATCCACAGCGGCTGTGAGAAGGTTACACAGGTTGACCTTGGGATCCTCCCCTTCAAGAATGGGCTGTGTATAGCTTTTTTTTGTTGTTGTTGTATATTCATGATTTGGTTCTGCCCCACTAATTATATGGATTAGTTGAAAACTGCTGTTCTTCAGTGACATATTGGGATCTTCACAAAAGGAAAAAAGAGGTGGGGAATAATGAACTTGCCTCAGAATGCTCTTTTTTTTTATCTTTATACAATTTGGTTGTGGTGCTGCTGGTCTTTTGCTAAAAAATGGGCTTGTGTACATATTAGGGATGTTAATGATTAACTGAGTTTTGATTAACTGTCTAAGAATTTAGTCCACTAAAGTTGTCAGTTAATTGATAACTCGGCAGTCCTTTACAATGGGAGCTTATTCTATGAAATATAGTGGTGTCGCCATCCAGGTGGGGATGCACGCGGTCACCAACTGCCGCATTTCAACCAAAAAAGAAGACACTAAGCCCCGAGAGCACATGTGTTGTGCAGAGTGAAAAAATTTGCCTTTCCGGGTTACATCGAAGCGTCTCGGGACCACAACAAGTTTTAATAGTACGCGAGCTTGAAGGTCCACCTGCTTCAAATTAACATAGCAGAGAAACTGACTGGAACAAAGAGACTACACGAGTGCAAAAACCCATCCCTGCCTTCAACTTGCCACCAGATGGGAAAGCAGTTCAGACTCAAGTTAAGAATTTAACTTGCATCCCTAGTATATATTGTTGGTTTTTCAAAGACCACACCGGTAGAGCTGACAATAATGCAAATGTCAGATTTCCAGACTTGTTCAGTGGATATAAAAAGTCTACATACCCCTGTTCAAATGCCAGGTTTTTGTGATGTAAAAAAATGAGGCCACCAGCAACACTGAAGGAGCTGCAGGAATTTCTTGGAAGTTCTTTTGTACCCTTCTCCTGACTGATACCTTTGAACAATGAAATCCCTCTGATGCTTTAGAAGCTCTCTGCAGACCATGACTTGTGCTGTAAGATGTGACTACAAAAATGTCAGGAAAAGCCTACTAAAACAGCTGAACTTTATTTGGGGTTAATCAGAGGCACTTTAAATGGTGGCAGGTGTATGCCGATTCCATTTAACACAAATTTGAATGTGATTGGTTAATTTTGAACATAGCCACATCCCCAGTTATTACAGGGTGTGCATATTTATGCAACCAGGTTATTGTTTTTTGTTTTTCTCCTTAAAAGATTTGTTTTTCAATTGGGTTGTACAGGTTATAAGTCACATTAATGGTGGAAAAAGTTTTGAAATGATTTATCTTGGTCTCACTTTCTTACATCACAAAAACTTGGCATTTGATGTCCACTGTATGTGTCCTGCCCCCTCACCCATGAGGTTCAAGTCAGCTTTATTTATATAGTGCCATATCACAACAAAAGTCATCTCATAGCACTACCAAATGCAGGGAAAACCCCACAATTGCAGAAAGACCCAGCAATCAGACAATCCCCTGTGAGCAAGCACATAGCGACGGTGGACAGGAAAAACTCCCATTTAACAGGAAGAAACCTCTAGCAGAACCAGGCTCAGGGAGGGGCAGTCACCTGCTGCGACTAGCTGGGGGTGAGGGGATAGAGAGAATGAAGAGAACACACATAAAGAACATGAACGGTGAGAAGCCAAGTACATTATTGGAGGTCAACAGGCAGTCTGAATCTATTAACAGCAAAACAAAAGGGGGGTTAAGAGACACAAGATCTCTCCCTAATCGTAGGCTATATTGAAGAGGAAGGATTTTACCCTGTTCTTAAAAACAGAGATCGAGTCTGACTCCTGGAAACAGAGTGGTAACTCCTTCCACAGAGAAGGAGCTTGACAGCAGAAGGCTCTGCCTCCCATTGTACTTTTGGAGATTCTGGGTATTGCATGTAATCCAGCATTTTGGGAGCGTAGTGTTCTGTTAGGATGATAGGGTAATATCAGATCTCTTATATATAAGGGGGCCTGATTATTAAGAGCTTTGTAAGTGAGAAGGATTTTAAACTTAATTCTAAACTCTGTGGGAAGCCAGTGAAGGGAGGCCAGAACTGGAGAGAGATGATCTCTTTCTAGAACCAGTTAAAACTCTTGCAGCAGCATTTTGGATCAACTGAAGACTTTTTAAGGATATTTTAGGACAACCTGATAACAAGTTGCAGTAATCTAATCTAGAGCTGACAAAAGGCATGGATCAGTTTCTCAGCATCATTCAGAGACGAGATGCTCCTAATCTTGGCAATATTGCGCAGATGATAGAAGGCAGTCTTAGAAACAAATTTAATATGTGAATTAAAGAACAGATCTTGATCAAAAATAACTCCAAGGTTCCTCACAGAACTATTCAGAGTGAGAGTAGCGGAATCCAAATTAAGAGTATGATTTGGAAAGGAATTTCTCAGGTTTTTTGGACCAACAAGAATGACTTCAGTCTTATCTGGGTTTAATAGCAGAAAATTACAAGTCATCCAGGCTTTGATTTCCTTAAGACAGGCATTTAACTTGGCTAATTGATTACAATCATCGGACTTCATTGACAGGTATAATTGTGTCTGCGTAACAATGAAAATGTGTACAGTGCTTTCTATTGATATTGCCTAATGGAAGCATATATAAACTAAAAACAGTAGGGCCTAACACAGATCCCCGTGGAACTCCGTGACTGAGCTTAAGAGTTGGAAGAAAACTCATCATTGAGGTGAACAATCTTAAGTCTATCGGACAAATAAGATCTAAACCACTGCAGCGAAGTTCCATTTAGGCCAACATAGTGTTCTAATCTATCAAGTAAAATGTCATGATCGATGGTATCAAAGGCTGCACAAAGATCTACTGCAAAAGGACAAGTACAGAAACAAGTCCATTATCAGATGCAATAAGGAGGTCATTAATGACCTTCACTAAGGCTGTTTCAGTGCTGTGATGAACTCTGAACCTAGATTGAAACTGTTCAAATAAACCATTACCCTGCAAGTGGTCAAACAGTTGCGTAGCAACAACTTTTTAAGATTTTTGAAATGAAAGGCAGATTAGAGATTGGTCGATAGTTAGCCAAAACTCCTGGGTCAAGCGTTGGCTTTTTGAGTAAGGGTTTAATTACAGCAATTTTAAAAGCCTGTGGTACATAACTCAAAGTTAAAGAAGAATTAATTATATGAAGAATACGGCTACCAATAATTGGGAAGACTATTTTTTTTAAATAACCTGGTAGGAATAGGGTCTAAAAGACAGGATGAAGGCTTAGATGAGATTATTTTATCTAACTCTAAAAGGTCAATTGGAGTAAACTTAACTAAACAGATATCAATTGAAGGAGTTATAGTAGTTGCTGTACTTAAGTTTACAGTGGGAAGAATCTGATTGATTTTATCTCTAATAGATAAAATTTTATGATTGAAAAAGTTCAAAAAGTCCTGACTAGAAAGCTCAAGGGGGATGCGAGGATTGACCGAGTCCTGGCTCTTTGTCAGCCTGGCTATAGTGTTGAAAAGAAACCTGGGATTATTCTTATTCTCTTCTATTAATGCAGAGTAATAACTTGTTCTAGCTTTTCTAAGATTTTTTTATAAATTGAGAGGATTTCTCCACGCTAAATAGAATTCATGTAAATTAGTAGAATGCCATCTTCTTTCTAGTTGACGAGTCTTCTGTTTTAAGCTACGAGTTTCTGTGTTAAACCAAGGGGGTAGAAATCTCTGGTTAGACTTTTTTTTTTTTTTTTTTTTTTTTTAAGGGGCCACCAAATCTAGAGTCTGATGCAGAGAGGCTGTAACACTGTCTACCATGCTATCAATTACGGAAAGAGCAGGCTGTCCATTTTTTTATTTCCGTTGTGTTGACCCAAGGTATAGAGGAGACAATCTGCAAAAATTTGGTAACGTCATCTGAAAGACATCTGCTGTAGTAATATTTTTCTTTAGGAGTCAAATAATCAGAAATAGTGAAATTAAAGGTTAACAGACAATGGTCTGACAGTACTGGATTATGAAGAGACACTACCAGATTTTCTGTTCCTATACCATAAGTCAGAACAAGGTCCAATGTGTGGTGGAGATAATGGGTAGAATTTTCTACTTTCTGGGAAAACCCCATTGGGTCTGAAATTGAATTGAATGCCTTATTAAGACAGTCACTATCCACATCAACATGTATATTAAAATCCCCTACAATAATTATTCTATCTGATTTCAGCACTAAATCAGCTAAAAATTCGGTGAATTTGGATAAAAACTCTTGAGTAGGCCGAGGGAGGACGGTAAACCATGGCAAAGAAAATTGGGTTCAAGCCAAGATAGCCAACATGCCCCACACTGAGGACCAGGCCCTCAAAGGAATTAAAACATGATTTTTGCTTTACATTAACTAGTAATTTAGAATTTGGGGGGGGGGGGGGGATTTGCTGCTACTCCACCTCCACGACCAGAACTTCTGGGATTATGATAGTTTAGATAACCAGAGGGAGTTGATTCATTCAAACCAGCATAATCATCTTGCCCTAACCAAGTCTCTGTAAGGGATATTAAATTGATCTGCTGATCAATTCATAGATCATGAACTAGTAGAGACTTGGGAGTTGGAGACCTAATATTTAATAAACCGCATTTAATTTTTAAATTATGAGGAGGAACAGAGGCCAAATTATTAAATTTAGAAACTTTAGGTTTGATTTGAGTTTTACCAACATTTTGTTTAATCACTTTGGGATGTTTATGCATTATATTTTTATTCACTTTGGGGGGAGTAGACAAAGGTTCTCTAAGGGAGAAGACGGGGGCAAAGTTGGGTGGTGGTGGATGATGAGGAGCTGCAGAAAGACGTGTATTTATCAAGTTGTGTTGTATTTGTCTTGGGTTATAATATTTTGGGTAACGGGAGACGCACACAATCTCTGTAGGATTATAAATTGAAGACTGATCCAAACAGTGAGGATTATTTGGATTAATGGGATTAATATGAGAAGTGGAAACAAAAAGGGCTGGTTGGCAGATCCAGGAACTTCGGAGTGAGTTAACGCACCAAATCCCAGTCACTGTACTAAAAAAACGCTCAATGGAATAGCACAGATTGTTCCTTAAAACACGTGCACCAAGTTTATTTGGATGGATGCCATGAGGCCTCATAAGTGATGGGCGGTTCCAAAACGGGTTGAAATTGTCAACAAAACCAATGTTAAAAGAAGGACATGTAGAACACAACCAAGTATTAAGACTGAGAGTTCTGCTAAAATAATTGCAACCTCGTCTGAAAGGTGCCAAAGGCCCAGAGATAAATGCACGTCTGCCACAGTTCATAAGAGTGGACAGAAGGCTCCTGAAGTCACTCTTTAAGATCTCCGATGCTTCATCTGGGATGTTGTATCCAACACGTACAATGACAGTTTTAGCGTGGGGGTATTCATTTAATAGGTCAGGGGTAAGAGCCTCAATGTCAGACACTCTAGCCCCAGGAAAAAATTTAGTGACACAGTACTTCCTTCCGACGTTCCTCATAATTTTGAGTCACCAGTTACCAGCATCGTCTGGGGGGCTTTGTCGGTGGTTTCTGAAGTGGTGAATAATTTTGTCGATGTTGTTGTTGTAATGGTGGAATGATGCGCTCTCTTCTTTTTGGAGCTGGTGTGTAATTTGGCACACCTAAAGTAGTCTTAATCGGGGTTTGCGGGTTTGAGCGGCCGCTGAAGGAGAGGGAGGAGGAGGAGGGGCGGCCACGGGTGGACGGCCAGCATCCAGGTGGGGAAAATCCAGAGAAAGGATGTAAAATCTATTTTCCAAAAGCAAGGGAAGAGAAGAGGTGCGGCCCTGTCTGGTCGATCGATGATGATTGCTAGCTGGTCCAACCATGGTCCAGGGCGCACATTGAGGATGAGAAGAATCAACCGGGGCTTTGGGTTTAGCCCCGAGTCGAAGCCAGTGTCTGTTGCTGTGGTCCTGGGCGTCTGAAGAAACCGGAGCAGGGGTGGAAGTAGACGGAGATGCACTGAACTCACCCAGGTAAGTAGCTGTCTCTGCCAGCTGCGAGTCGGTTGCCGGGGCCGTTGTTCGCCCGAGAATTATGGTGTCAAGGTGGTCTTCAGCCTCCCAAATCTTAGAGGTTGGAGAGTCTCACTTCCAACTCAGAAACCTTCCTAAGGAGGGACACGCAGCTGACACACGTCGGGGATGGAGCCATGACGTTCCAGGCGATGGGTGGATAGCCAGCCAGCCAAAAACGGCTAAAAACAGGTTGGCTAAAAACGGCTAAAAAGGCTTAAAAACAGGTTAGCAGGTTAGCCTAGCCCAGTAAAACAGCCCAGCCCGAGAGTCCGAGGCTACATCGGGCTTTTCTGCTAGGCCAATACTAAGCTAACGCCAAGCAAAAACTAATATCAGCAAAAAGAGATGCACACGTGGACAAAATTGTTGGTACCCCTCTATTAATGAAAGGAAAACCGACAATGGTCACAGAAATAACTTGAATCTGACAAAAGTGGTAATAAATAAAAAAATTATATGAAAATCAGATGGTGCTTTTGAATTGTGGTTCAACAGAATTAATTTAAAAAAAAAAAATCATGAAACAGGCCTGGACAAAAATGATGGTACCCTTTGCACAACCTTTTGAGGCAATCAAACAATTTCTGTAACTGTCAGTGAGACTTCTGCACCTCTCAGCAGGTATTTTGGCCCACTCCTCATGAGCAAACTGCTCCAGTTGTCTCAGGTTTGAAGGGTGCCTTCTCCTGACGGCATGTTTCAGCTCCTTCCACAGATGTTCAATAGGATTTAGATCAGGGTTCATAGAAGGCCACTTTAGAATAGTCCAATGTTTCGCTCTTAGCCATTCTTGGGTGTTTTGGGTCATTATCCTGTTGCAAGACCCATGACCTGCGACTGAGACCAAGCTGTCTGACACTGGGCAGCACATTTCTCTCTAGAATACCTTGATAGTCTTGAGATTTCATTGTACCCTGCACAGATTCAAGACACCCTGTGCCAGATGCAGCAAAGCAGCCCCAGAACATAACAGAACCTCCTCCACTGTCCCCACTGTCACGGTAGGGACAGTGTTCTTTTCTTGGCATGCTTCATTTTTTCGTCTGTGAACATAGAGCTGATGTGCCTTGCCAAAAAGTTCCAGTTTTGTCTTGTCTGTCCATAGGACACTCTCCCAGAAGCTTTGTGGCTTGTCAACATGCAGTTTGGCAAATTCCAGTCTGGCTTTTTTATGATTTTTCAACAGTGGTGTCCTCCTTGGTCGTCTCCCATGAAGTCCACTTTGGCTCAAACAACAACGGATGGTGCGATCTGACACTGATGTACCTTGACCTTGGAGTTCACCATGAATGTGTTTAGAGGTTGTTCTGGGCTCTTTTGTTACCATTCGCATTATCCATCTCCTCCTGTGGCCACGTCCAGGGAGGTTGGCTTCAATGGATCTTAAATTTCTGAATAATATGTGCAACTGTAGTCACAGGAACATCAAGCTGCTTGGAGATGGTCTTATAGCCTTTACCTTTAACATGCTTGTCTATAATTTTCTTTCTAATCTCCTGAGACAACTCTCTCCTTTGCTTCCTCTGCTGTTTGGTGACATGGTGTTTACCACACTAAACATGGACCACAGTGAGTACTTGTCACCCTTTAAATAGGCCGACTGACTGATTACAAGTTTGTAGACACCTGTGATGTTGGAGGACACATCTTGGTTGAACATGTCCCTATGGTCACATTATTTTCAAGCTTTTCTAGGGGTACCATCATTTTTGTCCAGGCCTGTTTCATGAGTTTGTTTTTAAAGTAATTCTGTTGAACCATAATTCAAAAGCATTGTCTGATTTTCATTGGTTAATTTTCATAGAATTTTTATTTATTACCACTTTTGTCAGATTCAAGTTATTTCTGTCACCATTGTGGGTTTTCCTTTCATTAACAGAGGGGTACCAACAATTTTGTCCATGGCTGTAAAAAAATTAAAAATGAAATCATTAAAAACAAAAGCGGACAAGATAACTCTTTGACAAGACGTTAACAGACGCCAGTTAACTGCATGAGGTCACTGGTCCTACAAGCCCAGACCAGCTTTGTACTGTGAATTTTAAAAAAGACCCTGTACCAGTTTCTCAGGTGGAGCATACGTGTTTCTGGAGTGGAAATGGTAAATGGCGTTGACTTGTATAGAGCTTTTTCTCATCTCTAGATGACCAAAGCGCTTTACAGATCCTGCTATCCACCCATTCACACACTGATGGCAGCAGAGCTGTCATGCACCAGTGCTGGCCTGACCCACCAGGAGCAACTTGGGGGTTCAGTATCTTGCTCAAGGACACTTTGACATGCTGACTGCAGACAGAGCGGAAATTGAACCCCTGACCCTCCGATCAGTAATCGGCCACACTACACCTACGCCACAGCTGCCCCAATGTAGAGTGGTGGTCAGAGTGGCTCATTCACCATCACTGGCCCGTTGGTATGTAGAGCAAAATGAAATAAGGAAAAATGTGCCGTCACTTAAAGGAAAATGTTGTTGCCCATCGTCAAGGCTGTGAAATTACAAAAATTAAAAATTCTTGCATTCTAGTCTTGACATGATGTGATTGTGAGCCACTGCAACACCCCACAACATAGTTTGTGGATTATGTTCCACAACACGTCTTATCATAATCGCATTAAATACTGTCTCTCCACAGTGACAAAATTGGTTCATTATCTGGATGCGTCTGTGTAGTGTCAACTGTGCATGAACCGAATTCCACTTGGATGTCTGGCTTTGTTCATCACTTTGAAAAACAGTTGGCATTTTAATGCTGGAAGGTTAAATAATTTCAACTTTACTGTCCAGGCTGCTCCAACTCAGGCTGCCCCAGTCAAGCAGGAGAAGGCAGAAAATGGAAATGCTGATGACGACGATGACATTGACTTGTTTGGCAGTGACGATGAAGACGAAGAGGCAGAGCGCATTAAGCAGGAGCGTTTGGAAGCCTATGCAGCCAAGAAAGCCAAGAAACCTACCCTTATCGCCAAGTCCTCTATCCTGTTGGATGTAAAGCCTGTACGTATGAGAAGCCGGGATTTCTACATTAGTTTGGATAATTGCTAAATATTTATTGATGGAAAGTAAGCTTTTGAATAGCACAGTGCAGCAATGTAATTTGTAAATAAACTAAATTCTGGCACGGTGGCGGAGTGGTTAGCACTGCGGCAGCACAGCAACTCACCCTTGGCCGGGGGATCCTGGGTTCGATCCCAGCCCCCGACCAACAGTGATCTGTGTGGAGTTTGCATGTTCTCCCCGTGTCTGCGTGGGTTTACTCCGGGATTTCTCCGATTTCCTCCCACATGCCAAAAACATGCAAGTTAGGTTAATTGGCATCAAACTGGGGATTCTAAATTGTCCTTAGGTATGACTGTGAGAGTGAATGGTTGTCTGTCTCTGTGTTGGCCCTGCGATGGACTGGCGATCTGTCCAGGGTGTATTCTGCCTCTCGCCCAAAAAGATGCTGGGATAGGCTGCAGCCCCCTCGCAACCCGAAAAGGATTAAGTGGAAGAAGATGGATGAATGAATGAATGAAGTTTTTGCACAAAATTTGACTTGTGAATGCTTGTAGTGAATACACTGTCATGAAATCAGCACATTAGTACATTTTGCTCTAAATACATTGATGGTATGTTGATGTAAATGTTTTATTGGCCTGATGCTTTATATCACTCTTGTTCCTTGGATCTCAGTGGGATGATGAGACAGACATGGCAAAGCTGGAGGAGTGCGTGCGCTCGGTGCAGATGGACGGGCTCCTGTGGGGTGCTTCAAAGCTTGTACCAGTCGGCTATGGCATTAAGAAACTGCAGATCAACTGTGTGGTCGAAGATGACAAAGTTGGCACTGACATCTTGGAAGAGGAGATCACCAAATTTGAGGATTATGTAAGTGATGGCTGTTGGTAATGTTTTGATAACTTTGACTGGAAAACTTTATAGCAGGGGTGACAAACTCATTCCATGGAGGGCCAAGAGCCTGCGTGTTTTACTTCTACCCAGTGTCTTCAGCAGGTGTTTTCACTGATCAGCAATCAGTGGGAAGAAATTCAGCGAAATCACCAGTTGAAGACACTGGGCGGAGGTAAAACCTGCAGGGTATTGGCCCATGGAATGAGTTTGACACTGCTTGATAGTATCTCCCCTCAGCTTCACTTCAAATGATCAGCCCATAGCAAAGTGATGCCAAGTTTTCAGATTGAACAGGTGCCTGCTGAGCTTTGAAATGACATTCGTGCCTTCAGCCCAACACAGTGGAGATGAACTGAATTTCAGATGTGGTGTTCAGTGCTGAAGTGTTATGAAAGTCACCTTTGCTGAATTGGTGTGATTCATGACATTAATATAGACAAAAAAATATAGTCAGTTTAAATATTGTTTAATCATGGATGTACGTTATGATGTGGTCATTTCAGTATAAAAGCAATAGTTTTTAAATCTCAAAATTCAAGTCTGAATAAAGAGACTAAGTCACGCCCCTTCTACTTCCGCACATGGGACCTTAAATCGGAAAAAAATCATTGAAACGGATGGCAAGAGCAAAATTTTTGATCCAGATTTTGCCACAAGTTACACACGTTTGTCAATTTATAAGATAATTTTCCACTTGAATAATGATGTCGGTTGTTTAAAGTGTCTGTGACATGATGTAGGAACTATGGATCAATATTCAGTATGAATTTATCTTCAGTCATCCACATAGTTGGTTCTGTTGACTTCGAACACTAAATAAGTGGAAAAATATTTCTATGAATTCAAATTGAGCGCCGTATTGCACTAACGCGATATCCTGAGACGCACCTCATTTCCAGATATGACGTCATGAGGAGAGTTTGCTCTCAGCTGATCCGTGTGCTGTCAATGTAAACAAGCTGTTTAGCTTCTATATCAGCGAAGAAATGCCGAAACGTTGCATGGTGGCTGTGTGTTCTAATTGCTCCAGTGAACGTATAAGCCTGTTCCCATTCCCAAAAGATTCAGATCTTCTTAAAAAATGGGCGAAGCGAGTACAGAGAACAAGGGGCAAATGGCAACCAACACCATCTTCTGTAGCGATCATTTCACTGCAGACAGTTTTGAGGGAGCACCTGCTATACAGTGATCTTTAGGCTTGAAAGTTGGTTACAAACGGGTTATAAAACAAGCTGCCATACCTACGGTTTTCAAACAAAAACCCACAGCTCAAGACGCTATCAACATTTGAAAACGGCGCAGAGAAGCAAGTGTCAAAACTCGCCCGGAAAAGTTTGTGTAATTGATTTCTCCCCCCACATAATGCGATCATGATTTTATATTTTTTCCGCCAAAACTAAAATCCTTCCCTATGAATTTTGAAGCCGAGTGTTGACTTTACTTTTTTCAGTTTTCATAAATCTCATTGCCTACCGAAACTGAGTATCTGAGCATTTTTTTTTTTTTTTTTAATTTCCCCGACCACCCGATCGGGGAATTATTTTTTTCCACAATATTTTTTTATTGAACCTTTTTTTACAAACATGGCACAAACAATCAGACACTAAAACAAAAGTAATTTAAAAATTAAAAAGAATAACAAAAAAAAAAAGTGTAATAAAAACAACAGCCCGATCGGGGAAATTTAAAAAAATTTAAAAAAAAAAAGCCAAAATTTCTGTAAACCAAGTAATTAAAGAACAATCACCTTGTGTGGGAGGGAAAAAATCAATTACACAAACTCTTTTCTGGGCGAGTTTTGACACTGTTGCTTCACTGTGCTGTTTTGATATGGGCGATCGTCCATATCGCTGCGTAACAATCGTCCATATCTCTGTGTTGTTTTGATATAGGTGATCACCCATATCAAAACAGCACAGAGAAGCAAGTGTGAAAACTCGCCCAGAAAAGAGTTTGCGTAATGGATATTTTTTTTTCCACATAAAGCGATCGTGATTTTGTATTTTTTCCACCCAAAGTAAAATCCTCCCCTATGAATTTTGAAGCAAATTGTTGACTTTACTCCAATTGGAACAACTTGGTGTTAACAAAATGTCATATTTTTTTCAGTTTTTATTTTTATAAATCTCATTGCCTACCGAAACTGAATATCTGAGCATTTTTTAAAAATTTCCCTGACCACCCGATCGGGGAAATTTAGATCTATCTGTATATTACCATTCAATGTTTTGGAGCCGACCGATGTCCATCTCTAACCCTTCACCGTCGGACCCTTCATCCTCTGAAACGTGCGGGTCCTCGTCGCTTCCTGAATGATATGGTTCAAATAAATAGGGTTGCAGTCCTTTGTTAGAACCAACTTGCTCTTCTTCATCACTCGATCCTGCTTCTTCCTCAAAACTAGCGACAAATTGCTGAAATCTTCACTGAAATCGCACAGCTTTCTCCGTTTCAGTGTACTCAGCCATCCTTGTTTACATCTTTGGTTCACCTCATTACATCACAAAATGGCAGCAGCGTTTGACCCAATTTTGACAAACGAACATTACAATCATCTGCATCATGATGTAATTTATGGTAGTATATGGAAACAATTTTATTGAATTTTTTTGTCTACACATAATAAAAACACAGTTCTTCTTTCTGATGTCTTGGTTGAATTGAATCGGTGAATTCAAAAAGGGCCCAAGTCCACACTTTTTCAAAGGGGGCTTGTGCCCTTTTTGAATTCACCGATTCAATTATGTCACGGACTCTTTAACTGATAAGGTATAAGGATATGAAAATACACTACTCACAAAAACTTAGGGATATTTGGCTTTCGGGTGAAGTTTCAGGATGCCCCTAAAATGCCCTATAACCTTGACAGGTGAACTTAATTTGACCTTCTCTAAACTTCTGAATGCACATGTCCAACTGCTCAATGTTTCAATACTCTTTGCATACAGTAACTTGCTTTTCTCTAACAAGGTGCTTAACGGCAAAATTCACAACAGGTGTTTGATTCATGAATCGACCAATAAGTTTTTTGGTTCAATTAGAATTGGTATTTAAGCAGTCCTCTTCATCATGCTGTTCACATTTTGATATGAGACTAAGACGACTCCAAACAATTGATCAACAGTACCTTGCCATTGCAAGGTTTCAAACAGGATGTGCTCAGAGGGAAGTGGCCACTGAGCTTAGAGTGCCACAGAGTGTCATCAGCAGGTTGTAACAGAGACTGGAAGAGTCACAGAAAGGCATAGAAGTGGATGTCCTTTAGCCACATCCCACATTGATGAGCGCTTCATTGTGAACAGTGCCCTGCGGAACCGGATGATGAATACAATAAGTCAACTTGTGAACAGCATGAGACATCGTTGTCAAGCTGTAATTGATGTTCAAGGGCACATGACAAGTTATTGAGACAGACTTTTTTTTTGTTGTTGTTGTTGTTGTTGTGGTATACCCACCACTGTTGTTGGCTTTTGTTTCAATAAATTGTTTGAGATGAGGAAGTTATCATTGCATGCTTCTGCTTAAATGCCCTACTTTCATGATATTAAATCACTGTAGCGTGAACTTTCACATTTTCTATAAATTTCACCCGAAAGCCAAATATCCCTAACTTTTTGTGAGTAGTGTATGTAAATTAAGACTACAAACACAGAGGCATGTACCTGACATCACGTGTTCAAAGCACGCCCAGGGTGAAGTAACTGTCCTCTGGATCAGCTCCAGTTCTCAAAATACAAAACAATACCTTTGTGTTTTTCTCTTCTTTGGATCCTTGTTTCATCGGTCAGGAAAAAGGTGGTGAGGTTTTAGTAATCTCCCGCCATGATCGTGTTTACTGATGTGGGATGATGGGAGAGGTTTTCCGCTAATTGTTTTTATTCATCCATCTTCTACCGCGTAATCCTTTTCGGGTCACGGGGGGAGCCTATCCCGGCATCTTTGGGCAAGAGGCAGGGTATACCCTGGACAGATCGCCAATCCATTGCAGGGGCAACACAGACAACCATTCACTCACATTCATGCCTAAGGACAATTTAGAATCCCCAGTTGATGCCACTTAACCTCACATGCATGTCTTTGGCCTGTGGGAGGAAACCGGAGTACCCGAAGTAAACCCACAGACACGAGGAGACATGCAAACTCCACAGAAAGGTCAGCGATGATCAGGGTGTGGGATCGAACCCATGATGGCCAGGGGTGGAATTGATCCCATGACCTTCTTGCTGTGCTGCCACAGTGCTAACCACTGTGCCACCATGCTGCCTAATAGTTTTTACAGAAATTAAATATTACTCTATTATGACAACCGACAACTTTAATTATATGGAAAATTCTTATAAATTGACATTTGTGTAACTCATGGCAAAAGCTGATCAGGATCAAAAGAATTTTGCTCTTACCATTCATTTCAGTGGAGAATGTTTCAGATTTAAGGTCCCATTGCAGAAGTAGAAGGGGCGTGACTTAGGCTCGCTATTGGCTCATTTGATTCTCTGCAGCTCTTTGTACTTGAGTGTACCATCATTACCGGATCATATCAAACCATTTTTTGGAAATTCCTATTGTGAATTGTAAAAATGCCATACCACAAATACATTACATAACTTGCTCAGTTGACAACCTTAACAAAACAGTGTTGCTTTTATAAGGAAAGTAAAGTCTGTTCCATGAGTGTTTAATTAATCTTCACAATGATTTATGTAAAATACTTAAATCCTTCAGTCAGCTCCTAGCAGTCACAGTGGGAGCCTACTTCATCACTGATGTAGCTAGTTCTTAAAATAGTTGTAGCATTTGTTTAATTGAAAATAACTTGAACAAATTTCATAAATATATTAACAATACATTTTTTTTTCTCCTATGCAGGTCCAGAGTGTTGATGTTGCTGCCTTCAATAAGATCTGAGTTGCATCAGCACTTTGATTCACCAAAGCATTGCTGCTGCTGCTCCTGGCTTTAATGACTATTAAAGAGCTTGAGCATAAACACCCGTCTCAGTTTCTACATTCTTCTCACTGAAATAAATTAAACTGCATATTTACAGGGTTATTTGTTTAAAGTGAACACAGTCTTAAAGTAGAACCCAGCCCCACCCAGAATACTGGGTAAACAGGCTGGGTGAACATAATCTTGACTTTATAAAGTACAGTCATGGTATCAGAAACATCGAAGAAGGAAAGGGTCCCACTCCTAAAATCCAAATACACCCCTATTCTGCTGCCACAGGGAGCAGAGATGGGCACACTCTCCTTATTGTGCTGAAATGAACATCCTGCGTATGAGCAGTCAAAGCTCCAGGATTTGGAGTTGTGTCCCAGCTTGCTGTCACTCCCTCCTGCACTCCTGTTCATGCTCTTGTAGCAGACACCAATGGAAACCCCTCCGTTTCCAGACCACTCAACCTCCCAGTAGTTGCGTCCAGCCATCCCAGCCCTGCACAGCACCTGGGCCCAGCTGGTGAAGCGATCTGGGTGGTCTGGATAGGGCTGCGGCTCAGAGCGTGTGGTCACCACTCTACGGCCGTCAGAGAAGATCAGATAGGAGTTGGCTGTGTTGGGATCCAGGGTTATATCGCTGTAATCTGAACAGAAGACATGGAGGTTGGGGATTAGGAGTAGACTGGTTTTATAAAGGATTTAAGTAATGAATTGTACTCACACTGTAGGAAATCAGCTCTGGTCTTTGGTTCTGTGTTGTATGGGATGTCAGTTTCTTGAGCTGCATGATGTGGAGATGCCAAATTTTACGTAACGATCAGTCTTGAGTAAAGTAACCACACAAAGCTCACATACCTTTAATCTTCTCTGAGGTGCTCACATGACTGCTTTCTTTCAGGGACGTTACTATAAACAGTAAAGCAAAAACGGGTCATTCACTGTTCATTTAATATCAGTGATCCATTGTAGAGGAGACACACCTTTTTCTGACACTCTGCTGAATTCTCTCTCAAGTGTTTCCTCCAGAGTTTCTTTCAGGTCAGCCAGGGCCTCTCTCATGGTTTTATACATCAGATAAAGAAGTGCGTTTGTGCTGGGAATCTCTACAGGCTTTGTATGGAAATGAAGAGACTTGCACTTCTGCAATGAAACCGAATTAAGGGATGTATGTATTTGAATGCAGTTAGCACTACAAAAGCACTCAGCGCATACCTCCGCCAAGGCTCCTGTCCCTCATGAGTCACATCTAAAATGTAATGGGTTTTGGAGGATTCTTGCTAACTGTGTGAGAAGATGAGCCTTGGTGGAGGTAAGCATTCTGGGATCATAAAAATGTTATGGGTTCCCCTCTAGCTCAAGGACCACCTTTGGTGAAAATTTCATCCAAATCAATCCAGTAGTTTTTGTGTAATCCTGCTACACAAATACAAACAAGGTCCTTGTCAGAGGTATGCATTCTCAGATCACCAAAGTTTAATGGGTTCATCCTTGGCCCAAGGGCTACCTCTAGTGAAAATTTCATTAAGTAGTTTTTGCGTAATCCTGCTAACAGACAAACCACCCTGATTACATTACCTCCTTGGCAGAGGGTAACAAGCTGAAGTGACAGTATGAACTTTTTGTTCTTGGAGGAGTGGAGAAACTCGACACCAAGCACAAAACATTTTCTAGATCATGAAATCCATGCTAGGCTCATGGGTGCTCAGTTTTTGGGTCATTCAATTTGACAAATCCATGTAGTGACTAAGGGGCCATTAGAATATATTTGGGTTTTTTTTTTATGTAACTTCATGTGAATACAGCTTGAAGTTTAACTGTTGTGCACTTGAGCATAAGGGGCTTTGAAATTTAGTGAAAGCAAAATGTGCTGTGGCATTCAGCCACTTAGATTTGTTCCATTGATCATGAACCTCCAAAGTGCACGCTTGCATATAATCCCTGGCAAAAAATTACGGAATTGCCCCTCTTGGATGTTTCATGTTGTACAAACAATTAATGCCTTCCACAGCATGTGGGACACCATGTGGTGTATGGGGCAGAGCCTATCTCCATTTCTCTGACCCTAGGCCACACAGCTACTGTAAGTAGTCTAAATTACGGTGGGGGGGAGAGAATCAGTCCTCTGGTAGCTCTGTGCGTCAACTTTCCTTTCCCCATTCTATTATGCTGAGCACCAAGCTAGAAGGTGGGAAAGTACCATTTTTATATGGTCTTTGGTATGACCCGGCTGGGATTTGAACCCACGACCTCCCGGTTGTAGGGCAGATACCAACTAGGCCACCACTCCAGTATTATGTACAAATGAAACCTGCTACAAATATTTTTTTTTTTCCCCAAACTACCAACCTTCTGGCTTTAAGAAACAAATGGATGAAAGGAAGTTGATTTCAATTTTTCTTTTGAGATCAGAGGGGGGAAAAACATGGAATCGTTCAATTCTGAGGAAAATATTATGGCATCACCTTGTAATTCGCAGTCCTAAAACAAATGCTTGCATCAAACAAACCTAATTAGTCCGCAGTTAAGAGTGCTTGTACACTTTGAGCTGTTGCACCAAGCTGATAAACATGAATCATGGCTCCAACATGAGAAATGTCTGATTACAGAAATAAGTCCCCCTCCCCAAAAATCAAACTGAGTCAAAGCTTCTGTATAAATCTGAAGTGAATCTGATCAGTAATGTAGAAGCTATACTGTTGACAACAAAATGCCAAATGAATGGGCAGACTGGTCAAAAACACTCAGCACCTTCACTGTGTGGGGTATAATAAAGGCCTACATCAAACCAAGGAGATTTTAAAACCACAAACTAAAGGCAGTCATGCAGTTTCCAAGAAAATGATCTAGTGTTTACCCTGGGTCAGGGGTCTGCAACCTTTGCCAACCAAAGAGCCATTTTGCCCATCTCCCAATTAAAACAGAAGTGGCTGAGGGCCACAATGGCAATTTGACCTTTAAAATAGTTTTTTATATATATATAGCTCTGAAAATTATGTGGTATTAATGAATTCATACTACAACAGTGGGAAAAAACTGTCAAGCATTATATATAGCTTCATTTGTGAAATAAAAGTATTAGAAATATGACAATTTTTTGTGCCTAAAAAATAAATTTCTGAATATCTTGACCATAATTTTTTTTTTATAGTTTAATTATCAGCACATTCATAAGTTGTTTAAATCTGAAAAAATATCCATCTCCTACTTTCAACAGTGATCACACAGCTTTACTTCCTGATATTTTAATAGACGAAAGTTTTATTTGGAAGAAGCTACTTTTCATCCTTTTTATGTTTCCTCATAATGCTCCTTATTCCAATGTATTAATATAATATAAATCTGTATCCTTCACCTGTTCTCCAGACTCTCAATTTGACAACTAGTGGATTGGTTGTCTGACATTCTTCTTTATTTTGGAATTAAAAAGAATTCTAAACAACTTTATAAATAATACTACTTTAAAAATCATTTGGTGCAAATTAAGCCAGTTTGAAATAATTACAGAAGAGTGGAAAAACGTTTTTTTTTTAAAAAAGAAAATCTTCTGCGGAGCTAAATATTGGTTATAATTTTTTTTTTTTTTTTTTTTTTTTTTTTAAGTGTGGCACTAATAGACAATCTGCACATATAAATTCACGGTTCAAAACCCCACAGATAACTAGCAGTTATCCTGCAGACAAAAAGCTGAAAACATCCTTAAAATAAAAGGCTCACCTCTACATCACTGTCACAGAATCTTCTCTTTTTTTCTTCTGTTTACAAACTGAGGAAAAACTGTTGGCTGTGATTTCAGACAAGTATATCCAGTTGATGGTGTTTCATAATAAAAGCACATAACAGACAGCCATTCTTAAAACTGAATCACTGTAGAGTGCTTTTATTTTTACATAACTCAGGGAGTATTGATCTGTGACGGTGAAAAATTTACACCAATTCAGACTTTGGTCATGTCTGGTGAATCCAGCATTTATAGCGCAGGCGACTATAAGGTTATTGAGCAGGAATTCAAGGATTGTTTCTCATTTTTAAGGGTAATGAAGGCGTTGCTTTTAGATAATCACATTTAAGAGTTTTTATGGACCTGTAGACACTAACGAGGCGGTTGTTTTTGTCCTCCTTTGTGTTCTCATGGAGAAATTCTCTCCACAACAACCACACATGAACACAAATTAATCTGTCCACACAGAATTAAACTATTTTCCTCTGTGGTTTTACTTTCTCTGGATCTGTTCATGTCTTACGAGAGTGGCAGGAAGCGGCTGCTGTCTATGCTTCGCCACATGCATTGAGGATGGAGAGGCTGAGCGGCTGTCTGTGCAGCCGCCATCAGATGTGACAGTCACATGGTTGACAATATATAAAAATTACATATTTTACATTCATAAAAGTATGTGTTTCCATTGAGAAATGTATCCAATTGCAATAAACAAAAAAATTAAAATGAGCTGCATTAATTTTCATGTGTTTTGAGATTGCAGGGAGCTGCAGCATGGGGGCTGAAGGGCAGCGGGTTGCCGACCCTGTCCTAGGTTTACAGTTATGTGGAGGGCGTTAGACGCATCACAGCCACAGTTACTATAATCACGATACCAAACTCACTCTTGTGTAATATTGCTTAAGTAACTCACAATATTCCAAGTTTTTGGAAGCACTAGTAGAGATTAGTGATCCCTGATCTAATAATTACAGAGGAAGGGAATCTTATAAAACTTAAAATGCAGCTTAACAGTTCTTCCTATCCACACACCTCCGGCTGTATTATTTCTGGTAGATACCTGAAGGAAGTGGACGTGGTCCTCTGAGTGAGACAGCTTTTCCAGCTCAGCTCCGCTCCTCCTGACCACCTCCGTGTCCCTCTGTATCTTCTCCAACACCTCCTCAGCCTGACTGACAGCTGCTCTCTCCTGGACTTTGATCAGCTCCTTCACCTCACTGCTTTGTTTCTCAATGGAGTGAATCATCTTTGAGAAAATCCTCTCGCTCTCCTCCAGTGCAGCCTCTGTGGAGTGCTGCAGGGATAATGTTCAGTGCACCCCATTTCTGATTGAACATAATGAAACTATAACAGAAGTTCACTTACTTTAATGTATCTGATCACATATTTGAGTTCCTTCTCCGTGTCCTTCAGTTTCTGCAGTGACTTCAAAGGGGTCTCCTGGAGTTTTTTCTAAGGGAAGACATCACATGAATATCTCATGGAGCTATCGGCTGCTCAGTGGAATATTTTTTTTTTTTTTGCGGTTGGAATGTTTTGATTTCACAGTCAAAGAATGGTATTACACTGGAAGGAAAAAGGCCTTTGGTCTCTCAGCCACAGCAACATCTGAGTTGAAAGATATGGCTGCGGGACCAAGGTACATATTACTCTCCCTGTGTTCAATATTTTAACTACAGAAGGCTTTACAGCAGCAGATAAAATATTCTTTTATCTTTTAAACCACATATTCAACAAGCTTTAGAGTGCCTCTTCAAAGACTCATACTTGCACATGTCTGATGGTGTAAATGGTTCCTTTTGTGTTTAAAATTATAAAAAGGTACTGTCCACCAAGTTGTGGCACTTTTAAGGAGAGATACTACAGGTGAAAATATTAACTCATATTGAACTTCCCGATTTAACTTATGTTAAATTGATAGAAGAAGAAGCCAACTTTGTCATTCAATCCATACAGCCAATCATGGACAGTAGAATGAAATTACATTTTATCTACAATGTTAATCATATCTAGAATCAGAGGGGCTGCTGCCATGCAATGCGCCGCCACAAAACTTTTTCCTTCCCCCATTCTATTATGCTGAGCACCAAGCTAGAAGGTGGGAAGTACCTTTTTTTTTTTTTCTTTTTTTTTTTTTTTTTTATATATATATATGGTCTTTAGTATGACCCGGCTGGGGCTTGAACCCACGACCTCCCAGTTGTGGGGCGGATGCTCTGATAGCGTGTTTCTTAAATTTTATTATTTCTGATAGCAATAATTTGACAAAGAATCTTATCCTTTAGCATGTTATATGCTTGTACCCTTTCTGGCCTTCTGGATACAGACAGTAGAAAATCAAGGATGTGACACCAAGTTCAACCCATAAGACAAGTTTGTCCATTCAGACAGCAGCAACAGAAGCTGCTGTCCCAGTGCTGCCAACAACTGCTCTTGATTTCATTTAGGACAGTCATGATGTCAGATTTTTAGTGCATGGCTTTCATGGCAGAAGAATCATGGGAACAGTATTACAATAACTGTATAAAATGTGAATAAATCTGTTGGTCAAATTTATGTTTGTTGTATGTTTTTGAGTAAACACACTGCATGTGTAACAATACAAAACTGTATAAAAGAGCAACCATTTCTAATGCACTTAAAAAAAAAAAGCATAACAGGCACACTAGCTGGTTAGCCTAATCTTTTCTGTTTATTTGGGAGTGGCAGGGGCGTAGCACAGAATTTTGGGCCCCGGGTACAGCACTGTGTGGGCCCCTCAAACACAAACTGAATTTTGAGTTTTACATTCCAAGGTTTAAGATGGGACCATTTCTATTAAAAGCCGTGGTTAGTAAGCTCCACTGTTATGGACAATGTGATGCTAGTATATAATTTGTTTATCTGTCTTTGAAAATATACAGTGGGGAAAATACTGTAAGTATTGAACACGTCAACATTTTTCTCAAACATTTCTGATGGAGCCACTGACCTGAGATTTTCACCAGATATCAGAAACAACCCAAGTAATGCATACGGTGTGGCAACCTGGGGAGTGCATAATGGTTTACCACCTTAGACAGGAACAAAGGATGTGAAGTTAACCTTTTGTGTGTGAGAAGTTTCTAGATGCCCTAGTAAGATAACAGGGAGGTGTCAAGGATGAATGGACTGACTGCAGCTGGGGGAGATTATCTTTTGTGTGTGAGGAGAGTCTAGAAGGATGTCATGTTATTTAAGGGAAGAGTTCCTACTTGCATGCCATTCTGTCTATGCTTCTCGTGTGAGTCGTGCAATAAACCGCTTGAACCAAATCAGCCTCATTATTTACACGCTCCCACAACATACAAATAAATCAAGGCAACTGTGTTCACAAAACAAGTTTTATTTAATAAAGTGGAATGACACAGGGAATAAGTATTGAACACGCAAAGAAAAAGAGGTGTAAAAAGGCATAGAAAGCCAAGAAACCAGCTGAAAGCCATCAGAATTTTGGAAGCCATCCCATCCCCCCAACAGTGCAAATTAATTTCAGCTGGTTAAGTCCTGAATGATGGCCTTTAACATCAAGTCCACCCTCCCTCCCTCCCTCCCTCCCTCCCACGACCTATCTCAGTTTGCATACATGTCAAACAGATCCACAGAAGATGCCACCTCTGCTGCTCTCCATCCAGCACTCACCCACCTGGAGTCAAACAACTCCTATGTGCGAACGCTGCTCTTGGACTTCAGTTCAGCATTCAACACAATCATCCCCCAGCACCTAATACAAAAACTCAGACACTTGGGACTCAAAACCTCTCTCTGTAACTGGGTGCTGGACTTTCTCACAGGGAGGCCACAGAACGTGCGGGTCAGCAGCAACACTTCCAAGATCATCACGCTGAGCACAGGGGCCCCACAAGGGTTCGTGCTCAGCCCGCTGCTCTTCACCCTGCTGACCCATGACTGCATACCAGCCTGCAACACCAACCACATCAAGTTTGCAGACGACATGATTGTGGTGGGCTTCATCACAAACAAAGATGAGGTCAACTACAAAAATGAGGTGAGCCAGCTGGTCCAGTGGTGTAAAGACAATAATTTCTTCCAGAACGTGGGAAAAACTACGGAGATTGTGGTCGACTTCAGGAGAGGACACACACAGTATCCCCCTCTGATTATCAATGGAGTAGCTGTGGAGACGGTGAGCAACACCAAGTTCCTGGGACAGCACATCTCTGAGGACCTCTCCTGGTCCAACAACACCACATCACTGGCCAAGAAGGCTCAAACTCACCTCCATTTCCTTCACAAACTGAGGAGACCATGAGCCCCACCCCCCATCTGGTGCTCATTCTACCGTGCCAGCATTGAGAGCATCCTCACCAGCTGCATCACGGTGTGGTACAGAAGCTGCACCACCTCCTGCCGGCAGACACTACAATGCACAGTGAAAGCAGCCAGCAAGATCATCGGTGCCCCTCTGCCCCCTCTCGGACATCTACCACACCCTGCTCACCCACAGAGCCATCAACATTGCAGGTGACACCTCCCACCCCTCACACTCCCTCTTCAGCCCTCTGTCCTTGATGAAAAGGTACCGGAGCCTCCGGGCCCACTCCACAAGACTGCTAAACAGCTTTGTTCACTAGGCCATCAGGATCGTGAACTCTTTCCACCCCCCCACCCCCCCGGACCGTAACACACTCACCCACAATAACTACCTCAGCTGTTAACACAAGAAGACTTGGCACGCCAACAGTAGTACATCTGCTGCTGTATGTCTCCGCACCTTACTGCAACCATTTGCACAAATGCCATACCTGCTGCTGTCTGTTATTGAAATGCTGAAGACGTGCAGTCCAATCTGTCACTGTCTGCACCTACACTATCGCACTGAACTTGCAATTACGGGTATCACGGCTCCACTTTTTCTGTATATACGATTGCTGGGTTTTTACCATTTATCTTTATTTGCACTACGGGTAGCATTACTGTACATAGACTGCTGTTGTTTTTCATCCTTATTCCTTCTTTTCTTATATATACTGCGCACACCACTAAGAGAGAAACAGCATTTCAGTTCTCCTGTAAGTCCTGTACATATAGAAGCATTGACAAATAAAAAGTATTTGAATCTTTGAATCTCGAAAAAGAACTGTGAATATCAGATTGTCACACCACAAAGAACCCATGATGGATAGAAGCAAAAAGCTCTCTCTACACCTTCACAACTTTATTGCTGCAAAACATAATGATGGCATTGGTTACAGGTGCATTTCTAAACTGCTGAATGTTCCAGTGAGGACTGTTGGAGCCATCATACAGAAGTGGAAAGAACATCATTTTACCATAAACTGACCACAACCAGGAGCTCCTCACAAGATTTCTGACAGAGGAGTCAAAAGAATTATCAAAAGAGTTATCCAAGAGCCAAAGACCACTCGTGGAGAGCTCTAGGAAGACCAGAGTTAGCAGGTACTGCTGTTTAAAAGAAAACAATAAGTAATGCACTCAACCGACATGCGCTCTATGCCCGCTCACCTCGCAAGACTCCATTGCTGAAGAAAAAGCATGTTGAAGTTTGTTTAAAGTTTGCTGCATGACATTTGGTCAAGCCAGTAAAATACTGGGAGACTATAGTCTGGTCAGATGAGACCAAAATTGAACTTTTTGAATGCCACAACACACAGCATGTTTGGAGGAGAAATGGCACTGCACATCAGCCCCAAAACACCATACCAACAGTGAAATTTGGAGGTGGGAGCATCATGGTGTGGGGGTGTTTTTCAGCACATGGTACAGGCAGACTTCATACAGACGTGGACAAAATTGTTGGTACCCCTCTGTTAATGAAAGAAAAACCCACAATGGTCACAGAAATAACTTTAATCTGACAAAAGTGGTAAATAAAAATTCTATGAAAATTAACCAATGAAAATCAGACAATGCTTTTGAATTGTGGTTCAGCAGAATTACTTTAAAAACAAACTCATGAAACAGGCCTGGACAAAAATGATGGTACCCCTAGAAAAGATTGAAAATAATGTGACCATAGGGACATGTTCAACCAAGATGTGTCCTCTAATTAACATCACAGGTGTCTACAAACTTGTAATCAGTCAGATGGCCTATTTAAAGGGTGACAAGTAGTCACTGTGCTGTTTGGTGACATGGTGTGTATCACACTAAACATGGACCAGAGGAAGCAAAGGAGAGAGTTGTCTGAGGAAATTAGAAAGAAAATTATAGACAAGCATATTAAAGGTAAAAGCTATAAGACCATCTCCAAGCAGCTTGATGTTCCTGTGACTACAGTTGCACATATTATTCAGAAATTTAAGATCCATGGGACTGTAGCCAACCTCCCTGGACGTGGCCGCAGGAGGAGACAGATAATACGAATGGTAACAAAAGAGCCCAGAACAACCTCTAAACACATTCATGGTGAACTCCAAGGTCAAGGTACATCAGTGTCAGATTGCACCATCCGTCGTTGTTTGAGCCAAAGTGGACTTCATGGGAGACGACCAAGGAGGACGCTATGAGTTTGTTTTCAACAAATCATAAAAAAGCCAGACTGGAATTTGCCAAACTGCATGTTGACAAGCCACAAAGCTTCTGGGAGAATGTCCTATGGACAGACGAGACAAAACTGGAACTTTTTGGCAAGGCACATCAGCTCTATGTTCACAGACGCAAAAATGAAGCATACCAAGAAAAGAACACTGTCCCTACTGTGAAACATAGAGGAGGTTCTGTTATGTTCTGGGGCTGCTTTGCTGCATCTGGCACAGGGTGTCTTGAATCTGTGCAGGGTACAATGAAATCTCAAGACTATCAAGGTATTCTAGAGAGAAGTGTGCTGCCCAGTGTCACACAGCTTGGTCTCAGTCGCAGTTCATGGGTCTTGCAACAGGATAATGACCCAAAACACACAGCTAAAAACACCCAAGAATGGCTAAAAGCGAAACACTGGACTATTCTAAAGTGGCCTTCTATGAGCCCTGATCTAAATCCTATTGAACATCTGTGGAAGTTGCTGAAACATGCCGTCTGGAGAAGGCACCCTTCAAACCTGAGACAACTGGAGCAGTTTGCTCATGAGGAGTGGGCCAAAATACCTGCTGAGAAGTGCAGAAGTCTCATTGACAGTTACAGAAATCATCTGATTGCAGTGATTGCCTCAAAAGGCTGTGCAACAAAATATTAAGTTAAGGGTACCATCATTTTTGTCCAGGCTTGTTTCATGAGTTTGTTTTTTTTAAAATAATTCTGTTGAGCCACAATTCAAAAGCATTGTCTGATTTTCATTGGTTAATTTTCATAGAATTTTTATTTATTACCACTTTTGTCAGATTCAAGTTATTTCTGTGACCATTGTGGGTTTTTCTTTCATTAACATTGGGGTACCAACAATTTTGTCCACGTCTGTATAATTAAAGGAAAGATGAATGTACAAATGTACAGAGACATCCTTGATAAGAACCTGTTTCCATCTGCCACAATGCTGAAGATGAAACAAGGGTGGACATTTCAGCAAGACAATGATCCGAAACACACAGCCTAGGAAACTCTCAACTGGCTCCAGAGAAGGAAAATAAAGCTGCTAGAATGGCCCAGTCAGTCACCTGACCTGAATCCAATTGAAAATCTATGGAACAAACTGAAGATCAGAGTTCATAGAAGACACGCACGAAACCTTCAAGATTTAAAGACAGTTTGGAAGAATGGGCTAAAATCACTCCTGAGCAATGCCTGTGCCTAGTTTCTACATACAGGAGGCATATGGAAACTGTTATTATCAACAAAGGCTTTTGTGCTAAATATTAAATTAATTTCACCAAGCATGTTCAATACTTATTCCCTGTGTCATTCCACTTTATTAAATATAACTTGTTTTGTTAACACAGTTGCCTTGATTTCTTCGTATGTATGGATTACTTGGGTTGTTGCTGATATCTGTTGAAAATCTCAGTTCAATGACTCCATCAGAAAGTATGTTTAATGAGAAAAATGTTGACGTGTTCAAGACTTTTCTTCACTGTATTTACTGTCATCAGTAGTTCCAGACCCCTTTGTCTATAATGCACTTTTGAGAATGGACCTGTAGTATTTTTCCATTTACACATTTATTTATTACTATTCCACTGATCTTATTCTTTTACATACTTCCAATTTTTGGTTAGTAAAGCATATTTAACAAACCCAGTTTCCAACTGAGATCAATATACTGTGATGTGCACAGACATTTTGGGAGGCAGGTGGTCAATCCCCCCATAAAAGGCATTCCTAAATAACGAAAAAAAGAAATTTATATACAGTAGTGCAAATTTTACTGTAGTTTGGTATATCCATTTTATTTTAATACCTATACATTCATGGACATATTTAATATCCCATAGAGCTTTACAAAATTATCAACTCACACAGAGACCATGGTCTTCATCATTAATTATGTAAAAGTCAATAACAAAAAAAGGGCAGCTTCCATTGAAAAATAAATATGTTCAAAATACAAAAAATACAGTGATCCCTCGCTACTTCGCGCTTCACCTTTCGCGCCCTCAGTGCATCGCGGATTTTTCAAAAATATTCATCAAAAATTCAAAATTGAGAAATAATGGGCGGGCGCTAGCAGAAGGCAGGGAGACTACATTAGACCATCACGTGTCAACACGGAGAGCAGCACAACTCTCTGCTCGCTGTTGTCGTGTTGGCTGGGCTCGGAAATCTCGCAAGCTGATTGGCCGAGACGTTTCACCCCGCAAGCTGATTGGCCGAGACGTCTCACCCACCTCCTCTCCCTGCCGAGCACCCATGAAGGGAAGAAAGACCGCATTCATTGCTTTTTATCGCTCGTGTTACTTAGTCTCGCCGCGTGGAACTTTTTGCTGTTCTCTTGTGCCATTTTGTGCAAAATAGTCTTCCCGTCGAGGCACTACGCCGCCTCCTGCAGCTTCAGCTCTATCAGAAGCTGCCCTCGATGATCCTGCGCCTCCAGCACCTCACGATGAGGCGTCACCTGAGGAGCAGTAAAGCTCTCGTTAACCTGTGCAGTAAATCATTTTCATCTTGAGTTACGTATCTTGTTATAAGAATAAAAGAGTTCTAAAAACATATTTATGTACACTTTGTTTACATCTACGTATGTATGTACACGTACACACACACACACGTATCATATGAGAGTGAGAGAATGAACGTACGTATTGTTTATGGATGACGTCATTGGGGTGACGCTACTTCGCGGTTTTTCACTTTTCGCGGTCGGTTCTGGAACCCATTAACCGCGATAAGTGAGGGATCACTGTATTTGCAAAAATATGAAAAAGCTTGTTTTTCAATAAATAGAATGTTAAACCTCTATTCAAATAATATTTGCAAACAAACTTAAGTCTATTGTCCTTGTCAGCAAAGTGAACAAAAATCCTCCTCTGTTAACCTTCCCCCCTACATCCTCATAAAGACAGTAAGGACAGTTTATACAGGGAAACTTAGTTTATCAGTGAGAGAATAGGAACACATCGACAGGAAAAACAATGAAAATTCAAAAAAAGTTGCAAATTTTATAGAAAAACTTTATAAGAAAGGTACCATGTTTATCATAAAACATGGCTAATTTATAGGAAAAAAGAGTAATAAATTTATCAGGAAAGCAACAAATTTATCAGGAAAAAGTTGCAAATGTATTTTGAAATACTCGAAAAAATATTCGAGAGAACTGACAACTTTATAATAAAGAATAATTTATTGTGTGAACAGCAATACGGGTTCAGACACAAGATGACAACTGCATTTGCTCTAAGGGAATTTATAGAAAAAATATCAACTGCTGTAGAAAATAAAGAGTATTCAGTCAGGGTATTCTTGAATTTAAAAAAAAAAAAAGCATTTGATGCAGTCGATCATAAATTATGAATGAATGAATCTTTATTTCGGATAGATTAAAAGTACAGGTTAAAAGAAACTGAATAATATAACAAAGGGGGAAAGAAAATCCAACAAGGCCAAATTAGACAATAACTCCTCTGATTATACAGTTCATCATAAGTTATCCGAAATGGGTGATGGCTGAAGCCGCAGCTTATATTGCCCACCCATGTTCCATCCAAGAATTCAAAAGAAAAACAAAACAAGAGCGATTACAATTCAGAACAAAGCTAAGACAAAATGTGACAAAAAACTAAGCTACAACACAACGCAGGCTGGATATGACAATCCTTATGGGATTTTACATGTCATCTTGTATATATGTTTGGAGTATTTCTTCCTTTAGTTTTTGTTTAAATTGTCCAAGCGTTGTACATCATTTTAATTCAGGTCTAAAATCGTTCCACAATCTGACTCCTTGTACTGAAACACAGTGTTGCTTGGTGGTAGTTCTCACTGAAGGTTTTTGAAATATACATGTTCCTCTGAAATGATATTGTTTCTCCCTTATTTGGAACAACTTTTGGATATTTGCGGGCAGTGATAGATTCTTCACTTTAAACATTATTACTGCAGTTTTAAAGTCAACCAGATCTTTCAACTTGAGAGCTTTTAATATAAGAAAAAGTGGGTTTGTTGGTTCCCTGTAAGCAGCTTTGTTTATTATTCTAATAGCTCTCTTCTGAAGCATAAAGACTGGATATATGTTTGTTTTATATGCATTTCCCCATACTTCAGTACAATATGTCATGTATGGGAGTATTAATGAATGATACAAGGTATATAGTGTGGGTTGATTCAGCAAATATTTCACTCTGTGTAGTATTGCAATTGATTTGGATATTTTACCTTTAATATAATTAATATGTGACTTCCAACACAGTTTATTATCAATTATTACTCCAAGAAATTTAGTTTCGGATACCCTTTCAATCTCTACACCATTTACACTGAGTTTAGATACTAAGTTGTTGTGATGGTTGTTAAAAACTATAAATTTTGTCTTACTTAAATTGAGCGTTAATTTGTTTGAATCAAACCACAGTTTAAGCTTTCCTA
Organism: Pholidichthys leucotaenia; assembly: GCA_020510985.1. Lineage (NCBI taxonomy): Eukaryota > Metazoa > Chordata > Actinopteri > Cichliformes > Pholidichthyidae > Pholidichthys > Pholidichthys leucotaenia. The sequence goes on from CM035846.1 coordinate 238,449,710, forward strand.
ATTCCTTTCCGAGTGTATCCAAAAGTTGTTCCAAATTGCTTCCACTGCATAATAGATTAGTGTCATCGGCAAACAATATTAAGTCCATTTTTTCTGAAACTTTACATACAGTATATCATTTATATACATATTGAATAACAATGACCCCAAAACTGAACCCTGTGGGACTCCACAAGTAACCTTCAGTAACTGAGTTTTTGTTACCAACACATACATACTGATATCTATTCTTTAAGTAACTACATAACCAGGACAGTGCTACCCCTCTAATACCACAATTTTGTAGTTTCTTGGATCATAAATTATTGTTAAAGAAACTACAAAATTATGGTATTGGGGGGTAGCACTGTCCTGGTAATGTTGTTACTTAGAGAATAGATATCAGTTTGTATGTGTAGGTAACAAAAACTCGCAGTTACTGAACATTACTTGTGGAGTCCCACAAGGTTCAGTTTTGGGGCCACTGTTATTCAACCTGGAACATAAAATCTCCCTGTATGCCTGTATGAAAATAAATTTCGCCTGGGTGTTTTTTTTTGGATACAAATGCTTGCAAATAACACACAGCTGTCAGATCCGGGCTGGAAAATGCAACAGAAATGTAGAACCAAGTGTTATCCAGCTGAGGTCAAAATTTTGTAACAATACCACAAAAAATGAATACATTACACAGCTTTGTTCTCAAGTTGTTCCCAGGCGTTTTTGAACTGTGCCAAATTGTGCCAAATGGCACAGTTTGGAAAAACGTCTGTAACTTTTGAATGATTCAATATAGAAGCTTCATTTTGGGCTCTAATGAAATGTGACACTCAGGGCTGTGTGTGCGTGTGTGTGTGGGGGGGGTTGTTTATTCATTCATGAATGAACGAATGAACAAACAAGCCCCCACACACAAAGAAGCATGCCACGTAAAAAATGTGTGGCTTTTTTTTTTTTTTACAAGAAAAAATAACCTACAGTGCTCTAAAAATTATACTAAAATATCTGTAATGTAGAAGACAACAACTCCCCCCCCACCCCGCTACAGAGGACGGACATCGCCCATCGCTACGTGACGGACCGTGGTGACAGTGCGCCGCGATCTACTACGCACAGTTGTACTAAAATATCTGCAATAATATCTGCAATCCGCTACAGAAGAGTAGCGGGGGGGGGGGGGTGTTCACGGTCCGGACGTGGCGCACGGGTCACCGCGGTCCGTCATGTGGCGATGACGCACAGCTGTAATTTACCGATCGGTCAAAAGTCATTTTGATTACAATTTTCAGGGATAAAGAATAATTTAGCTTATAACACTTACCTGTCCACAACAGCAGCGTAGCTGGCGAACTTCTCTTCCTCATTGTCAGACGAACATGACGCTGGTCCGCTTGTTACGGACTCGTGGTTCTGGTCACGCGACCCGGTCAAACCATGATTCCATTATTGCGTTTTTGCGCTTCCATGATTGCGGTTTTGGCGAACGATTTTTCAAAACAAATAAGAACAGTAGTAAGAAAAAAAGACTGGCGAACGCGTGTGTGTCACCCAGCGGCTTACACAAAACAGATTTTACGCACGGGACGTACGCTTTCAATTGTCGAAGTTCTCTGCTTCAATTGGCTCGCTGTATTCGCAGCCATTGGTAGGCGGGTCCTTCTTGCTAGGTTTTCAGTCATTGGTTCTTCAAGGTTTCAGAAACCCAATTCAAGGCTCTTATTAGTCGAATGAGAGGTCAATCAAATCTAAACCAATCAAAGCACTCCTTTGGCTTTCTGTTTGTGGCTGTGTCTGTAGTGGAAGAACGGAAATGCAGCTTTTTTTTTTTCCAGTGCGTCCTAGGGTGCCCTCGTGTACCCTAGGACGCAGAGACATGACCGCCCGCGGTATCCCGGAGTGCAAGAGGTTAAACCTTTGACCATAATTTTGTAGAGCCAGAACAGAACAATACCTCTGAATTCAAAGAAATATAATTATTAAAATTATATTTAAAGAAATAAATCAACTTAAATGACCAAATACGCAGTTATTTCTGTTATAATATTTCTATATATTTATAGTTTTTTAGAAATCTCCTCACCAACCAGACAGCAGGAAAAACCTCCCTTATTTTGAAATCCAAATTTTGGCACATTTAGTTTGTCTGAAGGCTGTTGATGGATTAAAGTCATTGACTTTGTGAATTTGAGTCATCTTAACTTACCAGGTACATAATGATGAACATAAATTATTAGTTAATTTTGCAGTAGCTGGTGAAATAAATCCTCAGCGATTCATCAGTCACTCTTGCCTTTCCCTGCAATGAAGCCTAACCAGACCTGTTAGCTAAGCGACTCCTCATTGTTGCTCCAGTTACTAGCGGGTTAAAACCACCATAAATACCTCCACTCTCTTGTACTTTTTTCCACGTTTAAAGTACTTTAATAAGCTCATGTTTCTTTCAGACAGCAATGCTACAGAGACACGCTTTGCCTGCAGAAACGGTCACGCAGGTGGCGGGTGGGCGGGGTGCTTCCGCGTGGATGACAGTCACACGCGTTGTTCGTGTGCACGCTTGCGGAGCGTTTCTTTCATATTTAATTTTTCTTAGATTAATATATTTTAGGTGTGGTGGCAAACTTCCTTAGCGCGGCGGGCCGCCACACGGAAATGTTACCAGAGGAAACCCTGCAAAAGTACCAAAACCTGGTTTAATGACCATGGTATCACTGTGCTTGATTGGCCAGCAAACTCTCCTGACCTAAATCCCATAATCTATGCAGTATTGTCAAGAGGAAGATGAGAGACCCCAGACCCAACACTGTGAGCTGAAGGCCACTATCAAAGCAACTTGGGCCTCCATAACACCTCAGCAGTACCACAGGCTGATCACCTCCATGACACGCCACACTGATGCAGTAATTCATGCAAAAGGACCCCCAACCAAGTACTGAGTGTGTACATGGACATACTTTTCAGTCAGCCAATATTTCTATTAAAAACCCATCCATCCATCCATCCATCCATCCATCCATCTTCTACCGCTTTTCCGGAGGTCCGGGTCGCGGAGGCAGCAGTTCAAGCAGAGAAGCCCAGACTTCCCTCTCCCCAGCCACCTGCTCCAGCTCTTCAGAGGGGATACCAAGGCGTTCCCAGACTAGCTGGGAGACATAGTCTCTCCACCGAGTCCTGGGTCTGCCCCGGGGTCTCCTCCCAGTGGGACGTGCCTGAAACACCTCAAGTGGGAGGCGTCCAGGAGGCATCCTAATCAGATGCCCATACCACCTCAACTGACTCCTTTCAATGTGGAGGAGCAGCGGTTCTACTCTGAGCCTCTCCCGGATGACTGAGCTCCTCACCCTAACTCTGAGGGTGAGTCCAGCAATCCTACGGAGAAAGCTCATTTCAGCCGCTTGTATCCGCGATCTCGTTCTTTCGGTCATTACCCAAAGCTCATGACCATAGGTGAGAGTAGGAACGTAGATTGACTGGTAAATCGACAGCTTTGCCTTAGAACTAAGCTCCCTCTTCACCACAACAGACCGGTACAACGTCCGCATCACTGCAGATGCTGCTCCAATCCGTCTGTCGATCTCTCGCTCCATTTTCCCCTCACTCGTGAACAAGACCCCAAGATACTTAAACTCCTCCACTTGGGGCAGGAGCCTGTCCCCAACCCGGAGAGGACAATCATATTTTTTAAAATTAATTATACATAATCTTCTAATTTTTGAAGAAACTGAATTTGGAATTTTCATGAGTTATAAGCCATGACCATCAACATTAAAAGAAATAAACACTTGAAATATATCACTCTGTGTGTAATGAATCTATATGACTTTCATTTTTTTTAACTGAATTACTGAAATAAATCAACTTTTGGATGACATTCCAATTTATTGAACTGCACCTATAGTACGTCGTCCTGTATAAACTGCCCTTGCAATCTTTGTGGGGATGGAGGGGGACAGTTTAACAGAGGGGATGGTTTGACTCATTTTGCTGGCAAGGCAAATGGCCTTTTTAATTTTTTGCACGAATTTAGTCATTTGAATGAAGTTTTAACTTTTGACTTTAATATAGATTTAATGAAAACAAAACGACATAAACCAACTGAAGATTTCTTAGATACAATGTATAGCTTAACCTTATTTCCAAAGATTACAAAACCTACGAGAATAACGACACACTGTCTACCTTGATAGACAACATTTTTACCAATGTTATTGAATATAATATGGTGAGTGGTATACTAATAAAGGACATTAGTGACCACTTGCCTGTATTTCTTCTTCTTGTTCTTTTAGATTTGATTGGCGGTTGGCAGCCAGCTTACAGGTGCATTACCGCCACGTACTTCACTATCTGGTTAGGAGCTGTAGTCCTTACTGCCGCATACTTCACTCAGTAAACATCACTCTATGCATCAAAAGTCAGAATTCTTCTCGGCTGGCAAACTCTTCTTCGTCTTCTTCACTCTATATCTTTGTATAAGGAGTTCTGAATAATCTTCTTCAAACAGTGAGATTTCCATGTCTACATGATGTCTATAAATCTTCACTCTATATATCTGTATAAGGAATTCTTATAAGGAGCTCTAAACAATCTTCTTCTTCTTCAAACAGTGAGATTTCCATGTCTACATGATGTCTATAACACTCTTTGGGCATTACTCTATAGGGAGTTCTTATAAGGAGTTCTGAACAATCTTCTTTTTCAAACAGTGAGATTTCCATGTCTACATGATGTCTATAAATCTTCACTCTATACATTTGTATAAGGAGTTCTAAACAATCTTCTTCTTCTTCAAACAGTGAGATTTCCATGTCTACATGATGTCTATAACACTATCTGGTCCCACTCTATATATTCTTCAGGCCATCACTATCGTCAGGAGCTCCATTTACTCCGGTGCTTAATCATTTCAGCCCTCGAAAGTAAAAATAATAATAAACCATGTAAAACGATTATTTATAAAAGAATACGAACAGAAGATACAATCAATACTTTAAAAGATGATTTAATGTTAGAGAATTGGGATGTTATCTACAGAGAGAAGGAAGTGGACATGGCATATGATAAATTTATTTTTTTTCCCACAATATTTTTATTGAACCTTTTTTACAAACATAACACAAACAATCAAACACCAACACTAAAGTAATAAAAAAAATGTACTAAAACACACCAACAACCACTAACAGGAACAGGTCTTCAACAATGCTCCTCTGTTTAGTCTAGGCAATCCATTACATAAGTATACATATTATACATTCACCAGTTTGGAATTTATAAGGTCCACACACATCATTCACCTTCTTCTTCAAAAGTTATGTTTAAATTCTTTATATAATCAATAAAAGGTCTCCATATATTCTCAAACACAGTTTCCTTTGATTTCAGTATGTATGTTATTCTTTCTAGTGGAAGGTTTGCTAACATCCGTCTTAACCACTGAGTCACATCTGGTCTATGAGTCTTTTTCCACAATAGTGCAATACATTTTTTGGCGTTAAGCAAACTGAGGTCTATGAATGCTCTTTCACTTTTATTAAAGTTGTGCTTTTCTGGATGCAGACCCAACAAAAACAATTTAGGATTCAATATGATTTGTTTTGAAATTATTTTTTCAATTGTTCCCCTCACCTCTTCCCAAAACATTCTAATTTTCCTACATTCCCATAAACAATGAAATAAGGTTCCTTTGCTTTCCATACATTTTGTGCATGTATCTGGTATGTTTTTGTTATATCTATTTAATTCCACCGGTGTAACATACATCCGCATTAACCATTTAAAATGTATCAATTTTAGACGTACATTTATTGATTTGGTTTGAGCTTCTGTACAAGCCAATTCCCATTGTTCCTCTGAGATTTCAGTTTGCAGGTCTTCTTTCCAATAATTCAGTCTTTTCTGTGAGTTTTCACTTGAAGATAATGTCAATGAGTTATAAAACTCTGAAATAATACCCTTTCTCTTTCTATCTTTCGTCAAGATTTTTTCCAGGGATGAATAAATAGGTCGAGTGAGAGCATTGTTTTGATTTGATCGAATAAAGTTCCTAATCTGAAGATATTTAAAAAAATGTGTTCTATTAAGATTAAATTTGATCCTCAACAACTTCCGGTTATGGCGGCCGCCTAGAAGGACACGTATCACTCTGCTCTGCTCCTGGAAATAAAGATTCGGCAAATAACTCTCTCATTTGGAACAGAACTTTTCCCAGCGTTTGGGTGAGGATATGCCGGGGAAGACTAAGGCTGGGAAATCAAGCGGGGGAAAAATTGAATCGCCGAAGCAGTCCAAATTAACGGACTTTAAAGTTTGTGGCGCAGTAGAAAAAGCTGCGGATATGGCGGATGAAACTAGCGGTGGTGCGGTAACTGCTGATGATGGCGGCACAGGTGCAGTGCTGGCTGCCATTAGCTCAATGAGAGCAGACTTTTCCGCTAAACTTGATGGGATTATGGCAGCGTTGGATGCAATGAGAAAGGAGTTGGGTGACTGCGTGGAGCGAGTGACGCAGGCGGAGCTTCGTGTTTCCAGTGCGGAGGATGAAATCAGCGGACTTCAAATAAAGGTGCGCACTTTGGGAAAAAAAAAATAAAGATCTGGAAAATAACGTTCTGGACTTGGAGTCCCGGTCCAGACGGAACAACCTGAGGCTGGTGGGTTTACCGGAGGGAGCCGAAGGTCGTGATTCATGCTCCTTTTTGGAGGGGTGGATCCCGGAGGCGCTGAACAACGCGGAGCTAAAATCATCAGTCGTCTTGGAAAGCTCCCACCGAATTGGCCCACCGAGAGGTAACAAGGCAGCACCGAGGAAGTTAATTATGAAGTTTCTCAGCTACAGAGACAGGATGACTATCTCCAACGCGGTGCGGGCCAAAGGAGAAATTAAATACCAAGATCAGCAGGTGCGGTTCTACCCAGATTTGGCCTCAGGAATCCAACAATTAAGGAAGCAGTTTGACCCCATCCGTAAAGAACTGCGCAACCTTGAGATTCGTCATGGAGTGATTCACCCTGCAAGACTTCTGGTCACATATGAGGGCAGAACACACATCGTCAAGACCCCCGAGGAGGCGCAGGAGCTCATCAAGAAGATCCAGGAAGAGACTGGTGGGAACTAAGCATGAACAGAATATAGGGTAGAATATTTGAGCATTTAACTGATTAGAAGCATATAACAAGATTACAAAATATAGATTGTGTTACATATTAAAAAAAAAAAATAAAAAAAAAAAAAGTACAAAATTGCTATAAATTTTGGAGTTAAATTGGAAAATTACAGAAGAGAGTTAATGTTACGTTATTAAAAGCAGTAGAGTTAGGGTGATTGGGAGGATGAAGAAGGAGTGGCTTTGGCTGATCCTCGTGGGTGTGGAACGGTCGATGGCTATATCGGGAGACGGAATTTTTCTTTTGTTTTTGGGGGGATTGCCACAAATGTGGGAAGGGGGAATTTGTTTGTGTGTAGTTTGTAGGGTGAATGTTCAACCACTCATTTTTTTGCTTTTCTGTTTGAGCATGTTTACACTGCAAGGTAATCCCAAACTCCCTATTGATCATAAATCAAAGTGTTAATCTTAATTTAACTTCATGGAATTGCAGAGGTCTACAAAATTTAAAAAACTTAAACAAGTTATGAATAAAATAAAAGACATGGGTTCAAAAATTGTGTTTTTACAAGAAACTCATCTAATAGAGGAGGATGTAAAAAGAATTAGGAGTAGATGGCAAGGAAATGTTTTCACCTCATCATTTTCATCCCGAGCCAGGGGAGTTATGACTCTCATACATAAATCAGTCCCATTTCAAGTGAAAAATGTAATTGGAGACAAATTTGGAAGATGTGTAATCATTCAAGGATCTTTGCTATTAGAAAATATAAAATTGGTGAACTTATATGGTCCCAATATAGATGATCAAAAGTTCTTTGCTAATCTATTTCTTATCTTATCATCACTTACAGGGCAACATATAATAGCAGGGGATTTTAATTGCACATTGAATCCCAGTATAGATAGATCAACAGGACTGGACTGTACGCACAATGGATGTAGGATGACCATTAATCATTTTATGAAAGAATTGAAATTGATAGATATATGGAGAGAAATGAAACCACAAGTTAAAGCATACTCTTGTTATTCCAATACCTACAAGACATTCTCACGTATTGATTATTTTTTGATCTCCACAGAATTAAGGTCCAAGATTCAAAACTGTTTTTATGATAACATCGTGATCTCTGATCATGCACCCTGCTGTCTAATATATGTAGATAAGAAATTGACAAAGGAACCAGGTAGATGGCAATTTCAGCATAAATGGCTTCAGGATGAGGAATTTGTTAAATACATAGAAAAACAGATAGATGAGTTCTTTGACATCAATACTACACAAACATCAGCATGTGTAAAGTGGGAGGCTTTCAAAGCTTTTATTAGGGGACATATTATTAGTTATACAGGTTCAAAATCTAAGAAGACTCGAGAGGAGAGAGTCCAATTGGAACATAAAATAAAAATTCTTCAAGAAAGAGTATATGCAGGAAGAGATCCAAGGTTGGAGAACGAATTACTGATTTTGAGAGCTGAATATGACAAAAAATCAGCGAATAGAGCTGCCTCGAGTCTTCTAAGATTGAAACAATCTTTTTATGAACAAGGTGAAAAATCAGGAAAGTTATTGGCATGGCAGATTAAACAATTAGAATCTAAAACACCAATTACCAGTATTATAAGTAACGGACAGGTAGTTATAGATCCTTTAGAAATTAATAGAGCCTTTAGAGATTACTATGAAAAATTATATGATACCAAAAATGAATCTGACTTAACAAAACTACATGGGTTTTTGAACGAACTATTTATACCGTGTATTCCAAATGAAAATAGGGAGATACTGGAGTCTAAAATTAGTCAAGAAGAAGTTGGACTAGCCATTGATAATATGAAATCAGGAAAAAGTGCAGGACCAGATGGTCTTCCAGTTGACCTTTATAAAAAATTTAAGAATAAATTAACAAAACCTTTTTTGGAAATGGTTTTAGAAGCATTTCAAAATAGTAATTTACCATCTTATATGAATAATGCCTTAATTATACTGTTGCCAAAACCAGGTAAGCCCTCTAATAAATGTGAAAATATGAGACCAATAAGCCTATTAAATGCCGACCTTAAGATAATCTGTAAAATTTTAGCAAGACGAATACAAGAAATTTTACCAAATATTATTAATCGAGATCAGAATGGCTTTATAAAGGGAAGACAAGGCTTCCATAATGTAAGAAGACTATTTAATATTATTTATTCTAATAAAGAAGCACCGGATACAGCTCTCTTATCACTGGATGCCGAAAAAGCCTTTGATAGAGTTGAATGGCCCTTTCTTTTTGAAGTCTTACAAAGGTTTGGACTTGGAAATAATTTCATAAAATGGGTTCAGATAATATATAATAATGCTACAGCAGAAATCCTAACAAATAACAATATTTCAAAATCAATAAAGGATGTCGACAAGGCTGTCCACTTTCACCTTTACTGTTTACTATGGCAATTGAACCTTTAGCGATGGCGATACGTCTACAGTCACAAATATATGGAATTAAAGTTGGACCAACAGAACATAAAATCTCCCTGTATGCCGATGACATAATTTTGTTTATGTCGAATCTTAAAAAATCAATTCCGACCTTGTTGAATTTAATAAAGAATTTTGGGGAAATATCAGGATATAAAATAAATAAAACTAAATCTTCAATATTAATGCTAAATGAGACCCAGAGAAATTACCCAGCCCCTGAGGTAAATCAATTCAATGTTGTAAATCAGTTTAAATATTTAGGAATCCAAATTGTGCCTAAGCTAGAATCAGTCGCCAGTGTCAATTATGAAGCCTTAATGACAGATATTGATGAGTTACTTCAGAGATGGATGTCACTACCAATGTCGATGATCGGGAGAATTAATATACTTAAAAGTAATATCTTACCTAAAATACTTTATTTATTTCAATACATTCCCTTACCACCACCTTTAGATTTATTCTCAAGAATTAAAAAAAAGTTAGTGGAATTTATATGGAACAACAGGAGGGCTAGATTACGTCTGTCTTTATTATATTTACCATTTGATCGTGGAGGTCTGAAATGTCCAAATTTTATGTTGTATTATTGGTCGGCACAACTGAGGTCTATGACATATTATTTTTCATCAAATGATCTCCCTCACTGGACTGAAATGGAATCATACAATTTAGCTTTACCTCTTCCCATATTCATATACTCAGATTCGGCAAAAAAATTACAAGAACAAGTTAAAAATCCATTTGTAAAGCATATGATCAAAATATGGTGTGAAGCTAAAAACTATTTAAAAGAACCACAGTTATTGTCACAATTTAGTCCAATATGGGGTAATCAATATTTTAAACCAGGGAGAGCGGTCGCTGTATTTAAAGTATGGAATTTAAAAGGGATACAAAAGATTCAGGATTTATATTTGCCATGTGCAGAAAACATAATGTCTTTTGAAGAGCTGAGGATCAAATTTAATCTCAATAGAACACATTTTTTTAAATATCTTCAACTTAGAAACTTTATTCGATCAAATCAAAATAAAGCTCTCACTCGATCTATCTATTCATCCTTGGAAAAAATGTTGATGAAAGATAGTAAAAGAAAGGGTATTATTTCAGAGTTTTATAACTCATTGACACTATCTTCAAGTGAAAATTCACTGAAAAGATTAAACTACTGGAAAGAAGATCTGCAAACTGAAATTTCAGAGGAACAATGGGAATTGGCTTGTACAGAAGCTCAAACCAAATCAATAAATGTACGCCTTAAATTGATACATTTCAAATGGTTAATGCGGATGTATGTTACACCGGAGGAGTTAAATAGATATAACAAAAATATACCAGATACATGCACAAAATGCATGGAAAGTAAAGGAACCGTATTTCATTGTGTATGGGAATGTAGATTAATAAGAATGTTTTGGGAAGAGGTGAGGGTAACAATTGAAAAAATAATCTCAAAACAAATCATATTGAATCCTAAACTGTTTTGTTGGGTCTGTACCCAGAAAAGCATAATTTTAATAAAAGTGAAAGAACATTCATAGACCTCAGTTTGCTTAATGCCAAAAAATGTATTGCACTATTATGGAAAAAGACTCATAGACCAGATGTGACTCAGTGGTTAAGACAGATGTTAACAAACCTTCCATTAGAAAGAATAACATATATACTGAAATCAAAGGAAACTGTGTTTGAGAATATATGGAGACCTTTTATTGATTATGTAAAAAATTTAAACATAACTCTTGAAGAAGAAGGTTTATTTAGCGAATGCAAAGTCCTTAAGCCAAGCAGTTGCCTCCTGGTTTGCTGTATGGAGGGTGTGTAATCCTCCTTCCAGTCTTTGGAGCGGGCAAGCCTCTATGATGTGTTCCATAGTTTGCTCCTCTCCACATGCGCACAGTGGGCAAGGGCTACTGCCCCATCTGTGAAGGCTGGCCAAGCAGGGGCCATGTCCAGTCCTGAAGCGATTGAGTGTAGACCACTGTCTCCTTGGGAGGTTGGTGCCCGGGACCTGTTGGTTGGGGTTTATCACCAGCTGAAGAAGAAGGTGAATGATGTGTGTGGACCTTGTAAATTCCAAACTGGTGAACATAATATGTATACTTATGTATTGGATTGTCTAGACTAAACAGAGGAGCATTGTTGAAGATTTGATTTTGTTGGTGGTTGTTGGTGTTTTTTAGTGCATTTTTTTTTTGTAGTACTTTAGTGTTAGTGTTTGATTGTATCATGTTTGTTAAAAAAAAAAAAAGGTTCAATAAAGATATTGTGGAAAAAAAAAAAATTTGATCCTCAGCTCTTCAAAAGACATTATGTTATCTGAACATGACAAATATAAATCTTGAATTTTTTGGATCCCTTTTAAATTCCATACTTTAAATACAGCATCCGCTCTCCCTGGTTTAAAATATTGATTACCCCATATTGGACTACTAAATTGTGACAATAACTGTGGTTCTTTTAAATATTTTTTAGTTTCACACCATATTTTGATCATATGTTTTACAAATGGATTTTTAACTTGTTTCTGTAATTTTTTTGCCGAGTCTGAGTATATGAATATGGGAAGAGGTAAAGGTAAATTGTATGATTCCATTTCAGTCCAGTGAGGGAGATCATTTGATGAAAAATAATATGTCATAGACCTCAGTTGTGCTGACCAGTAACACAACATAAAGTTTGGACATTTCAGACCTCCACGATCAAATGGTAAATATAGTAAGGACAGACGTAATCTAGCCTTCCTATTGTTCCATATAAACTCCACTAACTTTTTTTTAATTCTTGAGAATAGATCTGAAGGTGGTGGTAAAGGAATGTATTGAAATAAATAAAGTATTTTGGGTAAGATATTACTTTTAAGTATATTAATTCTCCCAATCATCGACATTGGTAGTGACATCCATCTCTGAATTAACTCATTAATGTCTGTCATTAAGGCTTCGTAGTTGGCACTGGCGACTGATTCCAGCTTGGGCACAATTTGAATTCCTAAATATTTAAACTGATTTACAACATTGAATTGATTTACCTCAGAAGCTGGGTGCTTTCTCTTGGACTCATTTAGCATTAATATTGAAGATTTAGTTTTATTTATTTTATATCCTGATATTTCCCCAAAATTCTTTATTAAATTCAACAAGGTCGGAATTGATTTTTTAAGATTTGACAAACAAAATTATGTCATCGGCATACAGGGAGATTTTATGTTCTGTTGGTCCAACCTTAATTCCATATATTTGCGGATGTAAACGTACTGCCATCGCTAAAGGTTCAATTGCCATAGTAAACAGTAAAGGTGAAAGTGGACAGCCTTGTCGACATCCTCTATTGATTTTTATTGATTTTGAGATATTGCTGTTTGTTAGGATTTCTGCTGTAGCATTATTATATATTATCTGAACCCATTTTATGAAATTATTTCCAAATCCAAACCTTTGTAAGACTTCAAAAAGAAAGGGCCATTCGACCCTATCAAAGGCCTTTTCGGCGTCCAATGATAGGAGAGCTGTATCCGGTGCTTCTTTATTAGAGTAAATAATATTGAATAATCTTCTTACATTATGGAAGCCTTGTCTTCCCTTTATAAAGCCATTCTGATCTCGGTTAATAATATTTGGTAATATTTCTTGTATTCGTCTGGCTAAAATTTTACAGATTATCTTAAGGTCAGCATTTAATAGGCTTATTGGTCTCATATTTTCACATTTATTAGAGGGTTTACCTGGTTTTGGCAACAGTATAATTAAGGCATTATTCATGTATGATGGTAAATTACTATTTTGAAATGCTTCTAAAACCATTTCCAAAAAAGGTTTTATTAATTTATTCTTAATTTTTTTATAGAGGTCAACTGGAAGACCATCTGGTCCTGCACTTTTTCCTGATTTCATATTATCAATGGCTAGCCCAACTTCTTCTTGACTAATTTTAGACTCCAGTATCTCCCTGTTTTCATTTGGAATACACGGTATAGATAGTCCGTCCAAAAACCCATTTAGTTTTGTTAAGTCAGTTTCATTTTTTGTATCATATAATTTTTCATAGTAATCTCTAAAGGCTCTATTAATTTCTAAAGGATCTACAACTATCTGTCCGTTACTTATAATACTGGTAATTGGTGTTTTAAATTCTAATTGTTTAATCTGCCATACCAATAATTTTCCTGATTTTTCACCTTGTTCATAAAAAGATTGCTTCAATCTTAGAAGACTCGAGGCAGCTCTATTCACTGATTTTTTGTCATATTCAGCTCTCAGAATTATTAATTTGTTCTCTAACTTTGGGTCACTTCCTGCATACACTTTTTCTTGAAGAATTTTTAATTTGTGTTCCAATTGGACTCTCTCCTCTCGAGTCTTCTTAGATTTTGAACCTGTATAACTAATAATATGTCCCCTAATAAAAGCTTTGAAAGCCTCCCACTTTATACATGCTGATGTTTGTGTAGTATTAATATCGAAGAACTCATCTGTTTTTCTATGTACTTAACAAATTCCTCATCCTGAAGCCATTTATGCTGAAATTGCCACCTACCTGGCTCCTTTGTCAATTTCTTATCTACATATATGAGACAACAGGGTGCATGATCAGAGATCACAATATTATCATAAAAGCAGTTTTGAATCTTGGACCTTAATTCTGTGGAGATCAAAAAATAGTCAATACGTGAGAATGACTTGTAGGTATTAGAATAACAAGAGTAGGCTTTAACTTGTGGTTTCATTTCTCGCCATATATCCAGCAATCTTAATTCTTTCATAGAATGCTTAATGATCATCCTGCATCCATTGTGTGTACAGTCCAGTCCTGTTGATCTGTCTATACCGGGATTCAATGTACAATTAAAATCCCCTGCTATTATATGTTGCCCTGTAAGTGATGATAAGATAAGAAATAAATTAGCAAAGAACTTTTGATCATATATGTTGGGACCGTATAAGTTCACCAGATTTTTTTTTTCTAATAGCAAAGATCCTTGAATAATTAGATATCTTCCAAATTTGTCTCCAATTACATTTTTCACTTGAAATGGGACTGATTTATGTATGAGAGTCATAACTCCCCTGGCTCGGGATGAAAATGATGAGGTGAGCACACTTCCTTGCCATCTTCTCCTAATTCTTTTTACATCCTCATAACTTGTTTAAGTTTTTTTAAATTTTGTAGACCTCTGCAATTCCATGAAGTTAAATTAAGATTAATGCTTTGGTCTATGATCAATAGGGGGTTTAGGATTACCTCGCAATATAAACATGCTCATACAGAGAAGCAAAAACATGAGTGGTTGAACATTCATCCTACAAACTACACACAAATTCCCCCTTCCCATCTTCGTGGTAAACCCCCCAAAATCAAAAAAAAAATTCCGTCTCCCGCTATAGCCATCGACCGCTCCACACCCACGAGGATCAGCCAAAGCCACTCCCTCTTCATCCTCCCAATCACCCTAACTCTACTGCTTTTAAT
This sequence comes from Pholidichthys leucotaenia, assembly GCA_020510985.1. Classification (NCBI taxonomy): domain Eukaryota; kingdom Metazoa; phylum Chordata; class Actinopteri; order Cichliformes; family Pholidichthyidae; genus Pholidichthys; species Pholidichthys leucotaenia. The sequence goes on from CM035846.1 coordinate 238,464,734, forward strand.
AACGTAACATTAACTCTCTTCTGTAATTTTCCAATTTAACTCCAAAATTTTATAGCAATTTTGTACATCTTAGTTTTTGTTTTTTGTTTTTTTTAATATGTAATACAATCTATATTTTGTAAACTTGCTATATGCTTCAAATCAGTTAAAAGCCTATGTAAATGCTTAAATATTCTACCCTATATTCTGTTCATGCTTAGCTCCCACCAGTCTCTTCCTGGATCTTCTTGATGAGCTCCTGCGCCTCCTCAGGGGTCTTGAAGATGTGTGTTCTGCCCTCATATGTGACCAGAAGTCTTGCAGGGTAAATCACTCCATGACGAATCCCAAGGTTGCGCAGTTCTTTACGGATGGGGTCAAACTGCTTCCTTAATTGTTGGATTCCTGAGGCCAAATCTGGGTAGAACCGCACCTGTTGATCTTGGTATTTAATTTCTCCTTTGGCCCGCACCGCATTGGAGATCGTCATCCTGTCTCTGTAGCTGAGGAACTTCATAATTAGCGTCCTCGGTGCTGCCTTGTTATCTCTCGGTGGGCCAATTCGGTGGGCGCTTTCCAAGACGACTGATGAATTTAGCTCCACGTTGTTCAGCGCCTCCGGGATCCACCCCTCCAAAAAGGAGCATGAATCACGACCTTCGGCTCCCTCCGGTAGACCCACCAGCCTCAGGTTGTTCCGTCTGGACCGGGACTCCAAGTCCAGGACATTATCTTCCAGACATTTATTTTTTTTTTTTTTCCAAAGTGCGCACCTTTAATTGAAGTCCGCCGACTTCATCCTCCGCACTGGAAACACGAAGCTCCACCTGCGTCACTCGCTCCACGCAGTCACCCAATTCCTTTCTCATTGCATCCAACGCTGCCATAATCCCATCAAGTTTAACGGAAAAGTCTGCTCTCATTGAGCTAATGGCAGCCAGCACTGCACCTGTGCCGCCATCATCAGCAGTTACCGCACCACCGCTAGTTTCATCCGCCATATCCGCAGCTTTTCCTGCTGCGCCACAGACGTGAAAGTCCATTAATTTGGACTGCTTCGGCGGTTCAATTTTTCCCCCACCTGATTTCCCAGCCTTAGGCTTCACTGGCATATCCTCGCCCAAACGCTGGGAAAAATTCTGTTGCAAATGAGAGCGTTATTTGCCGAATTTTTATCTCTAGGAGCAGAGCAGAGTGATACGTGTCCTTCTAGGTGGCCGCCATAACCGGAAGTCCTGATAAATTTATTGATATATTTAAATTATTAAATGATTAAAAACTGTCCAATTAAAGAAATTAATAAAAAAATATAAATACAAAAATTGCCCGTGGTTAACCTGGGGGCTACAAAATGCTTGTAAAAAGAAAAATTATCTCTATAAAAATTTTATTAAATTAAGAACTAAAGAATCTGAAAAAGATATAAAACATATAAAAATAAATTAACTGAAATAATACAAACTAGTAAAAAATTATACTATAGGAAAATGTTAAAAGAAAATAATGATATAAAAGGAGTCTGGGACATATTAAATAAATTAAGGAAAAATGTAACTAAGAAAACGATATATCCAGAGTATTTTACTGATAATTGTAGTGATAATTATGATAAGAACATGGTAGTAAATAAAATGAATATTTTTTTTGTAAATGTTGGACCAGACTTGGCAGCAAAAATTACAAATCAAGGAAGAGACACCATGAGTGAAACACTGATTGGAAATAACCCTCGGTCAATCTTTCTCTGAGCAGTGGATGAATTAGAAGTAAAATCTGTTTTTGAAAAGTGTAAAAATAAATTATCTACTGATTGTGATGGTACTGATATGGCACTAGTAAAAAGAACTGTTGATGGCATATTAAAACCATTTACATATATTTGTAATTTATCATTTCAAACTGGCCCATTCCCACAGAAAATGAAAATAGCAAAAGTAATACCATTATTCAAGCAGGGAAATAAACACCACTACACAAACTACAGACCAGTATCGCTGGTCCCACAATTTTCAAAGATTCTGGAAAAACTTTTCAACAACAGATTAGAAAAGTTTTTAAATAAACATGATCTGCTTAATCAGAATCAATATGGATTTAGAGCAAAGAGTACAACATCATTAGCAATAATAATAAATGCATTAGATCAAGGAAAATATGCAATTGGTATATTTATAGATTTTAGAAAAGCCTTTGATACAATAAATCATTCAATACTTCTTGATAAACTGCAATTGTATGGCATTAGGGGAGTAGCACTGAATTGGGTTACAAGTTATTTATCTGAGAGACAACAGTTTGTGAAGATGGGAGAATGTCTGTCTGGATATATGGGAATTGCCTGTGAGGTCCCCCAGGGGTCAGTATTGGGCCCAAAATTATTTAACATATATATAAATGACATATTCCAAGTTTCTAAATTATAAAAAAAAATATATATATATTATTTGCTGATGATACTAATATATTTTATTCTGAAAATAATTATAAGGAACTAATCCATACTCTAAATAATGACTTAAATAAGCTTAAAAAATGGATGGATGGTAATAAATTATCACTAAATGTAGATAAAACTAAGGTAATGATATTTGGTAATTGTAAAAATAAAGAAGATACACATATTCATGTAGATAATGTAATTATTGAAAATGTTAAGGAGATCAAATTTTGGGTGCAATATTAGATGATCAAATTAGTTGGAAACCACACATCAGATATATACAAAACAAACTGGAAAAAAAATATTGCAATTATAAATAAAATTAAGCAAGTCCTAGATTACAAATTGCTTCATATCTTGTATTGCTCATTAGTACTTCCATACTTGACCTATTGTATAGGTCTGGAGTAACAATTATAAAAGTACACTTAATTCATTGTTAATATTACAAAAAAGGGCAGTCCGTGTTAAACACAAAGTCGGGTATCTTGAACACACTAATTTATTGGTTTTACATTCAAAGTTATTGAAATTACAGGATCTGGTTGATTATTATACAGCACAGTTAATGTCTAAAGTCAGTATAAACTTTTTGCTACACAACATACAAAATCTTTTTAGTCAGAGAGAAGGGAAATACAATTTACGGGGGAATACAAAATTTAAAATCCACCTAGTAAGATCTACTAGGAAAAGTTTTTGTGTGTCTGTGTGTGGGGTAAAATTGTGGAATGGGTTGGGGGAGAAACACAGGCAATGTCCAAACATCCATATATTTAAATCAACATATAAAGTAATGATTTTTGAACAATATAAAAATAAAGGACAGTAATATTACAGTGTGTCTTTGATGAAGAAAGGTTATTGTTGAATATATATGCTGAGTACTATTATTATTGATATCATTATTACTAGAATATTACAACGGTATTACAGTATTATGATGGCATTATTTAAAGTATTATATAGGCCAGGTGGTATTATTATTATTATTATGGGCGGCACGGTGGAAGAGTGGTTAGCACTGCGGCAGCACAGCAACTCACCCTTGGCCGGGGGATCCTGGGTTCGATCCCAGCCCCCGACCAACAGTGATCTGTGTGGAGTTTGCATGTTCTCCCCGTGTCTGTGTGGGTTTACTCCGGGATTTCTCCGGTTTCCTCCCACATGCCAAAAACATGCAAGTTAGGTTAATTGGCATCAAACTGGGGATTCTAAATTGTCCTTAGGTGTGACTGTGAGAGTGAATGGTTGTCTGTCTGTAACCCAGTGTTAGAAACGTGAATTAAATTATAAATATTGATACCGCTTTTAAAAAAGAAAAACACCCATTTCACAATGGGAATAAATAATCTGAATATGAATATTTAAATAAATATATATTCATAAATAGTTAGGAACATTTTCTAGAAAGTTCTGATAAAGTTCCCAATGTTTCTATTTGGTATTTTGAGCGACAAATGGCTGTGTCTTTTATTGGGCAGGAACAGCCAATGGGGTCCCGCCAGCCAATGGGGTCACGCACTCCCTCCCTCGGTCTGTGTGTAATCCGCAAAGCGCTGTCAGTGGCAGCAGACATCGACCGAGAGAGCGCGTTTCTTTACGGAGACGGTGAGCTAGCGTGCTGATAGCAGTCTTTGCCTTGGACAAAATTTGAGATTGATTGGGATACAAAGGCTGTTGACGCCGTTGAGCGCAGGAATCCCATTGACGCACGTGTCACTTAGCTTGGTCAGGTTTTTTGTTTGGACTGGATTACAGCGTGGATTCTCCAGATCTGGATGGCGAGCCGATTGCCCGAACCTACCGCCTGGTAAAGGTGATCTAATTGATCACCTGGAATGGACACTGGTGAATTGTACATTGTGTAAATATATTTTGGTGTATTTTATTTTAATTTTTTTGCCACTGTTGTTACAAGTGCTGTGTTTTTTGTTTATGTATACATATCTGAAATAATATACATAGTTGCAAGTTCCATACACCGTGTGTGTGAGTTTTCTGTTGTTATGCCCTCCAGGCTCCTACGAACCTGTAATCGGTCTGATCTGGCCCAATTATCCCTTTTGCCCAGGTAGAACCAAAAAGGGTACTACACCGAAAGTGAGTAGGTGTTAGTGGGTGTTACATGTCTCTCTGTGTTGGCCCTGCGATGGACTGGCGAACTGTCCAGGGTGTACCCTGCCTCTTGCCCAAAGATGCTGGGATAGGCTCCAGCCCCACCCACCCCCGCGACCCAAAAAGGATTAAGCGGAAAAGGATTATTATTGTTGTTATTGTAACTACTATATGGCTACCTATTACTATGGTTACTAGTACCTACCCGTGCAGACCTGTCCATGCCAGTAGAAACCAAGTATAAGCAAGTATTTCTGCATGGCCGTTGCTGAAGGGTCTCCTCCTGTCTGAGACAGCTGTGTTGGTCACAGTTATGCCTACGGCGTACTGCTCGAACCTGAGGTGTTTCATCTTCATGGCATCTTTTCTGACGTGCAGCAGTTCTCCTCACTCTATTGCTCTCCATCTGGTGGGTCTTCTTGTTCTTCTTCTTCTTCGTTCAGACCACTGGTTGAGGGATAGGTGCGTTGTAATTCCAGTTCATGGACAGGATCATGAAAATAGATCTGAGCAAAAAGTGGCTTTCAACCCTGTTCAGAAAGACCTGTGCATGCCCGTCGAAACCCAGAAACCAGAGCACCCGGAGAAAATCAGCACTTTACTTGGCATTTTACACATTTGTAGTGTATACTGCTATTCTTCATGGGTACTGTTTCGAATGGGTGTGGTTTAAAGTAGTGTGTATGGGTAACCCCCACAACAGCCACGGACAAGCAGAGCGCTCAACGGGAGCAATTAACATAGCAGTGTGATCTATGGACTGATAACAATATGTAGATGTGCCTTGTAACCTCTTTTGTCCTACAGCTCCGGAGCAGAGGCGAATTCCGGCCAGTCTTGCTGTTGTTATGTATGACTTCCTGCTCTCACTGTGATGCAAATGTCCCATGCCTTTCATGTATTGTCTGTAACTGGGTATAAAAACTGCATTGCTCTGTAACTCACTCTCTCTGATGACTGCTTCTGACACACGCATTCTGTGTCTCCTCACGAGAGCCTGAGGACCCGCTCCAGCCCACCTGCACAGGGCTGGAGTGAGTTCCATGATGGCGGGATGAATGATAATAAACACCCTCAAAAACTCTCAGTTCGCTGCATATTATTCTTCCGCCACAGTGTGTCCTATTCTTAATGGGGTGACAGACTGACACACTGACAGAGATTTCTTGAATTTATAGAGTGCCTTCTGCCTTACTGAGTGAGATTTCCAGATTTACTGCTTCGAATGGGTATGGTTTAAAGTAGAACTGAACCCACCTTTTGGCGCAAAAAGTAGAATAGCAGATTAATTCCTTATTACCTATTGTATTTTTCAACACATAAAAGAAATTTTTAGGGCGTGCGATGGCCAAGCTATAAGCCGATAAACTTTTGCCTCTGGCTGGCAGTGCCAAACAAACCGGAAGTAGTGCAGACAACGCTGCGTGACGTCACGAGTGTAATCCCAAAACAAAACAACAATGGCAGATGATAGCAGTTCCAGTAGTTCCAGCAGTCAAGAAAACCAGAGTTTTCAGAGTGAAGAGGCATTCAGGATCGGTGACGAGACAGAGTTGGATGCAGGAGTGTGGCAGGTGGCAGGCGTGCACAAAGGCGAGCCCCGGAGACAGAGACCTGATGCACCTGTGACAGCAGCTGGCAGACGGCGATGCAGAGGCGAATCCACCTGTGCACAGGGGAGAGACTGGAAAGGCAAAGGTAGGTATGCTTACGCTGTAGATCTTGCTGGGAGATGAGGGGGTTCCTCTGCAGCAAGAGGGCTGAAGGAATCAGACGGCTTCATGCCGAAGCCCAGGGCAGAGTGGCTTATATCCCACGCTGCTGACGAGGCGCAAGTGTGCTCGCAGCTGGCGCCGCTAATGAGCGGCGAGTTGTAACATATCCAGCCTGTGTTGTGTTGTAGCTTAGTTTTCTTTTTTCTCTGTCATATTTTGTCTTAGTTTTGTTTTGAATTGTAATCGCTCTTGCCTGTTTTCTCTTTTGAATTCTTGGATGGAATATGGGTGGGCAATATAAGCTGCGGCTTCAGCCATCACCCATTTCGGATAACTTACGTTGAATTGTATAATCAGATGAGTCATTGTTCAATTTGACCTTGTTGTTATATCATTCAGTTTCTTTCAACCTGTACTGTACTATCCGAAATAAATAAATTCATTCATTCATTCAAAAAATTGGGCTATGTATTACAACACAGTGATCCCTCACTTATCGCGTTTAATGGGGACCAGAACCGACCGCGAAAAGTGAAAAACAGCGAAGTAGCGTCACCCCCCCCCCCCAAGGGCGTCACAAGCACTATTTTGCACAAAAAGGCACAAGAGAACAGCGAAAAGTGCCACTAAGCAACACGAGCGATAAAGAACAATGAATGCGGTCTTCCTTCGCTGGGTATGTGCTCTCTGCAGGGAGAGAAGCTGGGTAAAACGTCTCGGCCAATCAGCTTGCGAGGTAAAACGTCTCGGCCAATCAGCTTGCGAGATTCCCGAGCGGCAAAGAGGTGGGCGGAGAGGAGTGGAGTGGTGGTCAGAGAGATGGATTTTGAGTTGTGCAGGCTCTCCGTGTTGATACCTGATACATTAGAACATCAGGTATCAACACGGAGAGCCCGCACAACTCAAAATCCACCTCTCTGACCACCGCTGCACTCCTCTCCGCCCACCTCTTCACCGCTCGGGAATCTCGCAAGCTGACTGGCCAAGACGTACCTCGCAAGCTGATTGGCCGAGACGTTTTACCCAGCTTCTTTATCGCTCGTGTTGCTTAGTGGCACTTTTCGCTGTTCTCTTGTGCCTTTTTGTGCAAAATAGTGCTTGTGACGCCCTGGGGGGGGGGGGGGGGTGACGCTACTTCGCGGTTTTTCCCTTTTCGCGGTCGGTTCTGGTCCCCATTAAACGCGATAAGTGAGGGATCACTGTAATATCTATATCTAGAAACGCATCGCTTCCCGGTCGCTTTTCCTCCCCCTTTCTTTTCTTTCGTCGCCATGACAGCTTTCCTTGGCCACTGAACAGATCTTCCCAGGTGTTGGAAGTGTTTTGTAGTCGACTATCACGACAAAATGCACCAAAAACAACCAGTGTCGACGTGCTCGCAATGGTAAACATGGAGGACTGTGTCACACTCGTGACGTCACGCGGAACTCCGGCTGCACTTCTGGTTAATCGGCGGATTTGTCTGATTTTTCAGGGCGGGAAATTCAAAATCGCGATTTTCTCCAAGATCCCGGGATTTGTGGAGGGGGTGCCAATGATAAATTATCTTTATACAGTGATCCCTCACTTATCGCGGTTAATGGGTTCCAGAACCGACCGCGAAAAGTGAAAAACCGCGAAGTAGCGTCACCCCCCTTTGTGGAATTCCAGGCTGATCTCGTTAGTTTTTTGATACATAAAATAATGTATAAATAATATAAATAATACGTACGTTCATTCTCTCGCTCTCTCTCTCTCGGGAGAGAGAAAGAGCGAGAGAATGAAAAGAATCTCGCGAGAGTGCATCTCTCGCGAGATTCCCGAGCCGAGTCAACACGAGAACAAAATCTAGAGTCGGGAGCGATCTCTTAGGGGGGAGATGCTGGCCAGCGAATCAGAGAGGTGGATTTTGAGTTGTGCGGGCTCTCCGTGTTGATACGTGATGTTCTAATGTATTTTTTCTCAATTTTGAATTTTTGATGAATATTTTTGAAAAATCCGCGATGCACTGAGGGTGTGAAAGGTGAAGCGCGAAGTAGCGAGGGATCACTGTAATTGTATGTACTATCACCCAGTGCCGTTCAATGCCGTTCAGTTCAGTTCTACTTTAAAGTAGTGTGTCCTATTCGGTCTCATCTTGTCTGTGCCTTGCCTGGTGTGCAGCGTTGCTCGCTTTGCAGGCATTTTGGGCTTCAAGTGACTCAGCACATGCATGACGCACTGCCACACGTTTCCTGTCTGTCTGTGCATCCCTTGTCTGTCGTACCCTACGCTGGTGAAGGGTCTCCTCCGATCTCAGACGGGTGTGTTGTTCACAGTCATGCCTGTGACGTACTGCTCGAACGTCAGGTGTTTCATCTTCACGGCATCTTTTCTGACGTGCAACACAGTCATGCCTGGGAGGTACTGCTCGAACCTCAGCTGTGTCATCTTCATGGGATCTTCTACCTTATTGAGGGAGATTTCCAGATTTACTGCTTCGAATGGGTGTGGTTTAAAGTAGTGTGTCCTATTGGGTCTCAGCTTGTCTGTGCCTTGCCTGAAAATATTATATAGGCCAGGTGGTATTATTATTATTGTTGTTGTTGCTGCAACTACTATATGGCTACCTATTATTAAGGTTATTATTACATGGTTAATTATTGCGCCTAGGTATTGTAAGCCATGTGGGGGTATATGGTGGTATATATGGTGATTATGATCATAATATTGTCTATAATTATATTAAACACACCAGAAGTATTTACTTATTACACAGCATTACAAAAATAATTATTTTGTAAGTTGTCTGTGTTTTTTTCAACTGATTTGAGACAATTTTGCACTACTGAATCCGAAAATGACATCAGTTTCTCAAAATCAGGTCAGGTTTTTATGCAAAGTTGATTTTTAAAAAAAATCTGATCTTCTGACTAAATCAACTACATTTTTGTGACATTATCGGTTGATTTTTGTTAATATTTCTCATCCGAAATAGATTTTTAAGAGAAAAAAATCATTTTCTAACACAATTTATTGATTAAATGTTACAAACTTCGATTACTGTAAATTGAATAGTAGACATTGATAAAGGTAAGTACATGTAAATTGAATGTTACATCATCATTGTTCAAAATTCAGAGCTTCAACTTCCGTTTATTCGAACCTCTAGAATGCTCAGTGGCTGGGATGTCTCTCTTCAGAGTCCCAACAGTAATCAGCCAACATGACTGCATCCCAGCGTCCCTGATACCTGGTCTCCATCTCTTTCATGTCCTGATGGAACCTCTCCCGCTGCTCGTCGCTCACTGATCCTAGATTCTCAGGAAATTTATTGGAAAAAAACCCGTACATGTAAACAAAAACGTAAAAAATAACATGTGGCCATAGTTCAAAAAGTTGACCCGACTAAGCAAAACCAATGTGATTTTTGGATTCAGCACATCAAAATTGTCCTCCTCCTCCTCCTCATCATCATAGCAGTCTGTCGGGGGCAATAATGACTGTTTCATTTAGGTCTAATCAGATTCCTCTACACAACTCTGTCCTTCACCTTCCGCTGCCAGGAACTCCTGACCTTGTTAACCCAGGCAACGTCCGAGCCAGTACGAGTTGCTTTCTGACTATTTCATGAAACTGCTTGCAAAGTATTTGAGTACTACTGGACTAGTGGCACATTCTTGACAGATAGCGGTATTATCAGTGGCAAGGACAGGCCAATCCTAAATCAGCTAAAAAAATAGACAATAAATTTGGTGTTGACCAGTGTTATTATTACATGTTGGCATTATTGGCACTATAAACTATCACTGTTGTATTATTTCTATTGCATATGGTAAATGGCGTTCACTTATATAGCGCTTTTTCTCATCTCCGGATGACTAAAGCGCTTTACAGATCCTGCTACCCACCCATTCACACACACAGTCACACACTGATGGCGGCAGAGCTGCCATGCACACACAGGTGCTAACCTGACCACCAGGAGCAACTGGGGGTTCAGTGTCTTGCTCAAGGACACTTCGACATGCAGACTGCAGACAGAGTGGGAATCAAACCCATGACTCTACGATCAGTAGTCGGTCACACTACACCTGCGCCACAGCCGCCCCACAGGTGTAGTGTGACCCATCCATCCATCTTCTTCCACTTAATCCTTTTTGGGTCGCGGGGGGGCTGGAGCCTATCCCAGCATCGTTGCGCAAGAGGCAAGGTACACCCTGGACAGATCGCCGGTCCACCGCAGGGCCAACACAGAGAGACGGACAACCATTCACTCTCTCAGTCATACCTAAGGACAATTTAGAATCCCCAGTTTGATGCCAATTAACCTAACTTGCATGTTTTTTGGGCATGTGGACAACATAATTTAATTATAATATATAATGAATGTAATTATGGGGTGGATAATGACTAGAATGATCTAATTTATTGGGTATGGAGAAGGGGTGGGACTATATAAGCGCTGGCTTCTTCCCACTCCTTTTGAACAAGGCATTTTTTTGTTATGTTTATTTTTTTGGTTTTGATTCCTTGTTTTTAATTTTTTTTGTCTTGATGTTCAAATAAATCAATAAATCAATAATAAAATAAAAATGTTTGAAGTAAATTCATGGGTCATTGCAAACACTTGGCAGTACCAAGCTGTCACACAGTGAGAGGAAAAAAATCCTGAAAAACAAAAAAATGCATTGAGAATCGTTTTAGAATCAAATCAGAGACCCTGAATCATAATTGCATCATGAGGTGCAAAAAGATCCCCAGCCCTAATTCAGACCTCAGCTGAGGAGAAGGACCGACTTATCGGACCTCTTGCACTTTTAGTTGGTGATCCCTGACTTAGTATGTGTTCTAGATCAGCATCACCAGTGCTTATTTGAAGGCTTCGTTCTTTAACCTACCAAGCAAAAAGTGTAATGTTCAGAAGACAGAAAGCTGGCTGTAGAAAGCAAAAGCTCGCCCAAATTATTTTCTGAATTTGCCCCAAAATATTATAAAACACACTTTTTCTCTACTTGTATCACCTGACGTCAAATTATTCTCCCATAAATTCAGACTGATTATCTGGTGTTCGGAATGAAAAACCTGTGGCGTAACCAAACATGAAAGTTAAAATCAGGGATGTGTTCCAACGCACCTGCTGCGCTGCCCTCTCCTCCGCCACCGGGACAGTAGCGTGGCCCCTGTGGCCCTCCTTCACACACTGCGAGCACACACACTCGCCGTCCGTGACACAGTACAGCCTCAGGACCCTGTCGTGCTGTCGACACAGCCGCTCTCTGGGCTGATCAGCGGACGGCGTCAGCTTGTGGCTCTTCCCGCGAAAGCGATCTTCGTGGACTCTCAGGTGAGCCGCGCAGTAAGACTCGCGGCAGGCCACGCACGACTTGACGGCTTTGGTTTTCCTCACGGTGCAAACGCTGCATTTCGCCTCCTCCGCTCTGCCCGAGCTTGGAGCTGCAGGTTGGTTGTCGCTTCGCAGAAACTTGCCCACCACCTCGCCGAGAACCGTGTTCCTGCTCAGCAGAGGTCTGGGGTTGAACACCCGCCTGCACTGAGGGCAGCTGTACTGGCCCTTCTGCTTGTCCCTGCTCCAGTAGTCTTCGATGCAGTCCAGACAGTAGCTGTGTCCACAGGGGATGGTCACGGGGTCCCTTAAAGTCTCCAGGCACACAGAACAGCAGAACTGGTCCTGCTCGACGGAGATAGTCGCGGAAGCCATCATTTCCTGCGAGTGTGAGCTGCCCGGAGCGGCAAGAGCTGGGCTGGGCAGCTGGGCTGGGCGTGGCTTCCACAGGTGCGCTCTTCTCACGTTTCACCTGCGGCGCCCGAACCGTCCAATCACAGAGCAGCACTGAGGCTGGCCATGACGGACTGCGGAAGGAACGACCTTCCAAGACACCATTTTGAGCAACTTCTGGCTCAAAAAACACACAAAAAAAATGGAGCCACATACTTTTTAACTGCATGTTGAATTACATCTGAGCCTTAAAATTGAGGTGAAACGGCCATATTGTAAGCATAAACTAGCCTGTTAACACTGACGACAGCAAGTTTTTAAAAATTTCTTACACATTTGCATGATGTTGGATGTGTTCACATTTGTAAACATCATGTGGGTGTTTTAATCTGCTTCAAGTCCTTGTCTCCCATTTTCCCCAATAAAATAAAGCATTTCATGTTAAACACAAGACAATCTTGCCTAATTGGGGCTACATGAGTGCAGTGCAACATTTTTTCTAGTTAACCATTGTTATAATAGTGAAAATTACATATTACACAGTGCTCACACACAAGCTACACATTCACACACACACCCAAAATGTGCTTTCGCTCCACACACACACACATGCATACATGCACACCCACAAAAACTCTAGTCTCTGTTTCCTGCTTCCATATATGGGCAAGGGGCTGCGTGGGCTAAACAGAATGCCATAAAGGACTAAAGAGACGACATCTGGCTGTAGAGGAGTCATAAAAGCAAGAAGATATCTAGAGCCATTGGAGCACTGAGAGGAAGGATGTGGGTATTTGGATGCTGAGAAGACCAGTTTGGACAATGGACACGTATTGTTGGCGGGCTACTGGGAACGCCCAACAGCTCAGAAGCTTTATGTTGGGTGGGGTGGGGGTGGGGTGCTTTGTTCTGGGTCTTGGACCAGGTTGAGCTGCTGAGACCATGGCCGTGTTTGACTACCTGCGTGATTCAATAAAAGTTAAGCTGAGAGACAGTATTTCTTCTGTGATTATTGGTTGGTAAACTGAAAAGATTCCACTAACTGTCCTGTTGATAAATTGACTTGATTTCTCTGTCTCTCTCTCTCACTTCTTTATCTGCTTGCTGTACACGCTACACTGCAGAGTTTAGCTTACACCCCATAATTCATTTGTTGAAATCAGTTAGAATCAGCTCTGCACCCAGCTGAGCTGCCACATAAGCTAAAGTGTTACAGATACAATGAGGTGAAACCCCTCCCCTCTTACATGAGGGGGTGATCAGGCTATAAAAACCAGAGGGCTCCATTTTGGGGTGCCACACTCACTCCAGGAATTGCCTAAGTGGTGTGTCCCAGCGCTGTCGTTACTCCATATCTCACTTTCAGTAAACAAAAAAAGGAAAATATACTTCACCTCTCAGCCTGGTTATTTGGCCGTTGTATCAAAGAACTGGGGTTTAAGGTATTTTAGACTCAACAGTCCAAAATTAATTTTTACACCATGTACACAAGAAACATTTTGTGGAATTTAGGCCCCCTATCATCAAATCTGTGAATTTTACAAGCTTCGGGGAAATTACTTGAATACATTTTTTTTAATTAATTCTGGAAAGATGAAGCAGAACACAATCACAGATTTTGGAAATGTTATTAGCAGATGCCTAATCTTTCTACAAAAGTCAGTTTGAAGTTGGTAGATGGTGCTATTTTTAATTTTTAATCTCATTTATAAAATTTTGTGTGCTGAAAAAAAAATGTCCAGTTTAGAAAACTGTCCAACTTCACCGATTCAATCAAGTGAATTCAGACAGCCCTCCTGAACCACACAATTTTTGTGGCACACCAGGCACAAAGGTTGAAAATCAGTTTAGACCATTCATATGATTTATGCCATTTCACAGTAGAGCTGACCTCATATATGTGAACATGTGTTAGAAATAGCTTTCAAATTCAGCTCCTATTGGCCTTCAAAGATACTGCAGAAGGCTGCACAGTGTTTTTTTCAAGCAAATTCAAAAACTCAGAATTCTATATTAAACTTAAGTGACAGAGTTTTTTTCTCTTACATTTGTAACAGCTCTTGTAATGGTAACATTTCTGTTACTTTTTTCCAAACATTTTTAAAGCTACTGATTATAGGCTAACAGAGCCACAGGTTGCAGGCCCTTACTCTAGTGAAACACCTCTCCTAAGTATCAAGCAGCCTCATATGAGATGTTGGGTAAATATAAAATGGTTTCTATACAAAAGCTCTGTATTATTTGTATGGTCAAATACTCCATGTAAACAAACGCCACCCATGTGAAAATCTTTTCTGTTTGCCTTTTAATCCATCCATCCATCTTCTTCTGCTTAATCCTTTTCGGGTCACAGGGGGGCTGGAGCCTATCCCAGCGTCTTTGGGCGAGAGGCAGGGTACACCCTGGACAGATCGCCAGTCCATCGCAGGGCCAACACAGAGAGACACACAACCATTCACTCTCACAGTCATACCTAAAGACAATTTAGAATCCCCAGTTTGTTGCCAATTAACTGGAAAAAAAAAACAAAAAAAACAAAACAAACATCAGTACAAGTAAAATGATTGTTCTCAGTTTTGGTTAAAATTACATTTATAATAAAAGCATAAAAAAGTAACATTTTACCAAACAAGATATTTGTTTTTGAAAATAATGGAAAAAAAAAAGACTTAGTATTAAATCAGTTGTTCTTTTAGCCGCTTAATACTTTATAATGGCATTGTCATGTGGCACAAAGCAAAATTCAGGTACACAGTATCTGTAGCTTTATATAGCTATGCAGTAGACAAATCACACACACACACACACACACACACGTATGAGTAAAATATCAATTGTGAAATGCAGATTTGTTGTGTGTAATAAATAACATTGTGAATGTGTGAAGTGATGTTATTTCCTTCTGGAGTGAGCGCGTCGCTGAGGGTGCCTCGGCCTGGATCCTGAGGACAGTTTGAAGCCTGAGAAAACACAAGAGGCATTATTAGCTCGGCACTATGGCACTGTTGCAGACTGCCAATTCACTTTCATAATATTATTACAAACCAGACCGTTAATGATGGAGCAGCTCATTCCGACCTGATGACATCATCCCGGGAGTGATTAGATCTCCTGACTGCTGACCTTAAGTATAGCCTTAGTGCAGACCCACTTGAGGATCGTTGTGCATGAATTTGCCGAACATTGGGGCAATTGCCGAGGAGGAAAAACAATTTTCGTGAAATCATAAGTGCCCAGATCTTCTGACCTTTGACAATAACTTTGAGCTTGAGCTCAACCTAGATGCAAACAAACCTGAGGATGACTGTGTGTGAGTTTGTTGAGAATTAGGGCAATTGCCTAGGCCAGAAGTCTGCAACCTTTGCCAACCGAAGAGCCATTTTGTCCAACTCTGACTAAAATAGAAGGGGTTGAGGGCCGCAGCAATTTGACCTTTAAAATAAAGACTATGCTGCTTATAAAGTTATATATACAGTATATACAGTATGTATATATACATAGCTTTGAATAGTATGTGGCATTAATGAATTCACAACAGTGAAAACAAACTGTCAAGCTTTATATACGTATAACTTCATTCACGAAATAAAAGTATTACAAATATATTACAAATTGTTTTGTGCTGAAAAGGATATATTATGGAGGAATAAGATCAGGCGAGATGAGACGAGCTGGAAGGTTGCAAAGTTTTATTTCCTCCATCAAAATGAGACACACATCGTAGCTCTGAGCTACTGTGTTGTTGAGGCATGTATCGTCAGCTCTTTCACAGTATATGTTATACAAACAGAGAGAATGCATGGCACATTAGCATATTGATATACATATCAGTCAATACATATCATTCGCGTGACCAACTGGCGCCTGGACGTCCTCTCCTTAATCTGGGGATGAATAAACAATAGTCCATTGTTCTGGTTGTCCCCCAGGGGCTCTCTGTCCGTACGCAAATTGTCCTCTGCTTCCTCCAGACCTGCTGAGTGTGAGGAATGTTCCTGTAGATTGTGGTGGGTCACCACAGGGCTCCCCCCAGAACACTCAGAAGGGGCTGTAACCCCCCCCCCCCCCGCCAAGTCGTTTGGGCTCCAGCTCCGGTAGAACTGTCCTGCTGTAGGGGTGTGTCGGAGGGCATGTCAGTCCGTGGGGGGGACAGGTAGAAAAAACAGTGTACTCCGCTCCGGGTTCCAGCATGTTGAACGGCCGTGGCTCGTGGGCGCCTGGGACCGGTGGGCGTCGTGGGAGTGAGGTGCGGGGAGAGCGCTGTGGAGGAGGAGGGGGAGGGGGGTGGGAGTAAGTGAGTGCCGGCCGGGGACGTCAAAGGTGTCTGGGCCGCGCAAAAATTGCGTGTGGATCCGCAATGGTGAGGGACTTTCCCGGTCACCCTGGCGGTGATCCGCAGTGGCTGTGAAAAAAAATTTAAGTCTCTGACTCCTCTCGTAGCTCGGCCCCAGAAGGGCCGGAAGGCAACAGCCAAATTCCCCGAGGATGCATAGCGGCTGTGAAACAACTGCAGCTGTGTGAGGGGCTTGGCGGTTTGGCTTTCGGTGCAGACGCAGCCCTAAAGCCATCAGGGACAGCAATCGGCTAGGCTCCCGTTGTGCACCATGGCTGAGAAACCCATACCAAGTCCTGTGTGCCGGCTGCACGTCTGCTTCAGGTGCGTGAGCAGCTCTGAAGGTTCCGAGGAAGGTAATCAGCCGTGTTTCTTGGGCATGTGCAGTGGCGGGGGACGCTGCATCAGTCTGTGGAGCCGGTTCGTCCCTGTGCGTGGCGCATGCTTGGCGCAGTGACCACATAGCTGGCGGTTGTGCTGTCCTCGTAATCCTGCGGTGTGCGTGCAGGGCTTCTGTGCGCGGGAGGTCAGCTGTCATGAGTTGAGTCAGATTCGGGGAGCTTGGTGGAAATCAACGCAGTCGGCGCCGATGTCCTTCCCCGTTCAGGCTGCTTCCTTTGGCTCGCTCGTGTCGCCGTTCATGGTGCGTGTTGGTCCCAGCGCTGCCCGCTCCGGAGGGCACGCTCCGGTGTAGATGAAGAGGTTGCAGGCGTTTTCTGGGCCTCTGGGGTCCACAGTGCCGTGAGAGGGAGCAGACGGTCATTCTCTCTCGTCAGGTCACCAGTGTGAAGGGAAAAGATCAGGCGAGGGGCGCACTATGACACGTTGGGTCACCAGTGTTGAGGAATAAGATCAGGCGAGATGAGACGAGCTGGAAGGTTGCAAAGTTTTATTTCCTCCATCAAAATGAGACACACATCGTAGCTCTGAGCTATTGTGTTGTTGAGGCATGTATCGTCAGCTCTTTTATATGTTATACAAACAGAGAGAATGCATGGCACATTAGCATATTGATATACATATCAGTCAATACATATCATTCGCGTGACCAACTGGCACCCAGACGTCCTCTCCTTAATCCGGGGATGTATAAACAATAGTCCATTGTTCTGGTTGTCCCCCAGGGGCTCTCTGTCCGTACGCAAATTGTCCTCTGCTTCCTCCAGACCTGCTGAGTGTGAGGAATGTTCCTGTAGATTGTGGTGGGTCACCACAATATCTAAATATCTGACCATAAGTTTTGGTATCTTTTTTTAAATTATCAGCACATTCATAAATTGTTTAAATCTGAAAAATATCCATCTCCTACTTTCAACAGTGATCACAGCTTTAGTTCCTGATAGGTTAATAAATTAGAGATGAAAGTTTTATTTAGATGAAGCTACTTTTCATGTTTCCTCATAATGCTCCTTATTCTAATGTATTAATATAATATAAATCTGTATCCTTCACCTGTTCTCCAGACTCTCAATTTGACAACTAGTAGACTGGTTGTCTGATATTCTTCTTTATTTATTTTGGAATAAAATTAAAAGAATTCTAAACAACTTTCTAAATAATATAACATTAAAAATCATTTGGTGTAAATTAAGCCAATTAGAAGTACTTATAGCAGAGTGGAAAAAAATGTTTAAAAATACCTTCTTCTGCTGAGCTAAATGTTGGTTATAATTTTTTTTTTAATGTGTGGCAATGATAAGACAGTCTGCACATATAATTCACTGTCCAAAATCCCACAGGTTACAAACTAGCAGTTATCCTGCAGACAAAAAGCTGAAAACATCCTTAAAATAAAAGGCTCACTTCTGCATCACTGTCAGAAAATCTTTGCTCCTCTCTTTTTTTCTTTATTTACAAATTGTGAGGGAACACTTGACTGTAGGTCTTATTTTAGGCAAGTATACCCTGTTGATGCCATTTCACAATAATAGCACATAACAGACTCAACCATTCTTAAAACTGAATTGCTATAAAAGGCTTTTATTTTTACATAACTCAGGATGTATTGAGTTGTGATGGTGAAAATAAATTCACACTAATTTAGACCTCAGTCATGTCTGGTGAATCCAGCATTTATAGCACAGGTGACTAATTTTAAGGTTAGTGAGCTGGAATTCAAGGATTGTTTAACATTTTTAAGGACAATTAAGGCGTTGATTTTAGATAATCACATTTAAGACTTTATGGACATGCAGACACTGATGAGGCGGCTGTTCTTCTCCTTGTCTGTGTTCTTGTGGAGAAATTCTCTCCACGTAACCATACATGAACGCAAATTAATCTGTCCACACAGAATTAAACTCTATTTTCCTCTGTGATTTAACTTTTTCTGGATCTGTTCATGTCTTACCATGGGTGGGGGAGGATAAGCAGGAAGCTGCTGCTCTCTGTGCTCTTCACATGCACTGCTCAGAGAAGCTCAGAGGCTCTCTGTGCATGTGAGCCACTGTCGGATGTGACGCATGGTTGAGACCATAATATTTTACGTTCATGAAAGTGTGTGTTTCCACTGAGAAATGTATACAATAAACAATAATTTAAAAAAATAAAATAATTAAAATGAACTTCATTAATTTCCATGTGTTTTGAGATATAACTGCAGGGAGCCACAGCATGGGGCTGAAAGGCCACAGGCTGCTAACCCCTGGCCTAGGAGGATTAACAGTTTTCACAAAATCCTATCAGCACTGAGATTTCCTAACCTTTAATCCTGACCTTGAGCACAACCTTGATGCAGACCCACCTGATGATCATTTGGAATTAATTTGGTGTGAATTTGGGCAATTGCCTTGGGGGACTATTGTTTTTTTTTCCCCCCCCTCACACAAGTGCCCAGATTTCCTGGCCTTGACCATAACTTGGATGCAGACCCATCTGAGGACCACTGTGAGTGAGATTGGTGGCCATTGGTGCAAATGCCTAGGAATGGTAGCGATTCCTGTGAAATGTGGATGGATGGGTGATGGATGCCGTGTCATCATATTAGGTCCTTTTGGCTCGCCGGAATGAGCTAACAAAACCAAACATTGATCTAATACCAAGAGAGGGTATGCACATGATGTCACAGAACAGAACTCATGGTAGTTACAAAACACTGAGTGGCAAAAATGGGTTTCAGCATTATGGTCTATACAGTAAAACCTCCAAAACACACACAGTATTCAGTCACAGCAGTACACAGAGTGCCTGTTGCATTGAGGAGAGCTAATCTTACCATTCTATTTTGTATCAATTGGCAAAAAATAAAGGCTCAGAAATGGTTCTTCATTTATGTGTGCTCTTACCCACACATCATTACAGTCAAGTAAACAGTGGCATTGATGGCTAAAGTTAAAAAAGGCACTTTGTGTACTACTGTGACTCAATGTTTTGTGTGATTTTTATTTTTGCATCATACAAACCGGGCAGCGCGGTGGTGGAGTGGTTAGCACTGCGGCAGCACAGCAACTCACCCTTGGCCAGGGGATCCCAGGTTTGATCGCAGCCCCCGACCAACAGTGATCTGTGTGGAGTTTGCATATTCTCCCCGTGTCTGCGTGGGTTTACTCCGGGATTTCTCCGGTTTCCTCCCACATGCCAAAAACATGCAAGTTAGGTTAATTGGCATCAAAACGGGATTCTAAATTGTCCTTAGGTATAAATGTGAGAGTGAATGGTTGTCTGTCTCTCTGTGTTGGCCCTGTGATGGACTGGCGATCTGTCCAGGGTATACCCTGCCTCTCGCTCAAAGACGCTGGGATAGGCTCCAGCCCCCCCGTGACCCGAAAAGGATTAAGTGGAAGAAGATGGATGGATGGATGGACAAACCAAAGCAGCCACATGTGTTTGCCACTCAGTACTGGGTAACTATGGTAACTGCCCTGTAACCACCAAGAATTCTGTTCCAATGCATTCCCTCTATAGCTCCTTCTTACTGGTGATATAAAAGGAAACAGATGCTCCATTCCTCACATACTGCGGTCATGTCCAATATTTTTGAAGAGACGTGGAATAACAATAAAAAGATTTATTTAAAATCATGAACCATGTTTATCTATCTCAACTTAGATACACACTTCTTTGTTCTTGTTAAGTTACCTCTGAGCCAGGCACAACAATTGGGGGTTTTGTCTGGGATTCAGGCTAAGGCTGTGCACACAATCTGATTTTTTTTTAACTCTAATATGAAACTATCTGAATGCACGAATCAGACTTTTAGATGGATCTCAGTCACGTTCATATGTAATCCTAGCTCAGATCTATTTCTGATATGTGGTTGCAACAGCTTGAATGAGAATAATCAGATCAGAAATCATGCAGCTTTTTTGTCTCTGTGCCGTTGTGTGATACCAATATCGTCAGTCACCACTACTGCTCACATCAACACTAGCACCTGCTCCGAAAACAACTCAAGTGTGGCATCTCGTTTCTCTCCTTCTTCTGGACCTCAACACATACCACCAACTACCTGCTTGCTTTCCTCCAGAGCAAACTAGAAAGCACATGTTTACCAATAATGCATTTACTTTCTCTGTTAAAATGATCAAGTGGTTGCACAAATAAGCCATGTTTAGTTTTTGGTGATGACTCGAGCAAATACAGATGAATGTGCCTGTGCTTGCTGTTTAAGAAGACAGAAGATGTGTTCCTATTAGAGTCAGTTAAAAGTCACTTATAATTATGAATGTAAACTTGTGACAGTTTTTTTGCTAAATCAATCAACTCTACTTTTGCTGTATTTGACTTATGAAACATACACTACTTACAAAAAATTAAGGATATTTGGCATTCAGATGAAATTTATGGAAAAAGTAAAAAGTTCACGTTACAGAGATATTATATTAAGAAAGCAGGGCATTTAAGTAGAAGCATGCAATGGTGATTTCCTTATCTCAAATAATTTATTGAAACAAAAGCCAACAACAGTGGTGGGGATACCACAACAAAAAATGTCAGTGTCTCAATAACTTGTCATGTGCCCTTGAGCATCAATTACAGCTTGACAATGACGTCTCATGCTGTTCACAAGTCGACTTATTGTCTGCTGAGGCATGGCATTCCACTCTTCTTTGAAGGGCGGCCCTCAGGTCACTGAGGTTGTGGGGTGCAGGGTTACGAGCCTCCACACAGCAACTCAGCTGATCCCATAGGTTTTCTATGGGATTCAGGTCTGGAGAAAGTGCAGGCCACTCCATTTGAAGTACCTCAGCCTCCAGCAGCCATTCCCTAATCATGTGACCTTGATGAGCTGGAGCACTGTTGTCCATGACGATGAAATTAGGCCTGTGTTATTCATCCAGGGGCACAATGACAGGATTAATGATGTTATTCAGGTAGTACTGGCTTGTCACTGTACCATTCACAAGGTGTAGGGCAGTTCTGTATTGACTAGACACACCTGCCCAGACTTTAACACCACCACCACCAAGGGCTTGTCTGGTGACAACAGTGGCCGATGCATAGCGCTCTCCTTGACTTCTCCAACATAGTTGGCGGACATCATTTCTGCTCAACGTGAATTGACTTTCATCAGAGAACAGCACTGAGGTCCACTGGTACCTTGTCCAACGTAAACGCTCTCTGGCCCATGCAAGACAATGACACCTGTGCCTGGTGGTGTCATCAGGTACCCTTGCAGGTCACCTAGCACACAGACCAGACTGATGTAAACGGATTTGAATGGTCTGACGTGACACTTGGGCTCCTCTCACCTCCCTAAAATGTGCCTGGAGTTGAGTGGCATTCGTCATCCGGTTCCGCAGGGCACTGTTCACAATGGAGTGGTCATCAGCGTGGGATGTGGCCAAAGGACGTTCACTTCTATGCCTTTCTGTGACTCTTCCAGTCTCTTTGTATCTCTGTTGTACCCTGCTGATGACACTCTAAGCTCAGTGGCCACTTCCCTCAGAGAACATCCTGTTTGAAGCCTCCCAATGGCGAGGTACTGTTGATCAATTGTTAGGTGTCATCTTGGTCTCATGATGTCAAAATGTGAACAGCATGATGATGAGGACCATTTAAATACTAATTCTAACTGAACCAGAAAATTTATTGGTCGATTCATGAATCAAACACCTGTTGTCAATTTTGCCATTAAGCACCTTGTTAGAGAACAGCAAGTTATGCAAAAAGTACTGAAACATCGAACAGTTGGACATGTGCATTCAAAAGGTTAGAGAAGGTCAAATTAAGTTCACCGATAAAGGTTATAGTGCATTTTAGGTTCATCCTGAAATTTCACCCGAAAGACAAATATCCCTAACTTTTTGTGAGTAGTGTATTATGGAAAAATCTAAAAGTAATGATGTCATACCACTTATGAAGAGCTACAGCAGGCATTTTACAGTGATTTGACAAACAGAAACTGAAGAGAGGAAGAGATGCTTCACTGTCTTGTGTGCTGGGGGTTAGGATTTTGATTCTAAAGAATGAAAACATGGTGATATAACACACCAACTGGATATGTGAACACATCTTTGCTGTCAATGTTGTGATCCAGTTATACAGAATATGGAGGAGGTGTGAAGTAGTCAATATTTATTTAACCTTCCTATCTTGCCAGTGTGCTCATATTTAGTCTCCAAAGATTTCAGATCAAGCAAATGAATTCATGTCCATCTGCCCAACTTAAAAATGCATTAAAACATATAAGCACACAAAACCACTGGTACATAAAATCCACACTACCAGAGTTACAGTACAAGTAGACAGGGTTCTTTCGTCACTTAAAAGTATAATTTTTGATAAAAATTTATCTTCATTTTGTGAAATATCAAACACAATATTTACCGAGTGGTAGGGCAAAGATGGGTACAGTAGGTCCTGGGGTGAGGAACGGGGTTAGAGGATTCACGGGACTTTGGTCTAGACCAAGTGAAGGGATCGCTGTGAAGACAAAGACAACAAACACACAATTACTGCAGTCTCAGCTGTCTGCTCAATCTGTTAGAATCAGCAGCTCTTTTGCTCACTGGACAAACTTTACTGTAAATAAACACAGAGTATTGGGTTTCTACTGCAAGATAATGGGGGCCAATGTTAGGATATACTTTTTTCTCCCCATATTGCAAACTGTAAACTAATAATAAAACTATAAACAACATAAAAATAGATTTTACCAGAAAATTTATCTCAACAATTTAAAAAGAATAAATTGCATCTTTGTTGTTTGCAGTCACTTTCATCTTTATTAAAACTGTCATTATCTGCAACTCTGAAGCTACATGATACATGGCTCCGACACCGCCTTGTCAAAAAAAGGTGTTTTTTTTTAACCTCTGCCAATGAGGTAATGTAATGCCTGTGGCTTGTTTTCTGTCTGTCTGTCAGGATTACACAAAAATTACTCAATGGATTTTGATGAAAATTTCACCAGAGGTGGCCCTTGGGCTACAGATGAAGCCAACAGATTTTGGAGGTGATCCATGAGTGCATACGTTGACCAAGGTTATATCTCACAAGGTATGGACAGACAGAGGGAGGGAGCCTTGGTGGAGTTATGCACTCCGAGTGCCCAGTAGTCAGTTTTATTCATTTTAGTGTCACAAATTTACAAAGAAAAAGCTCAGAATCTTCTTCTGGCTGCTCCCGTCTCACCCTGTCTCTTGCATCCTCTTCTCTCACACCAACCCTCTCCATGTCCTCCTTCACTACATCCATGAATCTTCTCTGTGGTCTTCCTCTTTTCCTCCTGCCTGGCAGCTCCATCTTCAACATTCTTTGTCCAACATATCCACTATCCCTTCTCTGCACATGTCCAAACCACCTCAGCCTTGCCTCTCTTACTTTGTCTCCAATCTGCTCAACCTGAGCAGATTTACTGATTTCAAATCCTGTCCCTCTTAGTCACTCCCAAATGAGCATCTTTAACTCTAGGACATTCTGTGCTGCCTCATCATAGCAGGTCTCATTACTGTCTTGTAAATCTTCCCTTTTGCTTTTGCTGCTACCCTTCTGTCACAAATCACCCCTGACACTTGTCTCCACCCACTCCACCCTGCCTGCGCTCTCTTCTTCACCTCTCTTGTGCATTTTCTATTGCACTGGATGGTTGAACCCAGGTATTTAAAACTCATCTGCAGCCACTATCTCTGCTCCTTGCATCTTCACCGTTACACCTGCCTCCCTCTCATTCACACTCATGTATTCTGTTTTGCTTCTACCAACTTCCATTCCTCTTCTCAGGGCAAACCGCTACCTCTCCAGGTTCTCTTTCGCCTGCTCCCTGCTCTCACTATAGACACAATGTCATCTGTAAACATCACAGTCCATGGAGACTCCTGCCTGAGCTCGTCTGCCAGCCTGTCCATCACCATAGAAATCAAGAAGGGGCTCAGAACTGATCCCTGATGTAATCCCATCCCCACCTTAAAGGTCTGATGACAGGATTTTGACATTTTTTAGCATGTTGTGAAAACTCAAAAGTCGTCGATGATCAATATAATATTTACAACCGCGCCTGCATAAACTAGTTATCATCAAAAAACCGCAGCCGCTGACTGGACTGTGGTGCCGCCCACCGAATGAAGGGCGGCACCACCATGACGAAAGTGACAGAACGGATGCCGGTGTTGTTGAGTGGAATAACAGCAGCTTTGTAGCTCACAGTTTCTCTGGTTTCTTGTTTTAATTTTACGGCTATGCCTTTGCGTTGTGTCGCAGGCTTAGATAAACAGCAGGCCATGAAAGACCACATCACATGCTTCAGCTACAACTGTCATAAGCCTCCTCGTACGCTTTTATGCACGAAAAGCATAAAAGCACACGGATTAATGGATTTATGCGCAGCTTTGACCTACTTTCTGTGATCGCATGCCGACGCTCGCTGGACCGGCCACGTCCCCTCTATCATCATCACCAGTTGATTAAAAATCCCGCTGATCATGTTTCCCGGTCCTCGCCCAGGTGCTTCTCATCACACCATCACCAGCAGTGTGTGTACTTAGCGGCTGTCTGCCAGTCATGCACTGGCCCATAGTATTGTCATCTGTGCTGTTAGTCTGCCAGTATTTTCAGCACTCTCACGACATTAGTCACTCCATGTTCAGCGTGGTTCTCGTGCATCCTTGAAGCAATGTCGGCTCTGGGGCGCACCTGTGGCCAACATGTCTCCTCTCATTTGTTCTCTGGGCGATGCCGGCCCCCGAACACCATCAGTAAGTGTGTTTGTGTTTTTTGTACATCTTCACCTTTTTGGGAATTGTCTGTCTTTCTGTATTAAATGTGCTGTGGTGAACCCTGCACGTAAATCCTCATTATTTCATCCTCCCTCTTCGTGCCCTGCGTAAGAGCGCACGGAGGGTCATGATGAATGGATTTACATGCAGGATTCACCAGATAATACATAATACATAACTACAGAAAGATAATACATAATACCCCGATGTCTGAGCCACAGAGAATACACTGCTATTTTATTGAAAAATCGGGTTTAAATAAAATTATATTTATGAACAAATAATTTGTTGCAATATCTGTAACAAAAGAATAACACTCGGTGTTCCCCTGCCGTGTGTTTGTCATTGCTGCTGCGGTGGCCATGTGTGCCTCTCCACTGTCACTCTCTGAGTCTGACTCGCTTGGCATGATGCCCGCTTGGCACGGCTCAAACCTATACGGTCTGATGCCCCCAGATTCTTCATTGTCATCCCATTCTTCGGAACTATAATCGTCTGAAGATTGGACAACACAAACCAATTCCAGACTACATGTGCTGGAACCATTGTCGATGTTTTCTACCGCTTCCATCCTGTGTGTACAATGAGCAGCCAAGTGCTGTGTTCTGTCAATGACGTTACAACATGGCCAGGGGGTTTTCCAGCCACTGACACAATTGGTGATGTGGCGCTCATGAAAACGTCAGACATTTGCGTGAAAAAAAGCCTGTTTGACTTAGAACTGCACAGACCAACCTATTTTGTCATATTGTATTATGTGTTGAAAAATTAGAGGAAGTCAAAAACGTGTCATCAGACCTTTAAATGCATCTGTCACTACAACAGCATGACTCACCACCATCTTGCTGTCCTCATACATGTCCTGCACCACCCTCATATACACATACATACCCTAAACTGAATCATCAGTTGGTCTTTGTTTTATCAATGTTCTTCAAAATTTGTGGTGTTAGACTGTCAGCATATGAAAGCAAACAAGTCAAGATAGTTTGTTGTCTATGAAATTCAAATAGAAAAATTATTTAAAAAATATATAAGGAGGGGTAGTTATACAATGCAGAATTACTGTCCCAGTGTCTCAGTATTAACTCAGACTCACCTGCTGCTTCCGTTTGAGCAGTTGACCCAGTGTCCACAGACTGTGACGCGTCATGCTGGACTGCAGGATGCTGAGGACTCACAATTGCCACGTTGCTCACTGCAAACCAGAGAAAAGTAAAATCACATGACACGAGGTCAACAGACCAGTCAGACCACATAAAAACATGAACTGTGCTGTAACCATTTTGGGTGTACCTCTCTCATAAATGGTAACAAATCCATCCTGGCACACATCCTTCAGCAGCACCTTAAAATCCGACACAGCTGTCATCACCGAGCCGAAGGTGAGGCCAGGGTCAGCGGTGACTGAAGGCAAAACTGACAGTACAGCTGGAGCATTAAGAGCCTGGCAGCTCTAACCACAGAGACGGAGACACAGTGAAGCTTGACTGTTTGTCAGTGAGTCACCATCAAGACAAATGAGAGCGAGCAGTGTTACCTGAATAAAATGGATCGGGTCGTCAGCATGCGAAAGTTTCTCTAGTTCAGCTTCATTCTTCTTCAGCTCAGTGAGCTCCCTCTGGATCTGCTCCAGCAGCCGCTCGGCCTCACCGATAGCCATCTTTTCCTGAGCTTTGACCAGCTCCCTCACCTCGAAGCGTTTCAGCTCCAACGACCGAATCAGCTCAGTGAAGACGGCGTCGCTCTCTTCAGCTGCTTCTCGAGCTGAACGCTGGAGGTGAAGATGAAGGAACGGCAAGAAGAGTGAAGAAAGTTAGAGATAAAAGATTAGTACAGTATAATACAATTACATGGCCAACTGTGATGTGAGCACTCACAGTGAGGGAGAGAATGGCTTGTCTCAGCTCCTGCGCCTTTTTCTCCCTTTGCTGAATCCTCAGCTGGGAACTCTGCTTCATCTCACCAAGTTGCCTCTGAGGAAAAAACAATAGTGGAAATATTAGAGATTAAATGTATCTTCATTGAACATAAGTAAGGAATCCACCATCCTGTAGTTGGTTCTGTAGATGCAGCAGACCCCAACTTTAAAACCTATAATCCAGGAAGCCATTAGGAGGGAGTAAGGCTATGTCTGCTCTCAAGACGTTTCCAGAATTAGACTGTAAAACTAAAACATGTTCACATCATTTGAAAACAAGGACAAAACGTGCTCCACCTCTCGCATTATCATAGCTGGATGGAAAATGCTTTTAAGTTTTCATATAGTATTAGTAATTTAATTGGTACATAGTACAAATGCTCACTGGGAATCTGTGTGATGGAGAAAATGAAAAAGGTTAGGATCCTCCGCAGGCTGACAGTCAAATGTGTAATTATTAACTAATGTAATGCTGCTCTGGTTAAAGGTCTGATGACATGTTTTTGAATTCCTCTAATTTTTCAACACATAATACAATATGACAAAATAGGTTGGTCTGTGGAGTTCTAAGCCAATACCAACCAACCAACCAACCAACACCCCCCAACTCCCAACACACAGCCCCCCATCCTGACCCTGACCAGGTCCCAGGTGAGGACGGAGCTGAGGAAGATCAAGGCGAGGAAGGCGTCGGGACCGGACAGCATCAGCGCAAAGCTCCTCAAGTCCTGTGCAGACCAGCTGTGTGGGATTGTGACGTACATCTTCAACCTGAGCCTGAAGCTGGGGAGGGTACCACAGCTGTGGAAAACATCTTGTGTGGTACCTGTACCAAAAACTTCCCACCCCAAAGAGCTGAACAGCTACAGACCGGTGGCCTTGACGTCCCACTTGATGAAGACCCTGGAGAGACTGCTCCTTGCTCACCTCCGCCCCCTGGTGGAACCAGCAATGGATCCACTCCAGTTCGCCAACCAGCATGGCATTGGGGTGGAGGATGCGGTGATCTTCCTCCTTCACCGTTCTCTGTCCCACCTGGAGAAGCCCGGGAATATGGTGAGGATCATGTTCTTTGACTTCTCCAGTGCTTTCAACACCATCCAACCGATGATCCTGAAGGACAAGCTGCTGCACGCAGGGGTGGACCAGCACCTGTCATCATGGATCCTGGACTACCTCACTAACCGGCCTCAGTTTGTGAGAACCCGGGACTGTGTGTCCGACACGATCATCAGTAACACGGGGGCCCCCCAGGGAACGGTGCTGGCTCCCTTCCTGTTCACTCTTTATACTGCGGACTTTTCACACAACACAACACACTGCCATCTACAGAAGTTCTCTGATGACTCTGCGATCGTTGGCCTCATCTCCAATGGAGATGAAGCTGAGTACAGAGGGCTTATCCAGGACTTTGTGGACTGGTGCCATCGGAACTGCCTCCAGATCAACGCGAGGACAACTAAGGAGCTGGTGGTGGACTGCCGCAGGCATGGGCAACCCCTCACAGCACCAGTAAATATACAGGGAACAGACATCGAGATGGTGACATCCTATAAGTACCTGGGTGTTCATCTGAACAATAAACTAGACTGGTCACACAATACTGACGCACTCTACAAGAAGGGACAGCGCAGGCTGTTCCTGCTG
This sequence comes from Pholidichthys leucotaenia, assembly GCA_020510985.1. Classification (NCBI taxonomy): domain Eukaryota; kingdom Metazoa; phylum Chordata; class Actinopteri; order Cichliformes; family Pholidichthyidae; genus Pholidichthys; species Pholidichthys leucotaenia. Next base: position 238,493,740 of record CM035846.1, read on the forward strand.
AGGAGACTCAGGTCTTTTGGTGTACAAGGGGCGCTGCTGAAGACATTCTATGACACGGTGGTGGCATCAGCCATCACTTTTGGAGTGGTCTGCTGGGGCAGTGGCATTACAGCAGCCGATAGGAAGAGACTGAACAAACTGATCAAGAAAGCTAGCTCTGTCCTGGGGCAGCGCCTTGATCCGGTGGAGGAGATAGGAGAGAGAAGGACGGTGGCTAAACTGTCATCTCTGCTGGAGTCCGAGTTCCACCCTATGCAGGACATACTGAATGCACTGAGGAGCTCATTTAGCAGCAGACTACATCATCCCAGGTGCACAACCAAGAGGTTTCGCAGGTCCTTCCTACCAACAGCTGTCAGACTGTACAACCTAAGCAGGGCTGCTCGCAGAGATAGCAAAAAGACGTAACAAACTAATAGTTTTTTGAATGCAAAAGATGCAATAGACTTGCACAATGGTCCCCTCCGGCATACAACTAGGAAAATACCGGTCGCTATGGAGGGTGAGAATATGTATGGGCACATAATCATACCATGTAGGATAACTAAGTAGACAGTTGTGCTGTTTCATCCCATCTAGCAACAATGCTCTGCACTGTGTGTGTTTATATATTTACATATTTATTCCATCTAGCTACAATGCTCCGCACTGGGTGTGTTTATATTTATATATCTATATATTTATTCCATCTAGCTACATTGCTCCGCACTGTGTGTGTTTATATATTTACATATTTATTCCACCTAGCTGCAATGCTCCGTACTGTGGGTATTTATATATCTACATATTTATTCCATCTAGCTACAATGCTCCGCACTGTGTGTTTATATATTCATATATTTATTCCATCCAGCTACAATGCTCTGCACTGTGTGTCTGTGTGTGTGTATATATATATTTTATAGTAATATGTACATATGTATATTAGCTGCTCTTGCTTGCTTTTTTTTTCTTGCCTCTGATTGTTGCTCTGAGTGTTGCTATCCCTGTGCTGTTGCAATCCTGGAATTTCCCCGTTGTGGGACTAATAAAGGCTTATCTTATCTTATCTTAAGTCACACAGGCTTTTTTCACGCGAATATCCGACATTTTCATGAGCGCCACATCACTAATTGTGTCAGTGGCTGGAAACCCCCCCGGCCATGTTGTAACATCATCGACAGAACACAGCGCTTGGCTGTCCATCGTACACACAGGATGGAAGCGGTAGAAAACATTTGACGATGGTTCCAGCACATGTAGTCTGGAATTGGTTTGTGTTGTCCAGTCTTCAGACAATTATAGTTCCGAAGAATGGGATGACAATGAAGAATCTGGGGGCATCAGACCGTATAGGTTTAAGCTGTGCCAAGCGAGCATCGTGCCTAGCGAGTCAGACTCAGAGAGTGACAGTGGAGAGGCACACATGGCCGGCGCAGCAGCGACAAACACACGGCAGGGGAACACCAGTGTTATTCTTTTGTTACAGATATTGCAACAAATTATTTGTTCATAAATATAATTTATTTAAACCCGATTTTTCAATAAAATCATAGCAGTGTATTCTCTGTGTCTCAGGCATCAGGCTTATTATGTATTATATTTTGAGTTGTTGTTTTTGTTTTGTACATGTGTTTTATGTGCGTTTTGAGCCACTTTCAGGTGGGCACTGTCCAAGATTCGCCGGTCCGACCACACGCCCTCTCTCTTTGACAGTCAGCTGTTCATGGTTTGTGTGCATCATCTGCCGTGTTGTCAGCCAGCCAGTATTGCCAACACTATCATGACGTGTTAGACACTCCACACAGCCGTGGTTCTGTTGCGCCCCTTGAAGCGATGTCGACCCTGGGGCGCAACCATGGTTAACACGTCTCCTCTCCATGTTCGCTGGGCGATGTCAGCCCTGAACGCCAACTGTAAGTGTTTCTGTTTATTTTTGTGGGTCTTCACCTTTTTGGGAACTGTTGTCATCATTCTTATGTTCAATACATGTGCTGTGGTGAATCCTGCGTGTAAATCCATTCATCATGACCCTCTGTGCGCTCTTACGCAGGGCACGGAGAGGGAGGATGAAATAACGAGGATTTGCACGTAGGGTTCACCACAGCACATTTAATACAGAAAGACAGACAATTCCCAAAAAGGTGAAGATGTACAAAAAACACGAACACACTTACTGATGGTGTTCGGGGGCCGGGATCACCCTGAGAACGAATGAGAGGAGACGTGTTAGCCACAGGTACACCCCAGAGCCGACATCGCTTCAAGGACACACGAGAACCACGGTGAACATGGAGTGACTAATGTCGTGAGAGTGCTGAAAATACTGGCAGACTAATAGCACAGATGACAATACTATGGATGAACAGTGCGTGACTGGCAAACAGCCACTAAGTACATGCACTGCTGGTGATGGTGTGATGAGAAGCGCCTGGCCAGAACCAGGAAACGTGATCAGCGGGAGTTTGAATCAGCTGGTGATAATGAGAAAGGGGAAGTGGCCGGACCGGCAAGCGTCAGCATTCGATCACAGAAAGTAGGTCAAAGCTGCGCGTAAATCCATTAATCCTTCCCCTCCTTGTGCGCTCCTCCTGCGTAAAAGCACACGAGGAGGCTTATGACAGTTGTAGCTGAAGAGTGTGATGTGGTCTTTCACAGCCTGCTGTTTATCTAAGCCTGCGACACAACACGAAGGCATAGCCGTAAAATTAAAACAAGAAACCAGAGAAACTGCGAGCTAAAAAGCTACTGTCTTTCCAGTCAACAACACCGGAGTCCATTCTGTCGCTTCCATCATGGGGGTGCCTCCCTTAATTCGGTGGGCGGCACCACAGTCCAGTCAGCAGCTGCGGTTTTTTGATGATAACTAGTTTATGCAGGCACGGTTGTAAATATTATACTGATCATCGACAATGACTTTTGGGTTTACACAACATGCTAAAAAATGCCAAAATCGTGTCATCAGACCTTTAAAGCCTCTTTGTGTCCTCCCACTCCACTTTAAAATATGCTTTAAATCATAAACCTTTAAGAAGAAAAGGCTGGTTTAATCTTTTCAGTTTTCTGCTGTGCCCTATTGCTCCAAAGCATGTTAATAAGGTTGATTTTGGTCCTTCGTAAATTAGACTTAGGGTCACTAGATCACATCAAACTCAAGATTATATTAAAACAAATCGGTCACCTGGTAAGGTTAAACATTTAAAGTGCTTAATGTGTGTAAATTTACTCAGTCTGCTTTGTTAATTTAAATGAGAAAAGAGAATTTGAAAAATTTGCATTTGCTGTGAGTTTTCTGTAAATATTTAACATATTTCAGTGCTTGAAAATTTGTTAAATATATTGTTAAATTGCAACAATCCAACAGCAAATACAAGAAGTGAAGCAATTAATTAAAAAAGAATTACTTGGTAACCAACTAAATGGATAATCAGTTGAGCGAATCAAAAATTAAATGGGTCATTTTAGGTTCCTTTGATTAATTCAATTTAATTAATGGGCTTAAGAGGGTCAGCACTTCAGAGCGACAATTAATCATCAGAAACAAATGATTTATCCTTTAGCTGCTCTCTTAAATAATGACAAAGATGCACCATCATTTTCAAGTACTATGCAGCTTCAATTTTTCTTTATTTTTTTAATTATGAACTGGATTATGGTGGAAACTTTAGAAAATGTAAAACGACAAGACAGATTAATGAAACCAGAATTTTGTGAATAGCTTTACACTGACTCATGTTCACTGCATATAAGCCATTAACATTTCAGTGTGTCCGAAAGCTTCTATCTTTCTATCAAATGTATTAATTTATAAAGCACTTGAAAAAACACACAGCTGACCAAAGTACTGAGCAGTTACATAAAAATATTTGTCACTATAAAAATTGTAAAGAGTGGCTGCAAATCTGTGTTGGTTTGGGGCTCTTTCAAGCAGCGATGGATGTGATTCAATTGATGATAAACCTCACACACTAGAGCAGGGGTCACCAACGCGGTGCCCGCGGGCACCATGTCGCCCGCAGGGACCACATGAGTCGCCCGCAGGCCTGTTCTAAAAATAGCACAACTCGCAAGTGAGCTGCGTCTAAGATGTAATTTTTTCTGCCGCTATTTTTTATTTTATATTTTTTAAAATCACACTTGCATTTATATAGATTTTAAAATGAGAATGTCTTAAAAATAAAAAAAATAAAAATATGTTTATTATACGTAAAGTTAAGGTGAACTCTGACCTAGTTCAAAGGTCAGTATTGTGCGCATGACAAAACCTTCGCACTTGTGGAGAGTAAGCTAGCGGGCAGTTAAGATGGTGAGCGGAGTGCTGTTTCCAAGCCCAAAAACATGGCAAAAAAAAGACAGAAAATTTATCATTTTCAAAGTGTGCGGGCGGAAGAGTTCTTTTTTACTACCGTGAAAGGAAGCTGCGTGTGTTTCATTTGCGGGGCGATGGCGAAGCGCCACTATGTGGAGCGACACTTCACTACCCACTCTTTTTTTTTTTTTTTAACTTATCTTGTACCCATAGGTAGATTTGTTCTGCAGTCCGGTGACAAGCCACCAGCCGCTGCGTGCGCAAGCGCCCCTTAACTCCCTAACCTGCATGTTTTTGCATGAAAAACAAGAACATGCACCACCAGAACATGCAAACTCCACACAGATCACTGTTGGCCGGGGGCAGGGATCGAACCCACGATCCCCGCGATCCCCCGGCCGAGGGTAAACTGCTGCCACGATGCTAACCACTGCTCCACCATGCATATAAGCACTCTCAGTGCTGTTTAGCTTCTTCTCATGAAAGGACAGTGCTGGTTGCTCAAGCATGATTCTTGGCAAGAGAACTGTATGGATATAATTCCAGTGAAGAAGAACACACAAAAGTGTGTTTATTAAATGTAACAGATTTTGAGCAGAATTGCAGTAGATTTGTTCAGTTAAAAATGTGATGATTTATTTAATATGAAAGTTGATTTTTCTGAAATGTTGCATAGCTTTTTCAAACATGGTTCAACATAGTTCATGAATTAAAAGGGTTTAGTTTTTTATGGTTAAAAGGGACTGGTGAAAACTGGACTTTTTTTTTTTATGAAATGTAGAAGTGATCATCTGAACAATTGCTGAGATTAATAAAAATAAAGTGTTGAATATTGATCTTGTCTGTTACCCACTCTAAGTTATTGATAATTATATATATATACTGTATATATATACTGTATATACTGTATATATATATATATATACACACACACAATTTGTTATTTTAGAGGAGTGTGTCAAGCTGGTGCCCTTCACATGACTCGATACCCATGAAGTAGCTCTTGGTTTCAAAAAGGTTGGTGACCCCTGACCTAGAGGCATCTGATAAGGAGGACAAATACGAATAATTTGGGTGGGATGGGGCATTGTTAAGCTGCTTCTCTGGTGACCTCCATGGTAACATGGCATAGAAGGTTGAATTTTTGGATCTGGAAATCATGTGTATGTGCTTCCCTTAGTCCTGGATTAAAGGGCTGATGACACGATTTTGACATTTTTTAGCATGTTGTGTAAACCCAAAAGTCATTGTCGATGATCAATATAACATTTACAACCGTGCCTGCATAAACTAGTTATCATCAAAAAACAGCAGCCGCTGACTGGACTTTGGTGCTGCCCACTGAATTAAGGGAGGCACCCCCATGACGTAAGCGGGAGAACGGACTCCGGTGTTGTTGACTGGAATGACAGCAGCTTTGTAGCTCACAGTTTCTCTGGTTTCTTGTTTTAATTTTATGGCTGTGCCTTCGCATTGTGTCGCAGGCTTAGATAAACATCAAACCGTGAAAGACCACATCACACGCTTCAGCTACAACTGTTATTAAGTCTCGCGCTTTTATGCACGAGGAGCGCACGAGGAGAGGAAGGATTAATGGATTTATGCGCAGCTTTGACCTACTTTCTGTGATCGCATGCTGACATCTCGCCAGTCCGGCCACGTCCCCTCTATCATTATCACCAGCTGATTCAAACTCCCGCTGATCATCTTTCCCGGTCCTTGCCCAGGTGCTTCTCATCCCGCCATCACCAGCAGTGCGTGTACTTTGCGGCCGTTTGCCAGTCATGCACTAATGGTCCATAGTATTGTCATCTGTGCTGTTAGTCTGCCAGTATTTTCAGCACTCTCATGACATTAGTCACTCCATGTTCACCGTGGTTCTCGTGCGTCCTTGAAGCAATGTCGGCTCTGGAGCGCACCTGTGGCAAACACGTCTCCTCTCATTCGTTCGCTGGGCAATGTCTGCCCCCTAACACCATCAGTAAGTGTGTCTGTTTCTTGTACGTCTTCACCTTTCAGGGAACTGTCTTTCTGTATTAAATGTGCTGTGATGAACCCTGCCCGCAAATCTTCGTTATTTCATCCTCTCTCTCCCTGCCCTGCGTAAGAGCGCACAGAGGGTCATGATGAATGGATTTAGGTGCAGAATTCACCATAGCACATGTACTGAACATAAGAATGATGACAACAGTTCCCAAAAAGGTGAAGACCCACAAAAATAAACAGAAACACCCACAGTTGGCGTTTGGGGCCAACATGGAGAGGAGATGTGTTAACCACGGTTGTGCCCCAGGGCTGACATCACTTCAAGGGGCACAACAGAACCACGGCTGTGTGAAGCGGCCAACACGTCGTGATAGCGCTGCCAACACTGACTGGCTGACAACACGGCAGATGATGCACACAAACCATGAACAGCTGACTGTCAAAGAGAGAGGGCGCGTGTGTTCGGACCGGCGAATCTTGGACAGTGCCCACCTGAAAGTGGCTCAAAACAAACATAAAACACACATACAAAACAAAAACAACAAGAACTCAAAATATAATCCATAATAAACCCAATGCCTGAGCCACAGAGAATACACTGCTATGATTTTATTGAAAAATCAGGTTTAAATAAATTATATTTATGAACAAATAATTTGTTGCAATATCTGTAACAAAAGAACAACACTGGTGTTCCCCTGCCGTGTGTTTGTCGCTTCTGCTGCCATGTGTGCCTCTCCACCGTCACTCTCTGAGTCTGACTCGCTAGGCACGATGCCCGCTTGGCACGGCTTAAACCTATACGGTCTGATGCCCCCAGATTCTTCATTATCATCTCATTCTTCTGAACTATAATCGTCTGAAGATTGGACAACACAAACCAATTCCAGACTACATATGCTGGAACCATCGTGGATGTTTTCAACCGCTTCCATCCTGTGTGTACAATGGACAGCCACGCGCTGTGTTCTCCCGATGGCGTGACTACATGGTAGCGGGGTTTTCCAGCCACTGACGTAATTGGTGACGTGACGCTCATGAAAACGTCGGATAGTGACGTGAAAAAAAGCCTGTTTGACTTAGAACTGCACAGACCAACCTATTCTGTCATATTGTATTACGTGTTGAAAAATGAGATGAAGTCAAAAACGTGTCATCAGACCTTTAACTTGACTCCAAAGTACCAGCTATATAATCAAACATGAAACTTGTACACCAAAGCTGTAAATTATCGACACATATGCAAAATTTAATGCGATTAAATAACGACTAATTTGTCAAATACCCCTTAGCTTGGGGACGGCGGTGGCTCAGGAGGTAGAGCAGGTCGTCCAATAACCGCATGGTTGGCGGTTCAAATCCCGCTCTCCCCAGATATCCTGCTGTTGTGTCCCTGGGCAAGATACTTCACCCCAATTGCTCCTGGTGGGTCTGGAAGCGCCATGTTAGGCAGCATGCCACCATCCATGTGTGGACAGCAAGATCTGTAAAGCGCTTTGGTCATCAAGAGATGAGAATAAAAGCGCTATATAAGTGAATGCCATTTACCATTTTAGCTGTGCTGGACTTAAGCACAGGGAGAGCAGCTCAGGCCCCTAAGTTAGTTGTTCGGGGCTTCCGCTGCTGTTCTATTTACAACTTAAGTGAGAAGGGGGCAAAAACTGCTCTCGAGCACTGGTGTTGCATAGTGCAGATGTGGTGATGCCCTGTAGTCCTGCCTGGATGCTGATGTTTCTACCTGTTTCTGCTCTAGCTCTTCCTCGGCCAGGACGATGTCGTGTCCCTTGTGTTCGTCGGTCAGACACAGGTAGCAGATGCAGCGTTTGTCGGTGCGGCAGTAAACCTCCAGCAGCTTGTCGTGTCGCGGACAGATGGTCTCCCGGAGCTGCTTGTTAGCCGACACCAGCTTGTGTTTCTTGAAGGCTGCAGAGTCGTAGTGCGGTCTGACGTGCAGGTCGCAGTAGGATGCCAGGCAGACCAGACAGGATCGGACAGCCTTGATCTTCCTCCCGTCGTTACACACGTCGCACTCCACTTCCCCGTCTTCGGCTAAACGTTGGTCGGCTGACTCCGAGGACTCCTGGAGCCTCGTGCTCTTGAACTTCTCCACCACGTCGGCTAGCATGGTGTTCCTGTTGAGGACGGGCCTCGGGTGAAAGGTCTGTCGGCACTGCGGGCAGGCGAAGATCCCCAAGTAGTCGTCCTGGTTCCAGTAGTTCTGAATGCAGCCGGAACAGTAGCTGTGTCCGCAGGGGATGGTCACCGGGTCCTTTAGCACGTCCAGGCAGATGGAGCAGTTAAACTGGTCCCTATCCAGAACCACGCCGGCCTGAGCCATCGTTGGAAACACCGTTAGCAAGTGAAAAAACACAGAAAACAAGACAGTGACAACTAGCTGATGCTTTGATTACAGGAAACACAACAGGAAGTAAACTTCTTCTTCTCTCGGTTACTGGCAGATAGCAAACAACTGAAAGGTGCATACCGCCACCTACTGTACAAGAGTGTGTCACGTCATTTAAGCTCGACCTCTAAATTCTATGACTTAATCCATCCATCCATCTTCTTCCGCTTAATCCTTTTCGAGATGCTGACTTTATCCTGTGTTATTTTAAAATGAGAAAAGAGATCGGCTCGTCTTCTTCTTCTTCTTCTCTTGGTTTGCTGGCGCACTGCAAACAGCTCATAGGTGCATACTGCCACCTACTGTACAAGAGCATGCAGCATCATGTCACGTTATCCTCGTTCCTATGAAAGCGACAGTATATTTACCTCCGCCAGGCCGCAGGCCAGGCAGGAGGTTATGTTTACCTCCGCCAGGAGGTTATGTTTTTGCCGGGGTTTGTCTGTTTGTCTGTCTGTTTGTATGAATGAATGAATGAATGAATGAATTTATTTCGGATAGTACAGTACAGGTTAAAAGAAACTGTATAATATAACAACAAGGTCAAATTAGACAAAGTGTAGAAGATGCCTTACAAACGAGACCGAGTGTATTTTCTCAGGAAAGCTTTATTGGAAGTCACATCTTCTAACATCAAAGTTCTCAGCAGAAAAAGAGACAGATCCCACTTTCCTCACAGCTTTTATATCCCAGAGATACAAAACCCCCACATCACGTATCTCACACCTTCACCCCACATAAGTTTGGTAAACACATGAACCACAGTCCCCGAGACTTGCTGGCGCTCCTGTTCTCCTCTCCACCTCGGGGCTCCTGCTGGGACATTGTCTTCCACCTCCGTCTTCCTCCAGCACCCACCTCCTAGCCGAGGTCCCTGCTGGGGCATTGTTCTTATGGACGTTTGATCTGCAGGGTCTGCACCGACATGCCTACTGGAAGCATGTGGGGGGAGAGAGCATACCATACAAGCATGCCATATGTGTGCCTTAAATATGCACCATATAACCCCCCCCCCAAACGTTCAAATAAGGACAAGTTACATTTCAAATGCATAGAATCATGACACCCAACACAGAACAAGAGAGAGAAAAAAAAAAACTTGGCACAACAGATCACATATCCCACTGCTTGGGCTACAGCTCTCTGCCATATCTGCTGTGAGCAGGTCTTGCTCTGCCTGTGGCTGTCTACTGCATCTGTGAAGTAGAATCATTAACACATCGTCGTGAAAGCTTAGCAGAGCGCCTCCCGGGTGGCCTGCCACGGCGGGGGGCACTGGCCAACTGGACTGGGTCGTCAGCTAACACAAAAGCGGGTTTGAGTCTGTTAATGCAGACTAAGTCCCTCCTGTCTCCCAAATCGAGCAAAAAATGCTTTTCCCCGGTTTCTAACACTCTGAACGGTCCATCGTAAGGTGGCCTTAAACCTAACCTCTGCGCGTCGTGTCTAACGAAGACAAACTCTGCATTTTTTAAGGTTTTGGGCACAAAAACACGTGGAAAACTGTGATGAACGGGACCGGGGAGGGTGTGTGACCCCGTTTCGCTCTGCAGCAGCCGAGCGGGGAGGTGCTCCGGAGCAGGGTTCTCAGGGAGGAAATCTCCCGGTAACCGGAGGGGTTGTGCGAAGACGAGTTCTGCCTAAAGAGGCTTGCAAATCCTCTTTAGGTGCTGAACGCAACCCTAATAAAACCCATGGGAGTTTATCAACCCAATTTGTGTCCGTGAGAGCCGCTCTGAGGGCTGCTTTCAATGACCGATGGAAGCGCTCACACAAACCGTTGGCCTGGGGGTTATAAGTGGTCGTGCGATGAATTTTCACCCCCAGGCTGGGTGCCATGGACGACCAGAGCTCGGAAACAAATTGGGGTCCTCTGTCAGACGTTATGTCTGACGGGATACCAAAATGTGCGACCCAAGCTGTTAAAAAGGCACGAGCGACATCTGCCGCTGTGGTTGCCGCCAAAGGGATCGCCTCTGGCCAGCGCGTGGTGCGGTCTACCATGGTTAAAAGGTGTGTGAAACCCTGGGACAGCGGAAGAGGTCCTACTAAGTCGATATGCACATGATCAAAACGTTTGGCTGGGATGTGAAAAGGTTCTAGAGGGGCTCGTGTGTGTTTGTGTACCTTTGCTCTTTGACACGCAGCGCAGGCTGCAGCCCACTCTTTGACTTGTTTACGCAGCCCCGGCCAAACAAACTTCTCTCCTACCATTTTGATAGACGCGCGGACGCCCGGGTGTGCCAGTGAATGTATTAAGTCAAAAACACGGCGACGCCACGCAGCCGGGACTACGGGACGGGGACGCCCCGTGGAGGTATCGCAGATTAGGGAGGGCATGCCTCTATGAAGCACCCTGTGCTCCAGCCTTAGCCCTGTTGGCCCAGACTGGAGCGCGCGCACGTCCGCGTCGCCAACCTGTTCAGCGGCCATGGCTGCATAATCCAACCCGACGCAGACCGGAGCTGTGAGCGCTTCCGCGCCGCAAGCCTGGCCTAGGTCTGCCGCCGCCGAATCCGCCCCCTGGGGGCCTGTCGCTGCCACTGCACGCGAGAGGCAATCTGCCACTACATTGTGTTTACCCGCTACGTGTTGAATGTCAGTGGTAAACTCCGAAATTGCAGCCAGCTGCCTCTGTTGTCGGCCCGACCAAGGCTCTGAAACCTTAGCCATTGCAAAAGTTAAGGGTTTATGGTCCACGAATGCGGTAAAACGGCGCCCTTCCAACCAGAACTGGAAGTGGCGGATGGCCAAATGTAGGGCCAAAAGCTCCCTGTCAAACGCGCTGTATTTACGCTCGCTATCGTGCAATGTTTTGCTGAAAAACGCAAGTGATTGCCAGCATCCTGCCACCAGTTGCTCGACAACCGCTCCCACTGCCACGTCGGAGGCGTCTGTGGTTAGCGCCATGCGAGCTGCCGGCACCGGGTGTGCCAATAACGCAGCGTTCGCGAGGGCTGATTTGACTTGTGAAAAAGCGCGCTCCCGATCCGGGGACCACTCGACCTTAGATGCAGGTTTTTGCTTCTTTAATGCCGCGTACAATGGGTGCATGAGCCGTGCCGCGTTTGGGAGGAAACGGTTATAAAAATTGACCATCCCCAAAAATTCTTGCAGCGCCTTAACCGTCTGCGGTTGGGGGAAATCCGTTATCGCGCGCACTTTATCCGGCAGCGGGACCGCGCCTTCTGGCGACACGCGGTGTCCCAAAAAATCGATTTTCGCTACCCCGAATTGGCACTTCGCTGGGTTAATGATTAGTCCGTGGTCTGTGAGCCTCTGAAAAACGGCTGTGAGATGGCTTTCGTGCTCGGCTTCGGACGCGCTGGCTACCAAAATATCATCCAAATAAGCGAACACGAAAGGGAGGTCGCGCAGCACTGCATCCATCATGCGTTGGAACGTCTGCGCGGCGCCCTTGAGGCCGAAAGGCATGCGCAAAAACTCGAAAAGCCCGAAAGGGGTTATAACTGCCGTTTTGGGTATGTCCTGCGCACGGACTGGAACTTGGTGATAACCGCGCACCAAATCTATTTTGGAAAAGATGCGCGCCCCCGCTAAATGCGCCGAAAAATCCTGGATGTGCGGAATCGGATAGCGGTCGTGGGCTGAAGCATTATTTAATCTGCGGAAATCGCCGCAAGGGCGCCACGAGCCGTCAGCTTTGGGTACCATGTGCAGGGGTGACGACCAGGCGCTGTTCGAACGCCGGACTATGCCCAGCTTTTCTAAGTTGGCAAATTCCTCGCGTGCGATGGCCAGTTTAGCTGGGTCCAACCGCCGAGCTTTTGCAAAAACAGGGGGGCCCGAAGTACTTATGAAATGTTCGACCCCGTGTTTGGCAACTGACGCTGAAAATGTAGGGACCGTGAGTGCTGGAAACTGGTTGAGTAATGCATGAAACTTACCACCCGCAGCTGTGACATTGGGATGTGCAGAAGGCAGGGCCACCCGAGCTGTGCAGGAGATAGAGTAGAAAGACAGTGCATTTACAATACGTCTATTAGTAAGATCAACTAACAAACTGTTTGAGCACAAAAAGTCAGCACCTAGCATGTTGTTATTAACTGCGGCGACAACGAAAGTCCACTCGAAGTTGTGCCCGTGGAGGGACAGGAGGAGCGTCTTCTCCCCATAGGTTTTGATCGTGGAGCCGTTCGCCGCTAACACCAGGGGGCCGCTGGCCGGCGCCAGTGTGTCCGCGTAGGTAGGCTTGACAAAACTCAGCTGGGAGCCCGTGTCCACCAGGAATTCTTTCCCAGAATTCGCGTCCGTCACGAAAAGCAGCCTATTCTTCGTGCCGAGAGTCGCAGCTGCTACCGGCTCCCGGTCTTGGCGTTTCCCTGGCGCTGGTACCGGCACGGTGGAACGCATCTGTGGGCTTTCTCGGCGAAACATCGATGGTAGAAGCAGAGGGCGTTGTCAGCTCCGCTTCTCCTGGTCTCCGCCGCTGCTGCCGTCAGTGGGTCCAGTGCCGCAGCCTCTGGTCTCCCTCTTTCTCGCAAAGGGGCGGTCATCTCTGCTGCTGCCGTCGTGGCTGCGCGCCGTTTATGGGAGTCGACGAGCCGTTGCGCCACCTGTCCCAGCTCGTGGTAGTTACGGTTGACGAGCGGCTGCGAGCTGGCCAGGGTGACTCTCACTGCTGGCGGGAGCGTTCTGAGGAAGAGGTGGGCGAAGATAAAACTGTCGTCGTCCTCGCCTCTCAGGCTCATCATCTTCGCCATCAGATCCGCTGGCCTGTCTGCTTCTCCCTCTGTCAGCGCCAGGAGCTTCTCTGCCCGCTCTTCCAGCGAGGGAGTGAAGGCTCGGATGAGGGCATCTTTCAATGTGCTATACTTGTTGTCTTGGGGTGGGTGGTTGGTCAGGCTCTCCACCCGTTGCACTGTGAGGCTGTCCAGCTTCGCGACGACATGGTAGAACCTCGTTGCATCCGCTGAGATTCCCCGAAGGTGGAATTGCGCCTCCACAGTGGTAAACCAGGAGCGCGGGTTATGCTGCCAGAAGTCGGGCAGCTGTAGCGTGGTAGCCGCGTTAACCCGGTTGGCTCCTGAAGAGTCCGGTGCGGAAATCTCGCCGTCACCGGCCATAGGTAGTTGTAGGTCACCAGTGTAGAAGATGCCTTACAAACGAGACTGAGTGTATTTTCTCAGGAAAGCTTTATTGGAAGTCACATCTTCTAACATCAAAGTTCTCAGCAGAATAAGAGACAGATCCCACTTTCCTCACAGCTTTTATATCCCAGAGATACAAAACCCCCACATCACGTATCTCACACCTTCACCCCACATAAGTTTGGTAAACACATGAACCACAGTCCCCGAGACTTGCTGGCGCTCCTGTTCTCCTCTCCACCTCGGGGCTCCTGCTGGGACATTGTCTTCCACCTCCGTCTTCCTCCAGCACCCACCTCCTAGCCGAGGTCCCTGCTGGGGCATTGTTCTTATGGACGTTTGATCTGCAGGGTCTGCACCGACATGCCTACTGGAAGCATGTGGGGGGAGAGAGCGTACCATACAAGCATGCCATATGTGTGCCTTAAATATGCACCATAAAAGACTCCTTCTACTATACAATTCCACGTGAGTTATCCGAAATGGGTGATGGCTGAAGCCGCAGCTTATATTGCCCACCCATATTCCATCCAAGAATTCAAAAGAGCGATTACAATTTAAAACAAAGCTAAGACAAAATGTGACTGAGAGAAAAAAGAAAACTAAGCTAGGCTAAGTTAAGCGGTTACTATTCAAAAACAAATCTAAGACACAATGTCACAGAGAAAAAAAGAAAAAAAGAAAGAAAGAAAAAAAAAACTAAGCTACAACACAACACAGGCTGGATATGTCAATCCTTATGTGAGTTTACATGTCGTCTTGTAAATATGTTTGGAGTATTTCTTCCTTTAGTTTTTGTTTAACTTGTCCAAGCGTTGTGCATGATTTTAATTCAGGTCCAAAATTGTTCCATAATCTGACTCCTTGCACTGAAATACAGTGTTGTCTGTTGCTTAGCAAGATAACTCAAAAACTTTTGGACGGATTTCGATGAAACTTTCAGGCGTTGTTGGAAATGGTACAAGGAAGAACTGATTAAATTTTGGGGATGATCCGGATCACTGTCCAGAAGAAAACCGCCATTATGGAAAATGCCATTTTCCTGAATAACTACTGAACCACTAATCCTATCATTGTCAATCCAATTGCTAGTCATATGTTTTCATGGTCAAGGAATCTGAAAATGTACACACAAACACTGTATGGGCGGAACTATGGCCGCCATTACGGAAAATGTCATTTTCGTGAATAACTACTGATATGGCGCGCATTTAGGGCGCATATATGGTATACATGTATGGTATGCATTTTCCCTCACATATATTTAGTAGGCATGACGGTGCATACTCTGGAGGCTTCATGTCTAAACGTCCAAGAGGACCTGACCCAGCAGAGACCTCGGGAGGTGTGAAGTGGTTTCTTGAGAGACGGGAAGTCAGAGAGAATGTCCCAGCAGGAGCCCCCGAGGCTGAGGAGTTGAGAGACAATGGAGACGCCAAGGAGCCTCGAAGGCTATATGTTTACTGAAGGACTGTGGGTTGGGGATGTGATATTTGATGTTGGGGGTTTTGTGTCTCTGGAGAGTATAAGAGCTGTGAAGAATGATTGTTCTGCCTCTTTGCTGAGATACTTCGCTTGTTAGAGGATGTAGACTGACAATAAACCTTTCCTGAGAAATAAACTCAGTCTCGTTTGTGAAAGTCATCCTCTACACTGGTGACCTACAACAAACCATGGCCGGTGGCGGCGAGCTTTCCGCGCCGGACTCTTCAGGGGCCAACCGGGTTAACGCAGCTACCACACTACAGCTGCCCGATTTCTGGCAACATAACCCGCGCTCCTGGTTTACCACTGTGGAGGCGCAGTTCCACCTTCGGGGAATCTCAGCGGACGCAACGAGGTTCTACCATGTCGTCGCGAAGCTGGACAGCCTCACAGTGCAGCGGGTGGAGAGCCTGACCAACCACCCGCCCCAAGACGACAAGTATGGCGCACTGAAAGCCGCCCTCATTCGAGCCTTCACTCCCTCGCTGGGAGAGCGAGCAGAGAAGCTCCTGGCGCTGACAGAAGGGGAAGCAGACAGGCCGGCAGATCTGATGGCGAAGATGATGAGCCTGAGAGGCGAGGATGACGACAGCTTTATCTTCGCCCACCTCTTCCTCAGAACGCTACCGCCAGCAGTGAGAGTCACCCTGGCCAGCTCACAGCTACTCAACAACCGTGACTACCACGAGCTGGGCCAGGATGCGCAGCGGCTCGTCGACGCCCATAGACGGCACGCAGCCACGACGGCAGCGGCAGAGCTGAACGCACCCCCGTGAGACGAGGGGAGACCAGAGGCTGCAGCACCGGACCCACTGATGTCGGCAGCGGCAGAGGCCAGGAGAAGCGGAGCTGACAACACCCTCTGTTTCTACCATCGACGCTTCGCCGAGAGAGCGCGCAGATGCGCCCCACCGTGCCAATACTAGCTCCAGGGAAACGCCAAGACCGAGAGCCGGTAGCAGCTGCGACTCTCGGCACGAAGAACAAGCTGCTTTTCGTGACAGACGCAAATTCAGGGAAAGAATTCCTGGTGGACACAGGCTCCCAGCTAAGTTTTGTCAAGCCTGCCTACGCGGACATGCTGACGCCTGCCAGCGGACCCCTGGTGTTAGTGGCGAACGGCTCCACGATCAAAACCTATGGGGAGAAGACGCTCCTCCTATCCCTCCACGGCCGCACCTTCGAGTGGACCTTCGTCGTGGCCGCAGTTAGCAACAACATGCTAGGTGCTGACTTTTTATGCTCAAACAGTTTGCTAGTTGATCTTGCTAATAGACGTATTGTAAATGCACTGTCTTTCTACTCTATCTCCTGCACAGCTCGGGTGGCCCTGCCTTCTGCACATCCCAATGTCACAGCTGCGGGTGGTAAGTTTCATGCACTACTCAATCAGTTTCCAGCACTCACGGTCCCAACATTTTCAGCGTCAGTTGCCAAACACGGGGTCGAGCATTTCATAACTACCGGTGGCCCCCCTGTTTTTGCAAAAGCTCGGCGCTTGGACCCAGCTAAACTGGCCATCGCGCGCGAGGAATTCGCCAACTTGGAAAAACTAGGCATTGTTAGACGCTCGAACAGCTCTTGGTCGTCACCCCTGCACATGGTACCCAAGGCTGATGGCTCGTGGCGCCCTTGCGGTGATTTCCGCAGATTAAATAATGCTTCAGCACACGACCGCTACCCGATTCCGCACATCCAGGATTTTTCGGCACATTTGGCGGGAGCACGCATCTTTTCCAAAATAGATTTGGTGCGCGGTTATCACCAAGTCCCAGTCCGCGCCCAAGACATACCCAAAACGGCAGTTATAACCCCTTTCGGGCTTTTCGAGTTTTTGCGCATGCCTTTCGGCCTCAAAGGCGCCGCGCAGACGTTCCAACGCATGATGGATGCAGTGCTGCGCGGCCTCCCTTTCGTGTTCGCTTATTTGGATGATATTTTGGTAGCCAGTGCATCCGAAGTCGAACACGAACGCCACCTCACAGCCGTTTTTCAGAGGCTGACAGAACACGGGCTGATAATTAACCCAGCGAAATGCCAAGTCGGGGTAGCGCAAATCGATTTTTTTGGGCACCGCGTGTCTCCAGAAGGCGCGGTCCCGCTGCCTGATAAAGTGCGCGCGATAACGGATTTCCCCCAACCACAGACAGTTAAGGCACTGCAAGAATTTTTGGGGATGGTCAATTTTTATAACCGCTTCCTCCCCAATGCGGCACGGCTCATGCACCCATTGTACGCGGCACAAAAGAAGCAAAAACCTGCAACTAAGGTTGAGTGGTCCCCGGACCGGGAGCGTACTTTCTCACAAGTCAAATCGGCCCTCGTGAACGCTGCGTTATTGGCACACCCGGTGCCAGCAGCTCGCATGGCGCTAACCACAGACGCTTCCGACGTGGCAGTGGGGGTGGTTGTTGAGCAACTGGTAGCAGGGAGCTGGCAACCACTTGCGTTTTTCAGCAAAACATTGCGCGATAATGAGCGTAAATACAGCGCGTTTGATAGGGAGCTTTTAGCCCTGCATTTGGCCATCCGCCACTTCCAGTTCTGGTTGGAAGGGCGCCGTTTCACCGCGTTTGTAGACCACAAACCATTAACATTTGCAGTGGCTAAAATTTCAGAGCCTTGGTCGGGCCGACAACAGAGACAGCTGGCCGCGATTTCGGAGTTTACCACCGACATTCAACACGTGGCGGGCAAACACAATGTAGTAGCAGATTGCCTCTCATGCGCAGTTGCACTGCCAGGCCCCCAGGGGGCAGACTCGGCGGCTGTAGACTCGGGCCAGGCTTGCGGCGCGGAAGCGCTCACAGCCCCGGTCTGCGTTGGGTTAGATTATGCAGCCATGGCCGCCGAGCAGGTTAACGATGCGGACGTGCGCGCGCTCCAGTCTGGGCCAACAGGGCTAAGGCTGGAGCACAGGGTGCATCAAAGAGGTATGCCCCCCCCTAATCTGCGATATCTCCACGGGGCGCCCCCGCCCCGTGGTCCCAGCTGCATGGCGTCGCCGCGTTTTTGACTTAATACATTCGCTGGCACATCCGGGCGTTCGCGCGTCGATCAAAATGGTGGGAGAGAAGTTTGTTTGGCCGGGGCTGCGTAAACAGGTCAAAGAATGGGCTGCAGCCTGCGCAGCGTGTCAAAGAGCAAAGGTACACAAGCACACGCGGGCCCCTCTGGAACCTTTTCACATCCCAGCCAAACGCTTCGACCATGTGCATGTCGACTTGGTGGGACCCCTCCCGCTGTCACAGGGGTTCACACACCTTCTAACTATGGTGGACCGCACTACGCGCTGGCCAGAGGCGATTCCCCTGGCGTCAACCACAGCGGCAGACGTTGCGCGCGCTTTTTTAACGGCTTGGGTCGCGCGCTTTGGAGTCCCGTCAGACATAACGTCTGACAGAGGACCCCAATTTGTTTCCGAGCTCTGGTCATCCATGGCACTCAGCCTGGGGGTGAAAATTCATCGCACAACTGCGTATAACCCCCAGGCCAACGGTTTGTGCAAACGCTTTCACCGGTCATTGAAAGCAGCCCTCAGAGCAGCTCTCACGGACACAAATTGGGTTGATAAGCTTCCATGGGTTTTATTAGGGTTGCGTTCAGCACCTAAGGAAGATTTGCAAGCCTCTCCGGCCAAGCTAGTCTTCGCCCAACCTCTCCGGTTACCGGGAGAATTCCTTCCTGGGAACCCCGCACCAGATCGCCCCCCCGCTCAGCTGCTGCAGAGTGACGCAGGATCAAACACCCTCCCCGGTCCAGTTCATCACAGTTTTCCACGCGTTTTTGTGCTTAAAGCCTTAAAGAATGCAGAATTCGTCTTTGTTAGACACGACGCACAGAGGTTAGGTTTAAGACCACCTTATGCTGGACCGTTCAGAGTGTTAGAAACCGGGGAAAAGCATTTTTTGCTCGATTTGGGAGACAGGAGGGAATTAGTCTGCATTAACAGACTCAAACCCGCTTTTGTGTTAGCTGATGAACAAGTTCAGTTGGCCAGGGCCCCCCACCGCGGCAGGCCACCGGGGAGACATTCTGCTAAGCTTTCACAACAATGTGCTAATGACTCTGATCCACAGATGCAAGAGACAGCCACAGGCAGAGCGAGACCTGCTCACAGCAGATATGGCAGGAAGTTGAAGCCCAAGCAGTTGGATGTGTGATATGTTGTGCCAATTTTTTTTCGTTCTGTGTGGATATGTCATGATTCTATGCATCTGGGGTGTAAGTTGTCCTTATTTAGACGTTTGGGGGGGGGGTCCTGTGAAGAATGATTGTTCTGCCTCTTTGCTGAGATACTTTGCTTGTTAGAGGATGTAGACTGACAATAAACCTTTCCTGAGAAATAAACTCAGTCTCGTTTGTGAAAGTCATCCTCTACACTGAACCACTAATCCTGTCATTGTCAATCCAATTGCTAGTCATATGTTTTCATGGTCAAGGAATCTGAAAACGTACACACAAACACTGTATGGGGGGAACTGTGGTGCTTGGCGGAGGTCTGCGCTCTCCGAGTGCTTTTCTAGTTTTGCCAGCGTTTGTCTGTTTGTTTGTCTGTTTGTTTGTCTGTTTGTCTGTCTGTTGGTTAGCAAGATAACTCAAAAAGTTTTGGACGGATTTCGATGAAACTTTCAGACGTTGTTGGAAATGGTACAAGGAAGAACTGATTAAATTTTGGGGATGATCTGGATCACCGTCTGGATACAGGAATTTTTTAAAGGATTCTTTAACATTGTGAGATACAGCCATTTTCAACATGTGTGCAGGGGCAATAGAGGGCGCTGCTCATCGTGTCTGACGAACACAAACTCCGCGTTCTTCAAAGTTTTAGGCACAAAAGCATGCGGAAAACAGTGGTGGGCCGGGCCCGGCAGCATGCCTGTGTTTGCGCTACGCTGCAAAAGCTGAGACGGGCAGCTGTCCGGCGCCGGATTATTTGGCAGAAATTCCCCGGGCAGCCATAGAGCCTGCGCAAAAAAAACCTCTCTGCCGGGGAAGCTTCCAAATCCTCTTTTGCCGCAGAGCGCAAACCCAATAAAACCCACGGCAACCCGTCTACCCAATTTGCATCCGTCAGTGAAGCCCTCAGTGCTGCTTTCAGTGATCTATGAAAACGCTCACATACCTTTCAAGTGATATGGTTTCGCTGTATTTTAATACGGGGAAAATGCAGTTTTAGCAAATACGGGCGTATTGCCATTTCTGTACGCCAAAAAGAAAAATATACGGGGAAAAAAAATTATTGAGAGTGTGGAGGAACACCTCGTGTGTGACCCCCACAGCGTACGGGGCTGGCAGAGTGCTCAGCATGAGCAGTTATCAATTATCGCACCTTCTTTTGTCCTGCAGCTCCGGAACAGAGAGGAATCCCGGCGCCAGTAATGCTGCGCCTGATATGTGTGACTCTAATGCTAAAAGTGACTGCATCAGGGATTTTCGACCTAAAGTCGCACTTTGCTACACAGGGCCACAAAAACTGTGTAGCCAAATTCGATCAATGGATGAACATTTTCAGCCAGTGAGGGAACCGACGCCTTCCAAATCCAATGCATCACCAGCAGAAGTGATGTTTTGTCATTTTGTGGCAGAGCACAATCTACCCCCATTGGTGGCAGATCACTTCAGTGATTTGGTGCCAACATTGTTTCCTGACAGCAAGAGCATTCAATTTTTTTGTGCTACTTGGCTTATTATTTTCACATTACCAAAAAGTTATGGCTCAAGATTGTGTCCATATACAGTAAGTGTACATTTGAATAAATATGTTTGAAATAGTTCATGTTGCAGTTGCTGTTTGTTTAGTTTTTGTTTGTTTGTTTGTTTGTTTTTGCTTCAGTTTTCTTTCATCTGCAGATAAATACAGTTTTTAAATACTCAGTACAGGTGTGAAAGCCCCCCCCCCCAAATAAGGGAGGCATGAGGTATGCCTTGACAGGTCGCAGCCTGGCACTTTGCAGATGGAGGAGATGGACACAACAGCAACACTTCAGCTTATTACCTCCGCCAAGGAGGTAATGCTTTTACTACTGAACCACTAATCCTATCATTGTGAATCCAATTGCTAGTCATATGTTTTCATGGTCAAGGAATCTGAAAACGTACACACAAACACTGTATGGGGGGGAACTGTGGCGCTTGGCGGAGGTCTGCGCTCTCCGAGTGCTTTTCTAGTTTTCTTATAAGCCCAGTATCATTTATAAATCTAAACAGAGCCTTCCTGGTTTCTCTTACTCCCTCTCCGTCTGATCCCAGAACCCCCACTAAATTCCAGTCCCGTCCTGTCTCACGTATCCTCTCCTGTTGTGCTTCTCGTTCAGCTGAATACAATGAGCAGTTAAAAAGAATATTGTGGGGAACCCACGCTGGGATAATCATCTCAGACTGGAAGCAGAGGAGAGGCAAATAGTCCCTCTGCCGGTAGAGCGTGGGGGATTAAACAGATGAGGACAATAGGTATTGTGATAGGAGAAGTTATGGTGATGTAGAACCCCAGGCAGCAGGAAGGAGTAGCTGAGGGGACAGTAGGGGTGATGATGTGTTGAATGTATTGTGATGCAAGATCTCAGGCAGCAGGGGGAAGGAGTGGGGTGATATAAAAGGAGAGACCCTGGTGTATGATGTTAATGCTTTTTCTGTGTATGAATGAAGTGAGAGAGTGAATAAAGTTCGTCTGCCGTCCAAGTCTGGTCTTCTTACTGCACTCTCCACACTGGTGACCCTTGACGAATTATGGAACACGAGGCAAAAACCCCGGAGTCGGCCCGGACGGGAAGCCCCAGCAACGCGGCAAGCATCACAGAGACGGCCCTGACAGAAAGCCCCAGCAACGCGTGCACCGTTTCAGTCAAACTACCTAACTTTTGGCTGCACGACCCGCAGTCCTGGTTCCTCCACACTGAGGCTCAGTTTGCCCTCCGGGGAATAATGGCAGATGACACCAGATATTACTATGTGGTCGCAGCGCTGGACGCTCGCACGACTCAGAAAGTAGCAAGCCTGCTCCAACAGCCCCCAGCCCACGATAAATACGGGACTCTCAAAGCCGCGCTGACCCGGTGTTACACACTCTCGGACTGTGAGAGAGCAGAGAGGCTCCTGAGGCACTCCGAGTAAGGAGATGGGTCGGTGGTTGAACTGATGGAGAAGATGTTGGCGTTGATGGGCATGGACGATGGGCATTTTCTGTTTGCCCACCTTTTCCTCCGGAACCTCCCAACAGAGGCAAGAGTGGTCAGAATCAGAATCAGAATCAGAATCAGAATCAGGTTTATTGCCATTGTTCATGTAGTACACAAACTAGGAATTTGTCTCGGTACAATGCTGCAACATTAAACATGATAAGATAAGAGAAATAAACTATACATGTAATAAAGTGTAGGATAAGATTAAGTGATACTGGTCAACAGTTAAAATATATATTAGCCAGCAGCAGATACTGTGGAGAACTATATAGTGCAGTCGGTAATGCAGGAAGAAAACAGTGATGATTGACATGAGTCTGGTTGAGCTGCTGTACATGGTGCACGAGAGTCACTTAGTGTTCAGCAGTCTAATGGCAGAGGGGAAGAAGCTGTTCATGTGACGGGAGGTTTTAGTCTGGATGGACCGAAGTCTTCTACCAGAGGGGAGGGGGGCAAACAGTACGTGACCAGGGTGTGAGGGATCGGCTATGATCCGGCCAGCACGCCTCCGGGTCCTGGAGATGTACAGATCCTGGAGAGATGGGAGCTTGCAGCCGATCACCTTCTCAGCAGTGCGCACGACGCGCTGCAGCCTTAGTCCTGGCCAACTCGCCATTGCTGGCCGCGTGTGACTATCGTGCGCTAGCCCAGGAGGCAGATCGGATCATCCTCACCACCAGAGCCCTCGCAGTGAACGCGGCAGCATCGGAACCCAGCGAGATGACCAGCGGAAGCAAGGAGCCGGCGATGGTAGTGGCAGCGGGGGCCAGGAAGCGGCAGAGAGACACGCTCTGCTCCTACCACCGCCGCTTTGGAGAGAATGCATGCCAATGTGTGCCATCGTGCCAATTCAAGAGTTCGGGAAACGCCAAGGCTGGCAGTCAGTAGCAGCTGTGACCGCCGGTGAAGAAAACAAGCTGCTCTACGTGACGGACTTGCACTTGGGGAGACGGTTCCTCGTAGACACCGGCTCCCAAAAGAGCCTCATCCTGCCGTCCTACGCCGATCGGCTAGCGGGAGCTAGCGGCCCCGAGCTGTTGGCCGCAAATGGCTCGGACATTAGGACTTTTGGTGAGAGGACACTGACTGTATCCCTACACGGCCGTATGTACGAGTGGACATTCGTCATAGAGGCATGCAGTTTCCCAATCTTGGGCGCTGATTTTTTGTGTGCACACGGGCTGCTAGTCGATGTTACTAACAGACGCCTGATCAATGCAATGTCTTTTGATTCTCTCCCCTGTACAGCTCGAGGAGCTGGGCCAACAACGCTAGCCAACGTCACAGCCCCAGGCGGTAAGTTCCGCACACTGCTCACTGAGTTCCCAGCACTCACGGTCCCAACGTTTTCGACGGCCAGCACTAAACACGGGGTGGAACACTTTATCACCACCACTGGGCCGCCCGTTTTCGCACGACCTCGGCGCCTGGACGCAGCTAAATTGGCCAAAGCGTGCAAGGAGTTTGCCAACTTGGAAAGGTTGGGCATCATCAGGTGCTCAAACAGCCCATGGGCATTCCCACTACACATGGTCCCTAAGGCCGAGGGATTGTGGCAACCGTGCGGAGATTTCCGCAGATTGAACAACGCCACAGTGCACGACCGCTACCCGATCCCCCATATTCAGGATTTTTCCATTCACCTCGCCGGGGCACGCATTTTTTCTAAAATAGACCTGGTCCGTGGTTACCACCAGGTCCCGGTGCGCACGGAGGACATACTCAAAACAGCGGTAATAACTCCGTTTGGCCTGTTTGACTTTTTACGCATGCCCTTAGGTTTAAAAGGCGCGGCACAGACATTCCAATGCATGATGGATGCGATGTTGGTGATCTGCCTTTTGTGTTTGTCTACCTGGATGACATCCTGGTGGCCAGTGCGTCCGAGGACGAACACGTAACCCACCTCAGGACGGTTTTCTGGAGGTTGGAGGAGCACGGGTTAATAATCAACCCAGCGAAATGCCAGTTCGGCGTGACAGGGATTGATTTTTTTGGGGCACCGCATCTCACCGGAGGGAGCGATACCCTTGCCGGACAAGGTGCGCGCGGTGGCGAATTTTCCCCGGCCTCAGACGGTCAGGGCGCTGCAAGAGTTTTTGGGGATGGTTAACTTTTATAACTGGTTCCTCCCCCGCGCAGCTCTGCTAATGCAGTCATTGTACGCCGCACTCAAGAAACGGAAACTGGCGGACAGAGTCGACTGGACTCCGGAGCGGGAGCAGGCATTCTCTGAGGTTAAAACAGCCCTGGCAAACGCCGCACTGTTGGCGCACCCGGACCCGGCGGCTCAGATAGCACTCACTACCGATGCCTCGGACGTGGCCATAGGGGCCGTCGTGGAGCAATGCGTCGCCGGTTCTTGGCAGCTGCGCGTTTTTTTTAGCAGGGCTTTGCACGACAGTGAGCGTAAATACAATGAGTTCGACAGAGAGTTGCTGGCTCTCCACCTGGCCATACGCCACTTCCAGTTCTGGTTGGAAGGGCACAGCTTCACCGCGTTCGTGGACCACTAACGTACGCGATGGTCAAGGTTTCGGAACCATGGTCGGGCTGGCAGCAGAGACAGCTAGCCGCGATCTCTGAGTTTACTACCGATATTCAGCATGTGGCCGGTAAACTAAATGTGGTGGCGGACTGCCTCTCGCGTGCAGTAGTGGCCCCAGGCTGCATAGGGATAGATTATACAGCCATGGCCGCAGAGCAGATTGGCGATGCGGACGTGTGCACGCTACAGTCTGGACCAACAGGGTTAAGGCTGAAGAGCAGGGCACTGCAAGACGGAGCCCCCCCCATCTGTGACGTCTCCACAGGACGCCCACGCCCGGTGGTCCCAGTCGCTTGGCGCCGTCGTGTGTTTGAGTTAGTTCACGCCCTGGCGCACCCAGGAGTGCGTGTGTCAGTCAAAATGGTGGGAGCGAAGTTCATATGGCCAGGCCTGCGCAAACAAGTAAAAGAGTGGGCTGCAGCCTGCATAACGTGCCAGCGAGCCAAAGTGCACAGGCACACAAAGGCCCCATTGGAGCCGTTCCGTATCCCGGCTAAGAAGTTCAACCACATTCACGTGGACCTCGTGGGCCCCCTCCCGCCATCGCAGGGGTTCACGCACCTGCTGACAGTGGTGGACCGCACCACACGCTGGCCAGAAGCAGTCCCGCTAGCGGCAACCACGTCTGCGGACGTGGCACACACCTTTTTGACAACATGGGTGGCACGTTTTGGCATCCCGTCGGACATCACATCCGATAGGGGCCCTCAGTTTGTTTCCGACCTCTGGTCCGCGATGGCCCGTAGCCTGGGAGTCGCAATTCATCGCACAACTGCGTACAACCCACAGGCCAATGGGTTATGCGAGAGTTTCCATAGGTCACTGAAAGCAGCGCTCAGGGCTTCGCTTACGGATGCAAATTGGGTAGACCAGTTGCCGTGGGTTCTGTTAGGGTTGCATTCCACACCAAAAGAGGATTTAGAGGCTTCCCCGGTGGAGCTGGTCCTTTCTCAGTTGCTGTGGCTCCCCGGGGAATTTTTATCAGATAATCCCACGCCGAACAATCACCTGTCTCCACGTTCACAGCATAGCGAGGACACAGGCACACTACTGGGCCCGGCCCACCACTGTTTTCCACGCGCTTTTGTGCCAAAAACTTTGAAGAACGTGGCGCTCGTGTTTGTCAGGCACGATGCCCACTGCCCTCCATTGTGCCCACCCTACAATGGCCCCTTCAGAGTGCTGGAACCAGGGGACAAACATTTTTTGTTAGACTTGGGGGGTCGTCGGGAGAAAATATGTACAGACAGACTTAAGCCCGCCTTTGTGGTGGCGGACGAGCAAGTCATGTTGGCTCGAGCTCCTCGGTGTGGAAGACCCCCACTGAGAACTCCCCAGGTAAATGATTCATCAGAGCAGCCACACGGGAAAGTCAAAGGTTCCCCCCCTCGCCATTGCCCACACGCAGACAGACACACCCCCAGGAGCCCCCCACCGGCACAGCAGCACCGCGGAGTCGAAGAACCCTCATTACAGCAGATATGGGAGGAGACTGAAGCCAAAAGGACGTGAGAGTTGACACTCAGTCTGAGACTCTGGGGGGGGGGGGGGACCCACGCTGGGATAATCATCTCAGACTGGAAGCAGAGGAGAGGCAAACAGTCCCTCTGCCGGTAGAGCGTGGGGGATTAAACAGATGAGGACAATAGGTATCGTGATAGGAGACGTTATGGTGATGTAGAACCCCAGGCAGCAGGAGGGAGTAGCTGCGGGGACAGTAGGGGTGATGATGTGTTGAATGTACTGTGATGCAAGATCTCAGGCAGCAGGGGGAAGGAGTGAGGTGATATAAAAGGAGAGACCCTGGTGTATGACATTAATGCTTTTTCTGTGTATGAATGAAGTGAGAGAGTGAATAAAGTTCGTCTGCCGTCCAAGTCTGGTCTTCTTATTGCACTCTCCACAACATGACAGACATTTTCTTTGCAGCCACAGTGTGCACAATTATCATCATTCCTTTTTCCTATAACAAATAATGTACTATTTAAGTTTGTGTGATCCACTCGGAGCCTTGTCATGATGACCTCCTCCCTTCTAGTTCTTTCTTTATAGTTCATTGTTGAAACAGAATTTTGAATTGTAAAATAGGCCCTGCCTTTCTGATTTTTCTCCCACATCTCCTGCCAAACCTTCATTCCAGCCTTCTTGATAATGGCTTTCCCCTCTTCCTTTCCAAGTGGCACAGTTACTGTTATATCTTTCCTCGGAGCTGTTTTGGCAAGTTTATCTACATATTCATTTCCTTTTACCCCCTTGTGTGCTGGCACCCAGCAAAACTGTATATCTATACCACACTGGTGGAGTCTCATCAAGCTGCAGTTAAGTTCAATTAAAAGATCTTCTCTGCATGAACTTTTTGTTCGAATGCTTTCTAAAGCAGCGAGGGAATCAGAGCAGATCACAACCCTGTCAGGTCTGACTTCCTCCACCCACTGCAGAGCCATAATAACAGCCACCATTTCTGCTGCATACACTGAAAGCTGGATTGAAAGTCGCTTGGATATCATTACTCTATTAAAGCAAGAAATCTGTGTGTGTGTGTGTCTGTCACGTTTATAGGACATCATAGGACGGCCTATGATCGCTGCCTGATCATCAAAGGACGTCCTATGCACTCAGGCATCATAGGACTCATGATGCCGTCATAAAGATATTTGTGATGCTGTCATAAAGATATGATGTCTATATGACGGCACATAGACAAATGTGTCTTTATGATGTCATATAGACCATCACTCATGATGCCTAGACTAATGTGTCTTTATGATGTCATATGGCTCAAAATTGGCAAGGTGAATAAGTCACAGGGCCAGTCTTTACAGTGCGCTTGTGTTTTCTGCATAACAGATTTCTGCAGCCATGGCCAATTCTACATTGCCGCGAGCAGAGTTGCCAGATCGAGCAGTCTTCGTATTGTTGCTCAAGATGAAGAAGCTAAGCAAAAGTGTCGCTTTCTCAGCAATGTTGTTTTTAAAGAGGTGCTGACACAGTAAAAATGTATAACCTTGAAGAATGCCAGTCTACACTACAAATGTGTAAAATGCCAAGCAATGCACTGATTTTCTCCGGGTGCTCCTGTTTCTTGGTTTCAACGGGCATGCACGGGCCTTCCTGAACAGGGTCGAAAGCCACTTTTTGCTCAGATCTATTTTCATGATCCTGCCCATGAACTGGAATTACCTATCCCTCAACCAGTGGTCTGAATGAAGAAGAAGACCCACCAGATGGAGAGCAATAGAATGAGGAGAACTGCTGCACGTCAGAAAAGATGCTGTGAACATGAAACGCTGTATAGTAAACAGTATTTCTGCATGCCCGTTGCTGAAGGGTCTCCTCCTGTCTCAGACGGCTCTGTTGTTCACAGTCATGCCTGCGGCGTACTGCTGGAACTTGAGGTGTTTCATGTTCACGGCATCTTTTCTGATGGCCTATAGCTACCTGGGTAAGCTGGGTCCTTTCCTGGCTTGCTGAATGGGAGAATGATTGTTCGCTTCCAGTATTTTGGCAGTTTTCCATTCTGACATATTTTATTAAATAATAAGAGAACAAGCTTAAGTGATTCAACAGGTAGTTGTCTGAACATTGCGTAGTATAACTGGTCTTCTCCTGGGGCTGAAAATCCTTTATCTTGTAATGCTATTCTAAGCACTGACATTGAGAAGCCCATATTTAAAGTTGTCAAGTCGTCCCCCTGCTTCTCCCTCACATTTTTATTCTCTCTGAGCATACACTTTCTTTTGCATGTGTGTGTCATCCAGGTGGTCACCACTATGCACTGCAGCAAAAGCCCTCCCTAATAGATCGGCCTTCTCCTTATCTGTCACTGCAAGTGTCTCACCATCAACTAGTGTTGGAATAGAAGATGACTTCCTTTTCCCAGACATTTGTTTAAACATGAACCATATGTCTCCTAACTTTACTTTTCTGCCAATTGCTGAACGAAAATCTCTCCATGATTGCTTTATTGAGTTTTTGACTATTCTCCTTGCCACAGCCCTTTCCCTCTGGTAATCTATAAGATTTTCTTGTGATAAGCATTTCTTTAACACTCTTAATGCTTTGTTTCACTCTTTGATAGCTCTGCTACATTCCTCATTCCACCATGGCACCACTTTCTTTTTACCAAAAGTTGTTATTTTTGGGATGCTGACGGCTGCAGCACTTAGAATATGACTTGTGACTTGGTATGGCGTTCCTCTATGATCCCAGTAAGTGATACCGATTGTGCTGACTCCTCACAACAAGCTCTAAACAACGCCCAATCTGCTTTATCAAAACACCATCTAGTGAAAATACACTGATCCTGTCTATATACAGTTTTATTAACTTTGATGAGTACCAGGTAATGATCACTGCCTACAGTAGACTCTTTTAAAACACACCACTCACATGCATTCACCATGCTGTCTGACACCAATGTGAGATCCAAGCATGACACCTTGCCCCTGTGCACGTCTATTCTTGTACCCTGACCATCATTAAGACAAACCAAGGATCTTTCATCCAACATTTCTTCTACTATATCCCCATTACTGTCAGTGTTATCACTACCCATAAACTGCTGTGTGCGTTGAAGTGCCTACACCATATTTCCTTTCTATGTGATGCATTACCCGCTATCTCTTTTAGCATGTCCATAGTTAGCAACCTACCTGGATTGTAAAAATTAATTATCTAAGTATTTATATCTTTTCCAGAACTGTAGATTTCAATTATGACACACTCTACATTACTGGGACCAGGAACCACCCTATATGCTAGTGATGGAAAGGCAGGCTCCAGAGCTCCGAGGGTGCTCCGAGCTTTTCCAGGAAATATTTGGCGAGGCGTGTTTCGAGGCATGCATCATGACGTATGTGCTGACGGTGGACCACATGACTGGGTCAGGAAGCCGTTCATGATTTTGCATGCAACATGAAATAAAGTGAGCAGCGATACCCAATGGAAATCCCCGTCCCTCACGTTTTGTGTTGTCATGTTTGACTGTGTAAGGGATTTGTCACAGCCAATTTTCACTTGGAGGCAGCAGCAAAAAGACAGACTTCTCCCGTTTGGGAACAGTTTGAGCGCATTTCTCCCATTAATTTATTTTCCACAAATAGTGGTTATTTAATGCAGCTGAGGTGATGGCTTAGTGGTAAAGCATCTGCACTACAAGTGGGGGGCCTGGGTTTGAATCCCAGCTGTGTCATTCTTGTCATTTTATTTTTATTTGCAAGGTGAAGTGTCTGTTGTGTTTCAAAGAGCTTGGATCATTATTATGCATTATTATGCTGAGGCACTATTGCTATTGTGCCCTGCATGAGAATAAGGCCAGAGTTGAATATACTGGGACAGTATAAGACTGTTGAAAATGTATTATTTCTTAATGAAAATGGATAAGTAGTACAAGCACACAAAGTAACACAGACACATTCACTGGAGTCACCCCAGTTTTATTATTTTTTTTGCCTTATGATCGTTGATATTTATTAAAAGACAGTGCATTTATTAAAATGAAAAAAAACAAAACACACCACACATAAAACCAATAATACCCTTGTAAAAATCTGCATGTTGTATAGTTTTGTCCACTAGATGGCCTGGTAGAGAAAATGAAGTCCCACACGAGGCCTCGTCTATATGAACCATTTTGATGAAAGGCCTCAAGTCCTCCAGAAAGCCTCATTAGGCCATCACTACTACATGCCAAGCCTTCTTTAATAAAGGTAGCACTAGTGATGGCCAAATGAGGTTTTCTGGAGGACTTGAGGCCTCTCATCAAAATGGTTCACTTAAGGCACTTTTCCATTTGGAACAGTTTGGCCTCGTTTGGCCTGGAACGGAACAGTACAGTTCGGCACGCAAATTTTTCCACAGCACAAGGCTCACTGTAGCATGGGTGGGAGAAGGAGGGAGTTGGAGGCGGGATTTGGAAAGAGTTGGAGGTGGCGCTACGCTCCCCGTGAGGCGGCGCCATATTCCTGTTCAGTAAAATCAACATCAAAACATGTAGCAATACATCTCCAAAAATAATGCAAAAGTTAAATATTTTTGGACACTCATGTCAGAAAGTGAGACCCATATATTATACAGAATCATTAATCAGACAGTGAAGTATTGTTAGATTTTAATCATTTATTGGCTCACAGCGCATGAATATCAAAAATGACTTTTCTCGACAAATAGATGGTTAGGTAAAAATACATGATCTATGTCAAAATCATGGAGAGACTGTTGAGACGTCATGGAATTTATCTGCTCCAGCCAGTGGTGTCGTGGCAAAACATGGATCAGGTGCCATATGAGCCGTTAAATATATATTTCAACAGGTAAACAGTACTGAGTTAGGCATAAGATATATTTAGCAATTATGATGCATTTTAAGCCAAAACAAATGGATCTAGGATTAGAAGTAATTAAAATAAAGCAGTCCCAAGGTTACATGGAGAAATACGTGGATTAACTGGAAATATATCGTATTGAGTATTGCTGACTACATGTAGATACTGTATAAATATATATTCTCTGCATCAGCAGTGAACTATACTTGTATTCATGTAGTATTGCCCTGGGAATTTTGACAATAAACCTTTGTACTTTTGCAGATGTCTCTATTTTGTTTTACAGTCTTCAGCAAAGAAATGTTTTGGTTACTTTTCTTAAAATGAGCCATTATTTTCAAAGTCACTGATAAATGGTTCGTACTGTTGACTCTTTTCCCACCGATGTCTGAAGAGACAAAATAGAAAATCATGATGCAAACACATAAATCACTAAATTGTTTATTCCAATCAGCAGCAAATTACAGATTATTTAGAATGTGCAAAATTCAAACTGTAAAAAAAAGAAAGAAACTGAGACAAAACGTGACAAAAAAATTAAGCAACAGCACAACACAGACTGGATATGATAATCCTTGTGTGATTTTACATGTCGTTTTGTATATACAGCCGTGGACAAAATTGTTGGTACCCCTCTGTTAATGAAAGAAAAACCCACAATGGTCACAGAAATAACTTGAATCTGACAAAAGTGGTAATAAATAAAAATTCTATGAAAATTAACCAATGAAAATCAGACAATGCTTTTGAATTGTGGTTCAACAGAATTATTTTAAAAAACAAACTCATGAAACAGACCTGGACAAAAATGATGGTACCCCTAGAAAAGATTGAAAATAGGCCATAGGGACATGAACATGATCACAGGGACATGTTCAACCAAGATGTGTCCTCTAATTAACATCACAGGTGTCTACAAACTTGTAATCAATCGGCCTATTTAAAGGGTGACAAGTAGTCACTGTGCTGTGACCATTGTGGGCTTTTCTTTCATTAACAGAGGGGTACCAACAATTTTGCCCACGTGTGTGTGTTTGGAGTATTTATTCCTTTAGTTTTTGTTTAAATTGTCCAAGCTTTGTACATGATTTTAATTCAGGTCCAAAAGCGTTCCACAGTCTGACACCTTGCACTGAAACACAGTGTTGCTTGGTAGTAGTTCTCAGACCCCAGGGCAGACCCAGAACTCACTGGAGAGACAACATCTCCCAGTTGGTCTGGGAACACCTTGGTATCCTCTCTGAAGATCTGGAACAGGTGGCTGAGGAGAGGGAAGTCTGGGCTTCTCTGCTTGAACTGCTGCCTCTGCGACCTGGACCTCTGGAAAAGTGGTAGAAGATGGATGGATGGATGTCATGTATGGGAGCATTAATGAATGATACAAAGTCTATAGTGTGGGTTGATTCAGCAAATATTTCACTCTGCACAGTATTGTGACTGATTTGCATATTTTACCTTTAATATAATTAATATGTGACTTCCAACACAGTTTATTATCAATTATTGCACCAAGGATTTTAATTTTGGATACCCTTTCAATCTCTACACCATTTATACTGAGTTTAAATACTGAGTTGTTGTGATGTTGTGAAATAACGTTATCAATAAAGTTTAGCCACCGCTGTGTCGCCCTGGTTTCAAGTGTGGGTGGTGTTTTGTGCTTGTATTGCTAAAATATAAAAGGAAGCACTACAATGGCTCTCAAATATTTGTAATGTGTTCTATAACTGAATGAGTTTAAAGATGAAATACTATACACATATAAACTAAATTCTAATGGTGACTGAACATCTCCCATTCCCCAAGGTGCAAGATACACTATTATGACTATAACTCATAAAGGATCACAGAAATGATCTGATAAAAATAAATAAACAAGCGGTTTATTTTATGGTGGCCATTATTGGATGTGCCATTCATTTTCAATTACTCTGTAATTAATATTCACACAAATAAATCTCAATTCAGTCCCTTTCATATTAAGTGGAAATTGTGCTACTTTAAATTTGTCACTTTACCTAAACTTTAACTTAAAGTGAGGTAGTCGGATCCGTGAAAAAAAAATGCTTTTTTTGCGTGCATGGAAAGAAAATCCTACAGACACATATAGCGCGATTGTCTGCGAGTGTGAATGACCTCTTCCATGAGCAAATGTACGTTTTTTGGTCCGTGGCTGTTTAAATTGAATTCTTTCCTCCCGAAAATATCATTTTTGAATATTAATTACAGCTAAATGGGAGCAGTTTCGATGCCGACATTTCACATCCTAATATACGTGTTATATACACCATCGGCTTTTGCGTATCCGAATACCTCGCTTTAAAAAGCAAAAGATTTGACTATAAATATGATGTTGTGGCCGACACACATTGTGGGCTCACGCTGCCACAGAGACAGGACTGAATGTGTATTGTGGGGTGTCACGTCTGCAAGGACTAAGGACTCGAATCTACAGGAGGTAACAAGGAAGTGTGAGATTTGTCTCTTTGTCCCACAGAAGACGCCCCGGAGGGTATTCCGGTTCATCAGGATATGAGAGACAATGGTGAAGCTTCAAGGGGATGCTTTGTAACTGTATGTTGACTGAAGACACCATGTGACTTGAATTCTGATGCTGGAAATGTATAAAAGGGTGTTGAAGTATGATTCTTTCTCTTTCCTGCTTTGAGAATGCTAGAAGCTGCGTTCTGTCAAATAAAGCTGGTTTTATGACTGAAACTCAGCCTCGTTATTTGAGCATGCTTCTACACTGGTGACCTACGACGGAAAATGAACAGACAGAATTCTCCCGAGCGGGGCTCGGTGGAAGCCAGCCTGATGGCCGCCTCCACGATCCGGCTGCCCGATTTCTGGCAGCACAGCCCGTGCTCATGGTTTAGCGCAATCGAGGCGCAGTTCAACCTCCGGAGAACCTCCAACGATGACACAAGATTCTACCACGTGGTAGCGAAGCTGGACAGCGACACGGTCCAGAGAGTGGAAGATCTGGTTAATCATCCACCAGACAGCGACAAGTACAGCGCATTGAAGGACGCGCTGATCAGCCATTTCACCCCCTCAGTCCAACAAAGAGCAGAGGGGCTCCTGGCGCTGACGGAGGCCGAAAACGATAGACCTGCGGACCTGATGGTGAAGATGCTGCAGCTCAAAGCCTCTGAGGATGGCGAATTCATTTTCGCCCACCTTCTCCTTCGAACCCTACCACCAGCAGTGAGAGTGGCCCTGGCAGAGTCACCCCGATTGGCCAGGCGAGACTACCATGGGTTGAGCAAGGAGGCGCAGAGGTTGGTCGACGCCCACAAGCGGAACGCGGTCTCGGCCGCGGCAGCCAGTCCGGGAACGGCGTCCGGAGACAGTGCGGGTCCAGCGGCCGCGGCGCCAGATGCACCAACGACGGCGGTGACAGGAGCCAGACGACGCGGAGCGGAGAACGGCTCGTGCTTCTACCACCGCCGTTTTGCAGAGAGAGCGCACAGGTGCGTCCCACCGTGCAATTTTAAGCGCCAGGGAAACGCCAAGACCGAGGGCCGGTAGCAGCTGCGACCCTCGGCAACGAGAACAGGCTGCTTTACCTGACGGATGCACGCTCGGGGAAACAGTTCCTCGTGGACACGGGCTCTCAGCTGAGCTTCGTCACACCCACCTACGCGGAACGGCTGTCGCCTTCTAAAGCCCCCTGGGTGTCAGTGTCAGCAGCGAACGGCTCCACGATTAAAACGTTTGGTGAGAGGACCATGCTTCTGTCCTTACAGGGCCGTTCATTTGAGTGGACATTTATTGTAGCAGCAGTCAGTTTCAACATGTTAGGGGCTGATTTTTTGTGCTCACATGGTTTATTGGTTGACCTTGCTAATAGACGTCTGATTAATGCACTGTCCTTTCATTCTATTCCCTGCACAGCTCGGGTGGCCCCGCCAACTGCACATGCCAGCGTCTCAGCTGCGGGTGGTAAGTTTCACACTCTGCTTGCTCAGTTTCCAGCACTCACAGTCCCCACGTTTTCAGCAACGGTGGCCAAACATGGGGTAGAACATTTCATAACAACCACCGGCCCTCCCGTTTTTGCAAAGGCTCGGCGCTTGGACCCAGCTAAACTGGCCATCGCGCGCGAGGAGTTCACTAATCTGGAAAAACTGGGCATTGTTAGACGTTCCAAGAGCTCTTGGGCTTCGCCGTTACACATGGTCCCAAAAGCTGACGGCTCGTGGCGACCTTGCGGCGATTTCCGCAGGTTGAACAATGTTTCAGCTCATGACCGCTACCCGATTCCGCACATTCAGGATTTTTCTGTCCATTTGGCGGGGGCGCGCATTTTTTCTAAAATAGACTTGGTGCGCGGCTATCACCAGGTGCCAGTGCGCGCGCAGGATGTACCCAAAACAGCGGTCATAATGCCTTTCGGCCTTTTTGAGTTCTTGCGCATGCCTTTTGGCATCAAGGGGGCCGCGCAGACTTTCCAACGCATGATGGATGCAGTTTTACGCGACCTGCCTTTCGTGTTCGTTTATTTGGACGATATTTTGGTAGCCAGCGCGTCCGAAGGCGAACATGAAAAACACCTCACAGCAGTTTTCCAGAGGTTGGCAGAGCACGGGTTAATAGTTAACCCAGCGAAGTGTCAGTTTGGGGTGGCGCAGATTGATTTTTTGGGACATTGCGTTTCGGCAGAGGGAGCAGTTCCCCTTCCAAATAAAGTGCGTGCCATAACGGATTTTCCGCAACCTCAAACGGTCAAGGCACTTCAGGAGTTTCTAGGGATGGTTAATTTTTACAACCGTTTCCTCCCAAGCGCAGCACGACTCATGCAGCCATTGTACACCGCGTTAAAAAAACAAAAGCCCGCAAATAAAGTTGAATGGTCTCCGGAGCGGGAGCGCGCTTTTGCCCAGGTCAAATCAGCCCTGGCAAACGCAGTTTTGTTAGCGCACCCAGTTCCAACGGCCCGCATGGCGCTCACCACTGACGCTTCTGATGTAGCGGTGGGGGCGGTAGTTGAACAGTTTGTGGCAGGTACCTGGCAACCCCTCGCGTTTTTCAGCAGGACCTTGCACAATAGTGAACGGAAATACAGCGCGTTTGACAGGGAGCTTTTGGCCCTACACTTGGCCATCCGTCATTTTCAGTTCTGGTTAGAGGCGCGACGTTTCACCGCTTTTGTGGATCATAAACCGCTAACGTTTGCGATGGCCAAAATTTCAGAACCCTGGTCAGGCCGGCAACAAAGGCAACTAGCCGCAATATCGGAGTTCACTACTGATATTCAGCATGTCGCGGGTAAACACAATGTTGTAGCAGACTGCCTCTCGCGTGCAGTAGCACCGCCAAGCCCCATAGGGGCAGACTCTGTAGCCATGGCCGCGGGCCCGGGCAGCGACGCGGGAGCGCGCGCAGCCCCGGTCTGTGTTGGGTTAGATTATGCAGCTATGGCTGCGGAGCAGGTTAACGACGCGGACGTGCGCGCGCTCCAGTCTGGACCAACAGGGTTAAGGCTGGAGCACAGGGTGCAACAAAACGGTATGCCCCCGCTAATCTGCGATGTCTCCACGGGACGGCCCCGCCCTGTGGTGCCAACCGCGTGGCGTCGCCGTGTTTTTGACTTGGTCCATTCTCTCGCGCACCCGGGGGTGCGCGCATCGATTAAGTTGGTGGGGGAGAAATTTGTTTGGCCCGGGTTGCGCAAACAGGTCAAGGAATGGGCAGCAGCCTGCGTAGCGTGTCAGCGAGCCAAAATACACAGACACACTAAGGCCCCGTTAGAACCTTTCCACATCCCCGCTAAGCGTTTTGATCACGTGCATATTGACCTGGTCGGCCCGCTTCCGTTATCACACGGGCACACACATCTTTTGACGATGGTAGACCGCACCACGCGCTGGCCAGAGGCGGTTCCTCTGACATCAACCACAGCGGAGGAAGTTGCGCGAGCATTTTTAGCAGCATGGGTTGCGCGTTTTGGTGTACCGTCGGACATAACATCCGACAGGGGTCCCCAATTTATTTCCGAGCTGTGGTCATCGACGGCCCGCAGCTTGGGGGTGAAGATTCATCGCACCACCGCGTATAACCCCCAGGCTAATGGTTTATGCGAACGCTTTCACAGGTCATTGAAAGCAGCCCTCAGAGCGTCGCTAACGGATACAAATTGGGTAGACAAACTTCCATGGGTTTTATTAGGGTTGCGTTCTGCACCTAAGGAAGATTTGCACGCTTCCCCGGCTGAATTAGTTTTCGCTCAACCGCTTCGTTTGCCCGGGGAATTTCTTCCTGATAATCCCGCACCTAGTGGCCCCCCCGCTCAGCCGTGGCAGAGCGGCTCAGGAGCAAACACGCTTCCTGGCCCAGTCCATCACAGTTTCCCACACGTTTTTGTGCCCAAGGCTTTAAAAAATGCAGAGTTTGTTTTTGTTAAACATGACGCCCAGCGTCCAAGTTTGCGGCTGTTTTACGACGGACCGTTTCGAGTGCTGGAGACCGGGCAGAAGCATTTTCTGCTAGATTTAGGGGGCAGACGGGAGCTGATTTGCATAAACAGACTCAAACCCGCTTTTGTTCTGGCTGACGAGGAGGTGCAGCTCGCGAGGCCCCCCCGCCGGGGCAGGCCGCCGAGGAGACATTCTCCCAAGTCTTCACAGAGGGGTGCTAACGGCTTTAATCCACAGGTGCAGAGAGATGTTGCAGGTGCAGCCAAGCCAGGTTGCAGCAGATTCGGCAGAAGATTAAAACCTAGGCAGTTGGTGGATTGATTAGCCATGTATGGAGTGCTTTGTGTTTTTCTTTTTGTATGCCATTTAGATTTTGCCTTACTAGACGTTTGGGGGGGTAGTGTGGCCGACACACATTGTGGGCTCACGCTGCCACAGAGACAGGACTGAATGTGTATTGTGGGGTGTCACGTCTGCAAGGACTAAGGACTCGAATCTACAGGAGGTAACAAGGAAGTGTGAGATTTGTCTCTTTGTCCCACAGAAGACGCCCCGGAGGGTATTCCGGTTCATCAGGATATGAGAGACAATGGTGAAGCTTCAAGGGGATGCTTTGTAACTGTATGTTGACTGAAGACACCATGTGACTTGAATTCTGATGCTGGAAATGTATAAAAGGGTGTTGAAGTATGATTCTTTCTCTTTCCTGCTTTGAGAATGCTAGAAGCTGCGTTCTGTCAAATAAAGCTGGTTTTATGACTGAAACTCAGCCTCGTTATTTGAGCATGCTTCTACAATGTGTTGTTTACCTGTCAAAATACATTGGTGTCAAAACGTCGCCATTCTGAGCAGATCCTGTCTGGACTCTACAATGAAATACACACAAATTAAGTTCATGCACAGCACGAAAGTGCAACATGTAAAAAAAAAAAAATAAATAAATAAAATAAACTTTTTAACCAGGATTACAACTAGCTTATTTCATCAGATATTGTCAACACAAAAAAACAACATACAAGGACGGACATAGCATTAAGCTAGGTCATCGTTTAAACACGATTAAGTTTTCGTCTGTCCTAAGTGAACTTTCCACTGTTGGAAAAAATAACATAAAGCATGAATATCACATCACTCACCATCCTGTATATCACAATATCACGGCTTCAACTGCTGAAGTTGGGTGCGTCGCGGCTGTACATTCAATTCAATTCGGGTGGCTGGGTCTAATTCCCGGTGCGTCTCCGTGTAATTTCTGGTGCGTTTGTTTGTGCGCACCACTGCAAGCTCAGTCTGCTTCCCTCTGCATTCTCTCATCAGCCGAAACACACAGGAAACTCTGCTGGACTGCGGTGTTAGATTTCTGCTGATTTCTGTTAAGCCATTCTATCGTTGTGGTTTATAATATCACCTGTTTGCGGGCTCACTGACGAAAAATTGCAAATGGCGACCAGCAAGCGATTCTCGAAAGTCAGCGTAACGCCCACTCTGATGACGCTACACCCAGACCAATGAATGGCCAGCAGTGGTGTGACGAAACCGTGCCGGTACCCTTTGGACCTACTTTTAACGGTGCCGATAAAAGTGTCGATAAAAGTGGAACAGTTCCGAAATAACGAACTGTGAGGCCATTGGGTCCCAAAAGGAAACGCGGACAATGGAGGCCGAATCGTGCTAAAGGAGGCCAAACGAGGCCAAACAGTTCCAAATGGAAAAACGCCTTTAGAAAAGGCCTCATGTGGGACTTTATTTTCTTAACCAGTCTATCTAGTGGACAAAATGTATCCAACATGCTAATTTTTACAAGGGTATTATTGGTTTAATGTGTATTTTTTCAATTTCAATAAATATGCTGTCTTTTAAGGAATATCAATGATCATAAGGCAGAAAAATAATAAAACTGAGGTGACTACAGTCAATGTGCTTGCGCTACCTATCCATTTTTTTAAGAAATAACTTTTCAACCGTCGTACTGTCTTTCTCAGTACATTCATCTCTGTCCTTATTGTCATGCAGGGCACAATAGTGCTTCAGCATAATGGTGTGTTATTGTTTTATCTAAGCTCTTTGAAATACAACAGACACCTCACTGTGCAAATAAAAATAAATTATTAGAATGACCCAGCTGAGACTTGAACCCCAGCTTCCCAAATGAGGGCAGATATTTTACCTCTAAGTTATTACTTAGTCATGAGTAGTTGAGGCTTTCTTGAACACTTGAGCCTTTCATCAAAATGGTTCACGCAGACAAGGCCTCATGTGCTCATCTGTGCCTCATCTGCTTCGAGACGACAGACTGGAGCGTACTCTGTGAACCACATGGGGTGGACATAGACAATATGACCAAATGCATCACAGAATACATTAGATTCTGTGAAGACAGGACCATGCCAGCTCAGACTGTACACTGCTTCTCCAACAACAGACCATGGGTCACCAGTGACCTGAAAGCACTTCTGAGCACTTCTGAAAGCACTTCTTTTTCCTGAAAGCACTTCTGAAAGCACATCTTGAAAAAATCCAAGATGGCGCCGCGGATGGCAGCCACTGGCTTCTGCTCTCTGATGTTTTTGATAATTTTGTGTGTTTTTTTGGACTTCTGCTCTTCTGTCCGAATCACCTATTCAAGGGAGGAACTACTTTCACTCAGACTACCTCCCAATGCAACTTCTCCGCCAGTTACTGCTGCTGATCTGAAGTTTTTTCAGTCCATCTTAGCTGTGGGAGCAGCGGCTATTGGCGCTGGCCGGAAACGAAGGCGGCGTGGTAAACGTGCCGGTGCGTTAGTCAGGCTGAAGAAACGAGGATTTCGCACGCCGCTCCCATCGATCCATCTGGCAAATATCCGCAGTTTGGCGAACAAAATGGATGAACTGCTGCTCCTGACTCACAAAAACCGGGATTTTAGCAGATCTGGCGACCTTTGTTTCACGGAGTCCTGGCTGAGTGAACACATCCCGGACAGCGCGGTCCGCCTGGACGGATTTCAACTGTTTCGCGCTGATCGCAGCCGAGAATTTTCTGGAAAGACTAAGGGTGGTGGAATCTGCTTCTACATAAACGAAGGTTGGTGTACTGATGTCACAGTGTTGAAGAAGTTTTGTAGCCCTAACCTAGAGTCACTGTTCATAAACTGTAAACCCTTTTATTCACCGCGAGAGTTCTCCTCATTTATTCTGGTCGGAATTTATATCCCGCCTGCTGCTTGTACAACGGAGGCACTGCAGCACCTCGCTGACCAGATAGCAGACGTGGAGGAAAAACATCCAGACTCTCTGCTTATCATTCTGGGTGATTTCAATAGAGCTAATCTCACAAATGAGCTTCCTAAATACAGACAGCATATTAAATGTCCCACCAGGGACACAAATACACTTGACCACTGTTACACAGTTTTAAGAAATGCCTATCATGCCGTCCCCCGTGCAGCTCTGGGTTTTTCTGACCACTGCCTGCTCCATCTTATTCCAACATACAGACAGAAACTAAAAACTTCCAAGCCTGTTGTAAGGACTGTGAAGAAATGGACTGAGGAATCAAAGCTGAAGTTACAAGCCTGCTTTGACTGCACAGATTGGAGTGTTTTTGAAGCTGCAGCCATTAACTTAAATGAACTCACTGACACTGTGACATCATACACCTGTTTCTGCGAGGACATGTGTGTGCAGACCAAGACTTTCTGCATATACAACAACAATAAACCCTGGTTCATTCCTAAACTGAAGCAGCTACGTCAGACCAAGGAGGAGGCCTACAGGACTGGTGACTGGACTCTGTACAAGCGGGCCAGAAACATGCTGACGAAGGAGACCAGGCTTGCTAAGAGGAGCTACAGTGTGAAGTTACAAAAAAACTTCTCAGCTAACAACTCTGCTTCTGTCTGGAGAGGCCTACGGAATATCACCAACTACAGGAGACCATCCCCCCACCCTGCGGAAAACCTCCAGCTGGCTAATGACCTAAACAGCTTTTACTGCAGGTTTGAAAAGAACCTACAGTTCTCACCTCCCACCCACACAAAAGGATTATCTGCAGCCCCAGGAACTCCATCCCTCCTCCACTCTGACCTCCCACCAGCACTAATGATCTGTGAAGAGGAGGTGCGCCGGGTCTTTCAGAGACAAAAGATCAAGAAGGCTGCAGGACCTGATGGTGTGTCTCCGTCCTGCCTGAGAGTCTGCTCCAACGAGTTGGCCCCCATCTTCACCCGGATCTTTAACAGATCACTGGAGCTGCGTGAAGTGCCTTCCTGCTTCAAACGCTCCATCATCATTCCAGTTCCCAAGAAACCCTCTATTACAGGATTAAACGACTACAGACCTGTTGCCCTGACCTCTGTGGTCATGAAATCCTTGGAGAGATTGGTGCTGAGCCACCTGAAGGTCATCACAGGCCCCCTGATGGACCCACTGCAGTTTGCCTACCGGTCAAACAGGTCAGTGGATGATGCAGTGAATATGGGACTACATTACATCCTGCAACACCTCGACTCCCCAGGGACGTACGCCAGGATCCTGTTTGTCGACTTCAGCTCAGCGTTCAACACCATCATCCCAGGCATTCTTCATCAGAAACTCCTCCAGCTCAAGGTGCCCCCCTCCACCTGCCAGTGGATCTCCAGCTTTCTGACTGACAGGTGGCAACAGGTGAAGCTAGGGAGATTTACATCCAGCTCCCGAAAAATTAGTACTGGCGCCCCCCAAGGATGTGTCCTTTCCCCACTGCTCTTCTCCCTCTACTCCAACGACTGCACCTCAGAGGACCCTTCGGTGAAGCTCCTGAAGTTTGCGGACGACACCACAGTCATCGGTTTGATCCGGGATGATGATGAGTCTGCATACAGGCGGGAGGTGGAGCAGCTGATCCTCTGGTGCAGCCAGAACCATCTTGAACTTAACCCAGCCAAAACGGTGGAGATGACTGTGGATTTCAGGCGACACCCCCCTTCATTCCCCCCACTCACCATCCTCAACAGCACAGTGTCCACTGTGGACTCCTTCAAGTTTCTGGGTACCACAATCTCCCGGAACCTGAAATGGTCCTCCCATATTGACACTGTCCGGAAAAAGGCCCAGCAGAGGTTGTTTTTTCTGCGTCAGCTCAAGAAGTTTGATTTGCCTCAGGAGCTGCTGGTTGTCTTCTACACCGCCATCATCCAATCTGTCCTCTGCTTTTCCATCACTGTCTGGTTTGGATCTGCCACTAAACAGGACAAGACCAGACTGCAGCGGATCATTAAGTCTGCGGAGAGGATCATTGGTACCGACCTACCCTCCATTGAGAACTTATATCGGTCCATAACCAGGAAACGGGCGGGAAACATCTGTGCTGACCCATCACACCCCGGCCACAAACTGTTTGAACTTCTATCTTCTGGTCGTCGTTACAGATCACTGAAGGTCAAAACCACCCGTCACAGGAACAGTTTCTTTCCTCAAGCCATCACTCTGATGAACTCCTAACATTCACCTAGTCCTACCTGTTGCTGTACTCATGACTTTTCATCCATTATTACATTGCACATAACTCTCACACTGCTTTTTACTTCATTCACATTATATCACTGAATCTGAGTCCACATTGAAATACTGTGTGATTGTATATTTTTTCATATATTTCTGCAAAGTGTGGTTAGTCCGAGTAAATAACTGCATATATTCCTGTATATATTTGCATTCTTTTATAGAAACGTGGACAGACTGTAATTTACTGTACATACTCTGGTTGTCATTGAATCCTTATTTAAATCCTTCACCTGAACAACGAGAGCAAGTTTTTAGCCAAAGTCAAATTCCTTGTATGTGTTGTGCATACTTGGCCAATAAAGCTGATTCTGATTCTGATTCTGATTCTGAACAAAAAGAAGAGAGCATTTAGGGCTGGAGACAAGGAGAAGCTGAGGGGAGTGCAGCATGAGCTGAGAGAGATGCTGAGGAGGTACAAGGACAATTATAGGAGGAAGTTGGAAGAGAAACTCAGGCAAAATAACACTAAAGATGTGTGGGAGGGAATGAAACAAATAACTGGGTACAAGGGGAGAGTCAGGCAGCCATCTGGGAGCCAGGAGAGAGCTGAGGAACTGAATCTGTTTTTTAATAGGTTCAACTCACAGTCTGTCACCCGAGCAACACAACCAGACCCCCACACACCCCTCCCTACCCACGCTCCCGTGCAGAACCTCTCTCCATCTCCCTCCTCCTCCTCCTCAGGGGGCACCAGGACCCCCCCTCACTTCACGGCGACTACAGATCAGGTGGAGAAACAGCTGAAGAGACTCCGTCAGCGGAAGGCTTTGGGCCCGGATGGCATCTCCGCTAGGATCCTGAGGACCTGTGCCAACCAACTAGCTCCAGTACTGAAACACCTGTACAACCTGAGCCTGAGTCTGGAGAGAGTACCGGTGCTGTGGAAGACATCCTGCCTGGTTCCTGTCCCCAACAAGTCATCTCCATCAGATCTGAATGACTATCGACCAGTTGCCCTCACATCTCATGTGATGAAGGTCCTGGAGAGACTGGTCTTAGCCCACCTGAGGCCGCAGGTGGAGACGTGGCTGGACCCTCTGCAGTTTGCATATCAGTCCCATTTAGGAGTTGAAGATGCTGTCATCTACCTGCTGCAACGAGCCCATCTGCACCTGGATGGTGGAGGCGACACTGTGAGAATCCCTTTTTTTGATTTCTCCAGTGCCTTTAACACCATCCAGCCACTGCTGCTGGGTGAGAAGCTGCGGGTGATGGGGTTGACAGCTCTGTGATCTCCTGGCTTACTGACTACCTGACAGCCATACCACAGTTTGTCCGTCTGGGCAATGTCTTGTCTGGAGTGGTGGCTAGTGATATGGGAGTGCCACAGGGGATTGTGCTCTCTCCTTTTCTTTTTACCTTATACACCACGGACTTTCAGTATAACACTGAGTCATGTCACCTGCAAAAATTCTCTGATGACTCAGCTGTTGTGGGGTGTATAAGAGGAGGAGAGGAGGGGGAGTACAGGGCACTGGTAGACAGATTTGTGGAGTGGACGGAGCAGAATCACCTGAGGTTGAATGTCAGCAAGACCAGGGAGATGGTGACTGACTT
This sequence comes from Pholidichthys leucotaenia, assembly GCA_020510985.1. Classification (NCBI taxonomy): domain Eukaryota; kingdom Metazoa; phylum Chordata; class Actinopteri; order Cichliformes; family Pholidichthyidae; genus Pholidichthys; species Pholidichthys leucotaenia. The sequence goes on from CM035846.1 coordinate 238,538,567, forward strand.
CAGGAAGAGGAAGACTCCTTCTCAGCCACTGCAGATTAGGGGAGAGGATGTGGGAGTGGTTGAAGACTACAAATATCTGGGTGTCAGGATCAGCAGCGGGTTGGACTGGAGATCCAACACCAATGCTGCGCACAAGAAGGGGATGAGCAGACTCTATTTCCTGAGAAAACTGAGATCCTTCAACGTGTGCAGCAGGATGCTGGAGCTTTTCTACCAGACTGTTGTCGCCAGCGCCATCTTCTTTGCTGCGGTCTGTTGGGGTAGCAGCATCAGGGCCAGAGATACCAACAGACTTGACAAGATTATCAAGAGGGCTGGCTCTGTAACTGGTCAGACCGGAGACCTTTGAGACAGTGGTGGAGAGGAGAACACTAAATAAACTGTGATCCATCATGAACAATCCTGATCACCCCCTCCACCACACACTAGATAGGCAGCGAAGCACTTTCTCCAGTAGACTACTACAGCTTCGTTGTCGAACGGCCAGGTACAGGAAATCTTTCCTGCCACATGCAATTTCACTGTACAATAACTCACTATGATGTTGTATTCTGGTCATAGCTATGCTGCCACACTGCACCTTACAGACTAACTGGTACCTCACATTTCACTCTGCTCCTGATAGTCCTTCTTTGTGCAATGGGATGATTCATGTGTGTTTATACGGGTCATCATCATATATTAAGCTATGATGTATATAGGTTCTATAGTCGTGTTAGTTTCTTTTTTACTTTCCATAGGTAATCCCTTTGTCTGTCGTGTGTGTTTCTGTTGTTTGGCTGTCAACTGTCATGCTGCTGTTACACTGTAATTTCCCAATTTGGGATCAATAAAGTACATCTATCTATCTATCTATCTATCTATCTATCTATCTATCTATCTATCTATCTATCTATCTATCTATCTATGTGGAACTTCATTTGCTCTACTAGGCCATGTCGTCGACAAATTATACAGCATGCAGATTTTTACATGTATTTTTCAATTTCAATAAATGCGCTGTCTTTTAAGAAATATCAATGATCATAAAGCAAAAAAAGAAAATAAAACTGGGGTGACTCCAGTGAATGTGCCCGTGTTACCTGGTGTGCTTGTACTACTTACCCATTTTTATTAAGAAATAATACTTTCACAGCACTGAATAGGGTTGTTTTGTCTTCCCTGACTTTCTTTAGAGCTTCAGCATATGAGATTTTGTTCATAATCTTGACTCTTTGGGCTTTTCTTGCTTCTTTCTGTATCATACAACCTCCATATGCAGCGCTGTGATCACCACCACTGTTGCAGCACTTAATTAATCTTGGCATCTTTCCCACATTTCCCATATTCATGCTGGCCTGCACATCTTGTACACTTTGGTTTTCCTTTACATTGTTGTGCTGTATGCCCCATTCTTTGACATGTATTACATCTCAGGGGATTGGGAATAAATTCTCTCACATTGTAGTTTATACAGCCCATCTGTACTGATTTGAGAAGAGTTTTCTCAAACTGAATTACCTCTGACTGGGTTTCTTTCAAAGAGCCATCTCTCTTACTTTTGAGCCTTGCTGCATCAATTACTTTGCCTCCTTCAGTTTCATTTTTGATATCACACATCGACACATTCAGAGGAACTCCAGATGTTACTCCTCTTATCTTAGCTAGTGCTCCTGGGACAGAGGATTTCATCCTTTCCCCACCAAGAGATGACATTCTCAGAATCTTTTCCTGCTGCTGTCAACTGACAGCATGGATTAGCACTCATTTATTATTCATGCACCTAGCAAACTTAATTTTACCAATCTCTTGCTCAGTTGCTTTAGTAAGTTTGATCGGGTGAAAATGCTATCCATCTTGATTAAACTCAGTTATTACTTTCCATTGATTTTCTTGCGTTTCATTCAAAAATATTGGACCCTCACCCTGGCCAGTTCTAGATTTCTTGCCACCGCCACCTGCATCACTCCCTTCAGACCAGCTTCTTCCTCTTGTGAGCCTCGCCCTTTCTTTCATTGCCCTTTTCTTTTTAGCACTCATTAATACCAACCACTCCATATCCTCCCCATTCTCTCTACCAGAACTAGTTGGCATGATACTGCAGTCAGAGTACAGTTTATGCTAATCTGCCACAAACTTATTCAATCCTAACGCCAAAGACCTCTTCCACGTCCGCCATCCTTTTCTGAGCATCCCCGGAAAATGCTTCCATGTCACTCCATCCCAGGAAGTGAAGGGGGGCAGGGCCTTCAGTGGTTTAATTTTTAAAATGCAAGACTGTTGATATAAAGTATGAAATAAACTTGAAATTCTTCTTCTTTTAGATTTTATTGGTGGTTGGCAACCGGCTCACAGGTGTATTGCCACCACGTGCTTCATTCATTTAGCAATTTAAATACAGCAACATTTGTTTTCTTCTTTTAGATTTGATTGGCGGTTGGCAATCAGCCTACAGGTACATTACCACCACGTACTTCACTCTATTATATATAATTCAAGAAATCTCTGTGTGTCTGTCATGACCATAGGACTCGCTAAAAGATCATAGGATTGCCTATGATGTGCTGATGATGTCTATATGATGTCAAGAAAATCTGTGTGTGTGTCTGTGTGTGATCAAAGGCAGGCATCACTCATGATCACATGACTCTTTATGACATCATCAAAGATCATAGGACTTGCTATGCCATCAGCCTGTGGTGTCTATATGACATCATATAGACAACATAGGTGCAAAGCACTAAGATCAAAGGACTCACTATGACATCATCAAAGATCATAGGACTCGCTATATATATGGTGTCTGACTTGCTATGAGGAAAATGTCACCAAGTTATGAAGAAAAACAGACACAGACATACAGTATATAGAGTGTGTAGCGGTAATGCACCTGCAAGCTGGTTGCCAACCGCCAATCAAATCTATAAGAAGAAAAAGGTCTTTATATGATGTCATATAGACATCATAGGCACATCATAGGCTCAGTGATGCCTGAAAAGATGCAGTGAAGATGAAATACCTCAGGGTTAGAGTGATGATAATCAAGTCAGTGGCGGTAATGCACCTGTGAGCTGGTTGCCAACTGCCAATCAAATCTAAAAGAATACCTCAGGTGACCGAGGCATATAGAATGATGATGTAGAGTGAAGTGCGTGGCGGTTATGCATCTGTGAGCTGGTTGCCAACCGCCAATCAAATCTAAAAGAAGAAAAATACCTCAGGCTCGAGCAGTATGTCGGAGGCATGACTGTGAACAACACAGCCATCAGAGACAGGAGACCCTTCAGCAGCATAGGGTACACACACAGACTGACAGACACACGGGCGCACACTGTGCCAAGGAGAGTGATGTGAGATGCAGCTATAGCATCAGATTAAGACTTTCTAATATGCAAGAAGTAGTGTCTGAAATCTTGTTTGTATATCACTGTATAAATTCATGAAATCTCTCAGTTTGTAAGTGTGTGTGTCTCTGTGTGTCACAATAATAGGCCACCTCTGATGTTCCTATGATGTCTGCATGATGTCCTATGATGTTGCTATGATGTCGGCGATCATAGGACAGTCTACATGATGTCTCTATGACGTCAGATAAACCGTAGTCTATATGACATCAGATAAACCGTAAGGCTGATGTTCCTATGATCGCTGAAGGATGTCTATATGATGTCATACAGACCACAGGACTCGCTAAAAGACATAGATATAGACACAGGTAAGCAAGACCAAGATAATAATAATAATAATAATAATAATAACAACGCTGATAAACAAACTAAGACAAAGACCAATGAAGAAATGAATATGCAAGACAGAATAATAATAATAACAACAATAGCAACCCAGGATAATAATAATAAGGTGAAATACAGAAAATCCCATCTTAAAGCGAGGATGTGAGCTGGGACCCATGCCCTGGAGACAAGGAATATCACCCAAGGCAAGTTTTACCATGGTTGCTGTTGCCATGGTAACAGTAACTTTCGATGGACATGAGGAAATGTTTGCTTACACTTGCTTTCTATGGGCATGCACGGGTATGCACAGGCATGCACAGGTATGCACTAGTCATTAATTGATGCAAGACCACAGCTCCTGACTAGATAGAGTGATAATATAGAGTGAAGTACGTGGCGGTAATGCATCTGTAAGCTGGTTGCCAACTGCCAATCAAATCTAAAAGAAAATGAGGAAAAACAGACAGAGAGACAGACATATATAGAGTGTGTGGCAGCAATAGAGTGATGATAGGATATATAGAGTGATGATTTAGAGTGAAGTACGTGGCTGTGATGCACCTGTAAGCTGGTTGCCAACCGCCAATCAAATCTAAAAGAAGAAGTACGTAGACGAATGCAACTGTAGACAAGGAGACGAAGAAGATTCCTGCTGGGGAAGCTCCTGGAATTTTAAGACTTTTAACGCTTTTAAGACCAGTTGGACCATTGGGGCGGCGGACAGACTTCGACAGGTGGAAGGTTGAGACAACATTTATGTCTGTGTTCGGTTGGCTGTAGGAGTGATTTATTTGTGCTGTACTCTGACTGTAACATTATGGCATCTAGCTCTGATGAGACAGATTGGACACTACCAGGTCTGGGAGGCTTGGAAAAGAACAGCTAGGGGGGCATCAAGAGGTAGAAGTGTGTCAGATGAGAGTGATGCAGGAGGAAGTAACAATGCGAAGAAAACACGAACTAGCCAACATGGATGGCAGTTTGATGATGTCGGGAATGAGTGGAAGGTTATTGAGTTCAGTCAGGGTGGGGGGCACTATCACCCAGTAAAGCTAACAAAAGCAATTGAGAAAGAAATTGAGAGAGTTAAGTTTGCAAAGTTCTTGTATAATAACCAGTTCAATTCAATTCAATTCAGTTCAATTCAACTTTATTTATATAGCGCCATTTCACAACAACAGTCATCTCATAGCACTTTCAACTGTAGAAAGACCCCAGCAATCAGGCGGATCCCCTGTGAGCAAGCATTTGGCGACGGTGGAGAGGAAAAACTCCCTTTTAACAGGAAGAAACCTCCAGCAGAACCAGGCTCAGGAAGGGGCAGTCATCTGCTGTGACTGGCTGGGGGGTGAGGGGACAGCGAAGATGAAAAGAACAGACATGTAGAGAGCAAACAGCACGATGGGGACTCAATCTATGGGAGAGAACAAACGGATGTTAATGACCAGCAAAAAAAAAATATTTCATTGAGAGTGAAGAAAGGAGTGAGGCCCAGTGCATTACTGGAGGTCCCCCGGCTGACTAAACTTATTAGCAGCATACAGTTAGGTCCAGAAATATTTGGACAGTGACACAAGTTTTGTTATTTTAGCTGTTTACGAAAACATATTCAGGATACAATTACATAATCAATATGGGCTTAAAGTGCAGACTCTCAGCTGTAATTTGAGAGTATTCACATCCAAATTGGAGCAAGGGTTTAGGAATTACAGCTCTTTAATACTGTAATGTCGGGGCCATTTTAAGGGGGGCAGGGATTTCCCAGCATGCTTTGCCAGTTGAAAACGTTACTGTGTGTGTGTATTAAATGTGTTATTACTGAGTTATACTGTTGTGTCATTATAATTGCGTTATAATGACCCAGCAGTGTTTAGCAGGATTAGGGCAAGATGTATCATGTGTGTGTAACCATGATTGAAACGGAGGTCTGGGAGAATGACCTCCCCTCCTCTGTGTGCTCAGAAGTAAGTTGGGGGTCGGTGGTGTGTAAATAAAGCCTGTTCATCACAACCATCTTGCTCCTCTTTCTTTGTGTGAACCTTGCAAACGTCACAATACGTAGCCGCCTCTTTTTCAAGGGACCAAAAGTAATTGGACAATTGACTCAGAAGGCTGCAAAAAAAAAAAATAACAAGGCTGCATGGGCTCTTCCTTCATTAACCTGTCATCAATTAAGCAGTTAAAAGGTCTGGAGTTGATTCCAGGTGTGGCGTTTGCATTTGGAAGCTGTTGCTGTGAACACAAAACATGTGGTCAGGAGCTCTCAATGGAGGTGAAACGGACCATCCTGAGGCTGAAAAAAAAGAAGAAATCCATCAGAGAGATAGCAGAAATGTTAGGAGTGGCCAAATCAACAGTTTGGTACATTCTGAGAAAAAAAAGAGTGCACTGGTGAGCTTGGGAACTCAAAAAGGCCTGGATGTCCACGGAAGACAACAGTGGTGGATGATCGCAGAATCCCTTCACAACATCCACTCAAGTGAAGAACACTCTCCAGGAAGTAGGTGTATCAGTATCTAAGTCTACCATAAAGAGAAGACTTCATGAGAGTAAATACAAAGGATTCACCACAAGGTGCAAACCATTAATCAGCCTCAAAAATAGAAAGGCCAGAATTGACTTTGCCAAAAAACACCTGAAGAAGCCAGCCCAGTTCTGGAACAGCATTCTTTGGACAGATGAGACTAAGATCAACCTGTACCAGAATGATGGGAAGAAGAAAGTTTGGAGAAGAATTGGAACAGCTCATGATCCAAAGCACACCACATCTTCTGTAAAACATGGTGGAGGCAGTGTGATGGCATGGGCATGCATGGCTTCCAATGGCACTGGGTCACTTGTGTTTATTGATGATGTGACAAAAGACAGAAGCAGCCGGATGAATTCTGAGGTGTATAGGGATATACTTTCTGCTCAGATTCAGCCAAATGCAGCAAAGTTGATTGGACGGCACTTAAGATAAGATAAGATAAGATAAGCCTTTATTAGTCCCACAACGGGGAAATTCCAGGATTGCAACAGCACAGGGATAGCAACACTCAGAGCAACAATCAGAAGGCAAGAAAAAAAAACAAGCAAGCAAGAGCAGCTAATAAACATATGTACGTATTACTATAAAATATATATATATACACACACACACAGACACACAGTGCAGAGCATTGTAGCTGGATGGAATAAATATATGAATATATGAACACACAGTGCAGAGCATTGTAGCTAGATGGAATAAATATGTAAATATATAAACACCCACAGTACGGAGCATTGCAGCTAGGTGGAATAAATATGCAAGTATATAAACACACACAGTGCGGAGCAATGTAGCTAGATGGAATAACATGTAGATATATAAATATATAAACACCCACAGTACGGAGCATTGCAGCTAGACGGAACAAATATGCAAATATATAAACACACACAGTGCAGAGCATTGCCGCTAGATGGAATGAAACAGCATAACCGTCTACCCAGCTATCCTGCATGGTATGATTATGTGCCCATACACACTCTCACCCTCCATAGCGACCGGCATGCTCCTAGTTGTATGCCGGAGAGGACCACTGTGTAAGTCTATTGCATCTTCTGCATTCAAAAAACTATTAGTTTGTTACGTCTTTTTTGCTATCTCTGCGAGCAGCCCTGCTTAGGTTGTACAGTCTGACAGCCGTTGGTAGGAAGGACCTACGAAACCTCTCGGTTGTGCACCTGGGATGATGTAGTCTGCTGCTAAATGAGCTCCTCAGTGCATTCAGTATGTCCTGCATAGGGTGGAACTCGGACTCCAGCAGAGATGACAGTTTAGCCACCGTCCTTCTCTCTCCTATCTCCTCCATCGGATCAAGGCGCTGCCCCAGGACAGAGCTAGCTTTCTTAATCAGTTTGTTCAGTCTCTTCCTATCGGCTGCAGTAATGCCACTGCCCCAGCAGACCACTCCAAAAGTGATGGCTGATGCCACCACCGTGTCATAGAATGACTTCAGCAGCGCCCCTTGTACACCAAAAGACCTGAGTCTCCTCAGCAGGAACAGCCTGCGCTGTCCCTTCTTGTAGAGTGCATCAGTATTGTGTGACCAGTCTAGTTTATTGTTCAGATGAATACCCAGGTACTTATAGGATGTCAGCATCTCGATGTCTGTTCCCTGTATATTTACTGGTACTGTGAGGGGCTGCCCATGCCTGCGGCAGTCCACCACCAGCTCCTTAGTTTTCCTCGCGTTGATCTGGAGGCAGTTCCGATGGCACCAGTCCACGAAGTCCTGGATAAGCCCTCTGTACTCAGCTTCATCTCCATTGGAGATGAGGCCAACGATCGCAGAGTCATCAGAGAACTTCTGTAGATGGCAGTGTGTTGTGTTGTGTGAGAAGTCCGCAGTATAAAGAGTGAACAGGAAGGGAGCCAGCACCGTTCCCTGGGGGGCCCCCGTGCTACTGATGATCGTGTCGGACACACAGTCCCGGGTTCTCACAAACTGAGGCCGGTTCGTGAGGTAGTCCAGGATCCATGATGACAGGTGCTGGTCCACCCCTGCGCGCAGCAGCTTGTCCTTCAGGATCATCGGTTGGATGGTGTTGAAAGCACTGGAGAAGTCAAAGAACATGATCCTCACCATATTCCCGGGCTTCTCCAGGTGGGACAGAGAACGGTGAAGGAGGAAGATCACCGCATCCTCCACCCCAATGCCATGCTGGTAGGCGAACTGGAGTGGATCCATCGCTGGTTCCACCAGGGGGCGGAGGTGAGCAAGGAGCAGTCTCTCCAGGGTCTTCATCAAGTGGGACGTCAAGGCCACCGGTCTGTAGCTGTTCAGGTCTTTGGGGTGGGAAGTTTTTGGTACAGGTACCACACAAGATGTTTTCCACAGCTGTGGTACCCTCCCCAGTTTCAGGCTCATGTTGAAGATATACGTCACAATCCCACACAGCTGGTCTGCACAGGACTTGAGGAGCTTTGCGCTGATGCCGTCCGGTCCCGGCGCCTTCCTCGCCTTGATCTTCCTCAGCTCCGTCCTCACCTGGGTCCTGGTCAGGGTCAGGATGGGGGGCTGTGTGTTGGGAGTGGGGGGGTGTTGGTAGAGTGGGGAGTGGGCAGCAGGACTTGATTTCTTTAGAGGCAGCAGTGGTTGTTGTGCAGTCAGGGGGGAGGGCGGTTGGTCAAATCTATTGAAAAACAGATTCAGGTTGTTCGCCCACTCCCTGCCCCCTGTGGCCTGGGGGGAGGTATTCTGGAGCCCCGAGATGGTTTTGAGGTTTCTCCAGACCCCGCTGATGTCGCTCTGTTGCAGCTTGTCCTCCATCTTCTTCCTGAAGCTGTCCTTGCCTTCTCTGATCTTTCTCCTCAGCTCCCTCTGTACGGACTTCAGCATCTCCCTGTTCCCTGACCTGAAGATCCTCTTCTTCTCTCTCAGAAGTGTTTTAATCTCAGGGTTGATCCAGGGTTTGTTGTTTGAGTGACGCCGTATGGTCTTGGTGGGAACGGATTTGTCCACACAGAAGCTGAGGTAGCCCGTGAAGGTGTGAATGAGGCCATCGATGTCCTCACCATGTGGATCGCAGAGCTGCTTCCAGGCGGTGGCTTCAAAACAGCCCTTTAGGGTGTCCATTGTCTCCTCAGACCATAACTCCACAGTGTGCATGGCCGGAGGTTGTCTGTGCACTAGGGGTTTGTACACCGGCCGGAGATGAACCAAGTTGTGATCCGATCTCCCGAGTGGGGGTAGTTGTGATGAGGTGTACGCCTCCTTAGTGTTTGCGTAGAATAAATCCAGTGTTTTATTGTCTCTAGTGTGGCATGTGACATACTGGGTGAACGTGGGTAGAATGGGAGACAGTGAAACATGGTTGAAATCGCCTGAGATGAGGAGAAGAGCATCTGGGTGTTCTGTCTGCAGCCTGCTGGTTACTGAATGGATGACGTCACGTGCTGTCCCAGCGTTCGCCGTCGGATTTGCATAAACAACAATGCAGATCACGTGTGAGTGTTCTCTCGGGAGATATGTAGGCCTCATGCTAACAGCTAGCAACTCAATGTCTTTGCTGCAGTGTCGTTGTTTAACAGTGATATGTCCCGGTCTGCACCAGTTGTTGTTAACATACATGATCACTCCACCGCCCCTAGCCTTGCCACTGTCTGGTGTTCGGTCAGCTCGTATCATGTGAAAACCCTCCAGCTCAATGTTAGCATCTGCTGCTAGTTCAGTTAGCCACGTCTCAGTAAACAAAAGGAGAGAGCACTCCCGGTATGTGCTATCATAACGGGAGATAGCCGCTAGCTCATCTAACTTTCCCAGTATCGACCGTACATTTCCCATGACAACAGATGGAAGGGAGGGTCTGTACCTTATATTTTTTGTCCTCCGCCTTACTCCAGCCCGGCAGCCGCGGCGTTTTCGCCTCAGTTCTCTCGGTATGTCGAGTATTTCCAATGGGACCGGGTGGCGGTTGAATGCTAGCAGCTGTTCTCTGCTGTATCGTATCCTGCTATAGACAGTGGCTCCGTCCACCGGCTCAGGAGACATTTAGGACGATCTGTGTGTCCGTGATATAAGTGGGGTGAAAAAAAAAGACGGATCAAAAGAGAGAGGAAGGGAAAAAGACTCGGAATCGAGCCGCTGTTGCAAAAGGCAGCCGACTCGTGTGGCGCCCCTAGTGTTTTCTGTACTTCACAGTACAGATGGACAATGAACCAAAACATAATGCAGAAGCAGCCCGGGAGTTTTTTAAAGCAAAGAAGTGGAATATTCTGCAATGGCCGAGTCAATCACCAGATCTCAACCCAATCGAGCATGCATTTCACTTGCTCAAGACAAAACTTAAGGCAGAAAGACCCACAAACAAGCAACAACTGAAGAAAGCTGCAGTAAAGGCCTGGCAAAGCATCACAAAGGAGGAAACCCAGCGTTTGGTGATGTCCATGGGTTCCAGACTTCAGGCAGTCATTGCCTGCAAAGGATTCTCAACAAAATATTGAAAAGTAACATTTTACTTAGGGTTATGTTTATTTGTCCAATTACTTTTGAGCCCCTGAAATGAGGAGTGTTTGTATAAAAATAGCTACAATTCCTACATGTTTAATCATATATTTTTGTTCAATCCCTTGAATTAAACCTTAATGTCTGCACTTCAATTCCATTGTAGTTGTTTCATTTTCAAATCCAATGTGGTGGCATGCAGAGCCCAAATCATGAAGATTGTGTCACTGTCCAAATATTTCTGGGCCTAACTGTAATTAAGGGAGGGTTCAGAAACACATGATCCCTCCCTAATTGTAGGCTATATCAAAAAGGTAGGTTTTAACCCTATTCTTAAAAACAGAGATCGAGTCTGACTCCCGAATCCAGATTGGCAGCTGGTTCCACAGGAGAGGAGCTTGAAAACTGAAGGCTCTCCCTCCCATTGTACTTTTGGAGATTCTAGGTATTACAAGTAATCCTGCATTTTGGGAGTGTAGTGCTCTGTTAGGATAATACGGTAGTATCAGATCTCTTAAATAAAAAGGATCCTGATTGTTTAGAGCTTTGTAAGTAAGAAGAAGGATTTTAAACTTAATTCTAAACTCTATGGGAAGCCAATGAAGGGAGGCCAGAACCGGAGAGATATGATCTCTCTTTCTAGTACCTGTTAAAACTCTTGCTGCAGCATTTTGGATCAGCTGAAGACTTTTTAAAGATGTTTCAGGACAACCTGATAATAAAGAATTACAATAATCTAATCTTGACCTAACCAAAAGCGTGGATCAGTTTCTCAGCATCACACTGAGATAAGATGCTCCTAATCTTGGCAATATTACGCAAATGATAGAAGGCAGTCTTAGAAACAAATTTAATATGTGAATTGAAGGACAGATCTTGATCAAAAATAATTCCAAGGTTCCTCACAGAGCTATTAAGAGAAAGAGTAACCGCATCCAAACTGAAAGTTGGATTTGGAAAGGTATTTCTAAGGTTTTTTGGACCAACAAGAATGACTTCAGTCTTATCAGAATTTAATAGCAGGAAATTACAAGTCATCCAAGCTTTGATTTCCTTAAGACAGGCTTCCAACTTAAGATAAGATAAGCCTTTATTAGTCCCACAATGGGGAAATTCCAGGATTGCAACAGCACAGGGATAGCAACACTCAGAGCAACAATCAAGAAGACAAGAAAAACAAGAGCAGCGAATATACATATGTACATAGAGTATAAATATATAAACACACAGTGCGGAGCAGTGTAGCTAGATGGAATAAATATATAAATATACGTATATACACACAGTGCGGAGCATTGTAGCTAGATGGAATAAACAGCATAACCGTTTACTTAGTTATCCTACATAGTATGAATATGTACCCATACATATTGTCACCCTCCGTAGCGACCGATATTGTCCTAGTTGTATACTGGAGGGGACCATTGTGTAAGTCTATTGCGTCTTTTGCATTCAATACTATTAGGTCGTCACATTTTTTTTGCTGTCTCTGCGAGCAGCCCTGCTTAGGTTATACAGTCTGACAGCCGTAGGTAGGAAGGACCTGCAAAACCTCTCGGTTGCGCACCTAGGATGATGTAGTCTGCAGCTAAATGAGCTCCTCAGTGCGTTCAGTATATCCTGCATAAGGTGGGACTCGGACTCCAGCAGAGATGACAGTTTAGCCACCATCCTTCTCTCTCCTATCTCCTCCACTGGGTCAAGGTGCTGCCTCAGGACAGAGCTAGCTTTCTTGATCAGTTTGTTCAGTCTCTTCCTATCGGCTGCTGTAATGCCACTGCCCCAGCAGACCACTCCAAAAGTGATGGCTGATGCCACCACCGTGTCGTAGAATGTCTTCAGCAGTGCCCCTTGTACACCAAAAGACCTGAGTCTCCTCAGTAGGAACAGCCTGCGCTGTCTCTTCTTGTAGAGTGTGTTGGTATTGTGTGACCAGTCTAGTTTATTGTTCAGATGAACACCAAGGTACTTGTAGGATGTCATCATCTCAATGTCTGTTCCCTGTATGTTTACTGGTGCTGTGAGGGGTTGTCCTTGCCTGCGGAAGTCCACCACCAGCTCCTTAGTTTTCCTCACATTGATCTGGAGGCAGTTCCGATGGCACCAGTCCACGAAGTCCTGGATAAGTCCTCCGTACTCAGCTTCACCTCCGTTGGAGATGAGGCCAATGATCGCAGAGTCGTCAGAGAACTTCTGTAGATGGCAGTGTGTTGTGTTGTGTGAGAAGTCCGCAGTATAAAGGGTGAACAGGAAGGGAGCCAAAACCGTTGCCTGGGGGGCCCCCACGCTACCGATGATTGTGTCGGACACACAGTCCCGGGTTCTCACAAACTGTGGCCGGTTAGTGAGGTAGTCCAGGATCCATGATGACAGGTGCTGGTCCACCCCTGCGCACAGCAGCTTGTCCTTCAGGATCATTGGTTGGATGGTGTTGAAAGCACTGGAGAAGTCAAAGAACATGATCCTCACCGCATTCCCGGGCTTCTCCAGGTGGGACAGAGAACGGTGAAGGAGGAAGATCACTGCATCCTCCACCCCAATGCCATGCTGGTAGGCGAACTGGAGTGGATCCATCGCTGGTCCCACCAGGGGGCGGAGGTGAGCAAGGAGCAGTCTCTCCAGGGTCTTCATCATGTGGGACGTCAGGGCCACTGGTCTGTAGCTGTTCAGATCTTTGGGGTGGGAAGTCTTTGGTACAGGTACCACACAAGATGTTTTCCACAACTGTGGTACCCTTCCCAGCTTCAGGCTCAGATTGAAGATGAGCTCCACAATCCCACACAGCTGGTCTGCACAGGACTTGAGGAGCTTTGCGCTAATGCCGTCCGGTCCCGACGCCTTCCTCGCCTTGATCTTCCTCAGCTCCGTCCTCACCTGGGTCTTAGTGAGGGTCATGTTGGGGGGCTGTGTGTTGGGAGTGGGGGGGGGGGGTGTTGGTGGAGTGGGGTGTGGGCAGCAGGACTCGATGTCTTTAAAGGCAGCAGTGGTTGTTGTGTAGTCGGGGGGGGGAGGGCGGTTGGTCAAACCTATTAAAAAACAGGTTCAGATTGTTCGCCCACTCCCTGCCCCCCATGGCCTGGGGGGAGGTATTCTGGAGCCCAGAGATGGTTTTAAGATTTCTCCAGACCCCACCGATGTTGCTCTGTTGCAGCTTGTCCTCCATCTTCTTCCTGAAGCTGTCCTTGCCTTCTCTTCCTCCTCAGCTCCCTCTGTACGGACTCCAGCATCTCCCTGTTCCCCGACCTGAAGATCCTCTTCTTCTCTCTCAGAAGTGTTTTTATCTCAGGGTTGATCCAGGGTTTGTTGTTCGAGCAACACCGTATGGTCTTGGTGGGTACGGTGTTGTCTACACAGAAACTGATGTAGTCTGTGATGGTGTGAGTGAGGCCATCAATGTCCTCACCATGTGGATCACGGAGCTGCTCCCAGGCAGTGGTTTCAAAACAGTCCTTTAGAGCGCCCATTGCCTCCTCAGACCATAACTTCACTGTGCGCATGACCGGAGGTTGTCTGTGCACTAGGGGTTTGTACACCAGCAGGAGATGAACCAAGTTGTGATCCGATCTCCCGAGTGGGGGGAGTGGTGATGAGGTGTACTTCTCCTTAGTGTTTGCATAGAATAAGTCCAGTGTTTTATTGTCTCTAGTGTGGCATGTGACATACTGGGTGAACGTGGGTAGAATGGGAGACAGTGAAATATGGTTGAAATCACCTGAGATGAGGAGAAGAGCATCTGGGTGCTCTGTCTGCAGCCTGCCAGTTACTGAGTGGATGACGTCACGCGCTGTCCCAGCGTTCGCCATCGGATTTGCATAAATAACAATGCAGATCACGTGTGAGTATTCCCTCGGGAGATATGTAGGCCGCATGCTAAATAGCTAGCAACTCCATGTCTCTGTTGCAGTGTTGTTGTTTAACCGTGATATGTCCCGGTCTGCACCAGTTGTTATTGACATACATCATCACTCCTCTGCCCCTTGCCTTTCCACTGTCTGGTGTTTGGTCTGCCCGTATTGCTTGGAAACCCTCCAGTTCAATGTTAGCATCTGTTGCTAGTTCTGTTAGCCACGTCTCCGTGAATAGCATCAGGCTACACTCCCTGTATATACTCTCGTAGCGGGAGATAGCCGCTAGCTCATCTATTTTTCTGAGTATCGATCGTACATTCCCCATAATAACGGATGGGAGGGTGGGTCTGTACCTTATATTCCTCGCCCGCCGTCTTATTCCAGCATGACACCCACGCCGTTTCCGTCTTATTTCTCCCGGTATGTCGAGTTTTTGCGTTAGCATTGTGGGCCAGTTAAGTGCTAACAGCTGCTCCCTATTGTACTGCCTCCTACAAGAAACAGTGGATCCGTCCGCTGGCTCTGGAGACATTTGGGCGATCTACGTGTCTGTGATGGATCAAGGTGTCACCGAAACAGAAAGATTAGCAAGAGAGCCAGATAGTAAATAGAAATAGGAAGAAATTGATCCGCTGTTGCAAAAAGGCAGCCTACTCGTGTGGCGCCGGAAGTCACTACCAGTGAAAAAAGGCTAATTGGCTAATTGATTACTATCATCTGGCTTCATTGACAGGTATAATTGTGTGTCATCTGCATAACAATGAAAATGTATAAAGTGCTTTCTAATAATATTGCCTAACGGAAGCATACGTATATAAACTAAAAAGCGTAGGGCCTAGCACAGATCCCTGTGGAACTCCATGACTAAGCTTTGAGTTGAAAGAAAATTCATTATTGACATGAACAAACTGGAACCTATCAGATAAATAAGATCTAAACCACTGCAACGAAGTTCCATTAAGTCCAACATAGTGTTCTAATCTATCAAGTAGAATATTATGATCGATAGCATCAAAAGCTGCACTAAGGTCTAAAAGGACAAGTACAGAAACCAGTCCATTATCAGATGCAATGAGGAGGTCATTAGTGACCTTCGCTAAGGCTGTTTCAGTACTATGATGGATTCTAAACCCAGATTGAAACTCTTCAAGTAAACCATTTCCCTGCAGGTGGTCAAATAATTGCGAAGCAACAACTCTTTCTAAGATTTTTGAAATGAAAGGGAGATTAGAGATTGGTCTATAGTTAGCTAAAGCTCCTGGATCTAGCGTTGGCTTTTTGAGTAAGGGTTTAATTACAGCCATTTTAAAAGCCTGTGGTACATGGTCTAAAGTTAATGAAGAATTGATTATATGAAGAATAAAGCTACCAATAAGTGGGAAGACTTCTTTAAATAACCTGGTAGGAATAGGGTCTAAAAGACAAGTTGAAGGTTTGGATGAGGAAACTATTTTGTCTAACTCACAAAGGTCGATTGGAGTAAACTCATCAAGACAGACATCAGTTGAAGGAGTTGTAGTAGTTACTGTATTTAAGTTAACTGTGGGAAGAATCTGATTGATTTTTTAACCAGCTGCTTGTAACCAGCTGTTAATTCATGCATCAAGTAAACAACAGCAAGAGAAAATACTGGCAATGACATGTCTAAACGGAGAACAAATGAAGGCGCATGTTCCTGGCGCAACAGCAAACTTGAGGGGAATTAAAGGGGAGTCCCTTTGAGCATGTCTATGGAAGAAGTGAAAAATGAGATCCAAGGAGGAAAGGTGAAGGATGTGTAAAGGCTAAAGAGTAAAAGAGAAGGTTCACTGAAGGACACACTGTCTGTAATGATTCAGTTTGAGGAAACACTTCCTAAATCAGTCCAAATAGGATACCTGTATTACAGTGTCAGAGAATACGTCCCAAAGCCACTCAGGTGCTACAAATGTCAAAGGATGGGTCACACTGCTCAGCAATGTAAGGGAAAGTTAAGATATGCTAGATGTGGAGGGGAGCACAAATATGGTAAATGTGAAAAGGACGCCAAAGTAAAGTGTTGCAACTGCGGGGGTGACCACAGTGCTGCATATGGAGGATGTGTTGTGCAGAGGGAAGCTAGACAAGCCCAGGAAATCGGAATAAGTAAGAAAATCTCGTGTGCGGAAGCTCTAAAGAGAGTTAAGCCCCTTTTCCACTAGTACCCACTCAGCTCTTGTAATATATGGAGGTTATCACAGTGTGATGTATCCCAACAGGGCAGCGCGCATGTAAAATGTGCATGACGTATGCGGGTTCCTGTTCTTGATGCTGATGGCGGTTCAAGTTTTCTCCTTATGCTGATAATAAACATGAGTGCAGGCTACAGAAGAAATCACGTCTCCAGGTTATTGAGTCTTTAATTATTTTTTATGTCCTGTCGGATAAGTATCTACAGACATTACATGGTGTCAGAGTTGTCTGGAAGCCGGTAAAACAGCGCCATGACAAAGTTTAATCCTCCGAGTGAGTTCAGATTTGACTGCCCTGCAGAGTGGCCGGAGTGGCAGCAGAGGTTTTTCCACTTCAGGCTGGCTTCAAAACTGAACAGAGACGATGAGGAAATACAAGTGAGTTCCCTAATATATGCAATGGAAAGCGAGACTGAAAAGATTTTCAACTCCTTCACGTTCAGCTCTGAGGAGGAGAAAAAGAAATATGATGTCTTGCATAAGAAGTTTGAGGACTATTTTGCTCCACAGCGGAACATTATACATGAGTGGGCATGTTTTTATCAGATGAACCAGCAGCCAGGAGAAACGGCAGAAATGTACATAAGGACTTTGTACAAATTAGCGGAACACTGCGACTTTGGGGAGAAGAGGGATGAGCACAATAGGGATCGCCTGGTTGTCGGAATAAAAGACAAAGAGCTGTCCCGGTGTTTTCAACTAATGGCGGACTTAACACTGTCACAAGCAGTGGAGCAAGTGCGCCAGACGGAGGAGATAACGAGGCAGGTTAATCTCCAGACGAGCCACCCTGAGTCCCAGCCGTCTAATGTTAATGTAGTGAGGCAACATGGTTGCCCACAGAGAGGAAAAGGCAAGCAGCAGTGTGGAGACAACAGCCCAGCACCACAAAAAGGGAAAGGGTGTGGGAGGTGTGGCAAGCCTCAGCGCTCAGATGAGAGGAGGTGCTCAGCATTAAAAAGTAAGTGCAACAAATGTCAGAAAAAGGGACATTGGCAGCGCATGTGTCACTCAAAAGCTGTAAGAGAGGTCACAGAAGACAATAAGCAGCTATACTTTCTTGGAGAAGTGAGCACACAAGACAATAAAGATGACTGGACTGTAAAATTAACCATAGCCAACACTTCAGTAACCTTTAAAACAGACACTGGAGCCAATGCAATGGTTATCACTAAAGAGACATTTAAAAAGATGTGGCCTATAATTAAACTGAATCCTCCAGATACCAAGCTAGTGAGCCCAGGTGGCAATCTTAAATGTATGGGCATGTTCCGAGCGACCACCAACCACAGGGACTGACAGTACGTTTTCCCAGTATATGTCATAGAAGGAGAAGGCAACTGCCTGCTAGGTCGACCTGATGCCATAAAGATGGGCCTGGTGAAGAGGACAGATGAGGTCAGCAGTGTCTTTGGCTCAGCAGGATTGCTGAAAACAGAGCCAGTGAAAATAATATTACAAGAAGACGCTCAGCCATACGCAGTTCATACAGCCAGGCAGATACCCCTGCCACTGCTTCCACTGGTGAAAAAGGAGCTGCAACGTATGGAAAATGAAGACATTGTAAAAGTGACTGAGCCTACTGAATGGTGTGCAGCCATGATACCAGCGCTTAAGCCCAATAAGACTGAAGTTTGCTGCTGCGTGGACTTTAGAAAGCTGAATCAAGCAGTAAAGAGAGAGAAATATGTTTTGCCCACGGCAGAAGAGATAATGCTTAGACTTGCCGGGTCAAAAGTGTTCACGTCATTGGATGCCGCAAGTGGGTTTTACCAGATACCCATACACGAAGACAGCATAAAGTCCACTACCTTCATAACGCCTTTTGGGAGATATGTCTTTTGTTGTCTCCCATTCGGGATAACAAGTGCTCCTGAAATTTTCTTGAGGAAGATGGCAGAGACATTAGCAGGACTTGAGGGCACCAAGGTTTATATGGACAATATCCTCATTCACGGTGAGACAGAGGCAATCCATGACCAACGCTTGGTGGAAGCACTGAGGGTGATCCAGGCAGCAGGACTCAAACTCAACAAAGCCAAGTGCAAATTGAAGCAGAAGCAGGTCTGCTTCCTGGGACACATCATCGATGGAACAGGGGTCAGGCCCGATCCAGACAAAGTGGCCGGAATTGTGAACTTTCCCCAGCCTGGCAACGTGATAGAGCTGAAGAGGTTTTTGGGAATGGTGAATTATCTGGCAAAATATGTTCCAGAGCTTTCTACAGTTGGACAACCACTATACGAACTATTAAAAGCATCAAATGAATGGGGGTGGGGTCCAGCACAGCAAACTGCTTTCCACAAACTTAAAGAGGCTCTCACCACAGCACCCGTACTCACCTTTTACAATGCAACTAAGCCTACAACAGTGTCAGCAGACGCCAGCAGCTATGGGCTGGGGGGGTGTCTTGCTCCAGCTACACGGGGATGATTGGAATCCCGTGGCCTACTGTTCGAGACGCCTGAGCGACGCAGAGACAAGGTACACACAGATTGAAAAGGAGTGCTTAGCCAGCATGTGGGCCTGTGAGATGTTTGACAAATATTTGTATGGACTGAAGGGTTTTAGACTGATTACCGATCATAAGCCCCTAGTACCCCTTATGAATAGTAAAGACTTGGATGGTGTTCCCATTAGATGTCAGAGACTGTTAATGAGACTTAGGCGTTTTAATGCTACTGCCGAATATGCACCAGGCAAGACCTTAGCAGTAGCTGATGCACTGTCCAGGGGCCCAGAGCAGAGTGGGGGAGAGATAAACTCTCATGACGACATGGCACCACACATCGATGCTTCTATGTGCCAGGTGCCAGCCACACCCCAGAGAATGGCAGAGTTAAAACAACACACAGATGTTGACCCACAGCTTCAGACAGTTTTGGGTTTCGTCAGACAGGGATGGCCCGACTACATAGCTAAAGTGCCTGTGATAGCCAGAGATTTCTACCATGTGAGAGGAGAGCTATCAGAGCTAGATGGTTTAGTCATTAGAGGGAGCCGTATAGTCATTCCTACGGCTATGAGAGAGACTATGTTGGAGAGGATCCATGATGGACATCAAGGCCTAGTCAGAAGCAAAGAAAGGGCTAGACAGTCTATTTGGTGGCCCAAAATGTCAGAAGGTATTATAACCAAAGTGCAGCAGTGTGAGTTCTGCAGGGAAAACAGAAACACACAGAGAAAAGAGCCATTGATATCAAGTGAGCTTCCATCTAGGCCATGGCAGAAAATCGCCATAGACTTGTGTGAGTTCAAAAAGCAGAACTACCTGGTAGTGTCAGACTATTATTCCAGGTATTTGGAGATTCTAAATCTGCCAGCTACTATTAGCAGTCATGTAGTAACTAGACATAAAGCTACCTTCGCACGCTACGGCATCTCCGAAGTGTTAGTGAGCGACAATGGACCTCCCAGTGGCAGAAGAGCGGGCGGTGTTGTGGGCGTACTCAACCCAGGCGAGATGGTTACTCCAGGACGCAGGCTTGGACGCAGTGACGCAGCGGAGCGCAGCCTCCAGCTCCTGATTGGTCCGCTCACACTGCCCGTTGGTTTGGGGGTGATGGCCGGAGGAGAGGCTTACCTTGGCTCCCAGGGCGTTGCAAAAGGACCTCCAAACCTCTGAGGAAAATTGGGGCCCCCGGTCCGAGACGACGTCCACCGGAATCCCGTGCAGCCTGACCACGTGTTGGATTAGGAGGTCCGCCGTCTCCAGGGCAGATGGAAGACCTTGTAACGGGATGAAGTGCGCCGCCTTGGAGAAACGGTCTACGATGGTCAGGACAGTGTCGAAGGTGTTAGAGACTGGGAGTCCGGTGACAAAATCCAAGGCGATATGCGACCAGGGCCTGCCAGGGACGGGCAGAGGCTGGAGCAAACCCGCTGGAGGGGCATTACCTGATTTACTGGTGGCACATACAGGGCAGGCCCAGGTGTAGCGGGCAGCGTCCTTCCGCAGGCCCGGCCACCAGAAGGACCGTTGAAGAAGGTCGATCATCCGGGAGGAACCAGGGTGGCAGGTGAGCTTAGATGTGTGCAGCCAGTGGATGACCTCCCCCCGGACCGTGGACGGCACAAAAAGCCTCCCCTCCGGTCTGCCGCCAGGGTCAGGTTCCGATTCCTGCGCCTTCCGGATTTTACTTTCAATGTCCCAAGTGACTGCTCCCACGATGCACGACCTGGGCAAGATGGTGTGGACCGCGTCCTCAGACGCCTCAGGGGCAAATTGCCTAGAGAGGGCGTCAGGCAGGCCGTTCTTGGAGCCAGGCCTGAAGGTGATGTTAAAGCGGAACCTGGCAAAGAACAAGGACCAACGCGCCTGGCGGGCGTTCAGACGCTTGGCAGATCTTAAGTACTCCAAGTTCTTGTGGTCAGTCAGGACCACGAACGGCAAGTCCGCCCCCTCTAGCCAGTGACGCCACTCCTGCAGCGCGAGCTTGATGACGAGGAGCTCTCTGTCCCCCACGTCGTAGTTCCGTTCCGCCGGGGACAAGCGCCGGGAGAAGAAGGCGCAGGGCCGTTTGACTCCGTCATCAGGTGACCGCTGAGATAGAACCGCCCCCACCCCCGTGTCCGAAGCGTCCACCTCCACGATGCATTGCAGCGAGGGATCGACTTGGCTGAGGACCCGGGAGGAGGAGAACTCCGCCTTCAGCGCCTGGAAAGCAGCTGCGGCCTCTTCGGTCCACCGGAACGGGACCTTAGGGGACGTGAGGCGGGTCAGAGGGCCGACGACGGTACCAAAATTCGGGACGAAGCGGCGGTAGAAGTTTGCAAACCCAATAAATTGTTGCACCTGTTTCCTTGATGTAGGTGTGGGCCATTCCACCACCGCTTTCACCTTCACTGGGTCCGGAAGCACCTGGTCGTGGGAGATGACAAACCCGAGGAAGGACGTGGTTTTAGCGTAGAATTCACACTTTTCTGCCTTCACATATAACCGGTTCTCCAGCAGCCTTTGGAGGACCTGCCTCACATGGACCCGGTGCTCGTCCCTGGATTTGGAGAAGATGAGGATGTCATCCAGGTAGACGAACACAAACAGGCCGAGGAAATCCCGGAGGACGTCATTTATAAGGCGCTGAAAGACGGCTGGAGCATTGGTCAACCCGAACGGCATCACCAGCTACTCGAAATGGCCGTTCGGGGTACGGAAGGCTGTCTTCCACTCATCTCCCTCCCGGATCCGGATGAGGTGGTATGCGCTGCGAAGATCCAGCTTGGTGAACCAAGTCGCCCCCTGGAGGGAGTGGAAGGCGGTGTCCATTAGTGGCAGGGTGTAGCGATCCTTCTCCGTGATATCATTCAGGGCGCGGTAGTCGATACAAGGACGGAGGGAACCGTCCTTCTTGCCCACGAAGAAGAATCCAGCGCCTAATGGTGATGACGAGGGACGGATAATTCCAGCACTCAGCGATTCCTTGAGGTAGGAATTCATAGCCTCCTTCTCCGGCGCCGACAGGCTGTAGAGTCGCCCAGAGGGTAAGGGTGCCCCCTGGCGGATGTTTATTGCACAGTCGTAGGGCCTGTGTGGAGGAAGAGACATCGCCTTGGACTTGCTGAATACCATACCCAGGTTGTGAAATTCTGATGGCACCAGGGAGAGATCCGGGGGCGCGGCGTCCTTAGGAGTTGGAGAAGAGGACAGGGAGCAGGCAGCGGATTGCAGGCAGGTGCTCATACAGAAGGAACTCCATGCCGATACCCTGGCGGACTTCCAATCCAGGACGGGGTTATGGAGGCGAAGCCAGGGGTACCCCAGGATGACGGGCGACACAGAGTTGGGGAGGACGTAGAAAGTGATTTCCTCCCGGTGGTTCCCAGAGATGATCACAGGGACAGGGACGGTCTGGTGTGTAACTCTCCCCAGGGAGACATGGGAGAGGTTGACCAGGGCGAGAGAAGATTTGAGGACTTGGCAACGGATGCCCAGTCGGGTTGCCAGGCTTTGTGAAATAAAGCTGCCCTCCGCGCCCGAATCCACCAGTGCGTGGGTGAGGTGCCCAGTGGGGTTGTGAAAAAAACGTGCGGGTAGCTTCAATTGGGAGAGGGGATTTAACCGATTGACGTCCGCGAGGCCCCCTACAGTGACTCGCGGACCTCCCCGTTTGGCTTCTGTGGACAAAGCTCCACCGTGTGTTGGCTGTCTCCGCAATACATGCAGAGACCCAACTCATGGCGGTGTTGTTTCTCCGCAGGAGGGAGCTTTGTCCAGCCCGTCACCATCGGCTCCGACTCCTCGGAGTGCGATGGTGACGGCAACGCCAGGGGGCGAGCTTGGGACAGGCGCGACGAGGCACCACGAGGGCGAGAAGAAGACGACTTCCGCTCTGAGGTGCGCTCGCGCAACCTGTTATCCAGGCTGATGGCTAGGGATGTTAGCTCCGCTAAAGTCTCCGGGATGTCCCGTCCAGCCAGTTCGTCCCTCAGACCATCACTGAGACTGCGGAGGAAGATGCCGCAGAGAGAACGTTCTCCCCAGCCAACCTCCTCCGCCGCTACCCGGAAGTCGATCACGTAATCAGCTGCCGACCGGCTTCCCTGCTGGAGGCTGAGAAGCCGATCGACCTGAACGCTCTCTGTACGAGAATGATCAAAGACCTCCAGGAACAGTCTCACGAATTGGCCATAGGTGAGGGTGGCGTAACTGGGCTTCGCCATTACGGCATAAGCCCAAGTAAGCGCTCGCCCCTCCAGGAGATTCCCTATGTAGCCAATTCGGCTATGGTCTGAGGGAAAATCTCCGGGCACACGGTGGAACACGGACTCACATTGCATTATAAACCCCCGTGCTCCGCCGAGCTTACCGCTAAAGCGGGCGGGGGTCGGAATGGGTGTGAGCCGAACCGGTGCTGCCGAAGCAGACTGGACGGCCGCTGGAGCAGCAGGAGCCGCGCCGCCCTGACGAGCCGGGGGGAACGGCTGTTGGGGGTCCAAGCGGTCCAATCGGTTAGTGATGATGGATAATTGATTTAAAATCACCTGTTGCTGGTGGGCTATTAGGTCCACCCGAGCCTCGAGGGTGGAAAGTCTGCGTGTGAGCCCGCCGTCTGCCGAGCCGCTCTGCTGAAGCCGTACTGACATAATGCACGGCTCAGGAGACACACACGCAGGCTCAGGGTAGATCTAATAGCTTTATTAACAACAAGTGTGTATGAGTGTGTGTCTGCGAGATGTAAATGTGTTGGTGGTGGCGTCTGCGTCGGGCACGGAGGCAGGAGGCCGTACAGCCGGACAACCTTGGAAATGGCAGGTGGCTGGCACAGCAAGGGTGAAGCCCGGAAGACAGCGACCTGGAGCGCCCGGTGCAGCAGCGAGGGAACGGTGGCGGAGAGGAGTGGTCCGCCGCTGGGAAATCCACCTGTGCACAGGGGAGCAGACTAGGAGAAGAAGGAGGTAAGAGATTCTTACTTGAATGCTTGCTGAGCGGTTGGGATTCCTTGCAGCAAGGGAAGCGAATGAAGACTGACGGCTTCAGGCCGAAGCCCAGGGCGAGGCGGCTTAAATCCCTTGCTGCTGACGAGGTGCAGGTGTGCGTGCAGCTGGCGCCGCAGATGGGCGGCGAGGCGTGACAAGCTCCAGGATATGATCAGTTAAGATATGCAGTTGCCTATGCAATCAATGCAACTGGTGCTGAAATTGTTTAACAGAATATGGAAGGAGGGGGTTATCCCAAGTGGGTGGAAAAAGGCTGTAATTTTATCATTTAATAAGCCAGGGAAAGATCCAGCTCATCCAGGCAACTACAGGCCAATAGCATTAACGTCACACTTAGGGAAATGGATGGAGAAAGTGTTAGTTTACAGACTCTCATATGTACTAGAGCAAAAATGATTAATAAACGACTATCAGAATGGCTTTAGAAGAGGAAGATCCACAGTGGATGCTCTAGTTAGGGTAAGTAATGATATTGAAAAGACTCTCAAAATGAAAGAAGTAATGGTTATAGTTTATCTGGATATTGAAAAGGCTTATGACTCACTGTGGAGGGATGAACTTCTTATCAAATTGAATAAAATGGGCATTGATGGTAGGATGTATACTTGGATAATGGATTTTTTAACACACAGGCAATTAAGGTTAGATAGATAGATAGATAGATAGATAGATAGATAGATAGATAGATAGATAGATAGATAGATAGATAGATAGATAGATACTTTATTTCGAACAAAAAAGTATAACAAAAACAAAACAAATGACAAATGCAATAAAGAAACAGTATACAGTGTTCGAAAGGGAGAAGGAAGAAGTGAACACTTATTAATTCTATCTCCTCTTTTCCATAAATACACCCATGTGAATTATATACAAATTACCACATTTAAGACCCCAAGTAAACAATTAACTGTATTTTGTACATATCAACATTAACACCCATCCATCCTAGCATACATTGATGTCCATACATCAAAACTAGCCTCAAACAACACAGACATACACAGTGCTGTCCCACCCACCATTCCATAGTGTCCCATAGTGTCCCAGAGTGAGTATAGTGAATCGTACATATAAATACTACCCTTCTAACATATATCCTTTCAGCAAATAATGTTTGTACCTCTTTTTGAATTGATTTCTGTTTGTACATAGTTTCAGTTCCAGCTCCAGACTGTTCCACAAATCCACCCCACAGACAGATATGCACATACTTTTCTTGGTTGTTCGTATCTTGGGTTTTGTAAAGTTTAAGTCTCCTCTCAAATTATGACCATTGTCTCTTTTTTTCAATATTTTTTGTATATTAGTTGGGAGTTGATTATTAATTGCCCTGTACATGACTTGTGCTGTCTTAAATTTAACTAAATCGATGAACTTTATGACATGTGACTTTAAAAACAACGAATTGGTATGGTCTCTATATCCTACATTATTTATTATCCTTATAGCTCTTTTTTGTAATGTGCATATTGACTGTAGGTTGGTCTTGTAGGTGTTTCCCCAGACTTCTACACAGTAGTTAAGACAAGGTAGAAACAGTGAATTGTACAGTAAGACCAATGATTTATAGTCCAAGATGTGTCTTGTCTTCCCCAGTATGCCTATACATTTTGCCAACTTGGCCCGGATGTGACTGATGTGAGGTTTCCAACAGATTTTATTGTCTAGCGTCACCCCCAGAAACTTATTTTCCTGTACTGTTTCTATTCTGGTATCATCTATCGTTACCATTATTTCATGATTTATTTTATAATTTCCAAACAACATAATCTTTGTTTTTTTTAGATTTAGAGATAATTTATTTTTGTTGAACCACTGCGTTAACTTTTTCATTTCAGTTGTGACCACCTCTAAAACCTGCTGCAAATTCTCACCAGTGCAAAGAATATTTGTGTCATCCGCAAACAAAATAAATTTCAGAATTTTTGATACTTGGCATATGTCATTTATATACAAAATAAAGAGTTTGGGTCCCAAAACTGACCCCTGGGGCACACCACAAGTGATGTCCATGAAGGGTGATTTGTGCTCACCAATTTGTACAAATTGTTGTCTGTTACTTAAATAACTTTCCACCCAACTCAGTCCGACCCCTCTTATCCCATACCTTTCCAGTTTCCTTAGTAGTATTCTGTGGTCAATGGTGTCAAAAGCTTTCTTTAAATCTATAAATACTCCTACAGCAAACTTTTTTTTTATCTATACAACTAGTAATTTCTTCTATAAGTTCGATCAGTGCCAAAGATGTAGATTTATCTGCTCTAAAACCATACTGGCTGTCTGTAAGGAGGTTGTGTTTTTCAATGAAATCATCCAGTCTCTTAGTGAAGATTTTTTCAAGCATTTTGGAGAATTGTGAGAGTAAAAAACTGGCCTGTAATTTGTGAAACAATGACTGTCTCCTGTTTTGTATAGAGGTATTACTTTTGCTATTTTCATTTTGTTTGGAAATTTACCAGTTTGAAATGACAGGTTACAGATGTGGGTGAGTGGCTTAACAATTCCTTCAATTACTTTTTTCATTATTGTCATGTCAATTTCATTCCAGTCCGTTGATTTTTTGTTCTTAAATTTACTCACAGTCTCGATAATTTCCTTTTCAGTAACTGCACCCAAAAAGGTTGTGTTTGGATTTCTATCTTCTATTTCATTTACAGAACCACTGTAGTTTGTTTCTGTTGCCACTATTGATTTTGCTAATTCAGGACCAACGTTTACAAAAAATTTATTGAAACCACTGACCACATCCTCCATATTATTTATCAAATTGCCATTTTCAGTAAAATATTCTGGATAATTAGCATTCTTAGGTCGATTACTAATAATCCCATTGAGTACTTGCCATATTCCTCTTAAGTTATTTTTATTATCCTCTAATATTCTGTTGTAATATTCTTTCTTACAGGTCCTCATTATATTAGTAAGCTTATTTTTATATCTTTTATATTTGATCTCAGCCTCCACCATTCTGCACTTAATGAATTGTTTATATAATGCATTCTTCTTTTTACATGCATTTATTAACCCCTTGGTGACCCAAGGAATATTTTTCTTTTGTTGTCTCTCACTGTATTGTTTTATAGGACAGTTTTTATTGTACAATGATTGAAATATTTGCAAAAACTAATCATATGCTTTATTTATATCATTTTCATCATAAACTATCTTCCAATCTTGTATTAATAATTCCTTTGTCAGTAAATACATAGATTCTTCGGTTCTTATTCTTTTATATTTAATATTTTTGGTATACTTTTTCTTCCTATAATAATATTGATAGACAACAAAAATCGGCAGGTGGTCACTGATATCATTCAATAAAAGCCCACTCCTGATATTATTTTCCATAATGTTTGTGAATATGTTATCTATTAGTGTGGCACTGTGTGACGTGATTCTGCTAGGTCCGGTAATTGTTGGATGTAAGCCCATACTGTACATTGTGTTGATAAATTCTTCTGTCAAACTATGTTGTTTTGAATTCATCAGATCTATATTGAAATCCCCACAGATGAACATAACTTTATGAGTTAGTTTTGCATACATTTTTTCCATCCAGTCCTTAAATAAGTCAATGTTTGATCCAGGTATTCTATATACACAGCTCACTACTATATTCTTCACATTGTCCAGACAGATTTCTATTGTAATGCATTCAAATAAATCCTCCACAGTTACTGACAGATTTTCAACAACCTTGTATTCCAAGCTCTTGTCAACATAAATTGCAACTCCTCCTCCTTTTTTCACTTTTCTATTTATATAATTTAATTCATAGCCATCCATGGTAAAATCCACTCCTTTCTCTTCACTGAGCCACGTCTCTGATATTGCCACAATATTGAATGGCTCTTTAAACTGATGTAAATAATCTTTAATGTTATTAAAGTTGGCATAGAGACTTCTGCTGTTGAAGTGGATCATAGAAATATTGAAATCAGATGTGACCATTGTGTTAAACTGTTCATCCGTGTAGTAACTACAGTTATTATTGATGGAGCTAAATAAATTATTGTCAGGGTCTATGTTATATTCTACGTCCTGTGGGTTGTGATCTGTATATTCAAAAACTTTCAGTTCCTGTTGTTCCTGTTTGTTGATCTTTTGTTTCATGTTGTTAAATGTCCTGTAGCAGATGAGTATATCCCTTCAGTGTCCTACAGTTGTCTGTTGTTGCTGTCGACTCCAGTTCATAATATTCACTGATATTTGTCCAGTTCCATAATATTACGGATGTTAATGACCTTGGCTTCTTCAGGTGATCCGTTTAATTTGATGTATATTTTACAGTTTGATGTCCAGGTGTTTTGAATCTTTTTCTGCTTTCTCAGGTACTGTATCTTGCTTTTCTGGCTATTTTTGCGTTTTCTTTTGTGAGGTGCTCGTTTATGTAAATGTTCGTTCCTTTCAGTTTCCTACCTTGTTTTAACAGCGCAGTCTTGTGTTTTCTGTTGACAAACCTCATGATCACAGCCGGTTTGTCGCCGTTTTTCCTGGGCAGAGGGTGGCAGGTCTCAATGGTGTTACAGTCCAGCTGGATTCCTTTGGACTGCATGAAGGCTGTCACTTGTTGCTCCGTGGATTCATCTTCCAGCTCATCGAGCCTCCCTCCGCTGTCGGCGGCCACCGCTCGCGCATACGATTTAAAAGTAGGTTAAAGTAGGATCAGAAGTTTCTAATGACTTTGAAATAGAAATGGTGTTCCTCAGGGGAGTGTGATAAGCCCAGTTTTATTCAACATAATGATGAACGACATGTTTGAGGATCAAGAGGGATCTATCAAAACAGCACTATATGCAGACGATGGAGCCATATGGACAAGAGGAAGAAATGAGAAACTTGTGTTCAAAAACATCAGGAAAGCAATGGAGAAAGTGGAAAAGTGGTCATATGGCTGGGGATTTAAATTTTCAAACAGTAAAACCTGCTATATGATTTTCACAAAAAAACACAGAACTGGTACAGAACCATTAACATTATATTGTGGGGCACATATATGCACATATGTATATGACTGCATGATTCATACGTATACCACCTTAGGCTTCATATCTGAGACGGAACAAAGGACTGAGCCGCTCTGGAGATAACACGAGGGTGTGAAGTTTAGTCTTTGGCATGCAAAGAGAGAGCCTTGGGGGATTTCGCCCAACAGCCAGAGACTGAGAGGTGGAGTGTGTTAAGATCGGGGGGAAGTTACATTGTGACTGGGATTAAGTACCATGTGACTGTATGTTTGATGTCCTGAGTATAAAAGGGACAGAGGTTGGAAGATTCATTCTCTTTTCTCTTTCTGTGTTTGGATGATGTTGGGGAATGTGAATAAATCTGACTTGAGAAATAAACTCAGCCTCATCTTTCCCCATTCTCCACAATATAATCAACCAACAGAGAAAGTGAGTGAGTTCAAATACCTAGGATTGTGGTTTGATAGTGGATACACATGGAGAGTTCATGTTGAAAATCTGGAGACAAAGTGCAAAAAGGTCATTAATCTCATAAAAGCTGTAGCTGGACATGAATACGGTGCAGATAAACAGGCATTAATTGACATTTACAGAGCACTAATGAGATCGACAATAGACTATAGATGCATGGTTTACGGAGCAGCAGCAAAGATGACTCTGGAAAAAAATAGACAAAATGCAGCATAGAGCGCTTCGTCTGTTCATTGGAGCCGTCAAAACAACACCAAACAATGCAGTTTTAACCCTTTAACTGCCCAGATTAAATGGATGGGTCGCACGCCCCCAGTGGCACAGCGCAGCAACTGCACGTGTCAACTTATTGACTGAGTTATGTAATTTATATAGTTGCCATGACATTATGCAAATTAAATGCATAAATTTATTCCTATCTGAAACTTTGGATCATATTCTACATCTTTCTAATTGACAGTAAGCCATTATCTCTTGTAACTTTCAAGTTATAGCCTTGGAAATCTGAACTATTTTATTGACAATTTTTTTTTACCACTCTTGACCACTAGGGGGGGCCTTGAGTTGCCTTGCATTGCCCCAGGATCCATATGGCACCTAGGGCAGTTAAAGGGTTTTAATAGAAGCAGGAGAAATGCCAATGGATTTGAGAAGAGATAAACTCCCATTGTAGCGACATGGAATAATAAGCGGCGAACTGAGGAGTTTAAAGTGCGTTTATTATGTCACATCGCCATCACGAGCTCACTCTGGTGCTGTGCAGAGCAGCCCAGAGCAAGCCCTGAGGGCTCTCAGTAGCGTGAAGACAGGTGCAGTCAGTTGAGCAGTAGCAGAGAGAGATAGTTACAGGATATGTGCGGTATTTATACCAGTTACAGACAATGCATGAAAGAGCATGGGCATTTGCACATGAGAGAGACATACATATCAAATAGGCAGATTGCTGGCCCCTGCTCCAGCTTGCAGGACAAAGAGGTGACAAGTCACATCTACATATTGATCTGTCTCTAGGTCACAGTGAGGACAGGACGCGTGAACACAAAGCATGAATGGCACATTAACATCACACTAGTGCTGCGGAAAATAACCAGGAGTAGCGAGCTGTCTGTCCTTAGTCTGTGGGGGTTGTCCCACACTGCTCCCCCCCAGAGGGCTCGGCTGGGGGCCGAGACCTTGATAGTGCAGCATGGCAGTGAGCAGGGAAGGCTCTGTGCCGGTGAAGGTGGAGGGGGGTGGGGGTAGTACATGCCGGCCGGGGACGGTGAAATCGTCCAGGCCGCGCAAAAATTGCTTGTTGATCCGCGATGTCGAGGGGCTGTCTCGTTGAGCGTGCGGAGATAACAAGAAGAAAAATTAGTCTCTGGCTCCTCTCGTGGCCATGAAGAAAAGCAGGGGCGGCTGTGAGGGAAAAAACAAAAGCAGAGGGACGTGGCGTGTTACTTTAGGTGCGGGCGCAGCCCTAAAGTCCTCGGGAATCGCAAAACAGCTGAATTCCCTATGTGTGCCGTGGCTGAGACCATTAACAAATCCTTCGAGCATGCTGCATGTGTGCCTCAGGTGAGCGAGCAACCCTGAAGGGCAGCGGCGAAGGAGGAAGGCAGTCTGTGGAGCCGTATGTGTCCCGTGTGTGGTGCGCCGTCCTCGTAACTCCCCGGTGCATGTGCTGGGGTCCCGTGCGTGGGTGGGCCGCTGGAGAGGAGAACCAGGGTCAGGGAGCTTGCTGGAGATCATCCCTGTTGTCTGTTGCGTTGTTCGGTCGTGGTGCGTTGGAGCGGTGCGAGGAAGTAGACGATCTCTGTCCCTCGGGCTCGTGGAGATGCATTGGAGCGGTGCGAGGCAGTAGACGATCTTTGTGCCTTGGGCTCATGGAGATGCGTTGGAGCGGTGCGAGGCAGTAGACGATCTTTGTGCCCTGGGCTCGTGCAGCTGCGTTGGAGCGGTGAGAGGGAGGAGACGATCGTTGTCGCTCGTGCGGCCATGGTGCGTTCAGGTCCACGTGCTGCGCTCTCCGTCGGCCCTGGAGGTTGCCGTCGTGGAGAGAGGACGAGGTGCGTGCGCTCTCGTGTGGAGGAGCTGTGAGAGCGGCCGGTCCAGCGTGGATGTGCAGATCTCAGGCATGCAGATCTCACCGTGAAGCGTGAAGCGGTCACCAGTGTGGCGGTCCAGACCAGAAGGTTGCTTTGCACAAAACGTGTGCATGTTCGGGGTCACCAGTGTAGCGACATGGAATAATAAGCGGCGAACTGAGGAGTTTAAAGTGCGTTTATTATGTCACATCGCCATCACGAGCTCACTCTGGTGCTGTGCAGAGCGGCCCAGAGCGAGCCCTGAGGGCTCTCAGTAGCGTGAAGACAGGTGCAGTCAGTTGAGCAGTAGCAGAGAGAGATAGTTACAGAATATGTGCGGTATTTATACCAGTTACAGACAATGCATGAATGAGCATGGGCATTTGCATATGAGAGAGACATACATATCAAATAGGCAGATTGCTGGCCCCTGCTCCAGCTTGCAGGACAAAGAGGTGACAAGTCACATCTACATATTGATCTGTCTCTAGGTCACAGTGAGGGCAGGATGCGTGAACACAAAGCATGAATGGCACATTAACATCACACTAGTGCTGCGGAAAATAACCAGGAGTAGCGAGCTGTCTGTCCTTAGTCTGTGGGGGTTGTCCCACACCATTATCATACTGGGTCAAGCTGAAAGGAAGTGAGGAAGCAAATATTTCAAAAACAACACTACAAGACTGCTGAGAATATTCTACCTTCCAGGGACACGAGTTTGGGTGGACAACTGAAAGAAAAGCCAGAATGTATGGACTACACACTATTGATATAGCTAACACCATTCCAGTGAGTAATGTTCCCCCTTGGCTGTTTCCAGGAAAAGAAGTAGACATTAGTCTGCTAATGAGGAAAAAAGATTGGCATATGAGTGAAGTTGGTGTTAAAACAAGCATTTACCTCAGGAACAATTACTATAACTACTTACAGCTCTATACTGATGGTTCAAAGTACAAAGAGGGCTCTGTTGGAGTTGGAGTATACATTCCAGAGTTTAAAGGGACCATTTCAAAAAGACTCTCCAACAATACATCTGTGTTTACAGCAGAGATGGTGGCAATAATTATTGGTTTGCAGTGGGTGGAGGAGGTCAGACCGGACCAGGTGGTGGTGTGTACAGATTCACTTGTAGCTTAAGCTTTTACAATGTACTGACTCGTTTTTTTACTGTGTGAATTTAATTTTTTACTGTGTGAATTAAATTTTTTACTGTGTGAATTTTAACATTTACAGTGTACCGACTCCTTTTTTTAGTGTGTGAATTTAATTTTTTACTGAGTGAATTTTAACTTTTACAGTGTACTGACTCCTTTTTTTTAGTGTGAATTTAATTTTTTACAGTGACTTTTAATTTTTGCAGTGTACTGACTTCATTTTTTAGTGTGTGAATTTAATTGTTTGCTGTGTGAATTTGAACTTTTACAGTGTACTGACTCCTTTTTTACAGTGTGTGAATTTTAACTTTAACAGTGTACCGACTCCTTTGAAGCTACAGTACATGATACATGGCTCCGACACCGCCTTGTCAAAAAAAGGATTATTTTTTTTTAACTTCTGCCAATGAGGTAATGTAATGCTTGTGGCTTGTTTTCTGTCTGTCTGTCAGGATTACACAAAAATTACTCAATGGATTTTGATGAAAATTTAACCAGAGGTGGCCCTTGGGCTACAGATGAAGTCAACAGATTTTGGAGGTGATCAATGAGTGCATACGTCGACCAAGGTTATATCTCACAAGGTATGGACAGACAGAGGGAGGGAGCCTTGGTGGAGTTATGCACTCCGAGTGCCCAGTAGTCAGTTTTATTCATTATAGAGTCACAAATTTACAAAGAAAACGCTCAGAATCTCTCTTGCATCCTCTTCTCTCACACCAACCCTCTCCATGTCTTCCTTCACTACATCCATGAATCTTTTCTGTGGTCTTCCTCTTTTCCTCCTGCTTGGCAGCTCCATCTTCAACATTCTTTGTCCAATATATCCACTATCCCTTCTCTGCACATGTCCAAACCATCTCAGCCTTGCCTCTCTTACTTTGTCTCCAATCTGCTTAACCTGAGCAGATTTACTGATTTACTGATTTCAAATCCTGTCTCTCTTAGTCACTCCCAAATGAGCATCTTTGCATCTTCAACTCTAGGACATTCTGCGCTGCCTCCTGTCTTTTTGACAGTGCCACTGTCTCCAAACCATACATCACAGCAGGTCTCACTACCATCTTGTAAATCTTCCCTTTCACTTTTGCTGCCACCCTTCTGTCACAAATCACCCCTGACACTCATCTCCACCCACTCCACCCTGCCTGCGCTCTCTTGTGCATTTTCTATTGCACTTGTGACACCCACTAATGTGTGGTCACAAGTGGGGTATCATAATTTAGTTTTTTTAATTAATTAATGTAATTTTCATATGTTTTATGCCCATGCCCATATCTACTTGCAGTGCAAGGAGACCCATTAACACAGTTAAATCAGCTATCTGTTTCCAGAACAGTAGGGGGCAGTATAAGGCAGTGACTTAGCAGCAGCAATGCTTTGGCGTAACAGCTGTTTTCCCTTCATTGTTATCAGAGCACTGAAGGAAAACGCAAGTCACGTCTCTTCCTCATTCTTGTTTCTGCTATTTTCCAGGTGTCACGATCCTCCTCGTGCGCTATTACGCAGCGCATCGAGGAGTGAGGAGAAAGAATGGATTTAAGAGCAGGTTACACCCCAAACACATTTATTAACACAGAGGGCAACAGTTCCAAAAATAAAGACATACAAAAAGGCAACGGTGTACACTAAAAGGACTCAGACGACGAGCATGCAGTGGGCAGACCACAGTGTATCATGGCGACAAGACAAATAACACACAAAAACTAAGCAGACTTACAAGAAGGATGACAGTGTTCACGAATTGACTCACACGATTACGTGCAGCGGGCAGACCACAGTAAACGGTGGCCACAATACTCCCAGAGACAATTCACAATGGTCCAGCAACGCTTGACTGGCAAAGGCCGCTTAAGTACAAGCATTGCTGGCATACAGATTGGGTGCACTTGGGTGAGGTGTGGGAAAATCAGTTACCGGAATGGAACCAGCTGGCTGTCAAGAGAGAGGGGGCATGGTCAGACCGGCAAGTGTTAGACAACGCCCACACGAATGTAGGTCAATGAGGCTGCCTAACAGCTGCCGGCCAGAACAGTGGTTACAGGTATGGAAAAAAGAACCAAAAGACATAGAAACAACAAGAACTCAAAAGATAACACAATATGCAAATATACCGATAACTTGAGCCACAGAGAAAGGTCAGAACCGAGCCTAAGGACAACACCGGCTTGGTTCGTGACACCAGGTTTGTAAAGTGCAAAAGTACTTCCAATCACATTAGTTCATATGCTGACAAAACGTGTGGGGTTCTGAGCAAGTAGATTATGTTGTAATGTTAGAAACCGCTGTGTAAATTGAAACAGTATTCTACGTTCAGAGCGGTGGTAATGGCGGTGATGCTAACAAGCTAACGGTGGCTACATGATTAGCTTTGGGACGCGCCTTTGGTTTGCATGTTTAGTTAAGTCCAGTTGGCTTCAGTATTAAGTTTACACTTTTGGGGTACAGTATGGTTTTAAGTTGTCTTAATGGAAGATGTACTTTACTTTGGTTATTAAGTGACTTTATATGTTTTATTTGGTTAAGTTGACTGTACATATTTCCTGGTGCATTTCAACACACACACTATTGTTATATCTTTCACCCTTTACGTTACTTAATATAACAATAATAACTCGGACCATCGACGTAATGTTCACGGTTTATTAGCGTAGCAGCAACTCATAGCACACAGCCAACGACAACACACTCTGACATTACAGGTTACCCATAATGCTTTTAGCAAAGCACTACGACGGGTGCCGTAGTAAACCAAAATACATAACATCTCCTCCCCCCTTACAATAGATGTCCTACAGGAAATAACAAGTGTCTGCTGAAATTCTTGTGTCTTCATTAAAACATAACATTGGCAATCTAAACATATGAACATTTCTCCATTCTCTTCATCTGCCAAGTTAACTGTATCCATGTACAACAACTTCTCTTTTGTTTTGTTTTTTTTCTTTAATTATTATGCTACCTTAGGAGTGAGGGTAGACTACCTCATCCCCTAACTGTACCCCTGGGGATTATTCTGCCCCATTAATGTGGGTCAGTTGCTGTCTAGTCTAATAACTCAGACAGACAGGAGGTCGTCGCTCCCTGGTGGGATATCGGCGCTCTGCAGGAACATGAGTCTGAGTTCTTTC
This sequence comes from Pholidichthys leucotaenia, assembly GCA_020510985.1. Lineage (NCBI taxonomy): Eukaryota > Metazoa > Chordata > Actinopteri > Cichliformes > Pholidichthyidae > Pholidichthys > Pholidichthys leucotaenia. The sequence continues at coordinate 238,574,544 of CM035846.1, forward strand.
TAATGTGGAGGTTGCTTCTGGTGCTGATGCAGAAGAAGATGTCACATCTCCAGCTGGAACTCCGGTCTCTGAAGTGGTTGAGTTCTGTACTGGTGTAGGTGGACAAAGTGGTGAGTTGGTGAGTGCATCGTTAGGATATCCAAGAGACGGTTCTGCAGGCGCTGGCGGTGTCTGCAGGAGTTGATCCACGTGCCTTTTCCAAACACTGTCAGTGGTTTGAACTGTATATGAGACTGGTCCAGTTTGTGCAATAACAGTTGCAGGAACCCACTTAGGTTCACCTCTGTAGTTCCTGGCCAGCACAGATTCTCCTGACGTGAATGCTCTGTCCTTTGCCCGATGTTCTCTGTGCATAATTTGTTTCTCTTGTTGCTTTTGCACAGTGTCCTTTAATCCTGAGGGTTTCAAAAGGTCAAAGGTAGTGCGCAGATCTCTCTTGAACATCAGACTAGCAGGGGTTGTCTTTGTGATTGCATGTGGAGTGTTGCGGTAGTTTAGCAGGAACTTGTGCAGCCTCTGATGCAGTGTTCCTTGACCTTGTGATGCTTTCAATGCATGTTTCATTGTCTGCTCAAACCTTTCTGCAAGGCCGTTCGTCGCAGGATGGTATGGAGCTGATTTAATGTGCTGCACTCCATTAGCTTGTAGAAAAGCATCCATTTCTTGTGAAACCAACTGAGGTCCATTGTCAGAAACTAGTTGTGCAGGAGATCCAAAACGACTAAACATTTCTCCTAATGCCTCTGTGGTCTTCTCTGTGGTGGTTGACCTCATAATAGCCACTTCAGGCCATTTACTGTGTGCATCCACAGCAACGAGAAACATTCTGTCCTCAAACGGACCTGCAAAGTCAATGTGCACACGATGCCATGGCTCCTGTGGGAACTCCCAGGGATGGAGAGGAGCCAATGGTGGGTTGTTCCGTACCTTGTGACAAGATGAACAGCTTTTGGCCATTTCTTCAATCTGCTTGTCAATGTTTGGCCACCAAAAATAGCTTCTCGCTATTTCTTTCATTCTCACGATTCCACTATGTCCTGCATTTTTTTATTTTTTTATTTTTTTTTGTTACTTATTTGTACCCGTAGGTAGACTTGGTTTGCAGTCTGGTGACAAGCCACCGGCTGCTGGTCACTGCGTGCGCGAGCGCCCTAAACCTACATGTTTTTGGTGTGCGGGAGGAAACCGGAGAAATCCCGGAGTAAACCCGCGCAACACGGGGAGAACATGCAAACTCCACACAGCTCACTGTTGGTCGGGGGCTGGGATCGAACCCACGATCTCATGATCCCCGCGATCCCCCGGCCGAGGGTAAAACTGTGCTGCCACAGTGCTAAACCACTGCGCCACCGTGCAGCCCATGTTACAGCATGAAGTTGCTGTAACATTTTTGTTCGACATGACAGGGGAATAATCACTCTCCTCCCCCACAGCAAACAACCCGACTGAACAGACAATTCTGTCCACTTCCCAAGGAAGGGCTTCAAGGTTGCATCATCACCCGCAGGTTGTCCTTTAATGATCAAGTCCATGACTGCAGACAACACAGGGTCATTTCTAGTCCCCTTTTTCACCTGCACAGCTGAAACAGGTGTGTTTTCTACCTCTGTGAAGTAGAAGATGTCCACAGTGCTTGACTCTGGCTTCATGACAGGAAGTGGTAATCTGGATAACCCATCTGCATTACCATGACAGTCTGACTTTCGATACCTGATGTCATAGGAGTGTCCTGACAACAGCAACGCCCACCTCTGCAGTTGGAACGCTGCAAGAGATCGTATTCCTGTGTATGGTCCAAGGATGGTTGTGAGAGGTCGGTGGTCAGTAAAAAGTGTAAACTTCCGTCCATACAAGTACTGGTGGAATTTTCTGACACCAAACACAATGCCCAGATCCCCTCTTTCTAGTTGAGCATAGTTAGCTTCTGCCTTGTTTAATGTCCTTGACGCAAAAGCGATTGGCTTTTCCTCACCGTCTAGCATTATGTGGGAAATCACCGCCCCTACGCCATAAGGAGAGGCGTCGCAGGCAAGCTGGATGGGAAGTGATGGGTTGAAGTGGGTCAGAACCTCTGATGCAGTCAGCGCATCCTTTGCCTTCTGAAAAGCCTCCTGACAGCTTGCTGTCCACTTCCATGCTTCCTCTTTGCGCAGCAGGTTATGCAGTGGTTTTAATAGTGATGCCAAGTTTGGTATGAAACGTCCATAATAGTTCAGCAGTCCCAAGAAAGACTTCAGCTGACTGACATTTTGGGGTGGAGGTGCATCCACAATGGCTGTGATTTTCGATGGTGCAGTGTGTAGTCCCTTAGCATCGATCACATGACCTAAGTATTCCACGGATGACTGGAAAAACTCGCATTTATCCTTGCGGATTCTCAATCCATATTCCTCCAGTCTCGTGAGAGTTGCATCCAAGTTGCGCAGATGCTCTTCATCATCTGCTCCTGTACACAGGATATCATCCAGGTAGCACTGCACTCCTGGTAATCCACTCAGGATTTGATCCATAGTTCGCTGAAAAAGTGCTGGAGCAGATGTGATGCCAAAAGGCAGTCTGCGGTATCTGAAGAGTCCTTTATGGGTGTTGATAGTCAGCATTTCACGTGACTGCTCATCTACATGCATTTGTAAGTAAGCCTGGTTGAGATCTATTTTGCTGAACTTTTGTCCCCCACTCAGCCCCGCAAATAAGTCATCAATCAGTGGAAGGGGATACTGCTCTGCTGTTAGTACAGGGTTTACTGTTACCTTAAAGTCTCCACAGGTCCGGATTCCTCCGTCCTTTTTGGGTACTGGAACTATGGGCGTGGCCCACTCACTGGTTGTCACAGGCTCCAGAACTCCATTCTTGACCAGAGCATCCAAGTCAGCCTCCACCTTTGGTCTGATGGCGTACGGCACTGGTCTGGCTTTCATGAACACTGGTTTACTGTCAGGTTTGACATGCAGCTTCACTATAATTTTTTCCATACTGCCTAGTTCATCACGAAAAACCTTTTTGTGCTTTTCCAGTATGGCCTGCAGCTGAGTGGAACTGTGTGACAGCTTCCTTACTTCTTGCCAGTCAAGTTGGATTTTTTTTAGCCACACACGCCCCATTATAGCTGGACAGTTGTTCTTGGTAACATAAACTGGAAGCTCAGCAGTTTGGCCCTTGTACTGAACAGTTACCTCTGTCATCCCTTTCATGGGCACTCGGTGTCCAGTATACGCCCTGAAGACGGTGTCTGAAGGCCGGAGTGGAAGATGTTTCAGAAACTTCTTGTAAATGCCATGCGACACAAGTGATGCCTTTGATCCGGTGTCTATCTGCATTTTAATAAAATGTCCCTCCACTTTTGGTTTAGTCCAAAAGCCTTCTGAGCCTTCATTCACATTCATAATCCGGACAGTATTTATTGCAGTTGACACCTCTTCCTCTGAGGAGTCGCTCACTCTGTCCTTGCCATGTTTAACTGTGTGAACATTTCTTTTCTTTTTGTATTTTACCATGCCACTTTTATTCCTTGTCTTTGCTCCTTTTGCTTCTACATGCCCGCTCCACGTGGCCTTTTTTTCCACAGTTGTTACAGTCCATCTCTTTGTACCAACAGTCATTAGGAAGGTGTCCCACCTTGCCACAGCGGAAACATGGCCCTGTTGCATTGGTTTTACCACTGTTAAGCTTATGTACTCTGCCTGTAGCATGCAGTTGGTGTGCTTCTTTGGAAGCCATCTCCATCATCACACTAATGTTAATGGCTCTTTCAAGCGTCAAATCACTTTCTGTGAGTAACTTCTTCTGTGCTGCTTCATTCCGTAGTCCACACACAAGCCTGTCTCTTAATGTGTCATTTAAAACATCTTTAAATTCACAGTGTTCGGCTAACTTACGTAGCGCTGCAACAAACATGTTAACAGACTCACCCTCTTCTTGGTTACGTCTGTGAAACCTGTATCTTTCTGCAATCACTGGAGGCTTGGGTGAGAAGTGGTGGGTTAGTGTGTCCACCAGTTCTTTGTAGGTTTTAGAGCCTGGCTTTACTGGCTGTAGGAGGTTACGTAGTAGGTTAAATGTCTTGGGACCCATCACACTCAGAAAAGTGGGCACTAACTTTTCATCCGTTATTCCATTGGCCGTGACGAAATAGTCAAAGCGCTCTGTATAGGAGCTCCATTGCTCCGCGCTCTCATCAAAGGGCCCGATAGAGCCAATGACTCCAGCCATTTTAACACTCCTGGTTGAATGTCGCTCTTTCCCTCACGGCTCCTTTCTGTAACGTCGTTTCTTCCCTCCGGCGTTACTCACGGAGTTTTTTTTTTTTTTTTTTCCTTAACGGTTTCCACTGCTCCGCTCCTCCCCGCTTAGCAGACAGCCCGCAGCATCCACCTCAGCACAGTGGCGCGGTGTATCACCCTGTCAGCATGAAGTAGCGGTGGGAAAAAAACGACAAAAAAAACCTCTCCTCCGTCGTGGACTGCAGCGTCGGTCCAGACGTCTTCGTCGCCACTTTTTGTTATATCTTTCACCCTTTACGTTACTTAATATAACAATAATAACTCGGACCATCGACGTAATGTTCACGGTTTATTAGCGTAGCAGCAACTCATAGCACACAGCCAACGACAACACACTCTGACATTACAGGTTACCCATAATGCTTTTAGCAAAGCACTACGACGGGTGCCGTAGTAAACCAAAATACATAACATCTATAGTACCAATTTCATTTGTTGTTCAGTTCATGTTTATTTCTTCCCCTAGTGCCTATTATAAACTAACCAGTAGGGTTTTAATAAGAAAAGATTTTCTAAAAGAAATATTTGTGGTCACAGTTTAAAGTGATATAGTGATTCATGTGAATGTGTTGAGAGAATTGTCTCTATATTCATGTCAAATGGACATTTGACATGTAGCATAGTAATGTAAATAAATAACAGGTAATTTGGGAAGAATATGTTAAATAAAGAATTGTTATCAGAGCACTGAAGGAAAACACAAGTAACGTCTCTGCCTCATTCTTGTTTCTGCTATTTTCCAGTTTCAAGGGTCAGAGATGACAGTCAAATATAACTGTTTACATGGTCGCTGCCTTGGGACCTGTAACACACTGGATGGTTGAACCCGGGTATTTAAACTCATCTGCAGTCACTACCTCTGCTCCTTGCATCTTCACTGTTACACCTGCCTCCCTCTCATTCACACTCATGTATTCTGTTTTGCTTCCGCCAACTTTCATTCCTCTTCTCAGGCCATACCACTACCTATCCAGGTTCTCTTCCACCTGCTCCCTGCTCTCACTATGGACGCAATGTCATCTGCAAACATCACAGTCCATGGAGACTCCTGCCTGAGCTCGTCTGCCAGCCTGTCCATCACCATAGAAAACAAGAAGGGGCTCAGAACTGATCCCTGATGTAATCCCATTCCCACCTTGAATCCATCTGTCACTTCAACAGCACGACTCACCACCATCTCGCTGTCCTCATACATGTCCTGCACCACCCTCATATACACATACATACCCTAAACTGGATCATCAGTTGGTCTTTGTTATTAATGTTCTTCAAAGTTTGGGGTGTTAAACTGTCAGCATATGAAAGCAAATAATGTCAAGATAATGTCAAGATGTTGTCTATGAAATTCAAAAAGAAAAATTATTTAAAAAATATATAAGGAGGGGTAGTTATACAATGCAGAATTACTGTCCCAGTGTCTCAGTATTAACTCAGACTCACCTGCTGCTTCCATCTGAGCAGCTGACCCAGTGTCCACAGACTGTGACACGTCATGCTGGACTGCAGGATACTGAGGACTCACAGTTGCCACGTTGCTCACTGCAAACCATCCATCCATCTTCTTCCGCTTAATCCTTTTCGTGTCTGTCTCTCTGTGTTGGCCACTGCAAACCAGAGAAAAGTAAAATCACATGACACGAGGTCAACAGACCAGTCAGACCACATAAAAACATGAACTGTGCTGTAACCATTTTGGGTGTACCTCTCTCATAAATGGTAACAAACCCATCCTGAAACACATCCTTCAGCAGCACCTTAAAATCCGACACAGCTGTCATCGCCGAGCCGAAGGTGAGGCCAGGGTCAGCGGTGACTGAAGGCAAAACTGACAGTACAGCTGGAGCATTAAGAGCCTGGCAGCTCTAACCACAGAGACGGAGACACGGTGACGCTTGACTGTTTGTCAGTGAGTCACCATCAAGACAAATGAGAGCGAGCAGTGTTACCTGAATAAAATGGATCAGGTCGTCAGCATGCGAAAGTTTCTCTAGTTCAGCTTCATTCTTCTTCAGCTCAGTGAGCTCCCTCTGGATCTGCTCCAGCAGCCGCTCGGCCTCACCGATAGCCATCTTTTCCTGAGCTTTGACCAGCTCCCTCACCCCGAAGCGTTTCAGCTCCAACGACCGAATCAGCTCAGTGAAGATGGCGTCGCTCTCTTCAGCTGCTTCTCGAGCCGAACGCTGGAGGTGAAGATGAAGGAACGGCAAGAAGAGTGAAGAAAGTTAGAGATAAAAGATTAGCATAATACAATTACATGGCCAACTGTGATGTGAGCACTCACAGTGAGGGAGAGAATGGCTTGTCTCAGCTCCTGCGCCTTTTTCTCCCTTTGCTGGGAACTCTGCTTCATCTCACCAAGTTGCCTCTGAGGAAAAAAAATAGTGGAAATATTAGAGATTAAATGTATCTTCATTGAACATAAGTAAGGAATCCACCATCCTGTAGTTGGTTCTGCAGATGCAGCAGACCCCAAGTTTAAAACCTATAATCCAGGAAGCCATTAGGAGGGAGTAAGGCTATGTCTGCTCTCAAGACGTTTCCAGAATTAGACTGTAAAACTAAAACATGTTCACATCATTTGAAAACAAGGACAAAACGTGCTCCACCTCTCGCATTATCATAGCTGGATGGAAAATGCTTTTAAGTTTTCATATAGTATTGGTAATTTAATTGGTACATAGTACAAATGCTCACTGGCAATCTGTGTGATGGAGAAAATGAAAAAGGTTAGGATCCTCCGCAGGCTGACAGTCAAATGTGTAATTATTAACTAATGTAATGCTGCTCTGGTTAAAGCCTCTTCGTGTCCTCCAACTCCACTTTAAAATATGCTTTAAATCATAAACCTTTAAGAAAAAAAGGCTGGTTTCATCTTTTCAATTTTTTGCTGTGCCCTATTGCTCCAAAGCATGTTAATAGGATTGATTCTGGTCCTTCGTAAATAAGACTTAGGGTCACTAGATCACATCAAACTTAATCAAGATTACTGTATATTAAAACAAGGTAAGGTTAAACATTTGAAGTGCTTAATGTGTGTAAATTAACTCAATCTGTTTTGTTAATTTAAATGAGAAAAGAGAATTTGAAAAAAAAAACTGCATTTGCTGTGATTTTTCTGCAAATATGTCACAAATTTCAATGCTTGAAAATATGTTAAATATATTGTGTTCAGTGTTTCCTCTGGCTTAAAGACCTTGGTGCTGTGGCAACATATTTTTCCGGGGGTGGGGGGTGGGGCAGAAAATACATATGTTTGAATGTTAATTTTATACTATTTATTTATTTGTTTTAATTTTGCACAGTAACGTTGCATATGCGATGCGATGCATCAGATTTATATAGCGCTTTATCATAGACACTCAAAGATGCTTTTTACAGATACATTATTCATTCACTCCAGACAGACAATGGTAGTGGTAAGCTACTACTGTAGCCACAGCTGTCCTGGGGCAGGCTGACAGAAGCATGGCTGCCAACCCGGGCCAGCGGCCTCTCCCGCCACGACCAAACATTTATACCCAGTGTTATGGACACTGGAGGCAAGGTGGGTAAAGTGTCTTGCCCAGGGACACAACAGCAGGATATCTGGGGAGAGCGGGATTCGAACTGCCAACCATCTGGTTATTGGATGACCCACTCTACCTCATGAGCCACTGCCGTGCATATGGAACTTACAAAAAGTATTGTACAACCCTTGCATGTTGGAATATTGAGCCATTTGGGGTCCCACCCAGATGTCCTGTATTTGGACTTTTTACTGGTGTCATCCTTCTCTCCTTCCTCTGCTCTCACCTCCCCTGGACCCTCTGCCTGAACACTTTCCTCTCCTTGGCTCCTCTCTTCTGTCTCATCCTGCCTTCTCTGAGCCCTGTCTAATTCAGGTTCTCTCTCTGTCTATGGTGGTATACAAACAGGTTAGAAAACATCAAGTGCCATGTAAATTAAAGTAGACAACCAAAAATTTCTAGTTAAGGGTACAAAGAGCACCCACTTAAAACTTGAGTAATGACTTCAGTCTTGAAGGTTTTTTTCCAAAATTTATAACAATTTTCTTAGTTTTCTGCTTTTCTCTGTAAATTTATCTAAATTTGAAACCATTTTGTAATTTCCTCTTGTAAAATTGACTTTTCTTGTACATTTGAAACTTTATTATAAATTTGTGGATTATTTTATGGCTTATTTTTATCTGTTTTTTTAAATAAATTTGAAACAGACTGTTTTTTTTTTTTAACTTTTGTGGGACACATAAGGGGTTTCATAGACTTCATATGTATATTACTGTTGCTTCACGTCTCAGAATGAACAATAGGACGGAGTCTCCGGGAGATAACAGGAGGACGTGAAATGTGACCTTTGTTATGCAAAGAAAGGACCTTGAGGGATTTCCTGACCACCAGTGATTTTAACCTCATCAAAGATCATAGGACTCGCTATACAATACAGTATGGTGTCTATTCTGATCCATGGTTTTCACACATAAGGAGTTAAGAACTTATACAATGATATAGAGTGATGATAATCAAGTCAGTGGCTGTAATGCACCTGTAAATTGGTTGCCAACCACCAATCAAATCAAAAAGAAAAAGAAGAGTAGGTGGCGGTAATGCACCTGAAAGCTGGTTGCCATCCCGTTAGGGGTCGCCACAGTATTTATTTATACTTACAAGATAAAGTAAAATCTATTTGACTTTTTCTTTACTCTATGGCATTTTAAGTAAATTTAGAATGCATTATACATGTGGTGTGTTGTTGTGACAACTTGTGAGTCCAGAAGAAATTTGCACAACTTCAGCATTAAATTACTTTCCGTCCAATGTATACTCAATGGTTTTGTCAGCCTCATATTAAAATAGACTGACTAATAAGCCAAATAAATGTACTTCCAACTTTATATAGGGCACTTAAGAGTAGTTTGATAGCCTAATAATATATTTAACACATTTTGCACTTTTCCAGAGGCTGTTTGTGGAGAGTAGATGGAGCAGCATGTAAGCTATCAATACCTAGACACATTTAATTCAGTGTTATCAGAAAAAAAAATGATGTTAAGATGCTAATAAAAGATAAAAGCTCTACCAAGGGTCTACAACCTTTGGTGCTGGTGCTACATCCAACTGATTTTTGCCAATAAGTCAGAGGCTGGATTGGAAAAGTGCTTACAAATTTATAGAGGATAAAAAAAAAAAAAAAAAAAAAAAAAAGTTGTGTTATTTTTCCAAATAAAGCCACAAATTTACAAGAATAAAAGTCATAAATTGGCAAAAGAAGAAAACAAAGTTGTTCATAAGTTACATTTATTAGGGGAAATTTGCAGTCAGGAGGAAAAATATTCAACATCCTGACAAACTTGACTGTTTTACCCACATTTTAAAGGATAAAATCTGTTTCTTTTCTTAAAAAAAGAACATCTGATCTGTACCATGATTAAGGGACACTCAGTGGTCCACACACAGTTTCCAGTGCATTTTATTTCAAAATGCATTTAAACAACTGACAAACATAATACACTTAAGTATATAACTCAATTTCATAAAATTACAGGTAGGTGCAAAATAAGGAAATAAATATCTTCAAACACCAGTGACAAAGAGGATTTCTTTTTGGTCAGTGCATTAACATAAAAACAGATTCAACAAACACAAAATTAAAATTTCCTCCAGTCAGAACAGTACAACAATTTGGTCTGGTGAATGATCAAGGAAAGTTGCATTCTCCAAGAAAATAAACACCAGACAAACATTCCTTGTTTATTGTGCGTTGCTGGTTTGAAAAACTTACAACCACCTCGCATTAGCTTTAAACATTTTCCATGTATCTCAATCAGAAAGTAAGCACATTCCCTTAAAATCACATGTAATCTGAATTGAGATGCCTTCCACGTAAAAGCATTTAAAAACTTGATAAAAGAAATACTGCACTGATACATGAAATGCCTCACACATGTATTTTTCGTGGTTTTGAGTTAACTTGTGCAAAAATACTGATGGAAAAGTTAAAGCAACTGCCAATGTTCAAGATGGTCATTATTTAGGTATTTTATCAGTCTTTTTGTGCAAAGCTATAACTCTCTCTAAACTACTGGTAACAGGCACAAAAATATTCAGGTTGTTTCATAACATGCAAGAACATCAGTGGATGGTTAGGTTTCACTCTTCATGCTTATTGGGAATTTGCAAAATGAAGATGAAAATGCTTGAAGTCAGCCTATTCAGAGTCTACCCTACTGAATTAACAGCATAGAGAAACCATTTGTCTTTCACTTTGAGAACAGCTTTCACTGTAGTCCTAGTGCAATATAGTACATTTTACATCCTGTCTCACCTTCATGTTCAAGTTTTCATATCCAACATCATAAGCTGGATGTAGTTCAAAGTATATTGCACCTACAAAATTACACAGCAAGAAGGAATGACTTAAAACAGAATGAGTAGTCACTGACGTCAACTAAAACTCTATGATGTTTAACTGTTTGTGTTCATGTATGTTTATTCTATTTTTAGTGCGTGCAATGCTATGATATGTATCTATGCTGATGAAGCATAGTGTGGCTTCACTTGTTCTTCTCCTCCAGTCCACTCTCTGCTCTCAGGGCCTGGCTGCTGGCTGAAATGAAGTTGATCCAGTGTTTGAGGTCCTCTGGAAACTCTGGGGACTCGATCTACATGAAAACAGCAGAGAAAGCAGAGAGGAAGCAAGAGATTTTCCTGCAGCATTTTTCTAAGATTTATTTTTGGCATTTTGCCTTTATTAGACAAATACAGACAAGAGAAGCAGGAAATGGGAGCAAAGAGCCAGGGAGAGACGTGCAGGAAAGATCGCTCCAGTTGGAAATCCAACCAGAGATTAGTGCGATTGAGCAACATGCTCTTATAGGATGCATCATCACCATTAAGTCAACTGATGCCCGATAGAACCATTTTTGATGAGTTATAAAACAACTTAATTTATTCTTACGAACTGATTCTTTCTGAAGTTCAATCTACTAATGACTTAATGTTTGTGACTGGTATTATACTATAACTAATACAGTATTTTAGGCGATATTTTGATGAAGATTCTCAGCCATCCAGGTGGGTAAGTACGTAGTATATTGTATGAAAGCTCAGTCAAGTCAACTGGATTCAAGTATTTTACTCTGAAACATTTCACCATTCATCCAAATGGCTTCATCAGACAGAATTGAATGAACTTAACTTCATTCCTGACTGATGAAGCCATCTGGATGAACGATGAAATGTTTCAGAATAAAAAAAAAACTTCAGTCCCGTTGACATGACTGAGCTTTCGTACATATATTTTAGGTGATCGGACCAAATTTGATATTTAGTGACATACCCTTGGCCCCAGCTATTTTTCGTTTCTACTTTTACACTACAAGGTGATCACATGAAACATGAACAATGTTTCAAATGAGTTCACTGTATGGAAAAGTAATCTCTCTAAAACATCATACTGCTGCAAACAACTATTTGCATAACGTTATAGAAACGGTGTCTCTTTAATAATTCAGCTTCATGCCTGATGTCCAAACATTCTGTCTGCAAAGGGCAGCCAATCAAAACACATCTGACCTTAACTCAGTGTGGCTGTAAAGGCTGAAATAAATAAATAGCTTATTTGAAAGGCATGCACCAAGACTCTGCACAGCATCAGATTAATGGAAATATGAATCATTCAAAACCAATAACAGAAGAGTTCCAAGGACAAATTTAAGAGCTAAGAAGTAACATTTAGTCCTTGAATTTTCATAGGAAACTATTTGTAACTGATCACAAGCATCTAATGGCACTGTGGCTGCTTTTATAACAGAAATGATGAGATCTTATTCTTCATCCTTTGTAGCAAATCATCAACCTCAGTCAAGCAAAGTTGGCACTAAACTCACCTTCTTCTTGCAGATGTATTCAATAATCATCTCTGGGCTGCAGCGCACCATATTTTGCCTACATAGCATGACAGCAGAAACAAATCCGTCTTTCTTGGACACAAAGCGCTGCTCCAAGTAAAAGGCCTTCTCATCCCAGCCCAATACTTTGGTCCGAATCTCAAAAGCCTCTCGGAAGGCCAAGGAGCGCCGGTACCGGATAGTGGAGGCCCCCACCACCATCTTGGCCCCCAGCTTGCACGATGCCATGAACAGCCCGTTTCTCATGTTGTGGTGAAAACGGGCAAAGTCACACTCCCTTAGATATCGAGAGTTGTTCATGTGGCCCAAGTAGTCCAAATCATTGGGGAGAACCATGCCATCAAAGCTCTGCTCAGCTAGAATGTCCTGTATTCTGGGCTGGAACCAAGCCTCGATGAACACCTGGGCCCCACGCAGGAAGTACCAGACATCAAGGTTGCAGAACAGCAGGAGGAGGGCAAACAGCACCAGCAGCAGCATCTCTCTGTAATAACAGTTCTTGTATTACCACCAATAATCTGATAGTCTAAATCTAAAGAGAAATAATGTGTTTTACACCATAAACTTCTGTTAATGTTAAAGAGGGAATTTCTATAACCCATTCATACTGCATAAAACCCCTAAAACCCCTACATTTGACAACAGTAAAACATCCTTAACATCATTTTTGTTTGAAATTTGATGACTTGTTATAATTTGTATAGGTTTTAGATCTACTTGTGTGGGGTAAATCTAGAAACATTGTGGTTCAGAGAATCTTAAACTTGCACATGCAAAGTCTGGTATGTTTTACGAAGTTCTGGTGACAGTTGTGAGATGCACTGACACCACTAGTTTTAGACTGAGTAATTGACTTCCAGGGGTTGTGGACAGTGTCACAAGAACTGCATTCTCATCACTGGTCTAAATCTCAAGACTAGGATGCTACTAGCAAATACTTTTTAGTTTTGTTGATGAATTATTACTGTTGAATTAACATTTATTTACTATAAATAAACAGCAAATTAAGAGTTTTATAACATAGCATTAAGGCCAATATTTGACAAAAGTTTTGACAAAGTACAATTGACTCATTATTGTTATATTTGAAGTAAAACATGTTGTTCATTGTATTGAATAGCAGATTTTAGTCCAACAATGAGTGGTCTAAAATCTACAAAATACAGATGAATTAATTATGAATCCCACATTTGATAATGACAGACAGGATATTTTTACATTGAGGCACATCTGTGAAACTGACAGTTGTCACAATGGGATTCTTATGTGGGTCAAAATAGACTCAAGTCAGCTATCTATAAAAGCACGAAATCTCTGTATCTGTTCCACGCATATCTTTTGAACCGTTCAGACTGGCCTCAGATTTTATAAGTGCTTTGCTGAGGTTATGAGGGTGTGAGTATGGAGTCATTCAGTCAAAATATGCAATTTTTATCAATAAAAGTTTAGCCACCACTCTGTCTCTTCATGCCCTTCAGTGTGTGGGGGGTGTTGGATTGACTTCGTGCTGATTGGATAATACATGGCGTCATGGCCATGCTGATTGGATAATACTGTACATGACGTCACGACCATGCTGATTGGATAATACGTGGCATGATGGCCAGTCAGTCACCACAGCGTTTTGCAAACAACAAAATGAAGTGAAAAGTGACAAATTTGAGAAGAGAGAATAGTGAAGATGTAATGCTTAAAAAAATGATACTGTAATGTTGCCGTGATTGCATACGTTTAAAGGATAATTCGGGGAATGCCAGCAGGGACCCGGGGTGTGCCTTCTCCAACACCAGTGCTGAAGAAGCAGTGAGCGGAACGCAGTCCTTTGCACTGAAGCGAGCTCAGCCCGCCCGGTCAGCGGTAGACAGGAGTCCCTTTGCAGGACTACAACTCACCATCGCTGATGGCGCTCCACTCGGTGTGCTTGCATGGCTATCTAAAAATTAAAAGTTAATAATTGTGGAGCAGAATGCCCAGATCAATTGCAATGACGACTTTCACCAAACAGGACACAACAACGCTCAAATAACGAAATAAATAATTTTTATTTAAATATTTACTGACAAATGGGCAACACTGATGTAACAGTTGCAGCCAAACAGGCCATTCTGCTGTGTATAATATCGGTGTTTTGTACTTTTAATATTCCCAAAATATAAAAGGCTGTACTAGAATGGGTCTCAAATATTTGTAAACATGTCTGGTCAGTGGTAGACGACAGTCACGACTGCTGCTTCATTGTGGAGTGGAATGGCCAGATCAACTGCATATTATATGTGGACACATATGCAACAAGACGCAAAAACGCCCAAATAACGAAATAAATAATTTTTATTTAAATATTTACAGACAAATGGGCAACACTGATACAACAGTTGCAGTCAAATGGGTCATTCTGCTGTGTATAAAAAAACATGCAAGTTAGGTTAACTGGAGACTCTAAAGTGGTCCTAGGTGTAAATGGTGAAGGGATTGGTGCCGTACCGTGGCTGCCTCATCCATCCAGGTGGATGCCCTAAATTTCCCTCTGGGGATCAATAAAGTATACAAAATACAAATACAAAAAAAAAAAAAAAAATAATGTTCGGTGTTTTGTACTTATAATATTGCTAAAACATAGAAGGATGCACTACAGTGGGTCTCAAATATTTGTAAACGTGTCCTGCTATAGTACTCTATGAGTTTATTGATGATAGACTATAAACTACACATATAAACTAAATTATAATGGTGACTGAACAACTCCCATTCCCCAAAGTGCAAAATACAACATTTATGAATATAACTCTAAAAGATCACACAAATAAGTGATATGACAAAAAAAAAAAAAAAAAAGGTTCCCTTAGATGCATAAGTAGGAAATGACCCCAGCGGTTGTTTTTTGCAATATCTTTGTAATTTTATCATTTAATCTTCCATGTATTCCTCAAATAGGTTGTCTTTGACATGAGGCCATTTGGATTTGTATCTAATTGTTATATTTTTTAAGTAACTGCATTTTTTGTATCAGTACCACACTTTTCCATATATGGGGTCAAAAATGACCCCAAGCATTTTCTATGGAATTTCAAAGGTTAACCCTCGGAACATTTGATTTTTATCAACTATGATTGTCAGATATACATTTACTGTCGATCCACACATCTAATGCCCACAGTCTCACCACTAGTGATGGTGAGATGAAGCTTCATGAAGCAAACTCTTTCTTGCTGGTTCCATCGCAAAAAAAAAAAAAAAAAGAAGCTGGAATAGACTGCAAATAAAGTCCTAAGTCCACAAAGTGTGAGGGACGTTGCGCTTCGCTGTCCCCTTCAAATGTCACCACGTTCATCAGCAACACAAGCCTTGATACGTGCTTCACAAAAATATTCCCAGGTTACTCGACACACACTTCGAAGACTTGGCATGGAAGGACACATCTACTCACCACCCTGAAGGTTATTTTTACACAGCAACATACATGTAAGTATTATCATTTTTATACCTCATAATATACGTATGTGCTGTTATAAATTATGAACTTATTTTCCACGCCCATGAATTTTGTGTGATAGTGTTGTTATCATCAAATTACTACTTTGTAGTTAGCTACAGTAGCTAACTAAGCTAACACTAGTTAGCTGTGTGTGTCTGTCACGTTTATAGGACATCATAAGACGGCCTATGAACTCAGGCATCATAGGACTCACGATGCCGTCATAAAGATATGCCTATATGACGGCACATAGACAAATGTGTCTTTATGATGTCATATGGCTCAAAATTGGCAAAGTGAATAAGTCACAGGGCCAGTCTTTACAGTCCGTTCGTGTATTCTGCACAACAGATTTCTGCAGCCGTGGCCGATTCTACGTTGCCGTGAGCAGAGATGCCAGATCAAGCAGTCTTCGTATTGTTGCTCAAGATGAAGAAACTAAGCAAAAGCGTCGCTTTCTCAGCAATGTCGTTTTTAAAGAGGTGCTGACACAGTAAAAATGTGTAACCTTGAAGAATGCCAGTCTACACTACAAATGTGTAAAACGCCAAGCAAAGTGCTGATTTTCTCCGGGTGCTCCGGTTTCTTGGTTTCTACGGGCATGCACGGGCCTTCCTGAACAGGGTCGAAAGCCACTTTTTGCTCAGATCTATTTTCATGATCCTGCCCATGAACTGGAATTACGACACACCTATACAGTGTTGTATTTTTGGATGTTTACCTTTTTTACCTTTCTGTGATAAAATGTTAATAAAAAGTGATAAATGAACATGTCAAACATGAAATAATTCTTTTGTTGACCAAAATATAATTTAAAATAATAATAATAATCACCCAAAATGTAATAAAAATAATCATCTTTAACCAAAATGAAAGAAATTTCTTAAGTTTACAGCATAAAATGCACTCATTCTAACTGCACTCATGGAAGAGTGTAGGAATTGGTTGGTCATGCATCTAAGGGTTTAAACGGTGGCTAATATTGGATGTCCCATTCATTTTCGGTTATTGTGTAACTAATATTCACACAATCAAATACATCTCAGTTTTCTTTTCATATTTGTCAAAGTCTAACGTGTGGTTCCCAACATATAGGCTACACCTCTGTATTTCACTTTCAAACAGCCTGCACCTGGGCCTGTAAAGCCTGACTGGGCTGCCTGTTTCAGACAGGAACACTTGCTTTCTACGGGAATACACCAGTATTGTGAATATACAGAATATAAACGCAACACAAACTGACTTGAAACTGAAGTGTATTTAAAAACACAGCATAACCACCAGCAGCATGTAGCCAACACTGTCCTCAGTAACGGGATTAAAAAAAAAACTTGATAAGGTAATATTTAGAATAAAAATACAGAATCAAAACATTTCCAAAATATTTTCCATATTTAGCCGCAACAACCTTGAGAGGACTGACGTCTGCTGTTAGCTTAGCTGCTAGCTGTCAGAAGCCGGTGGCCTCGTCAGAACAGCTAACACGCTTCCAAACGCAGTCTCCACTCTCAGGTTTTTATCTTCCGAAATCTGAGCTACAACTATAGAGGGCGAAGACATTTCTTATTTACTAGAATACTCACCGTGAGTCCCCAAAACAGTCTTAGCACCATGAGAGAAAAGATGCAATTTGCAGAAACCGGTAGAATGAATGAGGACGACTTCCGGGTGTATGACGACAAGCTGTTTCATTGGCCGAGTTGTCGGCATGGTTACACAGAGATGCGCTCCATAGACGTCAGAACAATGTGTATTAAATGATTCGTTTGTGCGTTCCATATCATAATGAAATGCAAACTTTTTCAGCTTTATAAACAGACCAATTTTGCAACATATGAACGGTTTAGGTTTTTAACTCGCATACTCTGAAATACGTATTTACGTAAATAAGTAAACTTACTATTTGCCTTATTTATATGGATCATGTATTTATCAAGATGACACAAAACAAAAACACTAAGAATATCACAGTAGTGGAAATAATGATCTGAAGGACATATAAGCTCATGGTGTTTGATATTTTTCCAAATCTGCCACTGTAGCAGGATGGTACAGCAGTCATTTCTGAAAACAGCTGAGCCAGAAAGCTATCCAGCTGATGACAAAGTTACAACTGTGGGTCATACTCCAACTTTCTACATAGTCAACATTTCATGCATTTAGTGTTTATTAAAAAAAAACTGAATTTTTACAACATGAACTAACTGTTAATAATTACTGTACAGTTGCATACGTGGTGGGCTCAAATCCATCTTGGTGACTCTTTTCTGGAGTACTTAATGCTTCCAAACATTTTATTATTTTATACCGCTTTCTAAACAGCATTTTTTAAATGGGGTATTTTGAGCAAGTGGATGCCACATGACATAAAAACCCACATCATATTACTTCCTTATGGAATTTTAACTTTCAAATTTTTTTACCCTTCTCTCTAGAAAGCTGATATTTGGCTCATTTTTGCTTTTCATACAGAACGTCTAATCACCAACACAGCAGAAAGTGATAAACTGCCACAAAAAACAACAACTAATACTGTAATAATACTCAAATAGTCAATATGTATAAGAGATGGGGGTGGAATGGCTATAGACTCCTGGTATGACTGGTTGGACACTCCCATTTTAAAGCCTCTATCAATATTCAATTTTAATTACAACAATAATTTCTGAATCAATTTAATAACTGAAATTGTACAAGATCTGTCAATTATATACATACAGTATTTATTGTATTTCTGAATGTTATAGCCCTCAAACACAGCAGTTATTTCACCGTCTCACAACTGTATCAAGTAGGATCTAACCAAAGGTTGGCATACAAGCTAAAGGCACAATTGTGTTTCAAGTAACTGTGAAAAGGTGTTAGCAGTGTCTCTGAAGACTTTGGATTGTAGCCTGATAAAACTGGCCTCCTCATGAAAAGCCAGTCGTTATAGGTGCCCATGCAGCGTCTTATTTGTTCTTCTCCTCCAGACCGCTCTCAGCTCGGAGCACCTGACTGCTGGCTGAGATGAAGCTGACCCAGTGCTGGAGGTCCTCGGGAAACTCCGGACACTCCACCTGCAGGAAAAACACCAAGCTTTAGGTCCTCCAAATTCATTTGTAATTTCTAGACTTGGGAGTAAACAACTTTGTGAATTGTCGAAATTGTAGGAGAAAATTTCTGAAAAGGATTACTTCTAGGGGTGGGAATCGCGAGGGACCTCGCAATTCAATTTGGATTGCGATACTTGGGTCACAATTCGACGATAATCATGATATTGTGATGATCAAGTATCACAATCCCATATATTTTAAATTTTTTTTCCCCTTATTCAGCCTCAAATCATGTCCCAAAGTAGAACTGCTGACATCTCTTTCATATGATAAAGTATTCTCGGGGCTTCATTTTCCACGGAGACACGTCTCTGCACACAGGGAGCTGTTAACGGACTCCCACTCCACAAACATCTAGCTGACTCTGTGGACTCTTAAAAAGCAGCTGAAAACTTTTTTGTTTAACGGGGGTTTCCATTGAGTTTCATCTGCTTTTTAAGGCGGCAAGTGTGATATTTTAAAATTATTTTAATCTTGTTTTTGTATTTTTAAAATTATTTTTATCTTTCAACTTCCTTTTATTCCATTTTATTGTACACCGCTTTCTGACTACATGTCTCTGAAAAACGCTTCATAAATAAACTTTACTTACTTGACGCTTGGAGAAACAGCTCCACGCTGGTGTCTCTTTAGCTTAGGCATTGCTAATGCGGCTCTGACACGTGTGCTGGCCCGCTGTGTACCGAGTGTTTTTCCTTTTTTTTCCTGCAGAGCTTCTTGCGGGTTGTGTGTCATGTCAAAGTCACAGTGTCTTCCATCCTTCTTATAAAATCCAAAACAGGCCTGACATTTGAGCTAACTGCTTCCTAACTTTCACAGCTGGCTGCAAATCACTGAGACAAGCTACGACTTCACTTGACTGGGTGTTTGCTTTGCGCCATCTAGTGGATTGAAAACGCCATTCATTAACTGATAACCTAAAAGTATATGTGTGCGCATTTTTTTTTTTTTTAAATGCCAAGTATCATGATCTATCACTGAATCAGTCTTTTTCCCCCATCCCTAATTACTTCTCACTTATCATCAGCCCCCCTTTTATTCATTAATGCACTTAACTAAATATAAACAGGGCTAGACATCAACATATGTGCTCACAATTCACTGTGCTTTTTAGTTTTTCAGAGTTGGTAGCTGCTCAGCCCTCCTACTGTACCCAAAAGGTCAGCATTAGTGGAGTCTTTTCCCCTTAATTTTCTTCTTCTTTTTTCCCCTTTTACTTTTGTGGTGCAGCTTGAACTTTCATGAGTTTTATTTCCTTCTCGCGATGCTTGAATGATAGATATGGAGACTGAAGTTGACCATTTTTGGAGAAGGGTCTCAGTACAAGTTTGTTGCTCCATACCCTTGCTGCACAAATGTGTTTTTTTTCTGATTTACACAATTCTTCATGATTTTTTTCTCCCTTTATTACACTGTGTATTTGTGTAAATAAAGTACTGAAGCATCCACTTGTCCTTCCTTACCTTCTTCTTACACAGGTGCTGCATGATCTTGTCCGGGCTGCTGCGTATCACGCTTTGCTTGCAGTACATGACGGCACACACCAGCCCGTTTTTCGTTGACACAAACCTCTGCTCCAGGTAAAAGGCCTTCTCATCCCAAGTGACGATCCGACTTCTCAGTTCATAGCCTTCGCCTATACACAGGGCCCTGCGGTAACGGATTGTGGTGGCCCCCACCACCATCGACGCTCTGAGAGCTCGCACTGCTTTGAATACGCCGTTACGTGTGTACAGAGAAAAGCGGGCGAAGTCGCACTCCCGGAGGTATCGGGCATTGTTCATGTGGCACATGTCGATGTCGCGGGGAGTGACCCAGCCTGTAAGGGTCTGCTCTGCTGTGACGTCCCAGATTGGAGGCTGAAACCAGGCCCGAAGGATCACCACCCCAACCCGCAGGAAGTACCACACGTCCAGACTGCTGACGAGAACCAGCAAGGCAGCGAGCACCCACAGCACCCACCACATGTCTGGGGAAAAAGGACATTAACACATTAGTTTAAAAACAACAAAAAAAGCAACTGATCCTATAGAGCGGCGTATCCCCGCGATGTGCAGTCTGCAGCTCTGAGGTCGCGTCAGCGCTTCTTCCCACGACCAGCGACTCTGACGAAAAAAGAAAACTCACAAATTTACGAGAAAAGTCTCAAATTCAGGAGCAAAAGTTACACATTTTCAACAAGAGTAGCACAAAAAAAAAGTTTCAAACTCATGAGAAAATCTGCACATTTCAGAGAAATACTTCAGAAATTTATGAGAAAAATCTAAAAAAAAAAAAATACATTAAAAGAAAAAGTAACAATTTTCAGACAAATGTAGCAAATTTACAAGAAAAAAAAATCTCTAAATCATGACAACCAAAGTCATAAATTTGCATGAAGTGTCACATTTACAAATGCGTAATTTTTTAAAGAAAAATACATTCAGAAAGTACTTCCACCCAGTTTATGAAAAATATCTGAACCACTAGCGCACCATAGTCCTCATAGATACAGGAATCTACTTCTTGATCTTTAATCCAGAACCTAAAGGGTTCCCCAGTGGCCAAAGGTCAACTTTTATACCAAATTTCATTGATATCGTGTCCGTAGTTTTTGAATAATCCCAGTAAAACCATAAACCTGCTGAGTGGAGGGAAGAAAGCAGTTCATTCTAAATACAGCAGTCTTTTTCCTTCTTATTTTTGCTGACTCTGAATTGTCATATTTCTCTCAAATTAACTTATCTTGCACATGTGATACGTTCTTATAAATTTGCAAGTTTTCCCTGTAAATTCTTACAAAAGCTCCGTATCTGCTGGCGACTGGAAACAAACCGTTTGCGCTACAACAGGTTTTTCAGGACAGACAGGCTGCAAACACGACGAGACTTACCGCAGATAAAAAGAACAAACTCACACCAACTTTAATGTTGATATTCCAACTTTACTGCTGTTTCCTCCGTATTCACCTCAAGTGCTGATCTATTAATCTGACAAAGCGCTGAGCTCACTGAATCATAATCGTCTCTGCGCCTCAAATCACAGCAGTAATTCTAGCAGAAACCTGTTAGCATCGATCTATAAATATCAGCTCAGCTGATGAAACCGAAAAAATACAAAATTCTAACAATGTTAACCTACAGAGAGAATAAAACTCACCTGCTGTTTGAAACTCAAGTTACTTCTGTCAAAATCTGCAGGGCAGTGTGGTTAGCTGCTTCTTCTTCGTGGGTTATTTGACTACAAATTTCCGTTTAAGATGCATGCCGCCACCTACTGTACCGGAGTATTACGTCATGACTTAAGTTACTCCAGTTAAGATTTTTTTTTCAGGTTTCTTTTACTTTTTTTTGCAGAGCTCTCTTGTTCATTTTCATGTGCGCCCCCTGTGGCTCGGTTACTAACTTTCCTTCCTACATTACATTCACTGAGCACCAAGCTTGAAGGCAGGAAGTACCATCTCTATATGTTCTTTGGCCCGGCCAGGGCTTGAACCCACAACCTCCTGGTTGCGGGGCAGATGCTCTACCTCTAGGTCACCACTCTGGTGAGTATTTGAAAAAATTAAGATTCAAATCTTGCAAAAACAAAATGCAAATTAAAAAAAAAAAATCAAACTCAAATTTCAACTGCTCCTCAAATTATAAATAAAGAAATTGGCCATAGTCCCTTGAGAAATTAAGTATTAGGCATAATAAGTTATACCATCACAGCAAAGTTCGGTAGGCCTGACAGATGCCATAAATATGCAAAACCTTTATAAACATTCCTTACGTGTGTATATGTTTTTTTTTTTTTCAAAGGTAGGACAAAGTGTTCAAAAAACGCTCTCTTCTCTCTGGATATTGCGCAAGTACTACGACACTGGCAAGTGAAAGAGACATTCTGCAGATCTGACATTTTCCTGAGTTTCATGAGAGTACTCTCTTGACAGATGCGATCTAAGGCTAGCCCACATTCTGAAGGAACAAAACCAGTCTTGGTGAATACATGGTAGACATTCCCCACCATGACCGTGGTGTAACCTGCAATATTTTAGCAACACTGTGTAGAGGATTCAAATTTACAGTTTGCACCTACACACCATTTTTAAAAACAACATTGACAAACTTAACAAAACATTAATCTGATTCGACCAACAGTGATCTGTGTGGAGTTTGCATGTTCTCCCCATGTCTGCGTGGGTTTACTCCGGGATTTCTCCGGTTTCCTCCCACATGCCAAAAACATGCAAGTTGGGTTAACTGGCATCAAACTGGGGATTCTAAATTGTCCTTAGGTATGACTGTGAGAGTTAATGGTTGTCTGTCTCTCTGTGATGGCCCTGCGATGGACTGGCGATCTGTCCAGGATGTACCCTGCCTCTCGCCCAAAGATGCTGGGATAGGCTCCAGCGCCCCCGCGACCCGAAAAGGATTAAGTGGAAGAAGATGAATGAATGAAAGATTGATATTGGTTATATCCAGCCACAGGGTTACTCCCTGTGTCGGTCCCAAGCTCAGATAAATGGGCAGTGTTCTGTCAGGAAGGGCATCCGGCGTAAAAATCCTCCCCAAATTGACATGCGCATCATTGCAATATCAGGTGAGGACACGCTGTGGCAGCCCCAAAAGGGAGCAACCAAAAGAAGAAGAAGAAGAATCTGATTATATCGATCGTATCTATGTAATAACTATTGATGCAACATCTTAATGCCAAATAGGTGTGATACTGTCAGAATCACATTAGCAACATGTTACACATCCTTTAATATTAAAAAATACAGCTTTTTAGACAAAAAAAATACTGACTTTAAATTGTATCACAATAGTAACTGAAATCCAAAATAACCTAAGTTTACATCATTACAATTATATAACTGATATCTCTGCAGAATTTACTGTATATAGGCAGACAAAATAAAAGAATCACTGCTTCTGCTGCTTTGATTCCTCTCACAGAAATATCAAACCACAATTTGCCTACACTGGAACTATCTATGTGAATGAACAAAAGAGTTTTAAAAATTGTGGCTGTGACTGAAATTAGATAACATTATGTAGCTTAAGGTCACATGGTCAAATGAGCAAAACTTGAATAATGTTTTTCTCACAAGCTCTCTCACTGAAAACTTGAAATCCTGAAATCACAGTGGAGAAAAATTAAGTTATCAAGTCAACATTGTTAGGTTAAGACAACTTGAATTTTATTTTAAACCCATTGACTGTGAGATTTTAGTTTAAATTACATGCAAAATTAAGCTGATGTAATTACCAACATCAGGGCAGTGCGGTGGCGGAGTGGTTAGCACTGCAGCAGCACAGCAACTCACCCTTGGCCGGGGGATCCTGGGTTCGATCCCAGCCCCCAACCAACAGTGATCTGTGTGGCGTTTGCATGTTCTCCCCGTGTCTGCGTGGGTTTACTCCGGGATTTCTCCGGTTTCCTCCCACATGCCAAAAACATGCAAGTTAGGTTAATTGGCATCAAACTGGGGATTCTAAATTGTCCTTAGGTATGAATGTGAGAGTGAATGGTTGTCTGTCTCTCTGTGATGGCCCTGCGATGGACTGGCGATCTGTCCAGGGTGTACCCTGCCTCTTGCCCAAAGATGCTGGGATAGGCTCCAGCCCCCCTTCCCCCACCCCCCCGGGACCCGAAAAGGATTAAGCGGAAGAAGATTGATTATTTGATCAGAATTTATAAAAACAAAGTTTGCAACTTAGAATGTTTATCTAAATCAGTTAAATCGAATTTTTAGCTTGCATCCATGTTAAATCAAGTGGAGTGCTGATGTAACCTCACTCAAGGCCGCCTTAATGAGCGGGCTAGGCTGGGATGAAGCCCAGGGGCCTATCATGAGCCAATAAAAAAAGATCACATTGTTATTAATTGGTCAAATTCTATGTCCATCACTTGATATTCGTGTGTGACTGGCTGCTGATTGGTCCAATTTACATGTGGCCCACGTGAGTACCAGTAACAATAGCCTATCAGAGGAATTGTTTTGACACGTGACTATGCACATATGCATCTGGTGCATGACAATCGGGTGGCCTGCAATGGCACCAAATTCCCAGCCTGAGTTTTAATCCCAGTCTGCCCCTGCTCCTCGGGCATCCTCTTACTCTGCAAGATTGTGTTAAACAATCTAGTTAAAAAGTCCACTGTCATCTCTCCTAAACATCTCCAAAGCTTCACAGAAATGTCATCTGGACCATCTGGCTTTCCCTTCTTCATCCTCTTCAAAGCTGCCATCACTTGCACCTTGTTAATCTTCAGAACTTTCTGGTTCACTTCCTTTCCTCCATCCATCCTCCCCTCGCTCTCATTTTATTCATTCATCAGGTCCTCAAAGTACTCCTTCAATTTTCTCGACACACTCATCACCCGTTAGTACATTAGCATCTCTGTCCTTAACCAACCTAACTTGCTGTACATCCTTTCCAGCTTGATCTGTCTAGTCAATCGATACAAGACCTTTTCTCCTTCCTTACTGTCCAGTCTGTCATACAACTCACTATATGCTTTTTCCTTTGCCTTTGCCACCTCTCTCTTTGCCATCCACCTGATTCCAAATACTTCTGTCTACTTTCTTCATCTCCCCGACTATCTCACTTTTTTTTTGCCAACCCCTTCCTTTGAATACTTTCCTTATTCCACCACCAAGTCTCCTTGTCTTCCTTCCTCTGTCCAGAGAATACACCACATACATTTCTATCCATCTCCCTCAATATGTTTGCTGTACTTTCCCAGTCATCTGGTAATTCTTCCCTACCACCCAGAGCCTGTATCAACTCCTTACTGAACTTTGTGCAACCTTCTTCCTTTAACTTCCCCCACTTAATCTTTGGCTCTGCTTTCATTCTCTTCCTCTTCTTTCTTTCCAAAGTCATCTGACAGACTAGTTTCCAAAGCTATCTAGCTACATTCTCCTCTGCCACCACCTTGCAGTTTCCTCTTTCAGATTTTCCTTCTGCATAAGATGTAGTCCACCCGTGCTTACTCCAGTATTACTCTCTCTTTTACCTGAAATCCAACTTGTGGAGCATACACACTGACAACATTCAACATTGCACCTTTGATTTATAGCTTCAAACTTACAATCTTATCTGACTCCCTCTTTACCTCCTGAAGACTCTTCACATACTTTTCTTTCAAGATTAACCCTACTCCATTTCTCTTCCTATCTACACCATGGTAGAATAGATTAAATCCACCTCCAGTGCTCCTGGCCTTGCTTCCCTTCCATCTGGTTTCCTGTACACACAGTACATCTACCTTTCTTCTCTCCATTTTATCAGCCAATTCTCTGCCTTTGCCAATCATAATCCCTACATTTAATGGGCTGCACGGTGGCGCAGTGGTTAGCACTGCGGCAGCACAGTTTACCCTTGGCCGGGGGATTGTGGGGATCGTGGGTTCGATCCCAGCCCCCGACCAACAGTGATCTGTGTGGAGTTTGCATGTTCTCCCCGTGTTGCGTGGGTTTACTCCGGGATTTCTCCGGTTTCCTCCCACATGCCAAAAACATGCATGTTAGGTTAATTGGCTGTTCTAAATTGTCCCTAGATATCTGTTTCCTATAGGCTCTTAGAATAGAGGGTTAGTATTAATGAAAGCGCTTTGAGTGGTCTTTGTGACTAGAAAAGCGCTATATAAGTGCAGGTTAGTTAGTTAGTTAGTTAGTTAAAGTCCCTACTCTCACCTCCACACTTCTACCTTTCCTTTTCTCTCTCTCCCTTCTAACTCGCCTTAACCCTCTCTTCCTCCTTGATCTTCGACCAAAGTAGCTCAACTTCCACTGGCACCCTGTTAACGGCACCAGTGGCGGTTATTGTTAACACAGGCCTTGACCGATTCGGTATGAAAGTCTCATTCATCATGATCTGCATGTTTGATTTGGCAAAGGTTTTACACTAGATGTCCTTCCTGACACAACCCTTCCCATTTACCCAGGCTTGGGACCGGCATTCAGAGTACGCTGGCTTGTGCACCTCCTGTGGCTGGGTTAAACAATCTACAATACACTGATCTGGCATTTTTTTTCCTGGAACCCCAAAGCAGCATAATAGAAATCAGTGTCCATTAATTATCATACACATACATGTTTTTGTAATATGGGTGTCTTTTGTGTTCCATATATACCATCATCTGATGTTCTTGGTAGCAAGAATGCAAAGTGAAAAAAAAATGTATGTTTTAAATAAAGATATTTTTAATCTAATGAAATGGTTGTGAGGTGACGGTGTTCACAGTGCTCTTGACTTCATTCCTTTGCTCTCTCTCATCTACAATTTAGCTTTTGTATCTCAACTGCACATAGAGAATTATGACAAATATGCAACCAAAAACCAACACAAACACCTTGCAAGACTGAAAAATTACAGGCATTTGAGTCATTCTTTTCTCTGGTTCACACTTGATTAAAAACACCCACAGAAACAGATGTTGTTTCATTTTTAAGAAAAAAATCACATATGCTAAAACAATTAATTCAACTTTCAGTTTATTATGCTTTATAATATTAACTTCACAGCGTTCACATTCTGGAGTAAAAAGGATGGCATCACCAAAAATAAAGCCCCTGGTTTGTTTTTCCCCTTCAACAGGTGATCTACTTTAGGTTTGTACTCTTGCAGGAGGGGTTGGTTGGCTGATGAAATCTGTTGAGAAACAGGGGCTCTGGCTTTGATTCATGGACCCTTTTTGGTTCACTTTTGCTACCCCTGTGTGTTTTACGGGGTGAAGGGAAAAACTGTTCCTTAGTTCCTGATGACGGTGACTGAATGGATGTGTCTTGCCCCTGAGCAGGACAATTTTCTGAATGACGCAAAGAGCTATTTAGACAGTGACTACTTTGAGTCTGCAGTTGTTTGACATCCTTTGGAAGGGGACAATTTTCACTCCCATTAACCCCACGGCTGCTCCTCCTTCTGTCATTTTGTGCACAGAGGCTCCCAGATTCAGAAATGACTGAAATCTCAGAAGCACTTGTCCTTTTGTCAGTTTTCGTTTGCACCGCCGTTGACTCTAAATTGCGTCCACAGCTACTACTGTGCCGACCATTTAACGCATTTGATTTCCTTTTTGTCATGACAGAACCCTCAGCACCACCACTGATATAACTTCCTGCATCACAGAGACCACCGCAAGCAGCAGAGGGGGGATTATCGACGTTCTTTGGCCTCACGGTAGCACTGCTCTTTCTCTCCCTGTGTGGTGACAAATCATACTCTGTGCAGGAGCTGGGGAGTCTTCTATATGGTGATACATTAACTTTCTTGATGGGAGGGAGTTCAGATTTGTTTTGAATTTTAGGACTGGATGTTGGGGTCCTGTGGAGAAGGCTGGCTCTGTATTGCTTTTGAGAAACACTGGAGGTTTTCGCATCCTCAGAAATAATCAACTTGATGGAAGCAGGTGTTTTGTTAGAATTATCGGAGGCTGATTTGATTCTGTAGTGACTCGGAGTCCTGGATATTGAGGTCTTGGTGGGAGGAGGCCCGACTGGAGATCTGGGTTCTGGATGGCACAGAGGAGCAGGTGAATGTGGTCTTATGGCTGATACAGGAGTAAAATCTTGCAAAGGCTCTGAGCTTTGCTCTGCTGATAGTCTGAGGGGGAATCAGCGATAAAGATGCACAGTGAAGTATAGTTGTACATGCAGAAATGCTGACTGGACTAAAACTCACAAAAAAGCTATCATTAATATAGAGATTTATAGTGAAATTCACAAACCTGAAACCTTTCTTCACAGGCAAAATGGGAGAAGTTGTGAAGGATGTAGGGTAGAGTTTTAAATCCATGTGAATCGCTCTTCGCAGCTCCCTAAGCTCTAGGCATATGCAAACACAACAGATCTGACATATCAGTCTAAAGCATGACTGAACAACACAACAAAATATTCAAATTATTAATTCCAATAATTGCCAAGAGGCAAAGAATTAAGCATGATCATAAGTTTTCAATTCAAACTCAGTTCCTCCTTTAGATTAGCTTTTATGATCATTAGGCAACAGTAGGTTCACAATCACTGAATCTTTTTTCACAGCCACGTAAATATATTTCTGAGTAAGCAGTTTTTAAGTTAAACTACACTACCGTTCAAAAGTTTGGGGTCACCCAGACAATTTTGTGTTTTCCATGAAAAGTCACACTTATTTACCACCATGAGTTGTAAAATGAATAGAAAATATAGTCAAGACATTGACAAGGTTAGAAATAATGATTTGTATTTGAAATAATAATTTTTTCCTTCAAACTTTGCTTTCATCAAAGAATCCTCCATTTGCAGCAATTGTAGCATTGCAGACCTAACATGATTGCACAAGGGTTTTCTAAACATCCATTAGCCTTCTGACGCAATGAGCAAACACATTGTACCATTAAAACACTGGAGTGATAGTTGCTGGAAATGGGCCTCTATACACCTATCTAGATATTGCACCAAAAACCAGACATTTGCAGCTAGAATAGTCAATTACCACATTAGTAATGTATAGAGTTTATTTCTGATTAGTTTAAAGTTATCTTCATTGAAAAAAAGTGCTTTTCTTTCAAAAATAAGGAAATTTCTAAGTGACCCCAAACTTTTGAACGGTAGTGTATATCAATAATAGAAAATTCCTTCACTATGTTAAACAAGATAACTTAATGAACATTTAACATCTTAGGAATGTTTAAAAAGCTCAGGCTTCAGACTAAATGAAAGAAAAAAAGTTGTAGAAGTAGCTTGTTTTGGACAGTGGATTAACTAAGGGGCTATGCCAGGACAAATACGAGAAATCAGAAAACTAGCGTAAAGGGGTCATTAACTGAAAAATTGTGTCATACGTTTTAACCTTCTGAAATGCATCTATTGGTCACATGATTACTGAAATAATATCAAAACACTCACATCTCTTAACACACACATACACACACAGAGCCTTTGTATCGTTTTTCACTCCAAAAAGCAAAATTGATTGGATTTCACACATTTTGAGATTAGGCCGAAGCACTTAGAGTAATAGCAAGATTAAAGCACTGCGTGATATTTTAATTCACTCATATAGGACTACCATTAGGACTATTTTTATGATGACATGCCTAAACACACTTACTGCATTACTCACAGCCTTCCCACAGCCGCTAAATATAATGTCAACTCGATTTCTATAGTTCATCGGTGGCGCAAGATTACAACCTGTGTCTCCGTACCAAGAAGTTCAAAATGTGTTAATTCTTTGGGAAGTTATTGAGGTAAAAGTGGCACCATTTACTACTAAATCCATTCATTCTCCATTGACTCGCTGAGTGTTTTGGATGTACCAACATGGCGGACAAGTGGCTTCGCTCGGCTCTGTACTTGCTAATGGGGCATGCTCGATCCAGTGTTTTCTATCCTGATCAGTGATGATGTTTACATGGTCATGAGTAAACCAATTATAATCAGCTTTCTGGAGTTACCTGATTATTCAAACTGTCATGTAAACAGAGTAATCTGATTACCTTTATCAGTTAAAGGCCATTATCAGTTTATGAGAAAACAGATAAACACACCTAGTTTATTTGCCCAATGAACCGTTTACTCAGTGCATGTAAACACCATAAGCTGTTTAGTACCTTTAGCAGTTTACTCCAGTAATCCGTTTACTCGTGATCATGTAAACAGGGTCAGTGATCCAAATGGACTATCCAGCAGACCAAAGGGCGGAAGTGCCCCTCAGCGTTTGTGTAACCATAGCAACACGTAGTCTGAGAAGAGGATGTGGCGTTTACTGTAGTACATTTTGGGTAGAAAATAAGAATAAAGACAACCGCGCAAATCCAAGAAATCCTTTTACCAGAGAAAGCCTGTTATGTATGGAAGTACCTGGGTGAAGGATGAGGTACGATTGAACTGTGTACACAAGCAGCACACGGTACACACCTGGCATAGGCATCCGGCAAAAGAGGCCTTAAGATGGATGCCCCCTGCCTTACATAGGGTGGTGTGGTGATGGGAAGCGCACGTCACCACACTGCACTTCACAATAATGTGTTGTTTTCTATATATCACATTCCCCCCTTTAGAAAAGTCCAAAACCATACACACAATTGACCCCCCCCCCCAAAAAAAAATAAAAAATTGGGACCCAAATCATGCACTAAAATAATGAAAAAACATGTACTAAATTGGCCTATCACATTCACACAAAACAACCTAAAATAGGGCTGACAGGTGGACTACCGTACAGCCCGCATGGCGGGGTGGATTATTCTGCCACCCAATAACCTGAAAAGTCCTTTATTGAAAATAAAAATTACAGCCGTGCTCCTGACTAAAAGCAAAACACATAAATAACCCCATAACATTACATGCATGCACAAAACACAAGAACTCTAAATAAAGTGCTACTGCACAGTCATTTGAGTGAAGAAGTTGGAACTTGCATGGGGGGGTCCAGGGCAGCGCCTCAGTAGGCGTGCCTCCCCGGAGTGATGGAGTGATGGAGTGATGGCTGGATGTTGGAGCCTGGATCCCACACCGCCATCACTGACTCCCTTCCAGCCTCGCCACCTGGAGCATCCTCCCGGACACGCCGCAGCTGGTTGGCATGCCTCGGATGAGCCGTCGGACAACCTGAAATCTGCTGTGCCCAGCTTAGCCACTATGTGCAGACACCCCTGATGTTTTGCTGGCTGTCGTTTGGCCCATCTTCGCTGTGGACATCCTTCACCCTGAACCCGAACCAAGTCCATAACCCGGACTGGAATTTTACCCGGCCTGATGTGCTGCTGCTTAGCATGTGGTAACTCCATGCTCATCGGTCTGGCCCCGTCCTCTTCTATAAACGTTGTAGTGTTCACCGTTGTAGCTGCAAACCCCCCACCCACCTGTGGCCAAGTACCAGAGGCATCTGGGGCTAGCATGGTGTCGCTCATCGGCATGGGTACCGACCCTGAGCGAGAACTGGTCGACTTGAAAGCAAGGGTGTCCGTTAGCTCTTTGTATCGTTCGCTCCCAGTGTCCGTCGGGGGCGAGTGGGGTGATTTCTCTCTTGGGTTCCCCGGGTAAGACAAACGGTACACCCTGGCATAGTGATTCAAGCATCCACATCTGCTACGTTTTCCTCTTGCATTTCTTAACTTTATGGCGGTGCGTCGCGGACCCACAACCCCTGCAGTGGGAGTTTCCCGGGGCAGACCTTTGGCTGGCAGCATTGATTTCCCAAAAATCTTCAACCTTGCTATCCTCGCTATCAGGGTCTGCGACATTAGCTGAGGTGAGGGGCTCCAGCATCTTCGGTGGCTGGCGTCAATTTAGCTCCACAGCTAGCTTATCAACAGCATCCCACCGGAGAGCTAGCTCCATTGCTTTAGCTAACGTTAAGTCATTAGGCGCCACTAACAGCCTAGCACACAGCTCAGCGTTACATGTGTGCTCTGCTAGTTGGTCGTGTACCATTTCATCTTCAAGTGGTCCAAAATGACACTCGCTGGCTAGCTGCTTCAAGTCAATGACATACTGGTGGATAGACTCACCTACCCACTGGTGTCTCCGGTGAAAATGAATTCTCTGAACAGTCACATTGTCGGGGTGGAGAAATGTTTAGCTAGCAGCTCCACACCTTCCTCGTATGAGTCCGCAGTGCCAAGCATCCACAGGACCCTCCGGCCATCAATACCCAGGTTGTGAACGAGAAACGCTCACGCTCTCGCCCCATTGAGCTTCCCAAGGTCCAGTGCCATAATATACATCTGATAGGTCTCCAGCCAATGCGGCCATAAAACCAGTGGTTCGCCTGGGAGCTCGAGAAAGGGACGAAGCGGTGTAATGCACGCCTCCATGAGTTAATCCTCTATCGCCAAATGTTATGTATGGAAATACCTGGGTGAAGGATGAGGCACGATGATGGTTGGTGAGCACAGCTTTATTGAACTATGTACACAAGCAGCACACGGTATGCACCTGGCATAGGCATCTGGCAAAAGAGGCCGTAAGATGGATGCCTCTTGCCTTACATAGGGCGGTATGGTGACGTGACAGGAAGTGCACATCACCACACTGCACTTCACAATAATGTGCCGCTTTCTATATATCACAAAGCCGAGGACAAAAGTTAAAAAATATTTCTTTTGTGGCAGACAAACAACTCTGCTGAAGGGAACGGATTTCTATTTTTGGTCCTGGCCTGTGTTGCCAACTCCTCAGTAAGGACAGTAGCTATTGGCTGTCCTAAAAGTCACTAGAAGTCACTAAATGACATCATCATCTAATTTGCATAACTGGTCATTTGTATGTAATTGTAATGGACGCTGTAGGAGAGGAAAAATAATGTCACAGGAGAGACAAAAAGTGAGTAAAAAACACCCTAAATATGTTTAGAACTACAAATTAACTTCTGTTGATTCTTGGTTTGTTTTAATTTTGCCATTTAAAATAGGCCATCACTTCTCAAAATAACTTCAATACTTTAATGCTTTGTCTAGACCCACAATACATAAATCAATTTTGTCCTGCATTGTTAAATGTTAGACTATCAAATTTAATCAAAAGACTTATGTGGAGTGGAATTGCTAGCTCTACGTACAACCCTCCTCCTTTTTCTGGGCTTGGGACAGTACAGGCAGTAGGCCCATGTATCGTCTCCAATAAACAGCTTCAATCAGCCTTTGAATTCAGGGTTTGATTCCTACTCCTTTCTGTGTTTTTGACCGTACAATTTAGACTGTGACATGATGAGCTAGCTAGCTAGATGTTTAGCTTATGTCACAGAGACACACACACAGTGGACAAAGTGAGTAGGTGAATGAGGCTGAAAGTCAAATGCAGTGATTTATTAGTGTGATACTGACAATGAAGAAACATTTACATCAGGGTGGGATTGGCGGGGGGTTTGTGCATGCACTATTCATTTGCAGTCTGGATGCGAGTGGCGTGTGTTTCCTCTCTGACTGCAGCTAACTGCTGCACGAGGCTGACTGCCTGTGAGTGCTTTGGGATGCGGAGAGGCTCACGGTGGCACGTCCTGCTGCTTGTTGAGGACAGTAACTACAGAACAATAGTGCTTTCATGTCAGAGTCTCCAAAACACCAGAAAAGTCTCCGATAACACCAGAAAAAGTCACAAGACTTGTCGCTTGTAGCTTTTGGCAAAAAAAGTCTCTACGAGGATTTGAAAAGTCGCCAGATTTAGAGAGAAAGTCGCCAAGTTGACAACACTGCAATCGATGAATCTGATTTTTCTTCTTCGTTGAGATTTTTTCTTCCAGGTCAGTAGTGGTTTTGCACCCCAAACAAGCAGTTGTTGTAACTGCGTGACGTTGTTAGATATGACTATATTAACAGATGGGCAGTGCGAACATGAAGACGGAGGCACGGTTGACGTCATCACGCCATGCTTATATTAAGAGGCTGATGGGGGGAGCTCGGCCTCTTTGGTGCTCCACTTCCAAACCAACCACAGCCTGTAGCAGCCCATAGTTAGCTTACTAGCTATTATCCCCGACACATGTACCACCTGTGTCTGTCTTTAATAAAGTTATCGTTCGATACAACGCCTGCCTCCGCTGTCCTATTTCCAGACATAACAGTTGTCCAGGCAGTTTGGTCTGCTGCAGTGTGAATGCAAACCAAACCAAACAAAAGTGTGAAAATTCTCGGCATTCCCCGCCTAGTCGAACCGAGACCCCCTTGCTATCCTGGTCTGAATGCAGCCTTAAAGCACCAAGTCCTGAAACCGGCCGTTTTTAGAAAGGCTGGAAAAATAAAAAAAACAAATTTGTTGCAAAAAACTAAATAATTAAAGACATTATGAACAAAATATGTCACAGATATTTAAGACGTATGAGCTGTGAGCTGATAAATGTGGAAAAAGTGGACCTATTAAAGACCCCTTTAATATGTCCACTCTGAAGACGTCTAGTCACATTAACAAAACTGCACCACCAGATGGCAGCAAATGACAAAACACTGACTCACCTGTTAGTGAGGGTTCACATTTACCAAGGGCTGCCTGACCCCTCCGTTTAATATTTTCCTGCAAGAAACACAAATCACAGTAGAGGCAGAGCTTGTGTTAACTGTACACTTTTACTGTATGTCTCAGCGCTGTTTAACATAACAATGTGGCAGAAAGTAGGGCAGACTGGAAAAACAGGAGGTAAATGTTTTAAACATGCTGAAGATTGGGCTTTGGAAAGAGTAAATGAAGGAAGGGGGAAAAAACAGAGAAAGAAGAAAGGAATGTGCTGTGTGTGTGTGTGTGTGCGTACGTGCGCACGCATGTATGTGTTATACCACTAAGCGACTGAGCAGCAGTGTTCCATCGTAATTTGGCCTCAACCATTTATATCCATGGCAAATCAAAGCCATAGCATTCAGTGTGAGTGAGTGTGTGTATGCACATGCACATGCGCGTGCCCAGAGCCAACAGAACCTGGCCCACTCCTCGCCTCGTTTTACATCAGTTCAGATGTTTAAGGGAGTGTTTATTACAGCCAAAGGCCTGGAGACTGACAGCTTAGAAATGTATTCTGGTCAGTTTTTCCCCACTGGGACTCAAACCCAATCCTAGTATTGTCATTTAGAGTGGAAGATGAATTGTGTGTGGTGCCACAGACGAGGGAACTTACTTAATCTAAAACAACTTTAAAGTATGCGCGCGCACACACACACACACACACACACACACACACACACACACACACACACACACACACACACACACACACACACACTATAGGCTTTGTGGTCACTGGAGTTTAAACTTATTACCGCAATGTAGGCAGGCTGATATTTTAGAGAAGACTGTGGGATGTGTGTTAGACCTTACTCTGGTACACGAGAAGCCAAATTCACATTTACTCACCTACACAGTAAAAGATTTCAGTGGAGGATTCTGAAAAGGTTAGCCTAATTTATAAATTTCTGAGGGACCACCACCTAATTTATGAGGAAGGTTCACTCCTCCTATTTTATGACAAGGAGCTAAACAAGCATGGGGCTGCCCTTTGATTAGGTAATGGTCTGGTGAGTCAGCTTGATAAATGTGGTAAACAAACCACTCGCTATTTACTCATTCATAAAATAAATCTATGTTCATCAAATGTCCAGAAATAACAGGTAAATGCAAGGATTTCTATTAAATAATGCCACAAGGCCTCATTGCCTTAGCTGTGCAAACCAACCATATGTTGCCACCACTGCAGACACCACACTTTTCCAAGTTAAATCTGGCTGGTCGGTCATGACCTTCATTTGGCCCCTTCAGTATTTTTAGTTGAGCCTGTGTCCTCCAATAGAAGATGGCCTTATAGAGTGTTTTACTGACAGAAATTACACATTATGGTTATGCCCTTGAAAAAAGGCAGCCTCTACTGGTTTCTGGAAATAACTACATGAAGTGAGATGGCAGAGGGTGAGAAGTTTAATGTGTGCGTGGTTTAACTCCTCACCCTTCCCTGACCCCTAACCAGAGATGGGTCTAAATACTTTTACACCAATCAATTACAAATTTCAATTACATTTAAAAATAATCTAATACAATTACAATTATTTTTGTGTTTTCAGGAAAGTAATCAATTAAGATTACAATTACTTTAAAAGTAATTACTAAAATCTGTCTGTAGTCTAAAAAAATCAAATGGACTTCTGCCTTGGACTACATACTGCCATCACAGGTGTGTAAACAGACTCACGTCTCATGCAGCAAGAATTACATACAAAACTACTAAAGAGGCAGCTTTGCCAGACGAGATTAGGCTTTCCAACAACTGGAAGAGTTGCTCTTAGTCATCCTTATTGATTCTCCCTGATGCAACTCTTGTCTTGGGTGACTGATGGGTTTATATGTAAAGTAAAACTGTGGTGACAGTGCAGCCTGTGGTTTTCAGACTAGCTATCTGACACTTTCCTCTGACTTTGCTGTTGGGTTAAGTGCTATACCACAGACTTCTCTCTGAACTCCGTGACTCAATGTTATTATACTCAAGACACACTTGAGAGCTTGTTGAGGTGTATGCATGAGTTATACTGAACAGCTGCCATTAAGAGTTTTTCTTTGGTGTTGGCCCAAGTGAGTACTGGAGTAAGATAAAAATGAGTCATTATAACTGTGTTTTAAACTACTTTATGATTGGCTGCTACATGCAGCACTTTTAAAAAGCAATCAGATCATACTCCAACCTCTGAATCACTTATGTTCACCCCGTTTATTACCTGATTTTTTAAAAAAAAGCTATAGAGTGAATGTACTGCAAAACACAAAATCAATAGAAACTGCAACTGTGTATGGCAAAGCTCACTGGCAACATTTCAGTACTTTTAGCCATGGTCTCGTTTTATGGACGATCATTAGAACAAATAATAACTGCAAAAACGTTTAGCTAGTTCAGATGATCATGAAACAGATGTTCTCAGTCATGATCTAAAGAGGATTATATCAAAATTCCAAACCGTTTCCTTCTTAATTTCTGTCAACATCTATTTTCTATGCCAAACATCTACTGTAGATATTGTGCATCTGTTTCAACCATTTCTGTTTAGCCTTATGCTCATTAGGAACCAGGCTTTAATCCCCCTTACTGTTTCAGCAGGTGTGGCAGATAAAACCGTGCTGGTGGAGGTTTTAACTGTTTAATGTTTAAACATAAAATCCTGCACAAGAGAAGAAGCCATCTCCTTTGTCATTCAGTCCATACAGCCAATCATGTACAGCAGAAAGAAATTACGTTTCTCCTATCGAACCCCCAAGCTTCCGGTTGCGGGGTGGATGCTCTGTCAACTAGACCACCACTCATGAGACCAACCAACTCAGCTTAAGCATGACCCACCACTGCTTCAACATGGTGCATCAGGTGATCACACAATACACATGCTTGCATAAAGAAACACTTCGCACACTGTTCATGTTGCTTTATTGTAAAATGTCCTTCTCTCAAACTCTCTTACACCCCGTTTTGCTTTGTTGATAGTAAAAATACCAGATAAAGGTTTCATCACATGGCACCTACCATATTTGTCTTGTTCTTTTTTTCAAACAGGATCCTAAATGTTGTTTTAACACAAGATTAGAATAATTTCAATGCCGCATTCTTGGTGCAGCCAGAACCATGTTTTATGGCCAAATGTTATGTCAGTTTGGCAACTGAAGCAGATTCAAGACACTGATCCTTGGACAGACTTCCCATTTTTAAATCTGTGTGATTTCTAATAAGTTACAGGTGATGTAACGTTTCCAGACAGTCCGAACACAAACGGAGGGCACAAATGTAACCTCCACATCTGCTCAACAGAGACATTTTTCATGTGGTTTAACTTCTCTCTCTGCTTCTCTCATAAGTGTCACCAAATTACAGACATAAATGCATGTGTACTTATTCACCTTAAGGGACTCCTTTGTGTTTAAATGTCTTTAACCGTCATTTGTGTGACTGGATGAAAATCCTCAGATCTTTTTCCGATCTGCTACAGCTTTTGGCCAGACAGATGGAAAAAAAGATTCATGTTTAGACTGAGGCCTGGTAGGCTTTCTGAGTGTGCATGCAAGATGGCACATTTGTTTTAGTGTCAATTAAGACTTGGTGGCATTTAGCAGGTATACCTGAGAGACTAAACTTTAGTAAGAAAGGTTTTTTTGTTTTTCGGAAAAGGGAGGCTCCTGTCCGAGGACATTGGTATAAAAACACACAATTGAACAATATTATCGTGGCTGAAGCTATAAACCAGTCAGTGAACTTGCTGCACTACACAACTGGAATTCAATTTGTGCTTTGAAATTTAAAAAATGCAATTTTACGTGGCTTTGTGAAGATATATTGCACATGTACAGTATATAAACACAGTTCAGACAGACCCTGTTCTTACCTTTAAACCCTTGATTAGTCTGGTCAGTGCTTCATATTCTTCTTTTAGGACAGATCTGGGCAGACAAACAGACACACAGACAGACAGATAACTCGCATAACTGTAATTTTCAAAGTTGGCCCAGAAAATGTGCACTGCTCACAATTTATCCTTCTCAATTTTCATAAGACAAGGACCAAATAGTCTCCTACCACCCCCCCCACCCCCCCACACATCTTCTACTTCGCTAGTTGCATAACTATGTAAGACTTCATTTGTTTCTTTCAAGTGAAAAAAAGAAGCTTCTCCTGGCTCTGGTCTGGTCTGGAATCCAATTATTGACAATAGGGCCTTTTGTTCTGGTCTACTCAGGAAATGAGAACGAGGGAGGGGAAGAAAGAGAGAAAGTGAGGTATTCTTCTAAGACGGCTTCAGAGAGCGGACTGCCTTGTGGGCCTCAAAGTGGAAAGGCAGCTACAGAAGAGGAAGGCTGAGGGGAAATCAGGCTTAGAAGAACAGACACAGACGAGAGCAGACAGTTATGTTTTCTACAGTGAAATAACCTTAAAATGTTTCAAACAGCTCGTGAGTTCATTCTTGTTCCAGAACAGCATTTTTTTTTCTTCATTCTGTATTAGGATCTTCCCCAATTGTCACCAAAGTTTTAGTCAAAAAGAAAAATCTTCTCAGCCAAAACTGAAATTTTCATGGCTGGTTAGCTGGGATGTGGTGAGAGGCGGGACAGGTTTATTCACAGAAGGTCCCATTTATACCCACTAACACTCACGTTTTGGTTATATCATTATAGTGTGGTGCCAGAGGATACCAGAGGATGATGCTACTTCCCTTTAGCAGTGTGGAGTCACATTCCTATGAACTAGAGCCACACGCTAGTAACATCAGATGTGTTGTATGTTCTGAAATTCATGTATAACTAGAAAAGCACTCGGAGAGCGCAGACCTCTGCCAAGCGCCACAGTTCCCCCATACAGTGTTTGTGTTTACGTTTTCACAGTCCTTGACCACGAAAACATATGACTAGCAATTTGATTGACAATGATATGATTAGTGGTTCAGTAGTTATTCATGAAAATGGCATTTTCCGTAATTGCGGCCACAGTTCCCCCCATACAGTGTTTGTGTGTACGTTTTCGGCTTCCTTGACCATGAAAACATATGACTAGCAATTGCATTGACAGTGATAGGATTAGTGGTTCAGTAGTTATTCGGGAAAATGGCATTTTCCGTAATTGCGGCCACAGTTCCCCCCATACAGTGTTTGTGTGTACGTTTTCGGCTTCCTTGACCATGAAAACATATGACTAGCAATTGCATTGACAGTGATAGGATTAGTGGTTCAGTAGTTATTCGGGAAAATGGCATTTTCCGTAATTGCGGCCACAGTTCCCCCCATACAGTGTTTGTGTGTACGTTTTCAGATTCCTTGACCATGAGAACATATGACTAGCAATTGGATTGACAATGATAGGATTAGTGGTTCAGTAGTTCTTCAGGAAAATGGCATTTTCCGTAATGGCGGCCACAGTTCCCCCCATACAGTGTTTGTGTGTACGTTTTCAGATTCCTTGACCATGACAACATATGTCTAGCAATTGGATTGACAATGATAAGATTAGTGGTTCAGTAGTTATTCACGAAAATGGCATTTTCCGTAATGGCGGTTTTCTTCTGGACGGTGATCTGGATCACCACCAAAATTTAACCAGTTCTTCCTTGTACCATTTCCAACAACGCCTGAAAGTTTCATCGAAATCCGTCCAAAACTTTGAGTTATCTTGCTAACCAACAGACAAACAAACAGACAGACAAACCCCGGCAAAAACATTACCTCCTTGGCGGAGGTAACTAGCTTATGTAGCACTGGAGACCTGGCATTTTATGGACTTGTTTTGATACTGTAAAATAAAGTGACCATATGGAAACCCATATTCTGATGACTTTCTGCACCATATCTAATGCTAGCAAATTAGCATGTATGTGTTCAAGTGGTATCTGATTACAGAAAGTGCATTTTAATGCCAGATGTAAATTAGGACTGTAATGTTGATGAGTCAGAGAGCCAAAATTCTCATCTGACTTGTGGCATCAACGAGGTTTTTCAGGCCATTCTCTGTAAACCCTTGAGATGCTTGTGAGTGAGATCCCAGTAGATCAGCAGTTTCTATAATACTCAGACCTGCCAGTTTGGCACTGACCTTTCTATCCCATTCTGATGCTTGGTTTAAAATCCAGTAGATCATCTTGACTATGTGTACCTGCCTAAATGCACTGAATAACTATCATGTAATTGGATGATTAGATATTTGCATTAGCTAGCAGTTGAACAAGTGTACCTATGTGGCTGATTTCAGGAACAACGTTAAATGTGAACCTGAAGTAAGCCCCCTTCCTCAATAACTGAATGATTGGTGCTGGTTCTTTCCAACTTTCATCATGCTAAAATGCAAAACAGCAACTATAAATTTCACAAACTTGAATGCAAACATTTTGCCATACAAAGTAAGAAAACCTAGCAGTCTTGTTATACAGTATGTATGTTTGTGGTATTTTAAAGACTCTTGAAAAATGGATTTAATAACTTTGTTGTTTTTGAGGATATTTAAGGACTTAATTTTGAATAAACACATTTCTCATTTGCTGACACCCAGCATTATTCTCCAATGAGCTTTTTCACTTTACCACATTTAAACTAAACTGTTGTCATGGAGCAACATAAAAAGTGGTTTCAAAGCTTTGCACAGCTCACCGGAGGTGGTCAACAACTTGATGTATCTCAGCAACATTCAGCTTGCCTTTCATTGCTTCAATGTCATGTTCAGCACTGGACTGAACTGAACAATGAGAGCTTGGCCTGAAGAACAGATAAAAAAGAGTGGAAAAGCAGACATTAAAATATATGTTTTACATAATGAAAAGTGCTACATCATTTCAGTAAACTATGCTGATTCCATTTCAGCAGTGTCACTAACCTGTTTCCTTCATCAGTGTGTTGAGCGAGGGTGCCGCTATCGGAGGAGCTGTCACAGTGGCCAAGGGCATAATTAACAGTTTTAGCTTTGTACCGAAGCAGGAGATCCCCATCATTTCTACAAGAACATAAAAACAGAAATCTTAACACAAGTTTACTGAATGTAGTTTTCCACAGTGATCAAGTACTGACGGGTTGAACAACGGCTTGAGAACAGTTGCACATAAGGTTAGGCATCTGTGAAGCTAATTTATCTAAACAGTAAATATCACATTTTGTTGGATAAGACAATCGTGGTTTCAGCTGAGAAAGGTCTCTACTATTAACGAAGCATTATTTTAGTCACATCTGTACCTTAGTCCTACAGTACAGTATGTGTTTATTGCACCTTGGAGAGGAGGGTTTTGTAGCTTGAAATTGTATTCAAGTAAAAGTCAGAGTTGCCAACTTTTCAGAAACGCTTGGAGTGAGATTTAGAGGGAATTGTGCCAGTGG
Source organism: Pholidichthys leucotaenia (assembly GCA_020510985.1). Taxonomy (NCBI): domain Eukaryota; kingdom Metazoa; phylum Chordata; class Actinopteri; order Cichliformes; family Pholidichthyidae; genus Pholidichthys; species Pholidichthys leucotaenia. Next base: position 238,616,551 of record CM035846.1, read on the forward strand.
AGAATGGTGGTAGACTGAGCGTGCAGGTGCACACTACACACCCGACTCATACCCTAATAATAATTAAAAAAAAAATCGTGTACCAAAAGGAATATACAAACCTATCCACACACCAAAATAACCTGGGGGGGGAGCCAGGTAGACTACTGACCACCCCTACATGGCTCAGACGGGTTATTCTGCCGTCTAGTGATAAAGTCCAAAAATAAAATAGCCGTGTTCCTAAATTAAATTAATCACACATCAGAACATATATACATACAGAAATATTGCAAACAACACCCCCACACATTACCAGCCCCCACCCCAACACTATCACCCACAATCAGGACATCACATGCCATTTACAAAAGCAACTAGTGCTGGTAAATTACAGTGCTGGGGACACAACTTTAATAACTATTATATTTTCCAAAACAGGGCACAATGCAATCACTTCACACCAATCTGGGGTAAAACACAACACACAACAAAATATGGGGCAACCTGATAGAACACATTCTCTTCTTTTCACTTTTTTTTTAATTGAACAAATAGCCCCCATATCCACTTTACAATCCCACCAGGAGACCCACCCCAAGGATGTCCAACTCGTGGATCCCACCCAGAGTCCCTTCGCCTCTTCTTCCCTGGGGACGAGCTGCGCTGGCGTTCTGTTTTCTCTTCTTGCCGCAGCTCGTTCGGGTTCTCCATGAAGAATCCGATAGCCCCAAATAGCCATCAGAACGGGCAGCCATTATCTGCAGGTGCCCCTGCCCGTCCCGACATTTACGGATCCTGTGGATGCCCCTCAGCCGAGCTTCTACTCTGGGCCGGACCGCATCACCTATGCACAGAGGAGCTCTGTCGTGCTTCTGCAGTCCACTATGTTGTGATCGGGCCTCTCTCCCGGGTTTGGACGCTTTACTGACCCGGTCAGAAGCCCCCTTCTGACGTTGGTGTTTGGTGCATTTTAAAACTGCGCCAGCTGGCCTTGCTCCGCTTTCGCGTCCTTCCAGTGCTGGCACCACCATTGTAGCTTCTCCACCTCCGGTATTGCTAGGACCTACTCTGGAGGATGAATGGGCTGACACTCTGGCTTTGGCTGCTGCTCCAGGGGTCCTGCAGTGCTGTTCGGTTCCCACATCCAGGGTAACTCGAACATTGGCATTGGGACTCTCCCGAGATGACGCCACTTTATGTTGCTCCTGCTCACCAGGCCAATTCTCGTCCCAAATGGCGTCGTCCTCTGCATGGTAAATGAGTTGGTCCCATAACCCCCAGCCTGACCACTGTTCACTGAGGTCATTAGCAATGGAAAATCCCAAGCCGTAGATCATGTCACACCCTAGAATGTTAGCCCTGGTAGTTGATACTAAAAACTGGACGCCTGCCATCACCGCTGATTTATAACGTGCTGTTAATTCCAACGAGCCCACAAAAGACAGTTTGTTCCATCCATAACCGAAATAGGGCCTCGTTATGTCCCTCAAGCGGTGGTGTGGGAACAGACTCCTCACCGTGGACCAGTTCAGTACCGAAGCCACCGCTCCCATGTCCGCTAACAGCGTCACCTCCACTCCATCCAACAATACGTCACAGTGAACGTGGCCGGTTGAGCTCGGAGAGATGGTATGAACAGTTGTGGGAGTCTTCGCGGGGGAGCTTGATGGTAGTTTCTGGTCCCCTCAGTCAAAATTCCTGCAGGCCCTGGTAAAATGACGTAGCAGACCACACCTCCCGCAGCACTTGCCCTTCGCCGGACACTCTCTCGATTTGTAGCCATGCCTGGTGGACCCGCAGCAGAAACATCTCGGAGAACCCAGAGCAGACCTAGTTTTCACAGCGGATGCATACTCTTCCTCATCATTGCTGTCCTCATGTGCAGGGTCCAGTTAGCGCCTTCAGCCGTGGTTCGTCCAGGGTTGGTGTGGACCCTCTACTAAGGTTCTTTGCTATCGCTTCAGCTGCTTCGGATCGCTGTGCCAGCTCGATAGCCGTGGCTAATGTTAGCTCGCCTGGGTAGGTCAGGAGCCTTTCTCTTGTTGCTGAACAGGAGACATGTTCTGTCAGTTGGTCGCGGACCATTTCTTCCTCCATGGCTCCGAATTGGCACTCCCCCGCCAGCTGACATAAATCTGCAACAAAACGTTGTACTGATTCCCCCGTCCGCTGGCGGCTACCTAAACTTAATGTGCCGGACAATCACATTTTCCGGGGCGTGAAAATAGTGCACCATTAGCTCAGCCACCTCTTCAAATGTGTCCACTTCACCCAGTGTAGCTAGTATCCGTTGGCTCTCCATGCCCAAATTGTAAATCAAGAGAGCCCTCGCACACACCTTCTCGAGCTTGCCCAAGTCAAGAGCCACCAGATAGTTGTAAAAGGCGGTGTACCACCTAACCCAGGGCGCGGGCGGCTCACCCGGTGTTTCCAGAAATGGCCAAAAAGTGCTGCCAGCTCGTTCCATGGCGTAATTTACCTCGTCGCTAAATGTTGTGTCCATAATTATTATAATGATGATGAGGCCAGAGGTACAGCAAACGTGACTTTATTAGAATAATCACAGCATGTATACAGCACCCTGCACTGGCTAGTGGGTTGATGGTGAAAGAGACCTGACCCCTTCCACCTAGGCCCTTTATACCCCAGGTGACGCCACCACCAGAAAGGTGGGCCATCACCTCCCACTACACCCAGAGTGTCCCAGCCACCATATACATACACCACAGAGGACACTAACACAAAAACAATATAAAACCAACAAAACAATATAAAACTCGGAACAAGCAGAATCCACAGTCAATAGAATCAATAAAATAAAAGGTCAAAGAAGTAAATAAATAGATAAAAAAAAATTCCATTCCATTCAAGAAAATCAGTGTCTCACACTGGGTCGAAGGCCAGGGAGTAAAAGTGTGTTTTATGACGAGTTTTAAAAATGGACAGTGAGGGTGCTTGTATAATGTTCAGAGGTAAATCGTCCATAACCTGGGGGCCGTGATCAAAAAGGCTCTGTCCCCTCTGAGCTTCCACTTCACCTTTGGCACCCCCAGGAGCAGCTGTTCAGCTGACCTGTGGGACCAAATGGGAGCGTAGGGATGCAGAAGCTCAGAGTGATAAGACAGAGCAAGGCCGTTCAAGGATTTAAAAACAAATTAATTTTAAAATGAACTGAAAATCAACACAACATTGGCAGTAATTTCCTCATTTTGGAGTGAGAAATAAGGGTTGTGGAGTGAGAGAGAGGGCAAAAGAGTGAGACTCACTCCAAAAGAGTGAGAGCTGGCAACACTGTGTCGTGATTCCGCGTGCGCTTTTATGTAGCGCACAGAGGAGAAGAGACACAGATTTACGTGCAGGGTTACACCACACACACCTTTATTAAAGGAAAGACAAACAGTTCCAAAAATAGTGCAGACATGCAAAAAATGGCAAACAAGATACGCTTACAGATGAACACGGCGGGACGTGTTGCGGGCAAACCACAGCGTAATGTGGCGAGAGCAAGCCACGGCATAACATGGCACGATAGAGACAGAAACAACTAGAAAAGCACTCATAGAGCGCATACCTCCGCCAAGGCTCCTTCCGTTTCTCATGGATCACCTCCAAAATGTAATGGGTTTGTGTGTAGGCCTATAGCCACTTGTGGTGAAAATGGCATCAAAGTCTGTCCATCAGTTTTGGAGTATTGTTGCTAACACACTGTGAGAAGATAAGAGCCTTGGCTGAGGTATGCATTCTCAGATCATCACCAAAATATAATGGGTTCCTCTCTAGCCCAATGACCACCTCTGGTGAAAATTTCATCCAAATCCATGCAGTAGTTTTTGTGTAATCCTGCTGCACAAATACAAACAAAGCCCTTGGTGGAGGTATGCACTCTCAGATCATCACCAAAATGTAATCATCTGTTCCCCGTGCCAATACACACCTTTCCTGAAAATGTCATCAAAATCCGTTCATAACTTTTTGAGTTATGTTGGTAACAGACAGACAGACAGACAAAGACAAACCCCGGTAAAAACATTACCTCCTTGGCGGAGGTAATAATCCAGCGATCCTAGGCTGGAGACGAGCAACTTTAATACAGGCACTGATGGCAGAGAGATTGGGTGCACCTGGGCGAGGAGTGGGAAAAGTAATTACAGGGAGTGGAACCAGCTGACTGTCAAGAGAGAGGGGGCGTGGTTGGATCGGCAGGCCGCCAGGCAGCGCCCAGACATGTGCAGGCCAAAGAAGGCTGTCTCACAGCTGCTGGCCAGAAAACAGTGTCAACAGCTACCGAATAAAACTAGGAAACATAGAAAGTACAAGAAAACTCAAAAGATAAAACAATGCACAAATACACAGATGAACCTGAGACACCTAAAGGTCAGAACCAAGCCTGAAGGACAAACCGGCTCGGTTCATGACACGCTGTAAAAGTAATGTTATGTTACGACATTAATTATTCAAGCATAGAGTAGCCACCAAAAAGAGTAATAACTGTCACGAGCCAAGCTGGCTTGGCTTTCCCCAGCTCGGCCCTGATCTCTCTGTGGGCTTTGGTTCTTCTGTATATGTGCATTATGTGTATTGTGTACTCATTTCCATATCCATAGCCACTGCCTGACCAGCAGCTGTTAGTCAGCCTCTGTGACCTACTTTCTCCCATGCTGCTGACAGTCTGTCGGTCCAGCCACGCCCCTCGCTTTCCCTCTTATTTCCATCAGCTGTTCCCAGCCCTGGTAATTATCTTTCCCACGCCTCGCCCAGGTGTTCCCAATTTATGAGGCCAGCGGTGTTTGTATTTAAGCAGCTCTTTGCTAGACAAACACCGCTGGACCATTATACGTGTTAGATGGTTGTTCTCTGCCTTCTGACCGTCACGTCTGCTAAGGACTGTTTTTGTGTTGCTCGATGGAAGACGCTGGGACTACTCGGACTGCCCCCTCACTGTGAGTATCGCTGTTAGTGTTTCTGTTCGCCGCTGTGCTGCTACGCTTTCCGCAGCGTTTCCCCCGTGCAGCACAGCCGCTATGCTTTGGCTGTTGCCCAGTGTAATCCTCCTGTGTGTGCTGGGCGTCCTGAAGGACTCTTTAAGTGTAACCCGAGTTGTCTTGTCTCCTGTATGTTCACTTTGATATCAATAAATGTGTTTGGTGAAACCCTGCTCATAAATCCATTTGTCCTTTTCTCCTCCCACAGGGAGCTCATGACAAATAACGACGTGACGCTTTCTAAAATTTGTGATTCTTTTTCTCATAAATTTGTAGGTTTTTCTCCTAAATTTATTACTTTTACCTTGGAAATTAGATTTTTTTTTCACATAAATTTGCAACATTTACTCATACATGACTATGTTTTTTAATAAATTAATTAAATAAAAAAATAAATAAATCGCTGTGTGTTGCGGCGCCTGCACGTAGAAGAATTCGGCGAGAGAAGCCCAGTCTCGTCTCCTACGTGTTGGCTCCTGTCCCGCCGGCTTCGTCTCTTCCATGGCACCGTGACCCAGCGTTGGACCGCAGGAAGAACTCCTCCACTCCTCTGCCTGTCTCCCAGTCTGCGGGGGCGGCCCCCTCTGGATTTCCCAAGGGACCCAGGAGTGCCGCAGATAAGAAGCAGGAGGCTGGGTGTACTGCAGCTAAGACCACTGCTCCCGGGATTAACAGGCAAGTGTGTTTTCATTTGATTAATTCTTTTGATAAACCATCTTGCCTGATGCCCGGGAGTGAGGCCCAGTTTGTGCAGTCCGCTGGGTCCTCACCTACTGCTGCAGCAGGAATTAACCCCCCGACCCTCTCCATATCTCCTTCCATCTCCTTTGAGTGTCCATTGGCCCTGGAGCTCGATCTTCAGAGGAAGGAGGGGGCCACAGTGCTGAAGAATTCTACTCCAGCCCTGCAGAGCTGCCATGGTCAGAGGAGGAGCACTGTGACCAACCTGAAGCCTGCGCCGACAGAGGAGCATCCCCTGGCTTCAGCCTCCCAGGGTCCATTTTATCTATCCTGACTAGTCTCCCAGTTCCTGCCACTGAAAAACATCCCCATAGCATGATGCTGCCACCCCCATGCTTCACTGTAGGGATGGTATTGGCTTGGTGATGAATGGTGCCTAGATTCCTCCAAACATGACGCTTGGCATTCATACCAAAGAGTTCAATCTTTGTCTCATCAGACCAGAGAATTTTGTTTCTCATGGTCTGAGAGTCCTTCAGGTGCCTTTTGGCAAACTCCAGGTGGGCTGCCATGTGCCTTTTACTCAGGAGTGGCTTCCGTCTGGCCACTCTACCATACAGGCCTGATTGGTGGATTGCTGCAGAGATGGTTGTCCTGGAAGGTTCTCCTGTCTCCACAGAGGAATGCTGGAGCTCTGACAGAGTGACCATCGGGTTCTTGGTCATCTCCCTGACCAAGGCCCTTCTCCCCCAATCGCTCAGTTTAGGCGGCTGGCCAGCTCTAGGAAGAGTCCTGTGGTTCCGAACTTATTCCATTTATGGATGATGGAGCCACTGTGCTCATTGGGACCTTGAAATCAGCAGAAATTTTTCTGGGACCTTCCCTAGATTTGTGCCTTAAGACAATCCTGTCTCGGAGGTCTACAGACAATTCCTTTGACTTCATGCTTGGTTTGTGCTCTGACATGCACTGTCAACTGTGGGACCTTATAGAGACAGGTGTGTGCCTTTCCAAATCATGTCCAATCAACTGAATTTACCACAGGTGGACTCCAATGAAGCTGTAGAAACATCAAGGATGAACAGAGGAAACAGGATCCACCTGAGCTCAATTTTGAGCTTCATCGCAAAGGTTGTGAATACTTATGTACATGTGATTTCTTAGTTTTTTGTTTTTTTATGAACTTGCAAAAATCTACCCCCCCCCCCCCACACACACTTTTTTCAAGTTGTCATTATGGAGTACTGTGTGTAGAATTTTGAGGAAAAAATTAATTTAATCCATTTTGGAATAAGGCTGCACGGTGGAGCAGTGGTTTAGCACTGTGGCAGCACAGTTTTACCCTCAGCCGGGGGATCGCGGGGATCATGAGATCGTGGGTTCGATCCCAGCCCCCGACCAACAGTGAGCTGTGTGGAGTTTGCATGTTCTCCCCGTGTTGCGCGGGTTTACTCCGGGATTTCTCCGGTTTCCTCCCGCACACCAAAAACATGTAGGTTTAGGGCGCTCGCGCACGCAGCGACCAGCAGCCGGTGGCTTGTCACCAGACTGCAAACCAAGTCTACCTACGGGTACAAATAAGTAACAAAAAAAAAAAAAAAAAAAGGCTGTAACATAACAAAATGTGGAAAAAGTGAAGCACTGTGAATAGTTTCTGGATGCAATGTATGCTTGTAGCTGCAGATCAGTCACTCCCTCTGTTTTCTGTTAATTTTACTGCTATGGTGGCAACAGATGGTACGAATGGTTGGGGCATCAAGACCACACAGGAGATAGCCAATAAGATAAATCAGGCAACTTTACAAGAACCACACCCATCCCTGATACAGATGATACAAATCACATGAAAAAATGTGGCATCAAATGCATCAGCAACTCCTGTTGAAATACTCTGTGTCAGGGTAAGTGTTCTCTGTAAAAGTACACTGAACATACAAAATGAAATACACACACAAACACATGCAAACAAAACTGGTTCCCAGTGGGGTATATATAAAAGGTCTTGATGCTTTGGCAATGTTTTCTTCATTTCAATGCCAATAAGGCATTTTAAATTTAACTAAACTGACAAACAGATGGTTGCGGGGCATTATAAAAATGAGGAAGTATTTTCGGGGAAAAGTGTGTTTCCTGAAAGCCATTTCAGCTCACATCCACTTGGGACTTAGCCTAATTGAACGATCAAAGGTCTGAATCACACACATACACGGTGCCATGCATCAAGGTCAACAATTTCACTGAATCCAACATCAAAGGGAAAAAAAAGGCGATTTGTGCTGGCACAGTCTGTGTGGTACCAATACTGCTGTTGGCACAGTTCCCTTTTAACCAACAACAATAGGCTTCATTTCTCAGCCTGAATGGTGATTTTTATAATCTGATTATATTCAAAGCAGAGTACTTTACAGGACTGACTTCTGATATAAGAGCAAGTTGCTTCAGTGACAGACCCCATATCATTTGTGCTGAATTTCTTTTTAAAAATATCAAGACCAGTGATGCAAAGACACCCATAGCATTATGTTACAACAACAGAGCTATTTTTTTATTCTTAAAAAGGATTTGCAACCCCCCCCCCCCCCCCCCCCCCCCCCATGGATCGTCACCTTATCGTGATGGTGGGGTTTGCGTGCCCCAGTGATCCCAGGAGCTATGTTGTCCAGGGCAATTTGTAGGGATGTGATTTGGGGTTGGGGAAATTATCTGAAAATGCTCCTGGGTTTTTATGATTTTTAAGTACCAGAACTGTGCTTAAATGACATAAAACAAACAGCTGAATGTCACTTATTACTGTATAATACTGACTTATGTTCCAAGAAGATAGCATTCCTAAAATATTCCAACAAGCATTATCCATCGCATGTGTGGCATTAAAAATATTTTTTAAATAAAGTCCAAAACATCTTCAGCAGGCAAGATGAAGAAAAGTGAAAAGTGAACTTCTGTGGCAGATATTAGGCATTTGATCGCCTCTAAGGCGTTTGATCGTGTTAATCACAGGATATTATTTAGGAAAATGATTGACAGGGGGGTTCCCAAGTACTTAGTACGTATCCTGATTTACTGGTACGCACATCAGAAGATGCTGGTGAAATGGGGGAAGAGTCATTCATCCCCATTTGGTGTGAGCAGTGGTGTCAGACAGGGCAGTATATTGTCCCCTATTCTATTTAATCTTTATATGGATGAGTTGTCAAAACAACTGAATGCCTGTAAAACTGGGTGTTTAATAGGGAATAAGTTAGTGAATCATTTTATGTATGCTGATGATCTAGTTATTCTCAGTCCAAGTAGTGCTGGTCTTCAGGAGTTATTAAGAGTGTGTAGTGCTTATGGAGAGGAAAATGACATAAAATATAATACAAATAAGAGTTGTGTGCTGATTTGCCGCACTAAAGAAGATTTGTTAATGAAATTCCCTGTCTTTGAATTGGCAGGCAGGGAATTAATTGTCAGGGATAAAATTAAATATCTAGGACATTTTATTAATGATAGAATGACTGATGATGATATTTTCAGACAACGCTGCAAAATCTACATGCAAGCAAATATTCTTGCACGCAGGTTTGATTTTTGTTCAGATGAGGTAAAACTGGTTCTTTTTAAAACCTATTGTACACCTTTATACACTGCTCATTTATGGACAAATTATAGGAAACAAAGTATGCAGAAATTACAGGTTGCTTACAATGATGCTTTAAGAATTTTACTTAAAAAGCCTCAATGGTGCAGTGCTTCCGAGTTATTTGTCTCATCACGTGTAAATACACTGCATGCAGTAATAAGGAATCTTACGTATAAATTCATCTGTCGGCTTGATGTATCTAGAAATGAAATCATTCAAGTCATGTCTAGCATTAAGCTCAGTTCTATTCGCTGTCAGTCACAGTTTAGAAGGCACTGGTACAGTAGTCTTTTTAAGTCTTTTTAAAGTCTGTACTGTTTTTGTACTTCTTTTAGTAGTTGTGTCTTATTGTTTTGTAACTTTTTGATTGTTTTTCTTATTATCTGTTTTCAGCTGTCTTGTTTTATTTTATTTTATTTTTGATGGACCATGAGTCTGGAATAAAGTCTTTGATTGATTGATTGATTGATTGATATAAAGGTCTACATTTAACCATGAGAAACTCCAGATTAGCTGAGCAGTGTCTCCCAACAGTGACAGAGTTCGTGCACCAAGCCTTGTTAATATAAATGCACACTCCCCCACCTCTGGTCTTACCGGAGTCATTAGCTGCTCTGTCTGCCCAGAGAGTGTGCCTTCCGGCCAGCTCGACAGCACCGTTAAGTAATTCAATTCAATTCAATTCAGCTTTATTTATAATGCGCCACATCACAACAAAAGCCGTCTCGTGGCGCCACACAAGTACTCCACTATGTAGCCATATTCCCGTGAAAATCATGATATTGCAGTTCATAAGTTTCTTATTGTTGGTGATCCGAAGCCGTAGCTCATCCATTCTGTTCGCCACTGACCGTACATTAAGTGAGGAAAATGCTGGGTTGAGAAAGCCGGTGCGGTGTTAGCTTTAGCTTAGCTCTTTGCCCTCCGCGCTTCCCCCGCCTTTGTTTACGGTCTCTACGCTGCCTGCGAGCACTTCCAGTCGGCCGGGTAGCTTACCTAGCGTCGAGTGTTCTCCAGAGCTCAGGGATGAAACGTAGGTTGCTGATAAAAAGGTCGTTATTTTGTAATCCAATGTCCAAAAGTTCATTTCGGGTGTAGGATGTAAAAGCGAAGCTGTTCTGAACGAACAGACCCGAAATGAGCAGATATATCGTTGCTAATCCACAAAATCTGAAGAGACGCTGAGCCTCGCGTTGTGCAAGCACTGCCATCTGGTCTGAAAATTTTTGGAAGATAAAAAAAGCGGAATTCCGCGAATTAGCGGAAAAATCACATCCCTAAATTTGCCTCTGATAGGGTCACCCAAGACAAAATGGTCCTGGGTGAAGGGCCAGACTAAGAACGATCCAACAGACTCATGATAAATTCTATATCAAGGATTCAGTGTACCCCGCCCGGTATGGGGCTACCGGGGCCCCACCCTGGAGCCAGGCCTGGGGGAGGGGCTCGATGGCTAGCGTCTGGTGGCCGGGTTTCCACCCATGGGACCTGGCCGGGCTCAGCCCGAAGGAGTTACATGGGTCCGCCCTCCAGTGGGCTCACCACCTGTAGGAGGGATCATGGGGGTCCGGTGCTATGTGGATTAGGTGGAGGTCAAAGGCGGAGACCTTGGCGGACTTATCCCAAGCTTTCTAAACTGGCTTTTGGTACATGGAATGTCACCTCTCTGGTGGGGAAGGAGCCTGAGCTGGTGTACGAGGTTGCGAGATACCGGCTAGATATAGTCGGCCTCACCTCAACACACAGCTCCGGTTCTGGAACCAGTCTCCTGGAGAGGGGCTGGAACTTGGCCTTTTCTGGAGTTGCCCCGGGCGAGAGGCGACGAGCAGGGGTGGGTTTTCTTGTATCCCCCCACCTTGCTGCCTCTATATTGGAGTTTTCCCCGGTGGATGAAAGGGTTGCTTCCCTGCGCCTTCGGGTTGGGAAGCGGGTCCTGACCATCATTTGTGCCTATGCACCAAATGATGTTTCAGAGTACCCACCCTTTTTGGGGTCTGTGACTGGGGTGCTGGAGGGTGCGCCTCTTGGAGACTCCATTGTCCTACTGGGAGACTTCAATGCGCACGTGGGAAACGACAGTGAAAGCTGGAGGGGGGTGATTGGGAGGAACGGCCTGCCCGATCTGAATCCGAGTGGTGTTCAGTTATTGGACTTCTGTGCTAACCACAGTTTGTCCATAACGAACACCATGTTCAAGCATAAGGGTGTCCATATGTGCACCTGGCACCAGGACACACTAGGTCACAGGTCGATGATCGATTTTGTTATCATGTCATCAGACCTGCGACCGTATGTCTTGGACACTCGGGTAAAAAGAGGTGCAGAGCTGTCAACTGATCATCACCTGGTGGTGAGTTGGATCCGATGGTGGGGGAGGAAGCCATTCAGACCTGGTAGACCCAAACGTATAGTGAGGGTGTGCTGGGAACGTCTGGCTGAGGCCCCTGTCTGGGAGGTCTTCAACACCCACCTCCGTTAGAACTTCAACCACATTCCGAGGGAGTCTGGAGACATGGAGTCTGAATGGGCCATGTTCTCCACCTCTGTTGTTGAAGCGGCGGCCCAGAGCTGCGGCCGCAAGGTGGTCGGTGCATCTCGTGGTGGCAACCCCCGAACCAAGTGGTGGACACCAGTGGTGAGGGGGGGCATTAAGCTGAAGAAGGAGTCCTATCAAGCTTGGTTGGCTTGTGGGACTCCCGAAGCAGCTGAGGTGTACCGGCAGGCCAAGTGGAGTGCAGCTCGGGTGGTTGCTGAAGCAAAACCGGGGTATGGGAGGAGTTTGGTGAGGCCATGGAACAAGACTTTCGATCGGCCTCGAAGAGATTCTGGCAAACTGTCCGGCGGCTCAGGAGGGGAAAGCAGCTCCCTGTCCACACTGTGTATGGTGTGGATGGGGCGCTGTTGACTTCGACTGGGGATATCGTCGGGCGGTGGAAGGAATACTTCGAGGATCTCCTCAATCCTACTGATACGCCTTCCACAAAGAAAGCAGGGTTTGTGGACGAGGGGGATGACTCGCCTATCACAGGGGCTGAGGTCGCCAAGGTGGTTGAAAATCTCCTTGGACGCCGGGCCCCGGGGGTGGACAAGATTTGCCCTGAGTACCTCAAGGCCCTGGATGTTGTAGGGCTGTCATGGTTGACACTCCTCTGCAACATTGCGTGGAGGTCGGGGGCAGTGCCTTTGGCATGGCAAACCGGGGTGGTGGTTCCTCTCTTCAAAAAAGGGGACCGGAGAGTGTGCTCCAACTTTAGAGGGATCACACTCCTCAGCCTCCCTGGGAAGGTCTATGCCAAGGTACTGGAGAGGAGAGTCCGGCCATTGGTCGAACCTCGGATTCAGGAGGAGCAATGTGGTTTTCGTCCTGGCTGTGGCACATCGGACCAGCTCTTTACCCTCTCGAGAATTCTTGAGGGTTGGTGGGAGTTTGCCGAACCAGTTTACATATGTTTTGTGGACTTGGAGAAGGCATTTGACCATGTCCCTCGTGGTTTTTTGTGGGGGGTGCTTCGGGAGTATGGGGTATCGGGCTTCTTGTTACAAGCTATTCGGTCTCTGTATGACCGTTGTGAGAGTTTGGTTTGTATTGCCAACACTCTGTCGGAGTCATTCCCAGTGAGAGTTGGACTCCGCCAGGGCTGCCCTTTGTCACCGATCCTGTTCATAATTTTTATGGTCAGGATTTCTAGGCGCAGCCAGGGAATGGAGGGTGTCATGCTTGGTGACCACAGGATCTCATCTCTGTTGTTTGCAGATGATGTTGTCCTGTTGGCTTCATCCAGCAATGACCTACAGCTCTTGCTGGGACGGTTTGCCGCTGAGTGTGAAGCGGCTGGGATGAGAATCAGCACCTCCAAGTCTGAGTCCATGGTCCTCAGCCGGAAAAAGGTGGATTGTCCTCTCTGGGTTGGGGACAGGCTCCTGCCCCAAGTGGAGGAGTTTAAGTATCTTGGGGTCTTATTCACGAGTGAGGGGAAAATGGAGCAAGAGGTTGACAGACGGATTGGAGCAGCCTCTGCAGTGATGTGGACGTTGTACCGGTCTGTTGTGGTGAAGAGGAAGCTTAGTTCTAAGGCAAAGCTGTCAATTTACCAGTCAATCTACGTTCCTACTCTTACCTATGGTCACGAGCTTTGGGTAATGACCGAAAGAACGAGATCGCGGATACAAGCGGCTGAAATGAGCTTTCTCCGTAGGATTGCTGGACTCACCCTCAGAGATAGGGTAAGGAACTCAGTCATCCGGGAGAGGCTCAGAGTAGAACCGCTGCTCCTCCACATTGAAAGGAGTCAGTTGAGATGGTATGGGCATCTGATTAGGATGCCTCCTGGACACCTCCCACTTGAAGTGTTTCGGGCACGTCCCACTGGGAGGAGACCCCGGGGCAGACCCAGGACTCAGTGGAGAGACTATGTCTCCCAGCTGGTCTGGGAATGCCTTGGTATCCTCTCTGAAGAGCTGGAGCAGGTGGCTGGGGAGAGGGAAGTCTGGGCTTCTCTGCTTGAACTGCTGCCTCCACGACCCAGACCTCCGGAAAAGCGGTAGAAAATGGATGGATGGATGGATGGATGGATGGATGGATTCGTAAGGTTCAAGGTGATGATGATTGCTGAAAGAGGCTGATTTTAATTAAGTTACCATTGGGGCTTTTGACATCTAAGACAAATTCAGGAAAATTTAGCGATTTGAGTTGAACTAATTGATAAACAATGAATAAGTAAATGAGTAAACAAATCCTAAAGCCCCAACATACTGATTTACACTGATATTGGTCAACCTGTATCTTTTAGACCTATATTCACAAAACGGACTCAGCTACCACCAGAACACCGGATAGTTGGTGCTGTTTTAACTGTCCATCTACTTTTACTATCAATGCGATGGCGCCTCACAACTGAGAACCACAATGCTATGGTCACTCATCAACAACATCTGTTGTACTCCACATTTCCGGACAATGGCCGTGCTTGGGTGCTTCTTGCAAAACGGGTACAAGTAAGCCCTGGAAGTACAGCTTCGGAGTCTATCTACCTAGCAGCTATGATATTATTAGTGGGAGATGTGGAGGCGAACCCAGGCCCACAGCCTTTGGACAATGGAAACCCGGTTGGGCTGGTGTGGCTAGTCCAACAACTGCTGCTAAACTGGTCAACCTGGCTATCACAGCTAGCTGAACAACCACAACTAAACTGGAAAACCTGGATACCGCAGCCAGAACGACAATTTCAGCTAATTTGGCCAACCTGGCCCCTGCAGCCAGCACAGCAGCTAAAGTGGCTAACTTGGCAGCCAAAACTAAACTGTTTACAATGGAATCCACAGCACATGGTCCCTTCAAACGCCAGTACAGCAACAGCGACTGTTTTGGCAGACCCACGCCGATGGCATGGCGTCCAGCAATCGGAGATTGGCACCCACCCAGGCACCTGGGATATTGGTGCTCCAGCGACTTACCTGGCAGGGTGGGCCTGCGAGGCAGAGTCGGGACGACGAATTGTGGCCAAACGGCGAGGTGACAGCACCAGCCCAGTACCCCCGAGCACCAGTACAGCGACGGCTCTTCCAGTGGGGGATGTCCATCAAATGGAACTGCGTCAATGGCGTAGAGCCCAACTGCTGGATGTCAATTTTGGCTGTTTTCCCCTGGACGCCGGTGCAGCGGTGGCTCTTTCAGCAAGGGATGCTTGCTGGGCCGAGCCGTGTTGACGATTTGTGGCCCAAATGGATGGCTATTGACGTTGTCCCAGTTTCTCTGGACAGCAATGCAGCAACGGCTTATCCAGCGGAGGCTAACGTCGGTCAGCTTTCCAAAGACATCAGTGATATCAATGCAGGAAAAGTTTTCCAATATGCCAGTGCGGCGGCAGTGGTCCATCCAAAGGGAAATGGCATCAGTGGAGTCACCCGGGATGCTAGTGACATCGACACAGGAAAAATTATTGCAACAAGACTCAAACTGCATAAGCCTGGTAAGACTGTTACAAATCGGGATGGGTATGGGATAAAAACTGTGCCTGAAAAACAAACTACTAAAATGTTTCAAACTGTAAATAATGCAAGGTATTGTGAGATCTGACTAGGAAACCTAAGGGCTTTTTTGGAGGTCATCTCAATATTATGACCACTATCTCTAAAACAAAACAAATACAACTATTGACAAATTCAAATCTTGACTACCTATGCCTCTCAGAAATCTGGTTAACCCCAACAACACATCCAGCTGTTTTCAGTGTACCAGGGTACAATACCTTCAGACAAGACAGAACAGATGGCAGGGAAGGAGGGGTCATGATTTATGTAAAGAATGGTTAGCAGTGTACACAACTTGACATTGCTGAAAATACGCTGGAATGTGTTGGCGTTAAAGTTCTATCACCTGAAATGTCTTTTGCTTTGATTGTGATCTATCAACCTCCATCCTCCAAGGACATATTCTTTAATGGCACTTGGCACACCAACAGTAATACATCTGCCGCTGTATGTCTCTGCCCCTTACTGTAACCATATGCACACATACCATACCTGCTACTGTCTGTCTGTTATTGAAATATTGATCATGTGCAGCTCAATCTGTCACTGTCTTCACCTACACTAAAGCATTGCAATTATGGGTATTACAGCTCCACTTTTTCTGTATATAGGATTGCTGGGTTTTATCGTTTATCTTTATTTGCACTACGGGTAGCATTATTGCACTTGTTGTTTTTCATCCTTACTCCTTCTTTTCTTATATATTGCACACACCACTAAGAGAGAGAGAAACAGCATTGCAATTCTCCTGTATGTCCTGTACTGTAACCTATAGAAGTATTGACAAATAAAAATCTTTGAATCTTTGAATCTTAATGGTCTATCAAATGTACTGAAACAGTCCTCATGGGTGACTTCAACTTAAATTGGCTTTGTAAAACATGCAGACAGAAATTAAAGGACATCACAAATAAGTTTCATATGGATCAGATGAGCAGTAACCCAACTAGAATAACTTGTTCATCTCAAACTCTCCTTGATATGATTTTTACAAACAAACCTGACTGCATAAAAAATACAAACTAATTACTGGCATGTCTGACCATAATCTCACTTTAGTAGTATGCAAATTGTCAAAATCACAATACAAAAAGCCTACTGATGGTGGAAAATACATCTCGTACATACTAAAGAAAAACATAGAATCATTTGAAAATGAGTTACAGCACAAAGTGGAATGAAATAAATTGTGATACAAATTCTGAACAGACATGCAAAAATGATATCAATCAAAGAAATGACCTCAAAACATAAAATATCAACACTATCTAAACACAAGAGAAAACAGGATCAACCTTGGCTAAATGAAAAATTATTGAATCTCATGAAAAAAGGGATTCAGCTCTTAAAAATGGCTAAAAACTGACTTAAGTAAAGATCGACTGATTTTTAAAAGCCTCAGAAATAAAGTCGCCATGCAGCTCCATAAAGCAAAAGCAAATTTCATTTTAGACAATCAAAAATGCAAAGGGGGACAACAAAAAACTCTGAAAATGTATTGATAAACTCACAGGAAAAAAATGTAAAAAAGTGAAGTCATACTGCACAACTCAATTTGAATGGAAAACTTCACTCAGATAGCTTAGTTATAGGCAGCAATTTTAATGAATGTTTTATCATATCGGTACAATAACTTGGTCTGAATTTTACCCAAACATACCCGCACCAAATTAATTTCAATTAATCAGTTGAATCAAATTTTATCATCTTTATCAAGTTCCAGAACTAAGGATATTTTTGAATGAATGAATGAATGAATGAATGAATGAACTCCCCGTCCACACTGTGTATGGTGCGGATGGGACACTGTTGACTTCGACTGGGGATATCGTCGGGCGGTGGAAGGAATACTTCGAGGATCTCCTCAATCCTACTGATACGCCTTCCACAGAGGAAGCAGGGTTTGTGGACGAGGGGGATGACTCGCCTATCACAGGGGCTGAGGTCGCCAAGGTGGTTAAAAATCTCCTTGGTGGCCGAGCCCCGGGAGTGGACGAGATTCGCACTGAGTACCTCAAGGCCCTGGATGTTGTTGGGTTGTCATGGTTGACACGCCTCTGCAACATTGCGTGGAGGTCGGGGGCAGTGCCTTTGGCATGGCAAACCGGGGTGGTGGTTCCTCTCTTCAAAAAAGGGGACCGGAGGGTGTGCTCCAACTTTAGAGGGATCACACTCCTCAGCCTCCCTAGGAAGGTCTATGCCAAGGTACTGGAGAGGAGAGTCCGGCCGTTGGTCGAACCTCGGATTCAGGAGGAGCAATGTGGTTTTCGTCCTGGCCGTGGCACATCCGACCAGCTCTTTACCCTCTCGAGAATTCTTGAGGGTTCATGGGAGTTTGCCGAACCAGTTTACATGTGTTTTGTGGACTTGGAGAAGGCATTTGATCGTGTCCCTCGTGGTTTTTTGTGGGGGGTGCTTCGGGAGTATGGGGTATCGGGCTTCTTGTTACAAGCTATTCGGTCTCTGTACGACCGTTGTGAGGGTTTGGTTCGTATTGCCAACACTCGGTCGGAGTCATTCCCAGTGAGAGTTGGACTCCGCCAGGGCTGCCCTTTGTCACCGATCCTGTTCATAATTTTTATGGACAGGATTTCTAGGCGCAGCCAGGGAATGGAGGGTGTCATGCTTGGTGACCACAGGATCTCATCTCTGTTGTTTGCAGATGATGTTGTCCTGTTGGCTTCATCCAGCAATGACCTACAGCTCTTGCTGGGACGGTTTGCCGCTGAGTGTGAAGCGGCTGGGATGAGAATCAGCACCTCCAAGTCTGGTCCATGGTCCTCAGTCGGAAAAAGGTGGATTGTCCTCTCCGGGTTGGGGACAGGCTCCTGCCCCAAGTGGAGGAGTTTAAGTAATTTGGGGTCTTGTTCACGAGTGAGGGGAGAATGGAGAGAGAGATCGACAGACGGATTGGAGCAGCATCTGCAGTGATGCGGACGTTGTACCGGTCTGTTGTGGTGAAGAGGGAGCTTAGTTCTAAGGCAAAGCTGTCGATTTACCAGTCAATCTACGTTCCTACTCTCACCTATGGTCACGAGCTTTGGGTAATGACCGAAAGAACGAGATCGCGGATACAAGCGGCTGAAATTAGCTTTCTCCGTAGGATTGCTGGACTCACCCTCAGAGATAGGGTAAGGAACTCAGTCATCCGGGAGAGGCTCAGAGTAGAACCACTGCTCCTCCACATTGAAAGGAGTCAGTTGAGGTGGTATGGGCATCTGATTAGGATGCCTCCTGGACGCCTCCCACTTGAGGTGTTTCAGGCACGTCCCACTGGGAGGAGACCCCGGGGCAGACCCAGGACTCGGTGGAGAGACTATGTCTCCCAGCTGGTCTGGGAATGCCTTGGTATCCCCTCTGAAGAGCTGGAGCAGGTGGCTGGGGAGAGGGAAGTCTGGGCTTCTCTGCTTGAACTGTTGCCTCCACGACCCGGACCTCTGGAAAAGCGGTAGAAGATGGATGGATGGATGAATGAATGAATGAATCTTTGTTTCGGATAGATAAAAGTACAGATTAAAAGAAACAGAATAATATAACAACGGGGGAAGAAAATCCAACAAGGTCAAATTAGACAATAACTCCTCTGATTATACAGTTCAACATAAGTTATCCGAAATGGGTGATGGCTGAAGCCGCAGCTTATATTGCCCACCCATATTCCATCCAAGAATTCAAAAGAAAAACAAGAGTGATTACAATTCAGAACATAGCTAAGACAAAATGTAACAAAAAAAAAAAAAAAAAACTAAGCTACAACACAACACAGACTGGATATGACAATCCTTATGTGATTTTACATGTTATCTTGTATATATGTTTGGAGTATTTCTTCCTTTAGTTTTTGTTTAAATTGTCCAAGCGTTGTACATGATTTTAATTCAGGTTCAATATCGTTCCATAATCTGACTCCTTGCACTGAAACACAGTGTTGCTTGGTGGTAGTTCTCACTAAAGGTTTTTGAAATATACATGTTCCTCTGAAATGATATTGTTTCTCCCTTATTTGGAACAGCTTTTGGATATTTGCGGGCAGTGATAGATTCTTAGCTTTAAACATTATTACTGCAGTTTTAAAGTCAACCAGATCTTTCAACTTGAGCTTTTAATTTAAGAAAAAGTGGGTTTGTTGGTTCCCTGTAAGCAGCTTTGTTTATTATTCTAATAGCTCTCTTCTGAAGCATACAGACTGGATATATGTTTGTTTTATATGTATTTCCCCATACTTCAGTACAATATGTCATGTATGGGAGTATTAATGAATGATACAAGGTATATAGATATATGATATTCATGGACTACACACTGTGTTCTTGAAAAAGACAACGCAGGACAGGTGGGAACAATCAAGGGCAACGGAAATGGCACAGGAGGGGCAAGGCTAAACAAATAATCACAGAGGGGATGCACACGGAATATGACAAGGAACATACAGGACAACAGTACAGGAGCAATACAGAGAGGGTGGCGACTACAGGTACGGAAAACATGAGGAGCTTGAACAATAGGTAAACATATACAGTGGTGTGAAAAAGTGTTTGCCCCTTTCCTGATTTCTTTTTTTGTGTACATTTGTCACGCTTAAATGTTTTAGACCATCAAACAAATTTAAGTATTAGACAAAGATAACAAAAGTAAAGACAAAATGCAGTTTTTAAATGAAGGTGTTTGTTATTAAGGGAAAAAAAAAAAATCCAAACCTACATGACCCTGTGCGAAAAAGTGATTGCCCCCGAAACCTAATAACTCTATTGGGCCACACTTAGCAGGAACAACTGCAATCAAGCATTTCCGATAACTGGCAATGAGTCTTTTACAGTGCTGTGGAGGAATTTTGGCCCAGTCATCTTTGCAGAATTGTTGTAATTCAGCCACATCGGAGGGTTTTCGAGCATGAACTGCCTTTTTCAGGTCATGCCACAGCATCTCAATCAGATTCAGGTCAGGACTTTCACTAGGCTACTCCAAAGTCTTCATTTTGTTTTTCTTAAGCCATTCAGAGGTGGACTTGCTGGTGTGTTTTGGATCATTGTCCTGTTGCAGAACCCAAGTGTGCTTCACCTTGAGGTCATGAACAGATGGCCGAACATTCTCCTTCAGGATTTTTTGGTAGACAGCAGAATTCATGGCTCCATTTACCACAGCAAGTCTTCCAGGTCTGAAGCAGCAAAACAGCCCTAGACCATCAAGATACCATCACCATATTTTACTGTTGGTATGATATTCCTTTTCTGAAATGCTGTGTTACTTTTATGCCAGATATAATGGGGCACACACCTTCCAAAAAGTTCAACTTTTGCCTTGTCAGTCCACAGAGTATTTTCCCAAAAGTCTTGGGATCATCAAGATGGTTTCTAGCAAAACTGAGATGAGCTTTTATGTTATTTTTGCTCAGCAGTGGCTTTCATCTTGGAACTATGCCATACAGGCCATTTTTTCCCCCATTCTCTTTCGTATGGTAGAGTCATGAACGCTGACCTTAACTGAGGCAAGTGAGGCCTGTAGTTCTTTGGATGCTGTTGTGGGGTCTTTTGTGACCTCTTGGATGCGTCATCGCTGTGCTCTTGGGGTAATTTTGGTTGGCTGGCCACTCCTGGGAAGGTTCACCACTGTTCCATGTTTTCACTATTTGAGGATAATGGCTCTCACTGTGGTTCGCTGGAGTCCCAAAGCTTTAGAAATGGCTTTATAACCTTTTCCAGACTGATCAATTTAATTTACGTTGTTTCTCATTTGTTCCTGAATTTCTTTGGATTGCAGCATGATGTCTAGCTTTTGAGGATCTTTTGGTCTACTTCACTTTGTCAGGCAGGTCCTATTTAAGTTATTTCTTGATTGAGAACAGGTGTGGCAGTAATCAGGCCTGGGTGTGGCTAGAGAAATTGAACTCAGCTTTCCAAAGATGTAATATACCACAGTTAATTTGTGTTTTAACAGATGGGGCAATCACTTTTTCACATAGCGCCATGTAGGTTTGAATTTTTTTTAACCCTTAATAATAAACACCTTCATTTAAAAACTGCATTTTGTGTTTACTTGTGTTATTCTTGTCTAATATTTAAATTTGTTTGATGATCTGAAACATTTGTGTGGAAAAACATACAAAAAAAAGAGAAATCAGGAAGGGGGCAAACACTTTATCACACCACTGTACACACACAGACCAAGGACCAAACAGGGGATGACACAGAAGACCATGACAGGGCATTCAGGGGAACATCATCATCATCATCATCATAGCAGTCTGTCGGGGGCGACAATGACTGTTTCATTTAGGTCTGATCAGATTCCTCCACGCAGCTCTGTAATTCGCCTTCCGCTGCCAGGAACTCCTGACCTTGTTAACCCTTCGAGTGTGTATGGTGCAGAACTGCAACATACCCCCTAGTGGTTAAGAGTGGTAAATATTTTTTGTCAATAAAATAGTTCAGATTTTCAAGGCTTCGAAAGTGGTAAGAGATAATGACTTACTGTCAATTAGAAAGATGTAAAATATGATCCAAAGTTTCAGATAAGAATAAATTTACGCATCTAATTTGCATAATGTCACGGCACCTCTTTAAATTCCATAACTCAGTCAAAACTGGACTTTGGACGTATTTACACAAAAAATGGTTCTGTGGAGTATGTAATTGACGAGGCAGGTTTGTCTCAAGGCAGTTTATTACACGTCTCCAACATGAGCATTGTAGAAAGAGCACATCCAGGAAAAAGCTTGTCCCTTATATACCCAGGTCTCCCCACAGCTCACAAGTCACATTGCATTCACATCAAAGGTAACTTTGCATTTCCTCTTAAATCCCCTAGCATCCCCCTCACAGTCTTTGGCCCACAAAGGATCCTCCAAGCAGTCTCTTGGCACACAAAGGATCCTCCAAGCAGTCTCTTGCATATAAAAGATTACACTTTCACAGCTTTCTGTTATCTCCAAGGAAACTCTGCACTTTGTTCTTATCTAAGATGTGAGGCATTATGCAAGGCATTAAGTAAGTCAAATGTGTGGCTACACCCCCCCCCCCCCAAAATTTTAGATCGAACAAAAGAATAACAGTCTGCATGCTGTGATAGAATCATTACACATCAATCCCCATGCTGCTTGGGCTTCAGTCTTCTCCCGTATCTGCTGTAACCAGGATTCGCCGCCTCAGCGGCGCTGTCATGCTGGGGAGCTGCTGTCTGGGGGTGAAGACCTTTTGTCAGTCCCTGCGGGTGTTCTGGGGAAATTTTACTCTGGGAAGCTCCTCGTGGGGGTCTTCCGCGCCGAGGGGCCCTTGCCAACAGCACTTGCTCGTCCGCCACCACAAAAGCGGGTTTGAGTCTGTTTAAGCCAACCTTTTCCCTCCTACCCCCCAAATCTAGCAAAAAATGCTTGTCCCCTGTTTCCAGCACTCTGAACGGTCCATCATAAGGCGGTCGCAATGGGGGGCGATGTGCATCGTGTCTGACAAAAACAAACTCCGCGTTTTTCAAAGTTTTAGGTACAAAAACGTGCGGAAAACTGTGGTGGGCAGGGCCTGGCAGCGTGCCTGTGTCGATGCTACGCTGCAAAAACCGAGATGGGGAGCTGCCCGGCGCAGGAATATCTGAGAGAAACTCCCCGGGCAACCGAAGTGGCTGCGCAAAAACGAGTTCGGCTGGGGAAGCCTCTAAGTCCTCTTTAGGCGCAGAATGTAACCCCAAAAAAACCCACGGTAGCTTGTCTACCCAATTTGCATCCGTCAGTGATGCTCTGAGAGCTGCTTTCAATGACCTGTGAAAACGTTCGCATAACCCGTTAGCCTGTGGATTGTTCGCGGTTGTACGGTGAATTGTGACGCCTAGGCTGCGGGCCATTGTTGACCAAAGTTCGTAAACAAATTGAGGGCCTCTGTCGGACTTAATGTCCGACGGGACTCCAAAACGCGCCACCCATGCTGTTACAAACACGCCCCCCACCTCCTCGGCTGTGGTTGACGCAAAAGGAACCACCTCCGGCCAGCGCGTGGTGCGGTCCACCATTGTCAGAAGGTGCATGCACCCCTGTGATGGTGGGAGGGGACCCACGAGGTCTACGTGAACGTGGTCAAACCTCTTAGCCGGAATGTGAAATGGCTCCAAGGGAGCTCTCGTGTGTCTGTGTACCTTGGCTCGTTGGCACGCCATGCAGGCTGCCGCCCACTCTTTAACTTGTTTGCAGAGGCCCGGCCACACAAATTTTTCTGCTACCATTTTGACCGACGTGCGCACCCCCGGGTGCGCCAAAGAATGAATCGAGTCAAAAACGCGGCGGCGCCACGCTGCCGGTACCACGGGACGCGGTCTCCCCATGGAGACATCACAGATCAGAGGGGGCATACCATCCTGCAGCACCCTGCTCTCCTGCCTTAACCCTGTTGGTCCAGACTGGAGCGCGCGCACATCCGCGTCACTAACCTGCTCTGCGGCCATGGCTGTGTAATCTATCCCCATGTGGACGGAGGCAGCCACGGCGCGCAAGAGGCAGTCTGCCACTACATTCAGTTTACCCGACACGTGCAGAATATCGGTAGTAAACTCTGAGATCGCGGCTAGCTGCCTCTGCTGCCGGCCCGACCATGGTTCTGAAACTTTGGCCATCGTGAAAGTTGGTGGCTTGTGGTCAACGAACGCGGTGAAACAGCGCCCTTCTAGCCAGAACTGGAAGTGGCGAATGGCCAAATGGAGAGCCAGCAACTCCCTGTCAAACGCGCTGTATTTACGTTCACTATCGCGCAAGGTCCTGCTGAAAAAGGCGAGTGGCTGCCAAGCCCTGGCTACATGCTGCTCCACAACCACCCCCATGGCCACATCTGACGCGTCAGTGGTGAGCGCTATGCGGGCTGTTGGGTCTGGATGTGCCAACAACGCAGCGTTTGCCAGGGCTGCTTTGACTTCCGCGAACGCTCGCTCCCGCTCCGGGGACCACTCGATCTTATTCGCGGGTTTCTGTTTTTTGAGCGCGGCATACAGCGGTTGCTTGAGTTGCGCTGCACGGGGGAGGAAACAGTTATAAAAATTCACCATTCCCAAAAACTCCTGTAACGCCCTGACCGTCTGCGGCTGGGGGAAGTCTGCTACCGCGCGCACTTTGTCAGGTAGCGGAACTGCTCCTTCGGGGGAGACGCGGTGTCCTAAAAAATCGATCTGCGTCACCCCGAACTGACACTTCGCTGGGTTGATTATTAACCCGTGCTCTCCCAACCTCCGGAAAACTGCCGCGAGGTGGCTTTCGTGTTCGTCTTCGGACGCGCTGGCTACCAAAATATCGTCTAAGTAGACGAACACGAAAGGGAGATCGCGCAGCACCGCGTCCATCATGCGTTGGAACGTCTGTGCAGCCCCTTTAAGCCCGAATGGCATGCGCAAAAACTTGAATAGGCCAAATGGAGTTATCACCGCTGTTTTGGGTATGTCTTCAGCGCGCACTGGGACTTGGTGGTAACCGCGGACCAAGTCTATTTTAGAAAAAACGCACGCCCTTGCCAAATGAACGGAAAAATCTTGGATATGAGGGATTGGGTAGCGGTCATGCGCTGTGGCGTTGTTCAACCTGCGGAAAACCCTGCAAGGTTGCCACGAACCGTCAGCTTTTGGGACCATGTGTTGCGGGGATGCCCATGGGCTGTTTGAACGCCTGATGATGCCCAATCTCTCCAGGTTGGCAAACTCCTCGCGCGCTATGGCCAGTTTAGCTGCGTCCAAGCGCCGAGGTTTTGCAAAAACGGGCGGCCCGGTGGTGGTAATAAAATGTTCCACCCCATGCTTAGCGACGGCTGCTGAAAATGTGGGGACCGTGAGTGCTGGGAACTGAGTGAGCAGTGTGTGGAACTTACCGCTTGCAGCTGTGACGTTGGCTTGTGTTGTTGGCTGGGCCGCTCGAGCTGTACAGGGAATAGAATCAAAAGAAAGTGCATTAACCAGGCGCCTGTTAGCGACATCAACCAACAAACCATGTGAGCACAAAAAATCAGCCCCCAATATATTGAAATTCAATGCTGCTATGACAAAAGTCCACTCAAATGTACGGCCGTGTAGAGACAGAAACAGAGTCCTCTTACCAAAAGTCTTAATCTCTGAGCCGTTCGCTGCTGCCATCTCGGGGCTGCTGGACCTTGCCAGCCGGTCAGCGTAGGAAGGCGTGATGAAACTCAACTGGGCACCTGTGTCCACGAGGAAATGCCTCCCTGAGCGTGCGTCCGTCAAGTAGAGCAGCTTGTTCTCCTCCCCGAGGGCCGCAGCTGCTACCGACCCCCGGTCTTGGCGTTTCCCGAGTACTTGAACTGGCACGGTGGCACACATTTGCATGCCTTCTCTGCAAAGCGGCGGTGGTAGAAACAAAGGGTGTCTCCTCCACGTTCCTTGGCCCCCGCCGCTGCCGTCGTCGGTGGCTCTGATACCGCTGTCAATGGCTCCCCGCCATCTCCGGCCGTCGCGCCGAGCTCCGTCGCTGCCGCCGTGGCCGTGCGTTCTCTGCTGGCCATGACAATCCGATTCGCCTCCCGGGCCAGCACACAGTAGTCCCGCTTGGCCAACAACGGCAAACTGGCCTGTGCCGCTCTCGTCGCTGACGGCAGGTTCCTGAGGAAGAGGTGGGTAAAGGTGAAGTGGTCATCGTCCGAGCCTTTCAACCTCAGCATCTTCTCCATCAGGTCAATGGGCGTGCAATCTCCCAACCCGGTCAGCACCAGGAGTCTCTCTGCTCTCTCCTCCACCGAGAGTGTGTAGTGCTGGATGAGTGCAGCCTTCAAGGCGCCATATTTGTCGCTGGCTGGTGGCTGCTCCAGAAGGCTCTCCACATGCTGAGCCAAGTGGTTGTCGAGCTTTGTGATCACATGGTAGAATTTCGTGTCATCTACCAATATTCCCCGGAGGGCGAACTGTGCCTCAACCAGGTGGAACCAGGAGCGCGGGTTGTGCTGCCAAAAGTCCGGTAGCTGGACCGTAATGGCATATGCTTGGCTGGGGGCTCCCAACGCGGCTTGCCCCGGGGAATTCTCTTCTTGCTGCATGCTACGTCTTGGGTCACCAGTGTGGAGTGTGTAATTGACGAGGCAGGTTTGTCTCAAGGCAGTTTATTACACGTCTCCAACATGAGCATTGTAGAAAGAGCACATCCAGGAAAAAGCTCGTCCCTTATATACCCAGGTCTCCCCACAGCTCACAAGTCTCATTGCATTCACATCAAAGGTAACTTTGCATTTCCTCTTAAATCCCCTAGCATCTCCCTCACAGTCTTTGGCCCACAAAGGATCCTCCAAGCAGTCTCTTGGCACACAAAGGATCCTCCAAGCAGTCTCTTGCATATAAAAGATTACACTTTCACAGCTTCCTGTTATCTCCAAGGAAACTCTGCACTTTGTTCTTATCTAAGATGTGAGGCATTATGCAAGGCATTAAGTAAGTCAAATGTTTGGCTACAGTTCAGTCTTTTGACACCATTTTTTGTACAGAGGTACCTCATCATCTTACAGAGGGCAATAAATGCAAATGATAATCATAAATAATCACAGGGAGAACAAAAATTAACACAAAGCATGCCCATGCATGTTTATTTTTGTTTTCAGTCTGGGCATGATCATGGGATCATGCCCAGACTGTGACAGTGCCCCCTTACCTCAAGGGCAGATTCCAGATGCCCTCCAAACAAAACAACGAACATCCTAATTGGGCGGGATGAGAGGGACATAGGCACAGTGGAACAAAACCAGAATACAAACAAAGGGAAAAAATGTTCATCAGGTGTTTGGCCAAAGTCCCAAGACCACCAACAGGACAAACATGGCACATCTGGTGGCCTACCAAAGTCCGTAGCCCACCAGACGGATGAATACAGTGCTGTGGGAGCGTTGAGCTCAGGAGCTTTTAACACGGGAGCTAACATAGAAGCTGTTTGCTCTGGAGATAACATCTTGGGAACTTTAACCTCAGGAATTGACATAGACGCTTTAAACTCGGGAGATAAGAACATAGGAACTCTTTGCACAAAAGACAACATAGAAGCCTTAACCTCAGGAGATAAAACAAGAGCTTTTTGTTCTGGAGATAACACAGACACCTTAAACTTAGGAGATAATGACAACATGGAAATTTTAAACTCAGGAGCTAACAACATGAAGTCTTTAAACTTAGGAGATGACAACATGGAACCTTTAAACTCAGGAGATGACATGGGAGCCTCTTTCTCTGGAGAAAACATAGGAGCTTTTTGCCCTGAACACCACAAAGGAGCCTTTTGCCCTGGAGATCACAAAGGAGCTTTAAACAACATAGAAGTTTTAGGGCGCATTCACACGGCCACTGTTTGGTCCGGACTAAAGGACCAAAGTGTGTATTCCGTGGATAGTTCGATTCGTTTGGCACCATCTGAATGCGCTTGGAACTCTGGTGCAGCACCAAACAAGCAAACTCTGGTCCCCCTGAAAGGGGGGGGGGGGGGTCGGTTCGCTTGCAAACACAGTCTGGTGCACTTCGCTTGCTGTGTGAATGCAAATGGAGTGAGTATCCAGCGGACCAAAGGGCAGGCATGCCCCTCTGCGTTTGTGTAACCACAGCAACACACAGTGAGAAGAGAAAGTGGAGTTTACTGGAAAAGTGCCTTCACATCAAACATGAACGGGCAAATTTTTCGTGCAGCACGATTACATTATAACTCAATGTAAATACATGAAAAGACATTAATTCACCGTCTGGGTGAAATGCAGACAGGCAAAGTTCCCACTCACCTGAAAAAGTTATCCCTGTTGAAAACTTGATGTGTTTCCTGGCACCACGTCCGTGTTAGGAATCCATGGGTAAATTGTGGATGATGAAAGCAAATGAGACAGCGAGCTGAACGACACTCGAACTTTATCTCAACTTCCAACAACAAAAACAGAAAAACTTGTCCCGGGGTCTCTGGGCGCCTCCTTTTATACCACTTTATTTCTGCCCCATGAGACTTCTTAATAAACTGCAAATCTATGGTATTAGGGGAATGGCTCTGAATTGGGTTACAAGTTATCTATCTGAGAGACAACAGTTTGTGAAGATGGGAGGATATCTGTCTGGATGTATGGGAATTGCCTGTGGGGTTCCCCAGGGGTCAGTATTGGGCCCCAAATTATTTAACATATATATAAATGATATATTCCAAGTTTCTAAATTATTAAAAATAATATTATTTGCTGATGATACTAATATATTTTATTCTGAAAATAATTATAATCACCTAATCCATACTCTAAATAATGAACTAAATAAGCTTAAAAAATGGATAGATTGTAATAAATTATCACTAAATATAGATAAAACTAAGGTAATGATATTTGGTAATTGTAAAAATAAAGAAGATATACATATTCATATAGATAAAGTAATTATTGAAAAAGTTAAGGAGATCAAGTTTTTGGGTGTAGGCTAATACTAGATGATAAAATTAGTTAGAAACCACACGTCAGATGCATACAAAACAAAGTTGAAAAAATATTGCAATTATAAATAAAATTAAGCAGGTCCTAGATTACAAATAACTTCATATCTTGTACTGCTCATTAGTACTTCCATACTTGACCTATTGTATAGGTCTGGGGTAACAATTATAAAAGTACACTTAAATCTTCGTTCTACTGTACATGATTGGTTGTACGGTTGAATGACAATAAGGGTGATCTAATTAATTTAATTAATTAATTAATTTAATTAATTCATTGCTAATATTACAAAAAAAGGGCAGTCCGTGTTATACACAATGTCGGGTATCTTGAACATACTAATTTATTGTTTTTACATTCAAAGTTATTGAAACTACGGGATCCGGTTCATTATTATACAGCACAATTAATGTTTAAAGTCAGTAAAAACCTTTTGCCACACAATATACAAAATCTTTTCAGTGAGAGAGAAGGGAAATATAATTTATGGGGGAACACAAAATTTAAAATGCACTTAGTAAAATCTACTAGGAAGGGTTTTTGTGTGTCTGTGTGGGGTAAAATTGTGGAATGGGTTGGGGGAGAAACACAGGCAATGTCCAAACACCCATATATTTTAAATCAACATATAAAGAAATGATTTTTGAGCAACATAAAAATAAAGGGCAGTAATATTACAATGTGTCTTCAATGAAAAAAGGTTGTTATTGTGTGTATTATTGTGTTATGGTGATTGTGATGGTGTTGTCTGTGTTTGTGTTGAACATACCAGAAGTATTTATTTATTATTCTTACAATTATTGTTGGATGTTGGTATTGTTGTCAGTATGGACTGTCTTTGCTGTGTCATTTCTGTTGCATAATTTGATTATGGGGTGTATTATGGTGAATGTGGCTGTGGGATGAATGATGACTAAGAGTGATATTGTAATTTGTTGGGTATGGAAAAGGGGTGGGACTATATAAGCACTGGCTTCTTCCCACTCCTTTTGAACATTTTATTTTTGGCTTGATTTTTGTTTTAAATTCTTTTTTTCTTTTTGTCGGAATGTTCAATAAAATAATCAATCAATCAATCACTCAACATCCTCCATGCACACCGGGACCTGATGGTAACCGCAGATCAGATCCACTTTCGAAAAAACACGCGTCCAGGCCAGATGCACAGAAAAATCCCGGATGTGCCGTGGCGTTGTTCAAGCGCCGGAAATTGCCATACGGTCGCCATGACCCATCGGCCTTGGGCACTATGTGTAGCGGGGTTGCCCATGGGCTGCTGGAGTGCCTAACAATGCCCATTTGCTCTAAGTTAGCAAACTCCTTGCGCGCGCTGGCCAGCTTAACCACATCTAGTTGCCAAGGACGCACGAACACCGGCGGGCCTTTTGTAGTTATGAAATGTTCGACCCAACGTTTGGTTACTGTAGCCGAAAAAGTCAGGACCGTGAGTGCTGAGAATTGTGAAAGTAAATGCTGGTACTTACCCCCTGGAGCTATAACGTTAGCCAGTGTTGTTGGCCCAACTCCCTGAGCTGTGCAGGGCAAGGAGGAAAAAGAGACAGCATCCACTAAACGTCTGTTACCAACATCGACTAAAAACCCATAAGCACATACAAAATCTGTGCCTAAAATGGGGACAGAACATGCAGCTACCACAAAATCCCACTGATAATTGCTTCCGTGTAAACATACCGTCAGTGTCTGTTCATCAAACGTCCTGATGTTGGATCTGTTGGCGGCCATGGGCTCGGGACCGCTGCCTCCTGCCGACCTGTCTGCGCTGACCAGCAGGATGAGGCTCTCCTGGGAGCCGGAGTCCACCAAGAAACATCTCCCCGAACGTGTGTCTGTGATGAAAAGCAGCTTGTTTCTGTTGCCAGTGGTCACAGCTGTTACTGACTGCTGGCCGTGCCGTTTCCCAACTTCTTGAATTGGCACGGCAGCAGACAGCGTTGGGCATTTGAGCCGAAAAGGTGGTAATAGAAACAAAGAGTCCCGTTCCTGCATCTCTTGGCATCCATCCCAGCCACCACCAGCAGCTCCTCGACCTTGCTGGAGTCCTTCATGGATGCCAGTGTCACATGCATGGTGAGAGCTCTGGTCACTAGGATGATGCGATCCATTTCCTGCGCCAGAGCGCGGTAGTCCTTGGTTACTAGCAGCGGCGAGTTGGCCAGGATCACCCTCGCTGTAGCAGGTAGATTCCTGAGGAAAAGGTGGGCGAACAGGAAGGATTCGTCATTCTTCCCCATCAATGCTAACATGCTCTCCATCAGCTCCACAGCTGACCTGTCACCTAACTCTGAGCGCGTAAGGAGTCTCTCTGCTCTCTCACTGTCTGACAGGGTATAACGCTGAAGTACCATCTGCTTGAGCACTTTGTATTTCCCCTGGGCCGGCAGCTTCTGGAGCAGGCCGTTACTTGCTGTGAGGCACGCACATCCAGCGCAGCAACCACATGGTAATATTTGGTGTTGTCTGTTGTGATCCCATGGAGTGTGAATTGGGCTTCCACTTGTAGGAACCAAGCAGTCGGATTGTGAAACCAGAAGTCTGTGAGGTTGACTGTGACAGTGCATGCCATGCTGGTGTTCTCCCTCTGGGTTGTCTCCGGAGTGGTGCTTGGCTCGTTCTCCATTGCACATCTTAGGGTCACGAATGTGGAAGACGAAAGCAAACGAGACAGCGAGCTGGACGACACTCGAACTTTATCTCAACTTCCAACAACAAAAACAGAAAAACTTCTCACGGGGACTCTGGGTGCCTCCTTTTATACCACTTTATTTTTGCCCCATGAGACCCAGGGAGCAAAGACAATACACACAGTGCACAGGGCCTGTCTAGCACATTAAGATTACAGAACACGAACCCTGCCTCTCACTCCTTCTCCCACTCTAGCAAACTCCAGTGTCTCCCGACTCCCCAGGGTGCGGCCAGCCCTTTCTGTTCCATCTGAGACCCCCTGGCGCCACTTCCTCCTTCAGTCCTCGATTCCATCTCCCTCCCCATGACTTCCAACTCTGGGTGAAGAACCCCCCATTCAGAGCCACCAAAAAATAAAAAAATTCAACATCCCAATTCAGCTGAAGAGCTCCTGGTTCTTCAGCCTCCATTTTGGGCAGAAAATAACAATAAAGTCAACCGCACGGATCCAAGAAATACTTTTACCAGAGAAAACTGAGGAGAAAAGTTAAAAAAATGTCTCTTGGACTTGGAGTAGTGAGGAGTGAGATGCAGGCTCTGATAGATATTTTGTCTAAGAACCAGAATTCTCAGCTGCTTGTGGCTACACACAAGAATACCGATGTTTTTAAAAGGTTTAGCGACATGATGGTAGCACTGAGGGTTTATACAGACAGCGGAGCTTTTCATTTTTATTAGTTTGTGGCGCATAAACACCTTACTGAAGGGAACGGTTGTCACGATCTGAGCGCGGGGGGATTCTGTCGTGCTCAGTCTCCTTGCCTTTTTTCATATTTGTATAGTATTGTATTTTTGAGTTCTAATTCCTGTTATTTTATCTTTGGTTGGTTTTCACATTTTCTGTATTGTTTCTTAGTGTAACTAATTTTCCTTTTTACATTCCTTGTAGTTTTATATCATTTACATATTTGGGTTTACTTGTATCTTTATTTGGCCTTGTATTATATTTGTATCTTATCATTTTTTTCTCTCTTTCTCCGGGGTTGCAGCTGTCAGAGGCACTTCCGGGTTTTTCCCTGGTTGTGGGTGGTGCCCCTGACAAGCTGTCAGCCCCGTCTCCTCTCCTCATGGCTTACAGCTGATTGTAATCATCTTCACCTCCTTCCCGCTCATGTGATCCACACCTGCCATCATTTATGTTTATTGTTTGCATGCCCTATTTAAGGACTGTGGTTCCTGTCATTCATTGCTGGAGTCTTAAGATTTGTTTGCTTCAGAACCCTGTTTGTTATCTGTGGATTCCTGTCTTCTCCTTTGCCGTTTTGTTCATAGGTTTACTTTTTGCACAGTGTGGTTTTTGTGTTTGCGCACTGTCTGGACTTTGTGTTTTGTTAATATCCCAAACTGCAGTTCAGCGTCTAGGTCTCTCCTCTCCACCCTGAGGGGCAATTCATGACAACGGTGTTATGCTGAGAATTGCTCGCTTGCCAAAAATTGCATCCCATCGTCAAATAAACATAATTTAAAGATAATTTACAAGAGGTAATAACAATTTTTACTTCTAAAAATGTATAATGCGTACTTCTAAAAATGCACAAATGGTTACAAGCCTGGCTGTAGTGTTATATTTTATAGTTTTGCTGCATGAGATGCAATTCTTGACAAGCGAGCAATTCTCGGCATAACACCAGTCCTGGCCAATCGATGAGCCTGATTTCTCTCCTTGGCCGAGATTTTTTTCTTCCTGGTCAGTGGTGGCTTCGGCTACAGTGCCACAAACGAGCAGCTGTTATAACTGTGTGACGTTGTTCAAGCAATTTGATCCGCTTGAGTGAAGTGCTGTGTGAATGCAAACCGAACCAAATGAAGGTATGAAAATTCTCACGATCCCCCACCGAGTCAAACCGAGACCCCTGGACTATCTTTTTTTTTTTTTTTTTTTTTTTTTTTTTTTTTTTTTTTTTTGTTACTTATTTGTACCCGTAGGTAGACTTGGTTTGCAGTCTGGTGACAAGCCACCGGCTGCTGGTCGCTGCGTGCGCGAGCGCCCTAAACCTACATGTTTTTGGTGTGCAGGAGGAAACCGGAGAAATCCCGGAGTAAACCTGCGCAACACGGGGAGAACATGCAAACTCCACACAGATCACTGTTGGTCGGGGGCTGGGATCGAACCCACGATCCCCGCGATCCCCCGGCCGAAGGTAAAACTGTGCTGCCACAGTGCTAAACCACTGCGCCACCGTGCAGTGGTTTAGCATCCAACATCCTGGTGTGAATACAGCCTAAAACATCATAACAGCTTCTGGCTCTAGATGCAACATAGGAGCTTTATGCATTGAAAATAGCAGAGGGACTTTAAGCTCAGGGGATAACAGCATAGAAGCTCTAAACTCAGGAGATAACACAGGAGCTTCTTGTTCTGGAGATAACACAGAAACTTTAAACTTAGGAGATAATGGCAGAGAAGCTCTAAACTCAGGAGATAATGACATGGTACCTTGAAACTCAAGAAATGACATGGAAATTTTTTGTTCTGCAGAAAACAACATGGACATTCTAAGTTCAGAGGATAACAACATGGACAGTTTCAATTCAGGGATAGATGACAGTGGGTCACTGAGCTCAGGAGCAGGTGTCAGTGGTGCGCTGAATACAGGGACAGGCGTCAGTGGCACACCGACTTCAGAAACACTCTGTGGAGATGCGCTGGTCTCAGAAACTCAGTGGAGATGCATTGGCCTCGGGAGCTGAAGGTTGGGGTGTGCTGAGCTCCAGTGATGGCTCTTGAGGTGCAAGAGCAGCCAGTTCGGACACCTGGAGAGCCGTCCTCACTACAGTCACCTCGGACGAAGGAGAGAGGCAGGGAGTGAGTGAGGCATCACCACAATCACCAGGAGCTAGACAAGTCTTTCCTAATATTGATGTATAAAAGGAAAGAAAAGAACTTGCCTGAGCTCCTGATCCACTGTTGCTGGGGTGACCGCGTCTGGATGAGCCACAGGAGCTGGAGCATGCACCTCAGGCAGAACAAGAACAAGAGAATGCTCTTCGGGAACAGATGGAGCTGCGGCGTGTGCCTAAGGGACAGCAGGAGCTATTGTGTGTGCCTCAGAGACAGCTGGAGCTGTTATGCGCACCTCGTGGATGGCTGGAGCTGTAATGTGCACCTCGTGGATGGCTGAAGCTGTGACGCGCACCTTGCGGATGGCTGGAGTTGTCTGGAGAGGAGCCGGAGCTGGTGGTGGTGCTAGGGAGTAGCATGGAGCTGGTGCAGGAGATGGGAAGCAACGTGGAGCTGGAACTGGAGCTTCTGGGACAGCAGACTTCTCCATTATCAGTCGGTCCCCATCCAGAATAGGCAAACACTCTGAAAAAAGCAGAGGAGAAGGGGAAGAAGCAGGCGAAGATGGATGGATGGAACTGGCAGCAGGGGGTGGAGAAAGCTCAGCAGATATGCTAGGTGTCTGTAGCTGAGCCCCCTCCCTGGGAACAAGGCAAACCCTTTAATTTGTGGATGGTAAAAAAATAATAGGGTGCTTGCCATTGTTCCGGTTCTTTTGCCACTAAGGAATTGGACGATCAAGCCCAGGAAATGACGTGGCTCGTCCAATGAGGCACCGCTGCATGGTGGTGTGGTGCTGTGTGGAGGGAGGAAGACACAGAGGCTTGTCGCCGGAGAAGAGAAGCCGGGCCGCTCTGACTGTCGGTCCCAGCGCGAGCTGCGTCCCTTGGCTTGTGCCGATCTCCCCTCCCTCTGTTCATCTCCTGCCACTGGCAACGGCTTCACCAGCCCCCGGAGCAGCCACTGCAGATTTGGCACGGTGCACAAGAGTCCAGCGAGCTGGGGGTATCATTGAAGAGAGGGAAAACCCTCAATCACCTGCTCTTCATCCCCAAGGGCGAGGAGTGCTTCCTTTGGCGTGCGGGAGGTATGGGCGTCATCGATGAGGTCCTTGATGAGGGAAGCAGCCCAAACTTCCTCCTCATCGAGGCCCATCAGAAAAAAACTTGGTGTGCGCTGGGTCCATAGTGCTGGTTCCCTTCTGTCACAATGTTTAGAAGCAGGACCCACTTGCAGGACTCAAGTTCAAAAAGTCTTTATTTAAGCTGATCACCCAAATGCAGCTCAAGGGTCACAACACAAAAGAAAGCATGGCAGGTAGGCAAAAATAACAGGCTAAAAAAGAATGAACTCCAAATCAGGATATAGACAGGCAGGATGGAACAAAAGCTTGTTGTTCACACCACATGACACTCAAGAAAACCAGAGACGGTACAGACTGAGATGCACATATACATATAGACAGGGGGGTAATCAAGAAAACACAGGACAGATGTGAACAATCAAGGGCAACGGAGACGGCATAGGACGGGCAGGGCTGAACAAACAATCACAGATGGGATGCACATGAAACATGACAATGAACATACAGGACAACAGTACAGAAGCAATACAAAGAGGGCGGTGGCTACAGGTGCGGAAAACATGAGGAGCTGGAACAATGGGTAAACAGACACACACACACACACACACACACACACACACACAGACCCAGGATCAAACAAGGGATGACACAGAAGACAATGACAAGAGACTCAGGGGAACACGGAGGGCAATAAATGCAAATGATAACCATATATAATCACAGGGCAAATGAAAATAAACACAAAGCATGGGCATGATCCCATGATCATACCCAGACTGTGACACACACATGGGAAGGATGATAAACAAGTGGTTGACAAGAACCTGATAGTCACTCTGTCAGAGCTCCAGTATTCCTCTGTGGAGAGAGGAGAACCTTCCAGAAGGGCAACCATCTCTGCAGCAATCCATCAATCAGGCCTGTATGGTAGAGTGGCCAGAAGGAAGCCACTCCTTAGTAAAAGGCACATGGCAGCTCCCTTGGTTTGCCAAAAGGCACCTGAAGGACGCTTGGACCATGAGAAACAAAATTCTCGGGTCTGACGAGACAAAGATTGAACTCTTTCGCGTGAATGCCAGACGTCATGTTCGGAGGAAACCAGGCACCACTCATCACCAGGCCAATACTATCCCTACAATGAAGCATGGTAGTGGCAGCATCATGCTGTGGGGATGTTTTTCAGTGGCAGGAACTGGGAGACTAGTCAGGATAGAGGGAAAGATGAATGCAGCAATGTACAGAGACATCCTGGATGAAAACCTGCTCCAGAGCGCTCTTGACCTCAGACTGGGGAGACGGTTCATCTTTCAGTAGGACAACGACCCAACGCACACAGCCAAGATATAAGAAGAGTGGCTTCAGGACAACTCTGTGAATGTCCTTGAGTGGCCCAGCCAGAGCTCAGACTTGAATCTAATCGAACATCTCTGGAGAGATCTGAAAATGGCTGTGCACCGACACTTCCAATTCAATCTGATGGAGCTTGAGAAGTGCTGTGAAGAGGAATGGGCGAACCTGCCCAAAGATAGGTGTGCCAAGCTTGTGGCATCATATTCTAACAGACTTGAGGCTGTAATTGCTGCCAAAGGTGTATTAACAAAGTACTGAGCAAAGGTTGTGAATACTTATGTATATCTGATTTCTTAGCTTTTTATTTTTAATAAATTTGCACAAATCTCAAAAAAAAAACTTTTTCACATTGCCATTATGGAGTATTGTGTGTAGAATTTTGAGGAAAAAAATTAATTTAATCTATTTTGGAATAAGGCTGTAATATAACAAAATGTGGAAAAAGTGAAGTGCTGTGAATACTTTCTGGATACACTGTAATCAAGCCTGCCAGCATTGACTCTCTCCCTTAAATTCATTCATTCATTCGTTCATTCATCTTCTTCCGCTTAATCCTTTTTGGGTCATGGTGGGGCTGGAGCCTATCCCAGCATCTTTGGGCGAGAGGCAGGGTACACCCTGGACAGATCACCAGTCCATCGCAGGGCCAACACAGAGAGACAGACAACCATTCACTCTCACTGTCATACCTAAGGACAATTTAGAATCCCCAGTTTGATGCCAATTAACCTAACTTGCATGTTTTTGGCATGTGGAAGGAAACCGGAGAAATCCCGGAGTAAACCCACGCAGACACAGGGAGAACATGCAAACTCCACACAGATCACTGTTGGTCGGGGGCTGGGATCAAACCCAGGATCTGAAATTGTACTCTTAAATTGTTTTCATGTGCGTTGTTTTCTCATCTTTTTACCTTTTAAACCTACTCCCTGCCTGTTTCAGGGACAACAGATTCTGAAATCCAACTTGAATTGCTTTCTGTATATGGTGTTTTTATTTTAAAATCTTCTTGCCTGCCTTCTTCCAAGAATGCTATAATCTGGTACAGAACATCTTTACCCTGTGTTTAATATTTTTTTCTGTACGTGTGGTCCCTGACAAAAAAATCAATAAACTATAACTATCAGAAAAATGACAAATA
This sequence comes from Pholidichthys leucotaenia, assembly GCA_020510985.1. NCBI lineage: Eukaryota > Metazoa > Chordata > Actinopteri > Cichliformes > Pholidichthyidae > Pholidichthys > Pholidichthys leucotaenia. The sequence continues at coordinate 238,654,314 of CM035846.1, forward strand.
TTACTCATGTCAGAAGTTGGATATTCATCATACATGTCTGTCTATTCAGTTAACATTTATTAAGGCATTTCATCAAAAAATAATTAACATTCTCAAGTCTTATGTCTACTATCACTGATCTACACTGAACAATATGAACACTCATTTATTAAAGCTGGTGGAAGTTTGCTACATTATAGTCAACAAATCAACATTTCTTTACCCAAAAGAATGAAGTTTTTTGATGTCATAAAAGTAAAGTTACAATTTACCAGGAAAAACATGGGATTATTGGAAATTTAATATTTTTTAAAGATCGTTGGTTATCCATAAACAAAGAAGCTGTCTGCAGTCTGCAACTTTAGAAAAATCCCAATAAGAAGTGTCTCAACAAACTCACAGGCAATAAATGGCACAAAGCAGAGACACCAATCCATCTTGTTGTCTGCTTATCCATAAATAATCCTCAACAAAACCATAGAGGAGTCACGGAGCAGCATTCCTGGAAGCACCCAGCTAGTTGCTGTGGGAAAGTTACGATGCGGACAAGTAGACCCTCTCACATTAAGATCCTCATAAACATATTATATAGGCCAGCGCTACAAACCAGTGCTACTCTACCACAAGCTTTTAGAACCTTGTTCTGAGCCATTTTAAATACACATGGACAAATTGCTACAAGCTTGTCTCTGGCATGAACTGTGACATTAACAATATAAATGATATCAAGATTATTCATTAAATTACTAAAACAACTTTTATTTATCTAGACTGCTTAGAATTGAAAATATATATAGCTCCAGAAAAAATTCAGATGTGGTGGTACGGGTGGAGGATTCTCCACCCAGAGAAGGCAGCTGTGGAAGGGGGGGAACAATGGACCGGAAGAGGAAGTGCCACCGGGGGGTATCAGACGGGACAGTAAGGACTATGCGCCCCCCAGGCAGAGGAGGAACTGCCGGCGTTATGTTAATGTGCCACACAGGTCTTTGTTCCAAACATTGTATTATGGTCGGAAGTTCTGAGTCTCAATGCATGGAATTAAAGGGATAAAAGAGGAATGCACGAAGACCCGGAAGCTCTTTTACTGTACTTGATGTTGGAGAAAGAATAAAGTTCATGTGTCGTCTAGCTCGCTGCCTCGCCTGTTTCCTTTCGCCACATTGGTGACCTCAAGACGTGCCATGGAAAGCGAGCTGAGCACCACCCCGGAGACTACCTGGAGGGAGAGCACCAGCGCCGCGTGCACTGTCTCAGTCAAGCTCCCAGACTTCTGACTTCACAACCCGACCGCGTGGTTCTTGCACATAGAAGCCCAGTTTGCACTCCGCGGGATAACAACGGACGATACCAAGTATTACTACGTGGTCACCGCGCTGGATGTGCGCGCTACGCAACAGGTGATGAGCCTGCTCCAGGAGCCACCGGCCCAGGAGAAATATAAAGCACTCAAGAGGATGCTACTCCAGCGCTATTCCCTTTCTGACAGTGAGAGGGCTGATAGACTCCTAACGTGTTTGGAGTTAGGTGACAGATTGTCACCATGGGTTGAGATGCCGTCTCGGCACTCAGCCCATGTTTTCCCTCATCCCTGCTTCCCATTGAGCAGCGTCTCAGCTGGCCCCCAGCTGGCAGCATTATGGACGGCTGGGGCCAATTAGTCTTCATCAGCTGGGGCGCTGCCAATGAGGATAAATAGGAGCAGCCTCGATGACTCGGGGCTGCGACATAAACACATTGCTAAGCTGAAGCCCCTTCGTCTGGTGTCAGCTTATACTCCTCTTGCAGCATTCCTGTGTTTGTATCCCGCTGTGAGTATGTACGTCTTGCTACCCCCACGTCCGGTACGAGCTGCTTACCTCTGCGCTGTGCAACCTGTGAGTGTACGTCTGCATGAGTATCTGTGCTCTCCTCATCCCTTCCCCTTTACCCTGAATAAAATATCACGACTCACTGGCTTGTCCCTGGCTCTGATTGCCCGGCTCCCTAGAGCCGGATATGACAGTATGTCGCAGCCAGAAGAGTTGCCGGCGGCCGTGAGTCGCTGTGGAAATGTACCTTTCTGTCCGGGTGTCAGCGCTGCTAGCATGCCGTTTCCCAGGAGTCACTTCCGGCGCCAGGGCGACGAGCTAAGGTCCATCTCGGAGGCTGTCGACGGGACATTCTTCACCCTGCATGACGCCTCCAACGCGAGACGCTGGCATCCGGGCCGTGCTGAGGAACTCCTGGACCGTCACCCTCACTCTCTGTACCATCTGGAGGACAGTGCCAGGATAGACGCTGCAGGTACACAGCGAGAGAAGCTCCACGGGGTGGATGGAAATCCCGGCAGGGAGTCGAAGTGGGCGACGTCTTTCCCCGCTTCGGAGTCCCGTTCCTGCCGCTATTCCAGTCCGGGAGTTCGCGCCAACCAGAGGACTTCCCCCGACCTGCGCCACGTCACTCGGGATTTCCTTCTAGGAGCCGCAGCTGACAGCAGTTATGTCCGGGGTCGAGTGGCTGTCGCGAGCTCTACTGTGTTTCCTGTCACCACCTTCAGGCATGTGGCGGCGGCAGTGAGATTGATGGTGAGGACTTCAGGGCTACGAAGCTTTCCCGTGCTCGACGCCTTCCTCGTCTCGATCTCCGATCTGGAGCGGCGAATCCTGGGTTTCCCCCTCGCTTCGTCCCCTGGGAGTAGTCGTCATCACATCGCCGAGTCACCTCTGCACGAACCTCGTCCGGATCCAGTTCTGAGTCATCGTCAGGACCGTTCCTCCCACGCAGCTGTCATCCCTTCGCCTCGTCAGTGTGGAGATTCTACAGCCTCGTCCCCTGAGCCTCGTTCCCCCGCTGTCATTCCTGGACATTCGGGCTGGCTCACCCCGGCTGTTTCCCCCTCCTCCTCGACGCGCTTCCTGACCGCTGTGTGTGCCTGGAATCCCGGCCTGGTGAGCTCTCTGCTGGAGACAACGCGAGCGACCCTCAGACGAATTCCCGGGGGGTCCTCCGTTATCGCCGGGCGGGGAGAGGAAGAAGCCGAATCCACTACAGCAGGCGATACTCAACCTCCAGGGGGCAGGCAAGTCATTGTTTTTTCACACCTGCTTAATGATTTGCTCTGTCACATCCCTGGAGGAGAAGTTCAGGGTTCGCAGCTCCCTGAACTCTCCCCACCTGCTGTAACCTGTATGCCTAATCCCGCATCCTCTGTGTCTCTCTCCGCCGAGCGGTCCCCGGCTCCGGGTCAACGTGGTGGGATATGGAGAGGGCCTGTGGTTCCGCAGCTACATTGCGGACGGAGGAGGGGGACTGACTGCTGCGTGGAGTCTACGCCGACGACTGAGCGTCCCCGGGTCTCCACGGAGGAGCGGTTCGGTCCGGCGGGACGAGATTCTTCTGGCTTCACGCCGAGTGGATCGTCGGCGGGGTCACCTGAGCTGGAGGAATCTCAAGCTGCGCTGACCATCGTGCTGGCTGCGGGGCCCGACGCGGCTAGATGGGAGCCTGACAACGACCTCCTGACGACGGATCCTGGATCTTCGCAGTCCTGGACGGCGTCAGAACCCGAGATCAGGCGAGTGCTCTCCTTTCTTTTCTCTCTTTTTATCCCCGAGCACTTCAGCCTATCTCCAGGGGAGACGAGCCGGGTGCAGCCGTCCGCTGCGTCTGAGCTCGTCTCGCCGGGTTCTGGCGCTGCCGGTGATCCTGATCCCGGTTCTGTTTTCTCTTCTGAGCCTTCTTCCAGGGTCACCGGCAAGGAGTTGCTGTTCCTCGTGGTGCTGGAGGGTCCGGGTTCAACGTTGGAGGTCGGTTCTGGTGCAGTATTCAACGTGGGTTCGCCCGAGACCCAGTCGGGGTCCAACGTGGGTTCGCCTGAGGCCCGATCGGGGTCCGACGTGGGTGCTGCCCCAGTATTGTCCAGGTCCGGTGAGGAGGTGGCCGTTTTCCTGCGGCCTGACGCCCGCCGCCCTCGTCATCGGCTCTCCCCTGAGCCTCTTCCACCGGGATCCGCTCTGATCCTTCGCCCGTCTCAACGGTCCTGGTGGTTGAGTGATGCGGGTCGACGACCCGACCCACAGAACTTTTGGTTCGGTGATCTGGTTCCCCCCACTGGTCTGTGTTTCCCTCTGGGCAGCCTGGTTCGGCTGCCGGTGGACTGGATTCCTGGGATCTGGGTCCAGAGTTCGCCGTCCGAACACTTCTCTTTCCCTGATTCGCCAGCTGGACAATGGGCGGGGAGATCTCCGGAGCCATCTCGGCCATTTTTGGACTCTGCCTGCCATTCACCTCGGGTGTCACTTTTTCTTTTGTTAAGGTCACTCGGGTGTAATGTTCTGTCCTGTTGGTGGATTTGTTTTTATAGTGCTGTGTTTTCCATCGCTCATGCTCAGCATTTTACTTTTTGTGCCATGTTTTTAGCCTCGTTTTTTGTATTGTAGAGTTATGTTTTGTTTTCCGTAACACCATGCTCTGCAGTTATCCATTTATTCCAGTCACTTTCATTTCTTTAGGTGACTGGGTATTTATATATTCGTGTGTGTGGGTTTTTCTTTGCCTGCACTCAGTATTTCTTTTTTGTCCTGTTGGTTCATTATAGAGTCATGTGCTTTGTTTTCCGTAACACCATGCTCTATAATTGTCATTTGTTCCAGTCACCCTCACTTTTCTTGGTGACTGTGTATGTACTTAAATTAGCGCTGTGTATAGGTTCCCCTTTATTTAACCGTACTCAGCATTTTTTTTTGCCCTGTACCTTTTTGGTGGTTCTTTTTTCCTTGCTCTGGGTCACGCATGGTTGGTACTCTCTGGGTAGTATGTAACCGGCGTGCTGACCCAGTTCTTCTCCCCATCTGTACCTGGGTTAATTATTCTGTTTTGTCAGTATTGTATTTGGGTTTTTCTTTCCCGCTACCCTACATTGCCCCATTGGTGTTGTCCTTCCCTTGGCTTCTTCCCCTCCGGTCCGCCTCCCTTCCTCCCACCCTAGGTGTGGGGGGGGGGGGGGGGCTGGGATGTTCCTGGTCGTTCAGGAGCCCGACCTTGAGGGAGGGGCTCTGTCACCATGGGTTGAGATGCCGTCTCGGCACTCAGCCCATGTTTTCCCTCATCCCTGCTTCCCATTGAGCAGCGTCTCAGCTGGCCCCCAGCTGGCAGCATTATGGACGGCTGGGGCCAATTAGTCTTCATCAGCTGGGGCGCTGCCAATGAGGATAAATAGGAGCAGCCTCGATGACTCGGGGCTGCGACATAAACACATTGCTAAGCTGAAGCCCCTTCGTCTGGTGTCAGCTTATACTCCTCTTGCAGCATTCCTGTGTTTGTATCCCGCTGTGAGTATGTACGTCTTGCTACCCCCACGTCCGGTACGAGCTGCTTACCTCTGCGCTGTGCAACCTGTGAGTGTACGTCTGCATGAGTATCTGTGCTCTCCTCATCCCTTCCCCTTTACCCTGAATAAAATATCACGACTCACTGGCTTGTCCCTGGCTCTGATTGCCCGGCTCCCTAGAGCCAGATATGACACAGATTAGCAGTGGAGTTCATGGAGAGCATGTTGGCGCTGAGAGGGAAGGATGATGAATCTTTCCTGGTCGCCCACTTGTTCCTCAGGAACCTACCGACTACGGCGAGGGCGATCCTGGCCAACTCACCACGGCTCGTTGCCAAGGACTACAGTGCACTGGCGCAGGAAGCGGACTGCATCATTTTGGCGACCAGGACTCTCAGCGTGCAGGATGTGGCACCGTCATCCATGCGGGACTCCAGCAAGGTTGAAGAGCCGTTGGTGGTAGTCGGGACGGACACCAGGAGATGAAGGAACAGGGAGATCTGTTTTTATCATTGCCGTTTCGGCTCGAATGCCCAACGCTGCCTGTCACCATGCCAATTCAAGAAGCTGGGCAGACGGTATGTTCAGCATTCAGTTACAGCTGCAACTGCTGGCAACAGGAACAAACTGCTTTATGTCACGGACACACGTTCGGGGAGACTTGTTTTTGGTGGACTCCGGCTCCCAGAAGAGCCTCATCCTGCCAGTCAACGCAGACAGGGTGGCAGGAGGCAGTGGTCCTGAGCTCACGGCCACCAATGGATCCAATATCAGGATGTTTGGCAAATGGACACTGATGATTTGCTTGTATGGACACAATTTCCAGTGGTACTTTGTGATAGCTGCATGTGCTGCCCCCATTTTAGGTGAAGACTTTCTATGTGCTTATGGGTTGTTAGTCGATGTTGCTAATAGGCGATTAGTGGATGCTGTCTCTTTTTCTCACTCCCCTACACAGCTCGGGAAGCTGGGTCAACAACACTGGCTAACATTATAGCTGCAGGGGGTAAGTACCAACATTTACTCGCACAGTTCCCAGCACTCACGGTCCCGACATTTTCGGCTACAATAACAAAACACGGGGTCAAACATTTCATAACTACAAAAGGCCCGCCGGTGTTCGTGCATCCTCAACGCCTGGACGCGGCTAAGCTGGCCAGCGCGAACATGGAGTTTGCCAACTTAGAGCAATTGAGCTTCGTCAAGAGCTCCAACAGCCCGTGGGCATCCCCGCTACACATGGTGCCTAAAGCCGACGGGTTGTGGTGACCGTGCAGCGATTTCCGGCGCTTGAACAACGCCATGGAACATGATCGTTATCCTATTCCGCACATCCAGGATTTTTCCATGCACCTGGCTGGGGTGCGTGTTTTTTCAAAAGTGGATCTGGTCTGAAGATACCATTAGGTCCCAGTGCACCCCGATGTCGTCCCGAAAAAAGCGGTAATAACTCCTTTCGGCCTTTTTGAGTTTTTACGCATGCCATTCGGATTAAAAGGTGCGGCGCAGACTTTCCAGAGGATGATGGATGCAGTGCTTCGCGACTTGTTCTTCGTTTTTGTCTACTTAGACGACATTCTGGTAGCTAGCGCATCCAAAGAGGAGCACATCACCCATCTCAGGATGGTTTTCCAGAGGTTGGAAGTGCACGGACTTATAGTGAACCCGGCGAAGTGCCAGCTCGGTGTTCCAGTGATTGATTTTTTTGGGCCACCACATTTCGCCGGAGGGCGCGATTCCGCTACCAGAAAAGGTGCGCGCAGTGTCGGACTTTCCGCGTCTGCAGACCGTGCGAGCCCTGCAGGAAGTTTTTGGGAATGGTCAATTTTTATAACTGTTTCATTCCCCGGGCAGCCCAGCTGATGCAGCCGTTGTATGCCGTGCTGAAAAAAAAGAAGCCCGTGGAAAACATCGACTGGACTCCTGAGCAAGTCCAGGCTTTCACGGATGCCAAAAAAGTGCTGGCGGATGCCGCGTTGCAAGCAAGCCCATCCGGATCCGTTGGCACGGCTAGCGCTCACTACAGATGCATCTGATGTTGTCATAGGAGCAGTGGTGGAGTAGTATGTCTCCGGTTCGTGGGAGCCGATGGCATTTTTTTAGTCGAACTTTGCGCAACAACAAACGCAAATACAACACGTTCAACAGGGAGTTGTTGGCTCTACAACTGGCGACACGCCATTTACTGCATTTGTGGACCATAAGCCACTGACGTACACGATGTCCAAGGTCTCGGAACCGTGGTCGGCCCAGCAGCAACGGCATTTGGCTGCGATCTCGAAGTTTACGACCGACTTTCAACACGTTGCTGGAAAGCTCAACGTCGTGGCCGATTGTCTGTCGTGCGCGTTAGTCTCCCCGGTCAACATGGGAATAGATTTCTCCACCATGGCTGCAGAGCAAGCCAGGGACACAGACATTTGTGTGTTCCAGTCGGTGCCTACTGGGTTAAGGCTGGACAGCAGGGTGGTGCCAGACGGGTGCCCCCCCCCCCCCCTTGCTCTGTGACGGCTCCACCAGCTGCCGGCGCGCGGTGGTTCTGAGCTCTTGGTGGCACCGCATTTTTGAGTCAATCCACTCCCTTTCGCATCCGGGAGTGTGCGCTTCGGTGAAGCTAGTGGAGGCAAAATTTTTCTGGTCGCACTTGCGCAAGGACATAAAGGAGTGGGCTGCATCTTGCGTTGCATGCCAGCGGACCAAAGTGCACAAGCACACCAGAGTCCCCCTTGAGCCCTTCCAAATCCCAGCCAGGAGGTTCGACCATGTCCATGTGGATTTGGTGGGACCCATCCTGCCATCGCAAGGTTTCACGCAACTTTTGACAATAGTGGACCGCACCACGCACTGGCCTGAAGTGGTCCCGCTGGCTTCTACCATGTCCGTGGAAGTAGCTCGCACTTTGTCGGATTGGGTTGCATGGTTCGGATCCCTGTTGGACATCACTTCTGACAGGGGTCCACAATTGGTTTTGGAACTCTGGTCCGTGATGACTCAGAACCTTGGGGTCAAAATTCACTGCACTACCGCGTACAACCCCCAAGCTAACGGGTTATGCGAGTGTTTTCATAGGTCGCTTAAAGCAGCGCTCAGAGTTTCGCTCAGGGACACAAATAGGGTTGACCACCTACTCTGGGTTCTTTTCGGGTTGCGCTCCGCGCCTAAGGAGAATTTGGCAGCCTCCTCAGCAGAACTCATTTTTTTCTCAGCCGCTGTGGATCCCCGGAGAGTTTTTACCGGAAAACCCGGCACCCGAGGCTGATCCGCCCGTGCAATTTTTACACAGCAATGAAGCTTTTAATGTACCAGGCCCAGCCCACCATTGCTTTCCCTGCACTTTCGTCCCCAAGAGTTTACAGAACGCCAACTTTGTTTTTGTCAGGCACCATGCGCACCGGACCCCGCTGTGCCCACTGTACGACAAATTGTTCAGGGTGTTGGAAGCTGGGGCGAAACATTTTGTGTTAAGACTTGGGGGGGTGTAGGGAGACCGTCTGCATCGACAGGCTGAAGTCCGCTTTTGTGTTGGCAGATGAGCAGGCGGTGTCGGCCCAAGCTCCCCGGCACAGATGCCCACTGTTGGTGGCTCCACAAGTTGGTGTTCCCTCGATAGGGACCTGCGCCTGCGAAGCTGATGTGTTTTTCCCCCCTCCCTTTTTCCCTCCACAGACTGACGTGCCCTTCTGCACACCTCGCCAGCAGGGTGTTTCAACTGGATCGGCGACCCCCCACTACAGCCGCTATGGGTGCCGGCTCAAGCCCAAAGGACAGGGGGGTTAGTGCCCCTTCTGGGTGTTCGGGAGGGGCTGTGTGGTGGTACAGGTAGAGGATTCTCCACCCAGAGAAGGCAGCTGGGGAAGGGGGGAACAATGGACCAAAGGAGGAAGTGTCACCGAGGGGTATCAGACGGGACAGTAAGGACTATATGCCCCCCTGGGGAGAGGAGGAACTGCTGGAGCTGCTGGAAGAGGAAAGGGTGTGAGAGCGGTGCCGGTGTTATGTCATGTTAATGTGCCACACAGGTCTTTGTTCCAAACATTGTATTATGGTCGGAAATCTGGGTCTCAATGCATGGAATTAAAGTTATAAAAGAGGAAGGCACCGAAACCTGGAAGCTCTTTTACTGTACTTGATGTTGGAGAAAGAATAAAGTTTGTGCGTCGTGCAGCTCGCTGCCTCGCCTGTTTCCTTTCTCCACAGAGGCCAAAGATACCACAGCAAAATTATCACTTTATCTGGTTTTACTATTTATACATATGTGTTTGAGTAAAATGAACAATTTTGTTTTATTCTCTAACGTACTGAAAACAATTCACCCAAATTCCAAGTCAAAATATCATCATTTAGGGCATTTATTTACAGAAAATGACAACTGGCCAAAACAAGAAAAAAGATGTTGCCTGTAGATGTGCTTTTAGATTAAATAATACAAAGAAAGTGTCCTAACTCTGATTTTCATTCACAGCTTTCATGCGTCTGTGCTTAGATGATCTCCTAACCAGTACCTCCTTAAGTAGATTGACGTGTCCTTGCCTTGGAATTCAACAGATACTCCATTTGAATGGTTGCCATAGATGTTGAGATCCTAATTTAGAAAAGTTTTTGTCTCTTAATTTTTTGGGGGACCTGTACACTACGTGTCAATTTTTTTTTTTGTTTATTCAATTAAAATTTTTGAAATCAGTGTAAATATACTATGCTGTGAAACAGTCCAGAGGATTTTACATGTTTTGCATGAATTTAAAATAAACTGGAATGATAAATAATAAATACATAATATCATGATCAGGTGAGTGTGCTCCCCCTCCCTTCCTGTGGGAGGTTCCTCATCAAATCCCCGGCTCCGCAGGTAATCAATACACCTGCGTGAGTGGATGCACCTGCCGCTTCTTCCCTGCCAGCGCTTAAAAGGACCAGTCTGTGAATGCTCCAGTGATGGCTTGTTGGGTATAGCTGCCACACAAAATAAGTAAGTGTTATTTAAGTTATTAAGGAACCCAGCCATTTAACTCTTTCCGTCTTCCTCCTCCACAGGTTGCTGCCATCTCCGTGGTGTGTCTCCAAGGGTTGTTGTGCGCTCACCTGCTCCATCATCATCACTCCGGACTGCCTTCTCCACCCAGTCAGACACCTTTCTCAGCTCTACTCATCTCTACTCTCTGCCAGCTCCACTTCGCTGGTTCATCCTCTTCCTGCTGTGTTCCTCTGCCGGGCTCTCTGCTCCTGTTCGTAAGAATATCCCTGTAATTCATTATTCCCCGTCTCCCTCCTCATAGCTATCCTGCTCTCGTCTCCCTCTTTACAGGCTGGGTATTCCTCTGGCGAAGTGACGGTTTTTTTCTCTAGCTTTGAGTTTGCCTGTTTAATAAAACTGTGTTTAAACATGCTTCTCTGTGTCGTGTGCATTCTCTGGTGTAGCATCCTGCACGTGAGCTGATCATTCTCGTAAACATGACAGAACGAGTCAGCCACGAATTAGGCTCAGCAGGTGCTGCATCAGCGGAGCACTCTGCCCTCTACCGCCTTGACGTGACAGAGAGGCAGGTTGCTGTGCTGACAGAACAGCTGCAGACAATTATGCAGCAGCTGAACACGGTCACCGGCTATCTTAGCCACATGTCTTGTTCCGGTCCAGTTCCCCCACCTGCCATTCCAGTTTCTTCTAACATTCGCCAAACCACTTCTGTTCCCTCACCGGCCCCGTACGCAGGGGAGGTGGGGAAACATAAGGGGTTTTTGTGCCAGGTTCAGCTTTATTTGAGGCAGGTGGGCAGGGAGTACCCGGATGACACATCCAAAATTCATTTCATGACCCTCCTGCTGCGAGACCAAGCCCTCAGCTGGACTCAGACTATTCGACAGCGCGGAGGGCCCTAGCTACACTTCTGATAGATTTATTGGTGAGTTCTCCTGGGCTTTTGATTGCTCAGAGAGTGAGGGTAACATTATTCTATTTATTAGTCTATTGTCACTCTGCCAGGGCAGTCGGTCTGCAGCCGACTATTTTATGGAGTTTTGAATCGTCACGGCGGACTCTGTTTCTCTGTTTGGAATGACGGTTCCTTAAGAAGCGCCTTCCTCCAGGTCTTAATGCCAACCTCCGTGACGAACTGGCGGTTCACACTGTTCCCACCTCTCTGGATGAACTCATTGATCAGGCTGTCAGTTTGGATAACCGCTACCGCAAGTGCACAAGGTAACGGAAGACCTCCTCCAGCCCACCCATTTCACGCACGTTTTCCCCGGTTACTGGCACGGGGGAGGTCGACTCCTCCTCCGAAGCTACAGTATGGTGCTCGGCCAAGCCCGTCTGACTCTGGAGGAGCACCAGCGACTGAGGAGAGCCGGTGCTTGCATGTACTGCGGCTCCTTAGAGCACAAACTATTTAACTGTCACCTTAAGCCAAAAAGGCACGGCTCGTCAGTGGCCATGGGGGGTCTGACGGGTGGGAACGCCATTCATCCCCTGGTAACTTTTCCATTCTGCCCATCATTCAGTTACTGGGGGTCGAGAGGAGGGTTTCAGCATTAATTGATTCAGGGGCAGAGCAGAATTTTATTTCTTCGCGGCTCGTGTGGGAAGTAGGCATCCCTTCGACTTCATTAAACGTCGCGGCATTATCTCGTAGTTGTGTGGCATCCATTACCGAACGCACGGCACCAATATCCGTCCTCCTTTCCGGGAACCATCTCGTTTTTTATTCTCCCTAGTTCGTCCTCCCCGGTGGTTCTGGGGTATCCATGGCTCCGGAAGCATAACCCTATTATTAATTGGGCACAAAATTCTATCTCTTCCTGGAGCCCCTTCTGCTGAGCATCCTACCTCTGCTCGGCTGAGTGTTCACCGTCCCTTTCCACCTCCTCCCCTCCGGTGGAGCCGCCGGATCTCAGCCTCATACCCGAGGTCTATCATGACCTTGGGGAGTTCTTTAGCAAGTCAAGAGCCCTTTCTTTGCCTCTTCACCGCTCTTACGACTGTGCTATCGACCTCCTCCCGGGTGCCCGGTTGCCATCCAGCAAGCTCTACAGCCTTTCTGGGCCGGAGAGAGAGGCAATGGAAAGTTACATCAAGGACTCTTTGAACGTCAACCTCATTTGGCCTTCTTCGGCTCCTCTTGGGGCAGGGTTCTTCTTTGTCAGAAAGGACGGATCTCTGCACCCGTGCATAAATTTTCGCAAGTTAAACGTCATTACTTTCAAGGATAAATACCCTCTGCCCCTGATCAACTCCGCATTCGAGCTCCTTCAGTGCACGCAGGTATTTACCAAACTGGATTTGGTACATACCGAGGGGGACAAATGGAAGATGGCTTTTAAAACACACCTTGGGCAATTTGAATATCTTGTGATGCCCTTTGGGCTCGCCAATGCCCCCGCCATCTTCCAGCGAATGATTAATGACGTCCTCCGCAATATGGTTAATCAATTTGCTTTTGTTTACCTTGACAATATTTTTTTTTCTCGCACGCCAGAGGAGCACTCAGTCCACATCAGGCCCGTGTTACAGCAGCTCCTGGAAAATCAGCTCTTTGTGAAGGCCGAAAAGTCTGAGTTTTCCACCTGCTCCACTTCCTTTCTGGGGTTTATTGTTGCTGAGGGGGAGCTGAGGTCCAATCCGGTCAAGGTGAAGGCTGTGCTTGATTGGCCTACGCCCCAGGCCCGCAAGGAGCTTCAACGCTTCTTGGGGTTTGCAAATTTTTATCGCTGATTCATTAGAAATTACAGTGGGGTAGCACAGCCTCTTACTCAGCTGACCTCGGTCAAGGTGCCTTTCACCTGTTCCGAGGCAGCCGAGTGGGCGTTCTCCAAACTGAAGGACCTGTTTTCCAACACACCCATCTTGGCCCAGGCTGACCCTCAGCTCCAGTTCAATGTAGAGGTGGATGCTTCCGATTTGGGGGTGGGCGCTGTCCTCTTGCAGCGCTCGACCTCCAATCAGAAGCTCCACCCATGCGCACATTTCTCTCTGTGGCTCACGTCGGCCGAGAGGAACTACGATGTAGGGGACCGAGAGCTTCTGGCCATTAAATTGGCTCTGGAGGAGTGGAGGCACTGGCTGGAGGGAGCGGTCCATCCCTTCGTTGTGTGGACTGACTATAAAAATTTAGAGTATCTCCAGTCGGCCCGCAGATTAAGTGCCAGGCAGGCCCGCTGGGCCTTATTCTTTATCAGATTTAATCTTACCATCACCTACAGGCCTGGCTCCCATAACATCAAACCAGACGCTCTCTCCCGCCAGTTCACCCCTGACCACTCAGCCCCCCTTCCATCCCCCAACCCATTGTGCCCTCCTCCTGTATCCTAGGTGCTCTTACCTGGGAGATCGAGCAGAGGGTCCGGCAGGCCCAGTCTACTAAGCCAAAACCCAAGGGGGGTCCCGATGATCAGCTGTTTGTCCCGGCCGGCCTCAGCAGCGACATCATCCAGTGGGGTCACACGGGTCACTTTGCCTGCCATCCAGGGGTTTCCCGGACCACCAACTTAATCCAACGAGTGTTCTGGTGGCCCATGCTGTGGATGGACGTCCAGGACTATGTCAAGGCCTGTCAAGTCTGCGTCAGAAACAAATCCGATTCTTCCCCTCCCGCCTGCCTTCTTCACCCCCTGCCGGTCCCCAGCTGCCCTCAGTCTCACGTTGCACTGGACTTTGTCACTGGACTCCGCCCTCGCACGGTAATACAGTCATCCTCACGATTGCTGACCATTTCTCTAAGGCCATTCATTTGGTGCCCCTCCCCAAGCTGCCCTCCTCCTCAAGAGACTGCCAGCCTATTCACTACCCACATTATCCGCCTTCACGGCATTCCTCTGGACATTGTGTCTGACTGGGGCCCACAGTTTACCTCCCAAGTATGGAAGTCCTTTTGTCATTCCCTGGGCACCACGGTCAGCCTTTCGTCCAGACACCACCCACAGAGCAACGGGCAGGCTGAGCATACCAACCAATCCCTGGAGGCCGCCCTCAGATGTGTGGCATCCTGTAATCCGTCTACTTGGGGCACTCATCTGACTTGGGTGGAGTATGCTCACAACTCGGCAGTCTCCTCGACTACTGGACTAATGCATGTCAAGGCACCTAAGTGGTATACTCCCCCCTGTTACCCATGGGGGAGAGGGAGGTCGCCGTGCCATCTATAGGGGTCCATGCTCGCCATTGCCGCCGTCTTTGGAGGGCCACCCGGGCTGCGCTTTTCCACTCCACTGAGCGGAACCGGCAGTATGCAGACCGCAGATGGGCTCCAGCATCCAGCTACACTGTCGGGCAGAGGGCGTGGCTGTCGGCGGACCAGGTGCCCCTAAAAATGGAGTCTCGAAAGTTGTCATCTCACTTTCTGGGGCTGTTTACCATCTCTGGAATCATCAATGACATGACAGTCCGCCTGGAGCTCCCGCTGACACTCCGCATCCACCCTACCTTCCACGTGTCCAAGAATAAGGCCCTCTCCGCCAGTCCTCTCTGTCCCCTCCCAAGCCTCCTCCTCGGATCCTCGACGGCCAGACCACCTACACTGTTCAGAGGATTCTGGACGTTCGTCGTCTGGGGTTGCAGTACTTCGTCCACTGGAAGGGCTACGGACTTGAAGAAAGGTCATGGACCCCTGGCTCTTACTTCCATGACAGGGGGATGGCCTGGGCCTTTCACCGAGCCCATCCCAACAAGCCTGGTGGGCTGCCAGGAGGCATCCCTTGGGGGGGGGGCACTTTCATGATCAGGTGAGTGCGCTCCCCCTCCCTTCCTGTGGAAGGTACTTCGTCAAATCCCCAACTCTGCAGGTAATCAGTACACCTGCGTGGGATGCACCTGCCCCCTCTTCCCTGCTAGCACTTAAAAGGACCAGTTTGTGAATGCTCCAGCGCTGGCTCGTTGGGTATAGCTGCCATACAAAATAAGTACGTGTTGTTTAAGTTATTAAGGAACCCAGCCATTTAACTCTTTCCCTCTTCCTCCTCCACAGGTTGCTGCCATCTCTGTGGTGTGTCTCCGGGGGTTGTTGTGCACTCACCTGCTCCATCATCATCATCATCGCTCCGGACTGCCTTCTCCACCCAGTCAGACACCTCTCCCAGTTCTACTCATCCGTACTCCCTGCCAGTTCCATTTCGCTGGATCATCCTCTTCCTGCTGGGTTCCTCTGCAGGGCTCTCTGCTCCTATTTGTAAGAATAAACCTGTAATTCATTATTCCCCGTCTCCCTCCTCATAGCAATCCTGCTCTCGTCTCCCTCTTTACAGGCTGGGTATTCCTCTGGCGAAGTGATGGTTTTTTTTTCTCTAACTTTTGAGTTTGCCTATTCAAATTCTCTGTGTTGGGTGCATTCTCTGGTGTAGCATCCTGCATGTGAGTTATCATTCTCGTAAACATGACACATAAACCTGTTACTATGAATCTGAATTACCTTACCTTTTCTTGTGAGATTGCATAATGGTCATTTTTATGCAGTTCTTTTATGTTTTCTCAAATAAAATGCATAAATGTTGAAAATTTAAATATTTTGGAGTGTAAATGTTGAACACCATGGTGACATCATAAATAGTGATATAAGGCACATTTAAATATACAGTGGTGTGAAAAAGTGTTTGCCCCCTTCCTGATTTCTCATTTTTTTTGTATGTTTGTCACACTTAAATGTTTCAGATCATCAAACAAATTTAAATATTAGACAAAGATAACAAAAGTAAACACAAAATGCAGTTTTTAAAGGAAGGCATTTATTATTAAGGAAAAAAAAATTCCAAACCTACATGGCCCTGTGTGAAAAAGTGATCGACCCCTAAACCTAATAACTGGTTGGGCCACCCTTAGCAGCAACAACTGCAATCAAGCATTTGCGATAACTGGCAGAATCTTTTACAGCGCTGTGGAGGAATTTTGGTCCACTTATCTTTGCAGAATTGTTGTAATTCAGTCACACTGGAGGGTATTCGAGCATGAACCACCTTTTTAAGGTCATGCCACAGCATCTCAATCGGATTCAGGTCAGGACTTTGACTAGGCCACTCCAAAGTCTTCATTTTGTTTTTCTTAAGCCATTCAGAAGTGGACTTGCTGGTGTGCTTGAGGTCACAAACAGATGGCCGAACATTCTCCTTCAGGAATTTTTGGTAGACAGTAGAATTCATGGCTCCATTTACCACAGCAAGTCTTCCAAGTCCTGAAGCAGCAAAACAGCCCCAGACCATCACACTACCACCACCATATTTTACTGTTGGTATGATGTTCCTTTTCTGAAATGCTGTGTTACTTTTACACCGGCTGTAATGGGGCACACACCTTCCAAAAAGTTCAACTTTTGTCTCGTCAGTCCACAGAGTATTTTCCCAAAAGTCTTGGGGATCATCAAGTTGTTTTCTGGCAAAACTGAGATAAGCCTTTATGTTCTTTTTGCTCAGCAGTGGTTTTTGTCTTGGAACTCTGCCATGCATGTCATAGCCCGAGTGTCGGTTTCCTCCACACTCGGGTCCCGTATCATATTTCCCTGGCTTTGGCAGCAGAGGATTCCTTCTAGCTCCTCGGGCTCTTATTGTGAAAGCGCCCGGGGGAGCTCCCTGCTGTCAAAGTCAGCTGCTGCGCTGCTGTCATACTGAGCAGCTGTGCTGCATCGGGGTCATTAGCTGCCGGAGATTCAATTCAATTCAATTCAATTCAACTTTATTTATATAGCGCCATTTCACAACAACAGTCATCTCATAGCACTATCAACTGTAGGGAGGACCCCCACAGTTGCAGAAAGACCCCAGCAATCAGGCGATCCCCTGTGAGCAAGCACTTGGCGACGGTGGAGAGGAAAAACTCCCTTTTAACAGGAAGAAACCTCCAGCAGAACCAGGCTCAGGGAGGGGCAGTCATCTGCTGCGACTGGCTGGGGGGTGAGGGGACAGAGAAGAAGAAAAGAACAGACATGTAGAGAGCAAACAGCACGATGGGGACTCAATCTATGGGAGAGAACAAACAAATGTTAATGACCAGCAAAAAAAAAATATTTCATAGAGAGTGAGGAAAGGAGTGAGGCCCAGTGCATTACTGGAGGTCCCCCGGCTGACTAAACCTATTAGCAGCATAACTAAGGGAGGGTTCAGAAACACATGATCCCTCCCTAATTGTAGGCTATATCAAAAAGGTAGGTTTTAGCCCTATTCTTAAAAACAGAGATCGAGTCTGACTCCCGAATCCAGATTGGCAGCTGATTCCACAGGAGAGGAGCTTGAAAACTGAAGGCTCTGCCTCCCATTGTACTTTTGGAGATTCTAGGTATTACAAGTAAACCTGCATTTTGGGAGCATAGTGCTCTGTTAGGATGATACGGTAGTATCAGATCTTTTAAATAAAAAGGAGCCTGATTGTTTAGAGCTTTGTAAGTAAGAAGAAGGATTTTAAACTTAATTCTAAACTCTATGGGAAGCCAATGAAGGGAGGCCAGAACCGGAGAGATATGATCTCTCTTTCTAGTACCTGTTAAAACTCTTGCTGCAGCATTTTGGATCAGCTGAAGACTTTTTAAAGATGTTTTAGGACAGCCTGATAATAAAGAATTACAATAATCTAATCTCGAGCTAACAAAAGCGTGGATCAGCTTCTCAGCATCACTCTGAGACAAGATGCTCCTAATCTTGGCAATATTACGCAAATGATAGAAAGCAGTCTTAGAAACAAATTTAATATGTGAATTGAAGGACAAATCCTGATCAAAAATAACTCCAAGGTTCCTCACAGAGCTATTAAGAGAAAGAGTAACTGCATCCAAACTGAAAGTTTGATTTGGAAAGGAATTTCTAAGGTTTTTTGGACCAACAAGAATGACTTCAGTCTTATCTGAATTTAATAGCAGGAAATTACAAGTCATCCAAACTTTGATTTCCTTAAGACAGGCTTCTAACTTGGCTAATTGATTAGTATCATCTGGCTTCATTGACAGGTATAATTGTGTGTCATCTGCATAACAGTGAAAATGTATACAGTGCTTTCTAATAATGTTGCCTCACGGAAGCATATATAAACTAAAAAGAGTAGGGCCAAGCACAGATCCCTGTGGAACTCCATGACTAAGCTTTGAGCTGAGAGAAAACTCATCATTTACATGAACAAACTGGAACCTATCAGATAAATAAGATCTAAACCACTGCAACGAAGTTCCATTAAGTCCAACATAGTGTTCTAATCTATCAAGTAGAATATTATGATCAATAGTATCAAAAGCTGCACTAAGATCTAAAAGGACAAGTACAGAAACTAGTCCATTATCAGATGCAATGAGGAGGTCGTTAGTGACCTTCGCTAAGGCTGTTTCAGTGCTATGATGGATTCTAAACCCAGATTGAAACTCCTCAAATAAACCATTTCCCTGCAGGTGGTCAAATAATTGCGTAGCAACAACTCTTTCTAAGATTTTTGAAATGAAAGGGAGATTAGAGATTGGTCTATAGTTAGCTAAAGCTCCTGGATCTAGCGTTGGCTTTTTGAGTAAGGGTTTAATTACAGCCGTTTTAAAAGCCTGCGGTACATGGCCTAAAGTTAATGAAGAATTGATTATATGAAGAATAAAGCTACCAATAAGTGGGAAGACTTCTTTAAATAACCTGGTAGGAATAGGGTCTAAAAGACAAGTTGAAGGTTTGGATGAGGAAACTATTTTGTCTAACTCACAAAGGTCGATTGGAGTAAACTCATCAAGACAGACATCAATAGAAGGAGTTGTAGTAGTTACAGTATTTAAGTTAACTGTGGGAAGAATCTGATTGATTTTATCTCTGATGGATGAAATTTTATTATTGAAAAAGTTCATAAAGTCCTGACTAGTAAGCTCTAAGGGGATGCTAGGATTGACAGAGTCCTGACTCTTTGTCAACCTGGCTACAGTACTGAAAAGAAACCTGGGATTATTCTTGTTCTCTTCTATTAATGCAGAGTAATAACTCGTTCTAGCTTTTCTAAGAGATTTTTTATAAATTAAAAGATGATTTCTCCAAGCTAAATAGATTTCATCTAAATTAGTAGAGCGCCATTTTCTTTCTAATTGACGAGTCTTCTGTTTTAAGCTACGAGTTTCTGTGTTGAACCAAGGAGTTAAAAATCTCTGATTAGACTTTTTCTTTTTTAAGGGGGCCACCAAGTCTAGAGCCTGATGCAGAGAAGCTGAAACACTATCCACCATGTTATCAATTACAGAAGGAGCAAGCTGTCTATAGCTTATTTCCGTTGTGTTGACACATGGCATAGAGGAAACAATCTGCATAAATTTGGAAACAGCATCATCTGAGAGGCATCTACTGTGATAATATTTTTCTTAAGGAGCCAAATAGTCAGAAATAGTAAAATCAAAGGTTAACAGACAATGGTCTGACAGTACAGGGTTATGAGGAGACACTACAAGATTTTCTATTTCTATGCCATATGTCAGAACAAGGTCCAATGTATGGTGGAGGTAATGAGTAGAATTTCCTACTTTCTGAGAAAACCCAATCGAGTCTAATATTGAATTAAAAGCCACATTAAGGCAGTCACTATCTACATCCACATGTATATTAAAGTCCCCTACTATAATTATTCTATCAGATTTCAGCACTAAATCAGCTAAGAAATCAGGAAATTCGGATAAAAATTCTGAATAGGTTGATGGGGGACGATAAACTATGGCAAATAAAATTGGGTTTAACCTGGAATTGCTAAAGTGCCCAACACTGAGGACCAGGCCCTCAAAGGAATTATAACATGTTTTTTGCTTTACATTAACTAGTAATTTGGAATGGTAAATTGATGCTACTCCTCCTCCACGACCAGAACTTCTGGGATTTTGACAGTTTAAATAACCAGAGGGAGTTGATTCATTTAAACCAACATAATCCTCTTGCCCTAACCAAGTCTCTGTAAGGGAAATTAAATCAATCTGATGATCAATTAACAGATCATGGACTAACAGAGACTTGGGAGTTAGAGACCTAATATTTAATAAACCACATTTAATTTTTAAATTATGAGGAGGAACAGAGGCCAAATCATTCAATTTAGAGGCTTTATGTTTAATTTGAGTTTTACCAGTATTTTGCTTTATCACTTTGGGATGCTTATACATTATATTTTTATTTACTTTGGAGGGAGCAGACAACGATTCTCTGATGGGGAAGATAGGGGCTAAGCTGAGGGGTGGCGGATGAAGAGGAGCTGCAGAGAGGCGTGTAAGACTGCGACTCTGCTTCCTGGTCCCAACTCTGAGTAGTCATGGTTTTGGAAATTTGGATAAAAAAGATGCCAGATTGTTAGATAAATGAGAAGCACCATCCAAAGTGGGATGAATGCTGTCTCGTCTCATAAGACCAGGTTTTCCCCAAAAAGAGCTCCAAATGTCAATGTAGCCCACGTCCTTTTTAGGACACCACACAGACAGCCAGCGGTTCAAGGATGACGAGCGACTAAACATGTCATCACTGGTCAGATTGGGGAGGGGCCCAGAGAATACTACAGTGGCAGACATCGTTTTTGCAAAGTCACACACGATTCTATATTAAGTTTCGTGACTTCCGACTGCCGGAGACGGATGTCATTAATGCCGGCGTGAATAACAATTGTGGAATATTTACAGTTACTTTTAGCGAGGATTTTCAAATTTGACTCGATGTCGCCTGCTCTGGCCCCAGGAATGCATGTGACTATGGCCGATGGAGTCTCTAGGTTCACGTTTCTGACTACAGAGTCGCCAATGATCAGAGTTTTTTCCTCAGCGGGTGTGTCGCTGAGCGGGGAAAAACGATTAGAAACGTGAACAGGTTGGTGGTGAACCGGGGCTTTGCGACTAGGCTTCCTTCTCACCGTCACCCACCCAGTCTCCTCGCTGCAGAGGAGAGCCGGGGAACCGGTGACAGGGGGACCTAAGCTAGCTAGCTCCACTGCAGCTAATGGGCGTCCGTCGAGATTAACTGGCGCAGACGGTGTTTCAATGCAGCGGAGCCGGGATTCCAAATCAGACAACCTCGCCTCGAGCGCCTCAAAAAGACAACATTTATTACATTTACCGTTATCACTAAAAGAGGCAGAGGTGTAGCTAAACATCTGACAGAGAGAGCACACCAGAGGAGGAGAGGAAAGAGAGGTAGTAGCCATAGCTAGTGGCTCGAGAGCTGGAGAGCAAACCACACAGGCAGACAGCAAAACAGGAAGTGACGATACGTTACCACAAGGAAGTGACGATCAACCTAAATAAAATATAAACCTAAATAAGAGATAAAAGCAGGTGCTGAATGTTCCCCGATGCGGCAGTCTCTGTTAATCTCTGTTTATCCCTGTTGATCTCTTGTGTATTCCTATTCATCGCTGTTAACAGACTTGGGAGTCTCCTGTAACCCGCCTGTTAATGGCCCCACTTGTAAGGTACGTTCTGTATGACTTCACCTTGACTATTATCTCGTCTGGCGCATCGGGCGCTCCCCGGCTCAGACGTCACCCCTTCCTTGTATGTATCCTGTGCTTGTCCATCCCTCACCATAAATAAACATCACTGCAAACTCACTGGTGACTGTGGCGTCTTCTGGTGGTCCGTGAGGGCCACCCTGACAGCAGACTGCTGCCAGAACGCCCGGAGAAGAGGCGTCGCACGGAGACGCCATTCACCGTGAGTTTTGCTGTATTGGACTGTTTGTTCCTACCTGTCTGAGTGTCTGCAGCTGGGAGAATGACGTCATCCGGGGCCGCGGTCGGCGCCTGGGCAGGCAGCTAGCGGAGGCTCTGGAGAATGTTGACAACACCATCTTTTCCACTACGCTGTGAGACGCTCCCAGCGACATTCAAAGACATTTGGACTACGCTGAGGAATTTCTGCTTAATCTCCCCCTCGAGTTTGACGATCACCCGGAGGTGATAGCGAGGTGGGAGGAACTCGCCGTTCAACGTGAGTCACTTCGTGGGCTGGAGGAGAGGAGCAGGAAGCAGGGGAGAAAGCATCCTCGCTCCCTGCGTCGTTGTTCCGTTCCCGTCCCGGAGCAGAACCAGGAGTACGCGCCGTCTGGGGGCCGACGACGACGTCGGCGTAACGACGTGGGCTCTCCTCAGCAGAATCCTCGGCTAGAATCCCGTCTGGATCCAGTTCCGGGTCGCCGCAAGGGCTCCGTTTCGATGAGTCCCATCCCGGAACCATCTTGAGTGGCCTCACCTCGTCTTCCCAGAGGGCCCTCTGTCGCCATCCAGCGGGGAAAGGGAGGAACGACGTCCCCCACAGTAGGAACCATCCCAACCTCAGGAGAAAGGCAAGTGCATGATAATTTCTCTAATCTCGATATTGTTTTGCCTTGTCCGACTCCTGGGGGTGGAGTTGGGGGTATGCAGCCCCCCCAGCTCCCTCCACCTGCTGTGGATGAAAGAATTAACCCTGCTTCCTCTGTGTCTCCCTCCGCTGAGCGGTCCTCGACGCCAGGCCAACGTCGCTGGATGAGGAGGGGGCCTGCGATTCTGGAGAGCCTGGTTCCAGTTCTGCAGCTACGCCGTGGGCGGAGGAGGAGAGCGGACTGCAGCGTGGAGCCTGCGCCGATGAGGAAGCGTCCCCGGGGTTCCACGGAGGAGCGGTCCGGTCCAGCGGGTCGAGGTTCTCCTGCCACCACGCCGTGCGGGCCATCGGCGTGGACATCGGTGCCGGAGGACTCTCAAGCTGCGCACACCATCACGCCAGCTGCGGAGCCCGACGCAGCTGAGTGGGAGCCTGAGGACGACCTCCTGACATCTGAGCCCGGATCTTCACAGTCCTGGACGGCGTCAGAACCCGAGTTCAGGCAAGTGCTCTGCTTTGTCTTTCTTTTTCACCTCTTAGAGTATTTTTGCCTGTCTCAAGGGGAGATGAGCCGGGTGCAGCCGCCCGCTGCGTCCGAGCTTATCTCGCCGGATTCTGGCGCTGCCGGTGATCCTGATCCCGGGTTTTCTCTCTCTCCTGAGCCTTCTCCCAGGGTCGCTGGCGAGGGGCTGCTCTCGCCTGCTGCGCCAGAGGTTCCGGTTTCGGGGTTGGAGGTCGAGTCTGGTGCGACGCCGACCCAGTTGGGGTCCGTCGCGGGTGCTCCGGAGGCCCAATCGGGGTCCACCATGGGTTCAGTTCCGGCTCAATCGGGGTCCACCATGGGTTCGGTTCCGGCCCAATTGGAGTCCGATGTGGGTGCACCGGAGGCCCAATCTGGGTTCACTGTGGGTTCGGTTCCCAGTCGGGGCCTGACGTGGGTGCAGCACCAGCAGGTTCTGGATTCGGTGAGGGAGCTGCAGATCCCCGGCCGCCGGATGCGGGACAGGCTCATTCCTCTCTTCAGCCTCATCACCATTGTCATTCTCCTCGTCTCCCTGAGGAGCGCTACCCATCTTCACCTGGGGCCGTTGGGGTTCCGATCACTTCGCCCGGTTCTCCCTCGTCTCTCCCCTTTTCAGTGGGACCGCCGGCTACTTCGACCCAACGGTTCTGGTGGGCTAGCAATGCGGGGCAGCCGCCTGAAGGACTGTCTCGCCAGTTTGGCTCTCTGGGCCGGCCCCCCGACATTTTGGACTCCCTGTGTGGCGACCTGGTCCGGCCGCCTGAAACTCTCTGCTTCCGAGCATGGGACCGGGGTAGGCCACCCGAACTGTCTTTTTTCCCCCTCCCTGTTCTGTGGCCACTTGATGCCGGACAACCCCCCCGAACCTTTTGCCCCCATCCCTCAGGGTCAGGACTGCACCCTTCCTGGGGTTCTGATTACATCTGTGAGACTGGTGGGGTGTGCGGGGGGGGGGGGGGGTGATTTGTGATTTTTGTGGCTCACTCCTTTGTTGTTTCTGTGTTTGGTGGTTCTTTTCCCTCCACCTAATGTCAATTTGTTGTTTGCCAATATATGTACTGCCTATCCGATTCTGTTCTTGTCACCCACATTCAAGGGAGTATGGTTTTTTTTTTTTCTGTCTCTACTACCTTGTTGGTCCTCTGTTACTTGCTTGTCCTTTTTTTTTTTGTCTCTCTCCCTCCTGCCAGCGCCCCATCCGCCCACCCTAGGGGGGGTGGGGGTGGGGGGCTTGGGTGTTACTTGGGCCGCTCAGAGCTCGGCCTCGAGGGGGAGGTACTGTCATAGCCCGAGTGTCGGTTCCCTCCACACTTGGGTCCCGTATCATATTTCCCTGGCTTTGGCAGCAGAGGATTCCTTCTAGCTCCTCGGGCTCTTATTGTGAAAGCGCCCGGGGGAGCTCCCTGCTGTCAAAGTCAGCTGCTGCGCTGCTGTCATACTGAGCAGCTGTGCTGCATCGGGGTCATTAGCTGCCGGAGATAAAAGCAGGTGCTGAATGTTCCCCGATGCGGCAGTCTCTGTTAATCTCTGTTTATCCCTGTTGATCTCCTGTGTATTCCTATTCATTGCTGTTAACAGACTTGGGAGTCTCCTGTAACCCGCCTGTTAACGGCCCCGCTTGTAAGGTACGTTCTGTATGACTTCACCTTGACTATTATCTCGTCTGGCGCATCGGGCGCTCCCCGGCTCAGACGTCACCCCTTCCTTGTATGTATCCTGTGCTTGTCCATCCCTCACCATAAATAAACATCACTGCAAACTCACTGGTGACTGTGGCGTCGTCTGGTGGTCCGTGAGGGCCACCCTGGCAATGCAAGCCATTTTTGCCCATTCTCTTTCTTATGGTGGAGTCATAAGTGAGGCCTGCAGTTCTTTGGATGTTGTTGTGGGGTCTTTTGTGACCTTTTGGATGAGTCGTTGCTGCACTCTTGGGGTAATTTTGGTCAGCCGGCCAAATCCTGGTAAGGTTCACTACTGTTCCATGTTTTCAGTATTTGTGGATAATGGCTCTCACTGTGGTTCACTGGAGTCCTAAAGCTTTAGAAATGGCTTTATAACCTTTCTCAGACTGATAGACCTCAATTACTTTGTTTCTCATTTGTTCCTGAATTTCTTTGGATCGCAGCATGATGCTTAGCTTTTGAGGATCTTTTGGTCTGCTTCACTTCTTCTTCTTCTTCTTCTTTTAGATTTGATTGGTGGTTGGCAACCAGCTTACAGGTGCATTACCGCTCTGACTTGACCAGCATCACTCTATATCTTTGTATAAGGAGTTCTTATAAGGAGTTCGAAACAACTCCTTATGTGTGAAAAAATTATCCATCCTTGGACTGTGTCCTCGGCGGTGTCAATAGCTGTAGCCAGCCAGCAGGCAGGTCCTATTTAAGTGATTTCTTGATGGAGAACAGGTGTGGCAGTAATCAGGCCTGGGTGTGGCTAAAGAAATTGAACTCAGCTTTCCAAAGATGTGATAAACCACAGTTGATTTATATTTTAACAAGGGGGCAATCACTTTTTCACACAGGGCCATGTAAGTTTGGAATATTTTTTACCCTTAATAATAAACACCTTCATTTAAAAGCTGTATTTTGTGTTTACTTGTGTTATCTTTGTCTAATATTTAAATTTGTTTGATGATCTGAAACATTTAGGTGCGACAAACATACAAAAAAAAAAAAGAGAAATCAGGAAGGGGGCAAACACTTTTTCACACCACTGTATAAAATTCAAAATGGTCAGCATTGACGTCAGACTACTTGTTGCCATTTATCACCACGTCTCCCTTCTATAATGCTCCTATTGTTCCACAATTCTCACACCCGTTTGGAACATCCTTTCTTTAAAAAAAACCCTTTAGTTCTTTGCTTCCCATCCCATTTGTAACTGACACTGAAACACAATATGGTATTTTATGGCACTTTTTCTTGGAGGAAAATGAAGTAAAGAATGTGAGAGACCACGCTTTCACACTATATTCGACCAAGATTGCAAATACCAGCAGTGGGCCTTGTCTGCTGGTCTAAACACTATCAGAATCACTGACCTACATTTACACCCTGCATTCTTATATTTGTTCCATGAGGATTAAATTATTTCCAATAGTCTATTCTCTTCATTTCGTAGCCTTTCTCTTGGTTATACTATTTCCAGTAGTGTAGTGTATAGTTTTGTTCAATCATATTTCATCCATCATGTGTTGCCGGGGTCAAAGAAAACTGCGTTGAGGTCTTCAGAATCAGCTTAAAAGAAATGGCAATGAGACTGTTGCTTTATTTTTATTATTACACCGGTCAACACCAGATTTATTGTCTAAGTTTTTTTGAGCTGATTTAGGACAATTTTGATGTGCTGAATCCTAAAATCACATTGGTTTTGCTCAATTGGGTCAACTTTTTGAATTACGGCCACATGTTTTTTACGTTTTTGTTTACATGTACGGGTATTTTCGCTTTGTATGCTGTGTTGGCCCTGCCATGGACTGGCGATCTGTCCAGGGTGTACCGTGCCTCTTGCCCAAAGATGCTGGGATAGGCTCCAGCCCCCCCACGACCCGAAAAGGATTAAGTGGAAGAAGATGGATGGATGGATGGATGGATGATGATGCAAAATTCTTTTTTATTTCTTGAAATTCTCTGAATTTTGAACAATGATGAAGTAACATTCAATTTACATGTACTTACCTTTATCAAGGTTCCAAGGTTGTCATAGCCAGGAGCGGCACTGGGGTTAAGCTCCCAGTGTTCATAAAATGCTCCTTATGGCGTGCGTCTCAAAAAGCCTCTGACAACTAAGTCCAACTCCTAGCCTGCCCGTGTAGTTTAGTCTCTAAGCCCGGCGGAACTGCTTTTACTAATAGGAGAAGGGGCGAGAGCAGATCTCTGGTGCCTTAAAACCAGATGCTTCAGGTAGATGGTGGCTCGTCAACCTGGGAAGGTAGCCCATCTAGGGGAAGGTAAACCCTGATTTCAAACCTCCACTGCCTTGCGGCACACCCGGTCACGGGAAAGGCTTCGGGAGTCAACCCTGAGGAAAAATCCGGAGTCGGAGCCCTAAGGCAGATTCTCTGTTGTGCTCAACATCGTTCTGGCAGCTCCTGCGACGGCGCTGGTGCCAAACTGTAGCAGCCCTGCTGTTCCTTTGGATTCATCAGTGATGTGGAGAGGGGGGACATGCTGCATGGGCAACATCTTGTCCTCCATATCTTCCTGCCCAGGCTTGAATCCTACCAACGCCCAACGCTGGAAGGTAGAACACCGGATCACTGGAGAGGACACTCCAGCTTCGCCTCTGGCGTAGACAAAACACAGGGAATGACAGTTACCGGTTATAAGCCACCGCTCAATTGGCGTAGAGCACGGCGCCAGGGGTTGTTCCTGCCGGTGGGAGGGATCATCGGATCTCACTGGACAGCTACCGCCTGCCTCAAGCTGGGCAGCCCCCAGCCAATAAGGTGTTGTCCCGCCACAGCTTGCTTTCCTCATTGGGTGCATGGGGATGAGGAGAAGTCCGAACAGCAGGCTGAGAACCTTTGCACCAGGCAAGACAAAAAACAAAAGAGACCAGCTCTAAAACTGGGAACTTGGAATGTCTGCACTATGATGACAGGACTCGCTGCTAACCTCAAGGACATCAACGACACCAGGAAGACTGCCATCATCAATAATGAGCTGAAGAGACTGGGAGTGGATATCGCCACTCTCCAGGAAACACGGTTGGCTGACGCAGGCACACTGAGAGAGAAGGACTACACGTTCTACTGGCAGGGAAAGGGCAGTGACGCACACAGGGAACACGGAGTGGGCTTTGCAGTGAAGAACACCTTGCTGAAGATGGTGGAACCGCGCAGCAATGGCTCTGCACGACTCCCCACCCTCCGCCTGAACACCACTCAAGGCCCAGTCACTCTCGTCAGTGTGTATGCCCCAACACTGACAGCCACACCAGAGGCAAAAGACGAGTTCTACGAGAATCTCACAACAACTGTCAGGATCATCCCCAACTCTGAACAACTCATTCTCCTTGGAGACTTCAATGCCAGAGTGGGTGCTGACCATGAATCCTGGCCCTCCTGTCTTGGACCATTTGGCGTGGGCAGAATGAACAACAATGGACAGCGGCTGCTCGAGTTCTGCACACATCACGATCTGTGCATCACAAACTCGTTCTTCAAGACCAAGCCCCAACACAAGGTTTCCTGGCGAAATCCGCGCTCAAAGCACTGGCACCAGCTGGACTTGATCCTGACCAGGCGCACCTCACTGAAGAACGTGCTATTCACCCGTTTGTTCCAGAGTGCAGATTGTGACACAGACCATTCATTGGTGTGTTGCAAGGTCAAGCTGCAGCTGAAGAAATTCCATCATGCTAGACAGCCTGGAAAGGCACGGATTGACACCAGCAAGATGGCCCAACCAGAACTTGTTGAGCAGTTTGCCTCCACCTTTGAGAAGGAACTTGGTGTACCACAAGAAGGAGAATCTGCAAAGCAGAAGTGAGAAGAGCTGCAAAACACCATCCACCGCACAGCCTTGGCTATCTTTGGGAGGAAGACCTCGAAGTCACAGGACTGGTTTGATGCCAAGTTGACCGAGATGACCCCCGTCATTGAAGCCAAGCGCTCAGCACTTGCTGAGTACAAGAAGTACCCAAACGAGAAGAATCTCCAGATTCTCAGGGCTGCGAGAAGCAAAGTTCAGCAGACTGCTCGGCGCTGTGCCAACGAGTACTGGACTCAGCTCAGCCAAGACATTCAAACCGCTGCCATAACAGGGAACATCCGTGGTATGTACGATGGCATCAAGAAAGCACTTGGTCCGACTCAGAGCAAGACGGCCCCCCTCAAATCCTCCACTGGGGAGATGATCACAGAAAAGAACAAGCAGATGGAGAGATGGGTGGAACACTACTCCGACCTCTACTCCAGACAGAACACCGTGACACCATCAGCCCTTGATGCCATCGACTGCCTGCCATCCATGGACGAACTTGACGCCGAGCCAACCATCGATGAACTCAGCAAGGCCATTGATAGCTTGGCCGCTGGCAAGGCACCCGGCAACGACGGCATACCCCCTGATCTGATCAAGCACTGCAAGACCGCCCTACTGCTGCCATTACATGACGTCCTCTGCCAGTGCTGGAAGGAAGGTGCCGTACCACAGGACATGAGGGACGCCAAGATCATCACCCTCTACAAAAACAAAGGGGAGAGAAGCGACTGCAACAACTACAGGGGCATCTCCCTCCTCAGCGTTGTTGGCAAAGCCTACGCACGAGTTGTTCTCGTTCGTCTACAGAAGCTTGCCGAAAGTG
The DNA here is from genome assembly GCA_020510985.1 of Pholidichthys leucotaenia. Classification (NCBI taxonomy): domain Eukaryota; kingdom Metazoa; phylum Chordata; class Actinopteri; order Cichliformes; family Pholidichthyidae; genus Pholidichthys; species Pholidichthys leucotaenia. The sequence goes on from CM035846.1 coordinate 238,683,685, forward strand.
TCTACCCTGAGTCTCAGTGTGGCTTCCGTGCTGAGCGATCGACAGTAGACATGATATTCTACATCTGCCAACTCCAGGAGAAATGCAGAGAACAGAACATGCCCCTGTACATCGCCTTCATCGACCTCACCAAAGCGTTCGATCTGGTCAGCAGAGAGGGCCTTTTCAAGATCCCGCCGAAGATAGGACGCCCACCAAAGTTGCAAAGCCTCATCGAATCGTTTCACACCAACATGCAGGGGATAGTGCAGCACGACGGCAACGTCTCAGAGCCATTCAACATACGCAGCGGAGTGAAACAGGGCTGTGTACTTGCGCCAACCCTCTTTGGGATTTTCTTTGCTATGCTCCTGAGGCATGCCTTCAGCACAGCAACAGAGGTAATCTACCTGCACACAAGATCTGACGGCAGGCTTTTCAACCTCGCCCGCCTGAAGGCCAGAACCAAAGTACGCGAGGCTCTAATCAGAGACATGCTGTTCGCAGACGACGCTGCAGTCGCAACCCACACACAACAGGAGCTTCAGACCCTGATGGACCGCTTCTCCCAGGCATGCAAGGACTTTGGGCTTACCATCAGCCTGAAGAAGACTAACGTCTTGGCGCAAGGCACGGAAGCACCACCAACCATCACCATCGACGACTACGAGCTGGAGGTCGTGAATCAGTTCACGTACCTGGGGTCCACGATCAGCAACAACCTCTCCCTTGATACAGAGATCGACAAGAGGATTGGAAAATCAGCCTTCACACTCGCTCGCCTCACCACACGAGTGTGGGAGAATCCCAAACTCTCTGTCAAGACGAAGATGGCAGTGTACAACGCCTGCGTCATCAGCACACTGCTCTATGGGAGTGAGACGTGGACAACATACGCCCGGCAGGAAAAGAGACTGAACTCCTTCCACTTGCGCTGCATTCGCCACATCCTGGACATATCCTGGCAGGACAAAGTGCCCAACACAGAAGTTCTGTTCCGCGCCGGCCTTCCCTCCATGTTCACTCTACTCAGGCAGCGCAGGCTCCGCTGGCTAGGCCACGTTCACCGTATGGAGGATGGCAGAATCCCCAAAGATGTCCTCTACGGAGAACTGGCGACTGGCAGGAGACACGTTGGCCGCCCACAGCTGCGCTTTAGAGACGTCTGCAAGAGAGACATGAAGGCCCTGGAGATCAACACAGAGCGCTGGGAGGACCTTGCAACGGACCGCTCCAAATGGAGAGGCACCCTGACCAGACAGCTCAAGGCGGGTGAAGAGAGACTGACTGCTACAGCAGATGAAAAAAGGACCCGCAGGACCCGCAGAAAGAACCGCCACAGACCCAGCAGCATGACTGGCGCCTAGCAGCTGCCCCGGCCTTGGATGCGCTCTGCAGAGCGTGCCCAAATGCCAAGTCACGTTTCGTTACCTTGTATTCATCCATGTGTAATGACAATAAAGTTGAATCTCAATCTCAATGACGACCACCCACAAGTGCGACCTGTGTGACAGGGACTGCCATTCGCGCATCAGCCTGTTCAGCCACAGGTGGTGCTGTTCCAGCAGAGTAGACATTTAGGATTCTCTTCCATGGTCATCATAGACCGACGGAGGCCGCCGCCGACCTTTATCAATGTCTACTATTCAATTTACAGTACAACTATACAGCAGTTGTCCATCCATCTTCTTCCGCTTAATCCTTTTCAGGTCGTGGGGGGGCTGGAGCCTATCCCAGCATCTTTGGACGAGAGGCAGGGTACACCCTGGACAGATCGCCAGTCCATCACAGGGCCAACACAGAGAGACAGACAACCATTCACTCTCACATCCATACCTAAGAACAATTTAGAATCCCCAGTTTGCTGCCAATTAACCTAACTTGCATGTTTTTGGCATGTGGGAGGAAACCGGAGAAATCCTGGAGTAAACCCACGCAGACACGGGGAGAACATGTAAACTCCATACAGATTGGGAAACCCCCACAATTGCAGAAAGACCCCAGCAATCAGGCGATCCCCTGTGAGCAAGCGCTTGGCGACGGTGGAGAGAGAAAACTCCCTTTTAACAGGAAGAAACCTCTAGCAGAACCAGGCTCAGGGAGGGGAAGTCATCTGCTGCGACTGGCTAGGGGAATAGAGAAGATGAGAAGAACAGACATGTAGAGAGCAAAAGACAGTAAAGGTTAGGCCTTTACTGTTAAACAAGAGTTCAAGAGCAAAGTTAAAAACAGTACAAAAATGTTAAAATACACGACACAAATACAAAGACAATTTAAAGACAGACTAAAGGACAAAAACAAAAAACGAACACACAAAACAGGTAAGAGCAGGTAAGTGAAATTACACAACAATGTGTGAAAGTCAATGTTCACATGCTTGTTTCAGTTTTAGCCATTGTGTTGCTTGTGTGTTAAAAACCCTGAGCTCTGTCAATGTATTGATTTCAGGTGGTAATATATTCCAAAGTTTGGTACCTCTTACAGAGAAAGATGACTGTCTGAATGTTGTTCTGGGTGTCGCTGTTCTACTGCTTGTTCCACCCCTAGTTCTGATGCCACCATTTTGTTTAGTTATGAATTAGCAGAGTATTTCTGGAGTATGGTTGTTCACACACTTGAAAAGTTTTAGAAATAAGAAGCCCACAAATTAATAATGCACTGGGCTTCACTCCTTCAATGTTTGCTCTGTACACATCTGTTCTTCTCATCTTCTCTATCCCCTCACCCCCCAGCCAGTCGCAGCAGATAACTGCCCCTCCCTGAGCCTGGTTCTGCTAGAGGTTTCTTCCTGTTAAAAGGGAGTTTTTCCTCTCCACCGTCGCCAAGCGCTTGCTCACAGGGGATCATCTGATTGCTGGGGTCTTTCTGCAATTGTGGGGGTTTCCCCCACAGTTGAAAGTGCTATGAGATGACTGTTGTTGGGAAATGGCGCTATATAAATAAAGCTGAATTGAATTGAAAACTGTCAAAACCTAGTAGATTATATTTCCTGATAATTCAGCAGTGGTGCCATCTAACAGGTTTCTGATCCATTACTTTCAGTGCCTGTATATACAGTATAATGACCTAATGGGTGCAAGTGTTATTTGGTTAATCAATCACATTTCCAGTTTGTCACATGATGGCAAGCTAGCAGGTGTATGATAACATCAGTGTTTGCACATCCTTTGATTGGAAGGTCATGGAGTGTGCCCACTGGTTAATTTTTTGATAAAAGAAATTGCATCAGGGGATGCATTGAGTGTAGGGACAGAAAATAATTGACATTGTGGAAAACCAATAATCAATAACCAGTAATCAAAGAGCTATGTCCTGGGGGAAAGGCTCTCATTGGTACTGCTGCTGAGAAAACAAAGGCTGCCCTTGATTGGCTGATGCATCCAGCCGTGGGTGGTCTCTCACCGGATTTCAGCTCCCAAACAAGATGGAAGATCACAAGTAAACTTTGCCTGATATCTTTAAAACCAAACCAACAAAAATTGTTTCAAACAACATTTGAGGAAAGAAATAGTAGGTGCAGTCAATGAATCCGCTGTTATTTGACATCAACAACCGCTGGTTTAAATGTTCGGCATGACATCGCTACAGCTGGGGGCTGGGTATCAAATACAAGCCCACCACTGTCAAATGCCATCCATCCATCCATCCATCCATCTTCTACCGCTTTTCCGGAGGTCTGGGTCACGGACGCAGCAGTTCAAGCAGAGAAGCCCAGACTTCCCTCTCCCCAGCCACCTGCTCCAGCTCTTCAGAGAGGATACCAAGGCGTTCCCAGACCAGCTGGGAGACATAAGCCCCATTTCCACCAGTATCACCTGGGCTTTACTTTTTTTTTACTTGGTTCGGTTTTTCGCCATTTCCACCCAAGTCCTCACGGTTTAACCGCTACAATTTTTGTGCCTGTTCAGAGGCAGGGTATAGCCGAGCGAAAAGCGAGGTGTGATTTGACGTCAATCGACTGCTAAACGCTGATTGGTCAGGGCGTAACGTCACAAAACGCATCCGTTTTCTGTTTTCTGTTGAAGCTACACGACCGCCATTTGTAATTTCAGCGAGTAACCGCGGTGACTGGATTCACAATTGTGTTCTCATATAACGATGTCCACGCGCAAGTTTATTCCATGAACAAATGAGGAGGTGCGGACTTTTCTGTCCCTCGTAGCCGATGACTACATCCAGAGCGAGTTGGATGGGGCAACTCGCAATGTAAAAATATACCAGGAAGTGTCCGGCCTGCTAGCAATGGCAGAGAATTTGGACTCGACACGGCCACGCAATTGGAAAACGGTGACGGTGAGTGTTGTTTTGTTATTGTCCGTCTTCTTGCCTTTTGGTCAAAAGCGCACTTTATTTAAGCAATAAAGAAAGTTGTTTGATTGTGGGCAATTGTGGTGATGGCTAGCCCGCTAATAGCTAGCTACCTCTGTACCTTGCTGCTACCTCGCATCAAGCTGCTGAATCGCGCTTTTATTTCAGTATTCACGTGAACAAAACGCTGACGTAAGCTTATTGTATCCTGGTTAAAAAGTTTTGTGTTTGCGGTACATGTTGCACTTTGTGAGCTTTATTGTGTGTTTTTTCCTTCTATACACAGTTTTCAAATCCCAGGGGTCCGCCTCACTGGACCACCAGCTCCATCACTATCCGGCATCTCCCGGTCAAGTGCTGGTAAGGCACAACAAACTGAAAATTACCACCCGGTTGTTTTTATATGTGATTGTTATTTTCTATAGACGCATAATGAGGAATTTAAAATGTCTTTCTACGTTTATAAAAATACTAGATTTAGGGGTGTTCATAGCCACAGTGGCCCAGTGTTATAGGTGTGTTGGTGGTGGAAATACTGTTGTATTTTCACAAAAAAAAAAGGAGCACATGTACCGACTTCAAATCAACATGCTTGATTGAAATTCTTCAAGTCAGCTAACACTATTAACCCATTCTGATTTATGAGGCCACAATACAAAGAAATTCTTTTAAAAATAACCCATTAAATCAAAATACTTTTTACAATTAATCCTTTTTGAAATGAAGGGGGGCCTAACCACAGCATCACAGAAGTTGCATATAGTCCACTCTACTGAGGGGCAGCAACAGGACAGTTGAGCTTAAATACAGCAACGAAGCATCCCACCACAGGCTTTCAACAGTTTAATTCCATAATATTTTTTCTGACATGTTTTGATCCGGTGTTATCTAAATACAATGACTTCTGTCTTTCATATAGGCAAGCTGAAAAGCAACAACATTGCAGACCTTGCATCACTGATGGCCCAGAATCATGCTGAGGAGATGTGGATCCATGAAAGGATGCTTGAACAGCATCAACGGCAGCACGAACAGCGTGAAAGACACCTGCAGTTAGCCCAGGAGCAGGAAGCCGCATTAAGAAGGGATGAGCTGACAGAGACGGCTTCCTTCCACGGAGCCTTCCTAAACCATTTTGGCAGTCTGGTCGAAGTACTGAAAGCTCCCCATTTGTAAACATGTTTTGGGAATATTTGTAATGTAATAAAATGTTAGTCTTTTGGATAAAAGGGTGGTTTGTATATTATAACACTGGATGATAAAGGCGAATAATTACATACACATTCCATTGCCTCATATGACCCTAATCCTGCTGTTCAGCCATAAAGGTGTCAAGATTTTTAATGGTAATGTAATTGTTATTGTTAAATTTAATAAATATTACCACTGCTGTATCCATTGCTCTACATTGGGTACAGTTTTTAAGTAAAATTGTAAGCAGTTGCACAGGTGTAATTTACATTCAGCAGTAGACACTGATAAAGGTAAAAATCGAATTAGGTAAAAGGTAAGTACATGTGAATTGAATGTTCTATCGGCATTCCAAATTCTGAGAATTCCAATAAATTATAAGCAGTCTAGTATAATATAAAGCGAAAATATCCATACATGTAAACCCAAATATAACATTTTCGATGTTGTAAACGTTGACGTGAATATGATAAACCTATGCTATTGTGATTCAATAGATCCATAGTGATCTTTGGTTTGAAAAAGACAATTATAATTTGGTGTTGGGCAGTGTGACAATGTCACAGTATTTAGTAGGATTAAAAAAAGTTTCATCATAAAATTTCTAGGTTCATTGGCAATTCCATCAAACCAAAAGTGAGTTGTCTAGCTGCAGCATTTTTTTTAGTCATTTCTACGTTGTTTTAGTGTGTAATTAGCCACCACTGAACAGATAACCGTTATAAATAACAATAGATGAGAAAAATGATGGGCCTAGATTTGGATTGGCTTTTTTATAATATTATAAATTATTTGGTAAGTTAAAGTTAACTGGAAGTATAACAAGTTTCCACATATAATTCCAAGGTCAATTGGCAATTCCATCAAACCAAAAGTGAGTTGTCTAGCTGCAGCATTTTCTTTGCAGTCATTTTCTACATTGTTTTAGTGTGTAATTAGCCACCACTGAACAGATAACCCTTATAAAGAACAATAGATTGTAAAATGATACTCAAATGATACACAATACAAAAAATGGGCCTAGATTTGGATTGGCTTTTTTATAATATTATAAATTATTTGGTAAGTTAAAGTTAACTGGAAGTATAACAAGTTTCCACATATAATTCCAAGGTCAATTGGCAATTCCATCAAACCAAAAGTGCGTTGTCTAGCTGCTGCTTTTTTTGGGAAGTCAGTTTATCATCAGTGTATCATTATTACACAATACACAAAATGGGTCTAGATTTGGATTGGCTTTTTTATAATATTATAAATTATTTGGTAAGTTAAAGGGGTTTAGGATTAAGCTTCTGCATTATTTTAAATTACTCCGGTGTTTCAGCATTTAATTAACCGTCTGTTAACATTTAACCGTTTTGAACAACAGAGGCGACGTAGTTGAAAAGTGCACAACATTTTATTTAAAAAACACGTTTGACATATGTATGCACATGAATGCTGAACAAATGAAATGATCTCTGAATGATCTCTGCTTCATATGCAGCTGCTTCAGATTCCTCCTGGGCAACCGCTATTCTCCTCTCCTGCTCCAATGTGTGTTGTCTCAATCCACGTCGTCTTCTCCTGTAAAATTCTCTTGTCTCGTTAAAGACATTCATTGTGTTAAAAACCCACAGAAGAATAGTGACCACCGTGGAAATCCTCCGCTCGTAATCCGCTATTTTTTTCTTTGTTGTGGAGGAGTCGGTCGCGTCCTTTACTACGTCAGCAGAGTGTAGCGCCACCTCAATCCCGCCCACCCCCAGCAATACTCGGCTTTCCACGGTTGTGATGGAGGCGCAGCCGCGGGAGAAACAAGTAAAAAAGAAAAGAAAAGAGTAGAGCAGAACTATATAGTGGAAATGTGGCAATAGTCTCTCCACCGAGTCCTGGGTCTGCCCCGAGGTCTCCTCCCAGTGGGACGTGCCTGAAACACCTCAAGTGGGAGGCGTCCAGGAGGCATCCTAATCAGATGCCCATACCACCTCAACTGACTCCTTTCAATGTGGAGGAGCAGCGGTTCTACTCTGAGCCTCTCCCGGATGACTGAGTTCCTCACCCTATCTCTGAGGGTGAGTCCAGCAATCCTACGGAGAAAGCTCATTGCAGCCGCTTGTATCCGCGATCTTGTTTTTTCGGTCATTACCCAAAGCTCGTGACCATAGGTAAGAGTAGGAACGTAGATTGACTGGTAAATCGACAGCTTTGCCTTAGAACTAAGCTCCCTCTTCACCACAACAGACCGGAACAACGTCCGCATCACTGCAGATGCTGCTCCAATTCGTCTGTCAATCTTTCGCTCCATTTTCCCCTCACTCGTGAACAAGACCCCAAGATACTTAAACTCCTCCACTTGGGGCAGGAGCCTGTCCCCAACCCAGAGAGGACAATCCACCTTTTTCTCGCTGAGGACCATGGACTCGGACTTGGAGGTGCTGATTCTCATCCCAGCCGCTTCACACTCAGCGGCAAACCGTCCCAGCAAGAGCTGTAGGTCATTGCTGGATGAAGTCAACAGGACAACGTCATCTGCAAACAACAGAGATGAGATCCTGTGGTCACCAAGCATGACACCCTCCATTCCCTGGCTGCGCCTAGAAATCCTGTCCATAAAAATTATGAATAGGATTGGTGACAAAGGGCAGCCCTGGCGGAGTCCAACTCTCACTGGGAATGACTCCGACTGAGTGTTGGCAATACGAACCAAACTCTCACAACGGTCGTACAGAGACCAAATAGTTCGTAACAACAAGCCTCTTTTGTCCTATTGTTATACATCCCCGGAGTAAGGAGAGAAGTCTGGCGCCAGTTAATCAAAGCAATTGATATGTATTGACTGTTATGTATATCAATATGTAAATGTGCCATGCATTCTCTTTTGTCTGTATAAATGTGCTGACTTTACATGCCTTAGGGAGCTCACTCACAGCGCACTGACAACAGCGCACACAGAGCACACAGCGCTACTGTGTATCTCAATGATGATAGAGGAATAAAACTCTCAAACCTTCAGCTCGGAGCCGAACTGTCTCCTCACCAGCAGACAGTTCGACCAGAGCGGTACCGCCCCCCACCCCCCGCTACAGCCTCCACTGGCGTCAACTTGAGCCCAAACGACGGGGGGGTCACAGCCCTTTCTGGGTGTTCGGGGGGGGGGGCTTGGTGTGGTAACACTAACCACAGCAGGGAGACATTCTTCTGGGATTTTCTTCTGGAGCTTTCTTCACACCCAGCAGCAGGGCTGGAAGGAGCAGAGGACAATTTACATGTGGACAGGGAACCACAGGAAGCAGTCAGACGGGACTGTATGCATGTGTCCTCGAGCCAACCAATGTCATGCTAATCATGTGTATTGACCGATGTGTATTAGATGACAATTGATATGCTAATGTGCCATGCATTCTCTGTCTGTATCACTGTATAAAAGAGCTGACTTTACATGCCTCACTAATGCACTCAGAGCGCACTCACAGACACACACACAGCAGAGCACACAGCGCTGCAGTGTGTCTCGATGATGGAGGAATAAAACTCTTAAACCTTCAGCTCGCCGTGTCACGCCTGAACTTATTTTGTTCCTCCACAAAACACTGTGTTTGAACACTGTGTGTGTTTGTTCCACCAGTGTGGAGGAAAAAATAAGTGCAGGCGGACACAGCAAGCCGAAGTTTAAAGGTGTTTTATTCCTCCATCACAAGACTCACTCAGCGCTCTGTCTGTGCGCTGTGAGTGAGCTCTGAAACCCGGCCGGGATTCCACCCATGGGACCCAACCGGGCTCAGCCCAAAGGAGTTACATGGGTCCGCCCTCCAGTGGGCTCACCACCTGCAGGAGGGATCATGGGGGTCCGGTGCTATGTGGATTAGCTGGCGGTCAAAGGCGGAGACCTTGGCGGACTGATCCCAAGCTTGGTACTGTCAAATATACTTTTTAAAAATAAATCTAATAAAAAAATTAAAGATCTGCAACTGAATTGCTGATAAAAGATAAGGATTAATATGACTAATTTGGCCTAAAATATACAAAATAACTAATGATAATACAAAAACTGTGATATTCAAGTCCACCCTGCCATTTGGTCAACATTCTTTTACATGTTTATAGAAATGTGACTATTTAATTTAAATATATATTTTTTTACTAACATCAGGGGTGGGGATCGCAAAAAATACTCAAAACATCTTAAAACAATTATATACTATAAATTACCAAAAACCCTGGCCTTCCATACATTTCCCATTACCTATTTTTTTCTTTAATGCTGCTTGTTAATTTATGACAGTTCATTTAACACTCATTCATTTGAAAAGTGGCACGATGAGGAGTCATAAAATAGTGACTCTAAAATGCCAAAAGGATCTAATCAGGAAAATAAAATATTGTTATTTGGTTTATCTTCATATTTTTTTAAATTTACATAATGGCAATAAGACAGATTTCATTTGTGTTGTGATTTAATTAATTTGTAGAAAAGTCCTGTTCATCCCTGATTGTTATCACCAACTTAAGGGCCATGATAGTAGTGGGGGAGCAAGAATGAATGAATGACTGGATAATTCAGCCTTTGCTAATTTGTGATAATTTACAATGGACAGACATGTGTGAGTGAGTGGTTCCACCCACCTTCCCTCCCAGCTTATTCTCTCCCTAAGGGTCTGCAGTAACATCTTGACCTCAGCTCTCAAAAGCTCCTTGACAGCCGGGGGGTCAGCTAGAGGGGAGCCCTGTGGATGTGGGGACACCATCTGTGTCTTGTTGCCATGGTTTCCATCTGGATGCCTCTCCCGCCACATATTGTGCCACATCTCCGCCTTCAAAAGGTACCACAGTGAGGACAACCAGAGGTTATGCTGAGCACAATTTTATCCACTTTAAAGACATGTTATTAATCAAACATTGATGTTGTTGTACACATTCTCCAGGTGATTTATAGTCAACAAGTCATGATGGTACACCAGCAAACTATAAAGTACTCAGTACACTGGAAGCCAGCGCTGCTGATAAACCGTATACATAAACTGTATAAAAACACAACTTTTTTCTCACTGTGTGACATTAAATCAAATTAAACTTTTCCTGTTTTACATCAGTTATGATTATCAAAATTATTTCTATTTGTTAAATTATTTTTATATTTTCTAAATAATTTTTTAGAAAAAAATTTATTACTTTGTTCAAAGAGGTTTACATACACTAATATCAAGAAGAGAATTGTGGACCTCCACAAGTCTGGTTCATTCTTGGGTATAATTTCCAGATGCCTGAAGGTGCCACGTTCATCTGTTCAAACAATTATATACAAATATAAACACCATGGGAATGTCCAGCCATCATATCACTCAGCAAGGGACACAGGGACAAAGACTTTCATTTTTGGAGACATGTCCTGTGGTCTGATGTAACTAAAATTGAACTGTTTGACTATAATGACCATCGTTACACTTGGAGGAAAAAGAGCAAAGCTTGCAGGCGTGAGAACACCATCTCAAATGTGAAGTACAGGGGTGGCAACATGAAGGACAACAAAGTCATTGCTTTGGTGTGGCCATCACAAAGCTGTGATCTGGGAAGAGCTGAAAAGATGTGTCTGAGCAAGGCAGCCTACAAACCTGACTCAGTTACACCAGTTCTGTCAGGAGGAATGGGCCAAAATTCCAGCAAACTATTATGACAAGCTTGAGGAAGGATACCCAAAATGTTCGACCCAAGTCATACACTTTAAAGGCAATGCTACCAAATACTCAGAAAATGCATGTAAACTTCTGACTATGAAGAGAATAATAATAAAAAAAAAAATCTCTAAAAAAGTTACTTAGCAAATTATAAAAATACTGGTGGCTGCCAGTAGTATGCCTCAGTCTCTGTTGTTTAGATATAGTTTATATGGTATTTTGACCTTGACTTTTGACCTTGCAATCCCAAAACCAGAGGCAGATGTCAGGGTGACAGGGTGAACCTGTGTACAAAGTTTGGTGACCCTAGCTTTACTCGTTCTGTAGCAGCATATATGTATAGAGGGCATTGGGGAAGTTACAGTTACAGTTACTGAAATTTGATCAGCTGTGTTACTCGTTACTCGTTTTATTAATATGGACAGATATTTTTAGCACAAATAAATACAAACTGATCCTACATAACTGATGCAGCTGTCAGTCAATGTGACCTGTTGCAAAAAGCCTCTTCCACGCTTCAGCCAGCAGCCACAGATGGAGCTTACTCCTACTGGGAAAAGATGAAACTCCTTTGTTTTTGTGGAAATAGATTATTTTTTTCTTTGTCATGGTTAAGGACAAAAGCATATTGGTGGGTATCATAAAGATGATGATGATGATGATGATGAAAGGGATTTCAGAATCACAATCACAATCAGAATGAGATTTATTGCCATTACTCATGTAGTACACAAACTAGGAATTTGTCTCGGTGCAATGCTGCAACATTAAACATGGAGTAGCACTAAAGATAAAAAACTATGCATGCAATAAAAGGTAGAATATGAATAAGTAATACTAATCTATGCAATTTTTAAATATATTAACAAGCAGCAGATATTGTGGAGTTCCACATAGTGCAGTCGGTAGTGCAAAAAGAAAACAGTGATAATTGTCATGAGTCCGGTTGAGCTGCTGTACGTAGTGCACGAGAGTCTTATAAGTCACTTAGTGTTCAGCAGTCTGATGGCAGAGGGGAAGAAGCTGTTCATGTAGCGGGAGGTTTTAGTCTGAATGGACCGAAGTCTTCTGCCTGAGGGGAGGGGGGCAAACAGTGCGTGTCCAGGGTGTGAAGGGTCGGCTATGATCCGACCTGCACGCCTCCGGGTCCTGGAGATGTACAGGTCCTGGAGGGATGGCAGCTTGCAGCCGATCACCTTCTCAGCAGTGCGCACAACGCGCTGCAGTCTTAGTCTGTCCCTGGCGGTGGCTCCTGCGTACCACACGGTGATGGAGGTGGTGAGGATGGACTCGATGATGGCCATGTAGAACTGCACTAACATCTTGGTGGGTAGCTTGAGCTTCCTCAGTTGCCGCAGGAAGAACATCCTCTGCTGGGCCTTTTTGATGAGGGAGCTGATGGTCGGCTCCCACTTGAGGTCCTGGATGATGGTGGTGCCCAGGAAGCAGAAGGAATCCGCAGTGGTGATGGGAGAGTCTGTGAGGGTAAGGTGGGGCAGAGGGGCTGTGACTTTTCTGAAGTCCACGATCATCTCCACTGTCTTCAGAGCGTTCAGCTGCAGGTTGTTGTGGCTGCACCAGGACCCCAGCTGGGCCACCTCTCTCCTGTAGACGGACTTGTCGCCGTTGGAGATGAGCCCGATGAGGGTGGTGTCGTCCGCAAACTTGATCATCTTGATGGACTGGTAGCTTGATCCAAGATGGCGCCCACAGTGGTCACCATGGTGCTTCGCTGCACTTTTTTTTGTTTGTTTTTGTTTGTCAATTGTGTGTCTGCCTGCTCTTACACCCGTGAAGAGCTACTAAATATCAGGACTTTCACTCCCATGGACCTACTCCCAATTGTTTTGGCTCCTGCCGCCGATCTGGTTCACTTTTTAGCCCAAAAAGTGAGACGGCAAAAGAGAGGAAGACGAGCGGGCACCCTGGTGCGGCTTCGCAGGAGAGGCACGCGCACGGCTTTGCCTGGGATCTTTCTGTCCAATGTCAACTCACTTTATAACAAGGTAGATGAACTGAGACTGCTGATGCGATTTAAGGACCTCTCCACCTCGTGTGCCCTCTGCTTCACTGAGACCTGGCTCAAGGAAAAAACACCGGACAGCGCGCTCCTCCTCGAGGGATTTCAGCTGTTTCGTGCAGACCGCGACACGGGGCTCTCTGGCAAGAGCACAGGCGGAGGAGTCTGCTTCTACATCAACAGCAGCTGGTGCTCCGATGTAACTGTGATCTCCCAACACTGTTCTCCCGCTCTGGAATATTTATTCATCAACTGCAAGCCATTTTATTCCCCCTGTGAGTTTGCTTCATTCATCCTGGCCGCTGTTTACGTCCCGCCCGACGCGGACGTGCGCGAGGCTCAGCGCGCGCTCGCGGATCACATTCAGCAAGCGGAGCGGACTTTCCCGGACTCTCTGGTTATTGTGGTTGGCGACTTTAACCAGAGCAACCTGAGCCACGAACTCCCCCGGTACAAACGGTTTATTAAATGCCCCACCAGAGGAGAGAACACGCTGGATCACTGTTACACTACAGTTAAGGACGCGTATCATGCTGTTCCCCGCGCTGCGCTCGGACTATCTGATCACGTGATGGTCCACCTGATTCCCACATACAGACAGAGACTGAAGCTCACAAAACCTGTTGTGAGCACTACGAGGAAATGGACCAGTGAAGCTGTGGAGGAGCTGTGCACGTGCTTGGAAATAACTGACTGGGACATGTTTAAAGGAGCTACGCATGATCTGGATGAGTACACGGACACTGTGACCTCATATATCCACTTTTGTGAGGAGAGCATTCTTCCATCGCGCACCAGGGTGAGTTACTCCAACGACAAGCCCTGGTTCACAGCTAAGCTCAGACAGATCAGGAAGGAGAAGGAAGCAGCGTTGAAAAGTGGAGACAGGGACTGCTACAGAGAGGTCAAATACCGGTTTAGCAGAGAGCTGAGGAGAGCTAAATCTGTGTATTCTGAGAGACTCCAGCAACAGTTCACTGCTAACGACTCTGCTTCTGTGTGGAGAGGACTGAGGCAAATCACCAACTATCGGCCTCAGGCTTCTAAGGGACAGGATGACAAAGCCCTTTGTCAAAGACTGTCCCAACACTATGCCCGTTTTGACACCTCGTCAGCTGTGTCCATCTCCCCCCCTCCCCCCAGCGCCACTGCCTCCATGGTCCCCACTTCATCAAAGGTGGCCCCCCCTCCTCCCCCCCTGCCCTTGCCATCAGTGAGCAGGACGTGCACAGACAGTTCTCCAGACTGAACCCACGCAAGGCCCCTGGTCTGGACGACGTGTCTCCCTCCACCCTGAGACACTGTGCGGAGGAGCTGACTCCTGTCTTCACAGACATTTTTAACACCTCCCTGAAGTCATGCCACGCGCCGGCCTGCCTCAAAACCTCTACCATCGTCCCTGTCCCCAAGAAGCCACGGATCACTGGACTTAACGACTACAGACCTGTAGCGCTCACCTCTGTAGTCATGAAGTCCTTTGAGCACCTGGTCCTGCCCCACCTCAAGACTATCACCACTCCCCTCCTGGACCCGGATTTATAACAGGTTTTATAACAGGTAGCAGCGTGATGACGCAGCTGGCTGGTGACGTCATCACGCCAGCCTATATAGGGAGAGAGCCGGCCATCTTGGGTCTCTCTCTCCATTGATAACAACATAGGAGCTCAGTGCTCAGCAGACCTGTATTGTATATAATATTACTGTGTTTAATAAAGTTCATGTTCAAAGCAGCACCACACTCTGTGAGCCTCTCCGGGTTTCCAGACATAACATTTGGCGATGAGAGTTAAATCATGGAGGCGTGCGTGAGGCCACTGAGACCGTTTCTGGAAGACCCTGGTGAACCACCCATCCCGTGGGTGTGCCGGTTTGATGCTTTCACCACCTACATATTGGCGTTTGGAGTGGACGAGCTAAACGAGGTGCGGAAGACAGCTCTACTGATTCACTATCTGGGCATGGAAGGCTTTCGAATTTATGGCGCGATTAAACCAACAGTAACGTACGCTGAGGCAGTCAAGCGGCTAGCTAGCCACCATGCTTCATCCTATGGCGAGTATGATGAGTGTGTCAGTTTGCTAACCAAACACTTCAATGTTCCGGAGACCGTGGTGGCCCAGAGGTCCGTGTTCTACCAGCGCCAACAGCGAGAGGACAAGTCACTCGTACAGTACGTGGACACCCTTCGCGGTTTGGCTAGCATATGTGAGTTTGGACACGTGGAGGACAGCTTGACAAGGTTGCAGTTAAGAGTGTTTCACAGCGAGTTTGGCGATGCAGGCCATACTGGGGGAGCAGCCGGATGACTAGACAGTGGCAGACACAGTGAAGAAGCTGCAGGAGGTGCTGCCGGAGTTCATTGGAATTAGCATTTCAGCTAGAGATAACGGCTCAGGTGGCACCATGACTGACGGGATCACACCCGTGTTCCCCGCAGCTAGTTTTCCTGGTGCAGACGGTTGCCTCGGTTGCTGAGCCCGCCAACCCACATCATTTCAGGAGGGCCCCGAGTTAGACACCGCAGGACAGCAAGGCACCACAGAGCTAATCTGTGACAAGCTAATCGAAGAGCACAACAGAGAGTGACCACAGCGCAAAAGGAGAATTCAGCACATAGTGTGACCACAGCACTGTGGGTGAACATGACGAAGAGAACAAATGACACGGAGGGAGAACAGCGACTGGACTCACCCCAGTTCCTCGCCCAGCGTGAGCTTCAGGGTGCTGCTGCGGAGCTGCAGGAGGGGGAGCCTGCGTCTATCGGGAATGGTGATGATGACAGCCATCCCATGCGTACAGGAGGAACACTGCCCAGAGAGGGGTCAGCAACCGAACTCGCCTCAGATCCTCGCCAAGCATGAGCTTCAGACAGCCACCGTGGCGCAGGAGAGGGAGTTTGTGGAGAAAGGGAACTCCTGTGACCGATGGCGGCCCGGCGCACGTCCTGTTACTGACAACAACAACACATCACCCCGACCTAATCCAGAATCGGAAGAAAGTGAGAAAAAACGGACTGCTTCAGAATCCTCACTCAGCACCAGTCTGCTGTAGCCATGGCTGAGCCAATGGTTGAAGAGTCCATGACCGTAAATGACACAGGAGGTCTTCAGGATCCACGGCCAACATTGGCTTCCAGGGACTGCCACTGCAGCATTGGGTGAAGAGTCCGTGACCCAACAGGATGCAACAGAACCACCACAGCCTGGTGGACGGCCCGCAGCAAATGTGAATAGCACACCATTACAACTCCAATGCCATATGCAGCCATACAGAGCGCCACTCACAGTGAAACTCGGCTTGGGCCCGTGGAACCAAGCGACCGAGCTGGCAGTCGGCCTTTACATAATCACCACCACGACACGTATGAAGATAGCGGCACAGCTGAAACCAGCCGCCATTCAGATGGCGGATGGATTGGAACGGCGGGCCAGCCGTCCATGGGAGGTGAGAGCAGCTGCTGCAGATCGGGATGCAGCATTGAAGCTGATCCAGCTTGTGTGGGATCCAGGTTGGGACAGTGTTGGCGAGTGTGCCATGGTTCCAGAGGGATGGCACCTGGGCCTGCTGAAATTGGCACCGCCAGGGCAGCGTCCACCACATTCCCGCTACAAGGCCCCTCCAGCAGAGCTGCCTTCTCCATGGAAGACTGTCAGAAAAAAAGGACTGATTGGTTAGGAGCACGGCTGCCAAGATGAGTGGCAGAATAATCAACTCAGCTGCGCTGGGTTAAGCGGCAGTCCACCTGCTAACCCTAGTTATTATTGTTATTATTTATGCAAAATTGGGGAGGGTAATAATTGATTGATGTGTTCTATGTTTTTCCAAGGGGGCAGGGGGGTGAATGTTACAAAGGGATTTGTAACAGGTATCGGCGTGATGACGCAGCTGGCTGGTGACGTCATCACGCCAGCCTATATAGGGGAAAAGTTGGTCATCTTAGGTCTCTCTCTCCACCTATAACAACATAGGAGCTCAGTGCTCAGCAGACCTGTATTGTACAGTCATGTGAAAAAAATTTGGACACCCTATATAAGCCTGTGTGTTTTATAACATATTTGGACATATGGATATTCAATATCAATGTTAAAAATACTGGGAGATTCACATAATACAACTAAACAATTAAAAATGAATTAAAGACTTTTTTCAAATTTTCTGTAAAATGTAATTCTAAACAAATAGTGAGGAATAAATTAGGACACTCTCCATCTTTTTTAGGACACCCCACATTCCTTCCCACTTACAATGACTAAAATAAATAAAAAAGTGCAAATAAAAACAAAAACAAGGTTAGACATAGATACGTGAACATTTCTTAATAAAGAACTGAATATTTAAAGGGGTGTCCACAAATTTTTTCACATGACTGTATATGATATTACTGTGTATAATAAAGTTTGTGTTCAAAGCAGCACCACTCTCTATGAGTCTCTCCGGGTTTCCAGACATAACAGTGGGTTGCAAACTAAAGTGACAGTTGAGACTGCAATCTTCAGAAGCGTCTGAAAACAGCAACAAGCTCTGACAAAGCTAGTGCTACGTAATGGCTAGCTATGCTAACAACACCGTGAAGTGGATCTACTGCATTATGAACAGCCACAGCTGGATTTCAAGCACAGGTATGTATCTGGACAGTTTGTGACCCAACAAGAATTAAAGCGACTGATTGCCAGATACATTGTTACAGAATGAAGATGTGATAACAGTGACTTTCCATCAGACAGCTGAGACTGTGAGCCACTGAAGTTAAAACACATTTATTTGCTACCTGGATAAAGATTATTCAAAATGGATTTTGATCTTCAAAAGGAATTTGAGAGACTCGATCATGTCTCTTGTCACAGAAGATATTTGGACTATGGATAATGGACATTTTCTTTGGCTCACTGCACATCGGATTAATTCCATATCATAAAGGTAAGATAAACATGGACAGCTTTATGCAGTGTTGCCAACTCACTCTTTTGGAGTGAGTCTCACTCTTTTTCCCTCTCTCTCACTCCACAAACCCCATTTCTCACTCCAAAATGAGGAAATTACTGGCAATTTCATGTTGATTTTCTTCAGATTTTTCCCCACAATAAGAGCTCACAAGACAGGATAAAGCAGACTGTACATGTTCTAAAAGCTCTGTCTGAAACAGTCTGTTTTCAACCTGACATTAATAAGCCTGTAATGTAATCCATTAATTAAACTATCTCGCTATGTGTGCAAGATAATGTATGCATTTAAAAGTAATGTGAAAGTTACTTTTTCAAGTAACTGGTTACTTTAATCATGCAATAATTGGTGAAGTAACTCAGTTACTTTTGAAAAGTAGTAACTAGTAACTGTAGTTACTATTTTTTAGTAACATGCCCAACACTGCTTGCCATTCACTTCAATGGAGATTTTTTTTCTGATTTTGTCCCATGTGTGGAAGTAGAGGGGGCATGACTTAGGCTCTCTATTGATGCATTCACAAGCCTTTAGAAGCTGAGGGGTAAAATAATTTAGGAAATAGAAATAATTTTGGTAATCCTAACTGATCTAAACCAGGAAAAACTTAGTCTGATTTAATGTCAAATAGAAAAAAAGTTATGTTTGCTTTTATACAGTTTGGGGGGGGGGGGCTGAAAAGTTCATAGTGGTCAAATTTGACAAAATGCGGTTTATTTTTCAACCACAGGAATCCAAGCACTGCAACACTGATGGAAGAAGTGTGTGGACCGAAGGGGAAACTATGTTGAAAAATAAAACCACATTTAGCTAAATTTGACCACTATGAACTTTTCAGCCCCCCCTCGTATGTAAACTTCTGGTTACCTCCGCCAGGCCGAAAAGGCCAGGAGGAGGTTATGTTTTTGCCGGGGTTTGTCTGTTTGTTTGTCTGTCTGTCTGTCTGTTGGTTAGCAAGATAACTCAAAAAATCTTGGACGCATTTCCATGAAACTTTCAGGCATTGTTGGAAATGGTACAAGGAAGAACTGATTACATTTTGGGGATGATCCGCATCACCGTCTGCATACAGGAATTTTTTAAAGCATTTTTCCACACTGTGACATATGGCCATTTCCAACATGTGCGCAGGCGCAATGGACGGCGCTGGGCGTCGTGTCTGACCAACACAAACTCCGCCTTCTTCAACGTTTTAGCCACAAAAGCATGCGGAAAACACTGGTGGCCTGGGCCCGCCAGCCATAGGCGCTGCGCACATTGCGCTGCTTGTCGTGTCTGACCAACACAAACTCCGCGTTCTTCAACGTTTTAGGCACAAAAGCACGCGGAAAACACTGCTGGCCTGGGCCCGCCAGCGTGCGTATTTTTGCGCCACGCTGCAAAACCTGACACGGACACCTGTCCGCCACCCGATTATTTGCCACAAATTCCCCGCCCAGCTATAGGCGCTGCGTAAAAACGACCTCTCTGCCAGGGAAAATTCTAAATTCTGTTTTGCCACGGAGCGCAACCCCAATATAATATAAAACCCACGGCAACCTGTCTAACCAATCTGCATCCGTCAGTGGAGGAGATGGACACACCAACACTTCAGTTTATTACCTCCGCCAAGGAGGCAATGCTTTTACAACCGTAAAACGGGGCTATAAGGGACGGCGGGGTAATATGGGACACTTTTCTAAATGTAATTCTGCTTTTTTAATTTTGCTTCCGCCTACATTTGATGAAGGATTCATGGATATTTGACAATAACAACACAACTCAGCGTCCTGCTCAAAATAAAAAAAGCACAATTACATTTAAAACATTTCCCAGAAAAGTGTCCCTTATTAACCCGCCGTCCCTTATAGCCCCGTTTTACACTACTGAACCACTAATCCTATCACTATCACATTGATTGTTATTCATTAATTGTCTGTTTATTGCACTGTCCATGTCAAATAAACAAATAATCATTGTGAATCCAATTGCTAGTCATATCTTTTCATGCTCAGGGAATCTGAAAACGTACACACAAACACTGTATGGGGGGAACTGTGCCGCTTGGCGGAGGTCTGCGCTCTCTGAGTGCTTTTCTAGTTTCATCTGTAATTGGTTAAGTAGTTCTCTTAGTAGAAAGAACAGTTCCCCAGGAACATACTCCAGACATTCAGTGTCTTAGCTGACAACTTTCCCATGTGTAATATTAAAGGTGGAGTATTAGGGTACGTCAAAAAATTGAAAATAATATTTGTCCAACATGTATTCCTTAGGGAAGTACTGCAGTGGTGTGATTTGCTTTTCTATGCACAACTTCATGGGAAGTTGCTCTGTCCTAGAAAACAAAAACTTTGCTTTTTCTTTCACCTGGTTATGCAGTGCATCCGGAAAGTATTCACAGTGCTTCACTTTTTCTCACATTTTATTGTGTTACAGCCTTATTCCAAAATGAATAAAATTCATTTTTTTCCTCAAAATTCTACACACAATACCCCAAAATGACAATGTGAAAAAAGTTTTTTTTTTTTAGATTTTTGCAAATTTATTAAAAATAAAAACAAAAATATCACATGTAGATAAGTATTCACAGCCTTTACTCAATACTTTGTTGATGCACCTTTGGCAGCAATTACAGCCTCAAGTCTTTTTGAATATGATGCCACAAGCTTGGCACACATATCTTTGGGCAGTTTCGCCCATTCCTCTTTGCAGCACCTCTCAAGCTCCATCAGGTTGGATGGGAAGCGTTGGTGTACAGCCATTTTCAGATCTCTCCAGAGATGTTCAATTGGATTCAAGTCTGGGCTCTGGCTGGGCCACTCAAGGACATTCACAGAGTTGTCCTGAAGCCACTCCTCTGATAGCTTGGCTGTGTGTTTAGGGTCGTTGTCCTGCTAAAAGATGAACCGTCGCCCCAGTCTGATGTCAAGAGTGCTCTGGAGCAGGTTTTCATCCAGGATGTCTCTGTACATTGCTACATTCATCTTTCCCTCTATCCTGACTAGTCTCCCAGTTCCTGCCACTGAAAAACATCCCCCCAGATTGATGCTGCCACCCCCATGCTTCACTGTAGGGATGGTATTGGCCTGGTGATGAATGGTGCCTGGTTTCCTCCAAACATGACCCCTGGCATTCATGCCAAATTGTCTCATCAGACCAGAGAATTTTGTTTCTCATGGTCTGAGAGTCCTTCAGGTGCCTTTTGGCAAACTCCAGGTGGGCTGCCATGTGCCTTTTTACTAAGGAGTGGCTTCTGTCTGGCCACTCTAATGGCCCTTTTCCACTATCCCCGGTCGGCCTAACTCGACTCGACTCGCCATTACTCACCATTATTCATTTCGGCCTTGGTTGTCTTTCCATTGCAGCTGGGTAAAGCTGGGGTGGGTGGGATTTTTTTTTACAGTAAGGCGGCGCCACACTCCCGTGACGTAAAACACGCAACCCAAGCAAAACGTAACATGGCGGCTGTACAAGGTGACTCCTCGATCTGTGGCTTTTTGTCACCATAAATGCCAAAAAGGACCGCCAGACAAGGGTACAGGCAGCGAGACGAAACACTCTGGAATAGTACTGCAGCTTCTGGGAGAGCTGAAGACGTGAGGATACAAACTAGATCATATATGACGGTAAGCTAATGGTTGCTAATGCTAGTTTGCTACAAGTACGTCGTGCTACACTGTAATGTCTGCAAGTTATCGCTGTTAGGTACTGAAATATGTATGCTGTGTGTGTGTTTCAGATGGCTCTGTTGTGGGAAAATTGTCACTTCAAACGGTTGGTCTGGGCGTTCAACACAGCCTGTTACTGACATCAACACAGCCCGTCACTGATGTCACCCCAGCTTCACAAACGATCAGTGGTTATAGAGCTTAAGAATGTCTGTAGAAACGTTTATTTCCTGTGCAACAAATTGCTCTGATCTGCATGAAAATCATGGAGACTGTTGAGACATCATGGGACGTACCTGCTCCAGCAGCACTGAGTCTGAGGTGTTGTCATGGCAAAAAATGATCAGCTGACACAACTTGATCGCCAGGTTAATAACTATATTAGCCACAAAATATATATTCAAAAAGTAAACAGTACTGAGTTAGGTATAATAAGATATATTTGACAGTTATGATGCATTTTAGGCAAAAACAAACTTGATCTAGGATTAAAAGCAATTAAAATAATGCAGTCACAAGGTTACATGGAAAATACTTGATTTACTAGATACGTGTACTGTAGAAATATATATTCTCTGCATCAACAATGTACTATACATGCATTCATGTAGTATTGCACTGGGAATTGCACTGACAAACCTCTGAAGTTTTTGCAGATGTCTCTTTTTTATATGTGAAGGTTACCACCATGTTGCACAAATTAAATACGAAAAGATTGGAAAAGCTGTCTAAAGAACAATCCAGCAGTTTGAGAAATCACTTTTGGTTTGGTGCAAGTCTGTCAACAGAATTATGAACCATAAAGCAGTTTGTGTTATAATGTTAAATCCCATTAAACCCTAATCCGGGGGTTTCCAATCATGTGTCATGGGGGGCCAAGACCCTGCAGGTTCTCTCTTCTACCCAGTCTCTTCAGCAGGTGTTTTCACTGATCTGCAGTCAGTGGGAGAAGTTCAGTGGAATCTGCTGCTGAAGACACTGTTTGGAAGTAAAACCTGCAGGGTCTTGGCCCTCCATGGCACATGATTGGACACCCCCGCCCAAACCCATTATGATGAAGAACAGATGCTAATATGGCCCAGAATTCCTCCATATACTGGTACTATCACTAAAGTGTGCAGGGTCTTCTGCGGTGGCACATCCAACAATACAGTCTTCAGTTATTAAAATAATTGTTTTGGTTACTTTTTTTCTTAAAAAGGAGCCATTATTTTCAAAGTCACCGATATATGGTTTGTACTGTTTACTCTTTTCCCACCAGTGTCTTAACAGACAAAATACAAAATCATGATGCAAACACATAAGTCACTAAATTGTTTATTACAATCAGTAGCAAATTCCAGATTATTCAGAATGTGCAAAATTCAAACTGTTAAAAAAAAAAAAAAAAAAAAAAAAACTTAAAATGGGTCACACACGCCGGCCACGCTGCCTCACTGAAAAACAGCTGGGATGTGCAGCTCAAGCTGGACCCGGTTCGGCAGATCTTCAGCCTGCATCTCTGTAAATAGTGAGGCAAGGTCCAGTTTGGGGTGGATCGTTTCCCTCTTGCCTAGACAAAAGACAGAAATGGGTGGTGGTTAAAGCAAGTTTAAAACATATTTGGGAAATACACTTGTTGCTAAAAGCCAAATCTTTGTTTTGGATAGATTAAAAGTAAAGTAACAACGGGGAAAAAATCTAACAAGGTCAAATTAAACAATAACTCCTCTGATTATACAGTTCAACATAGGTTATCTGAAATGGGTGATGGCTGAAGCTGCAGCTTATATTGTCCACCCATTTTCCATCCAAGAATTCAGAAGAAAAACAAAACAGGTGCGATTACAATTTGAATGTGATAATAAAGTACTTCGTTGTTGTATTTAACCACAATTTTCATGTAGCTGCGCTTCAGTAAAGTAGATTTTACAAGGGCTGGGTTATATTTAAAATCATCTGTTTTTACTGTGGCCTCAGCAATCAGAATTAATTAATACATTCACTTGAATGGAATCTAGTACTTTAACTGAGGGTGTGCATCACCGAGTATGGAGTCGCTCAGTCAAAATATGGAGTTTTTATCAATAAAAGTTTAGCCACTGCTTTATCTCTTCTTGCCCTGGCTTCGAGTGTGGGCGGTGTTTTGTACTTTTATTGCTAAAATATAAAAGGAAGCACTACAATGGGTCTCAAATATTTGTAATGTGTCCTGTTACTGCATGAGTTTATTGATGATAGACTATAAACTACACATATAAACTAAATTATATTGATGACTGAACAACTCCCATTCCCATTTTTTTTTTTTTTTTTTACTTCCGGCACCACACGAGTTGGCTGCCTTTTGCAACAGCGGCTCAATTCTGAGTCTTTATTTCCCCCTTCCTCTCTCTTTTTGATCCGGTTTTCACTCCAGTTAATATCACGGACACACAGATCGTCCCAAATGTCTCCTGAGCCAGTGGACGGAGCCACTGTTTATAGCAGGAGACTGTACAGCAGGGAAGAACTGCTAGCACTCAACCGCCACCCGGTGCTAACGGAAAAACTCGACATACCGGGGGAACTGAGGTGTAAACGCCGTTGTTGCTGGGCTGGAGTAAGGCGGAAGACAAAGAATATAAGGTACAGACCCTCTCTGTCATCCATTGTCATGGGGAATGTACGGTCGTTACTGGGAAAGGTAGATGAGCTAGCGGCTATCTCCCGCTACGATAGCATATACCGGGAATGCTCTCTCCTTTTGTTTACCGAGACGTGGCTATCCGAACTAGCAGCAGATGCTAACATTGAACTGGAGGGTTTCCACGCGATACGAGCAGACCGAACACCAGACAGTGGCAATGCAAGGGGCGGTGGAGTGATAATGTATGTTAACAACAACTGGTGCAGACCGGGACATATCACTGTTAAACAACGGCACTGCAGCAAAGACATTGAGTTCCTAGCTGTTAGCATGCGGCCTACATATCTCCCGAGGGAATACTCACACGTGATCTGCATTGTTGTTTATGCAAATCCGATGGCGAACGCTGGGATAGCGCGTGACGTCATCCATTCAGTAACCAGCAGGCTGCAGACAGAACACCCAGATGCTCTTCTCCTCATCTCAGGCGATTTCAACCATGTTTCACTGTCTCCCATTCTACCCACATTTACCCAGTATGTCACATGCCACACTAGAGACAATAAAACACTGGACTTATTCTACGCAAACACTAAGGAGGCGTACACCTCATTACAACTCCCCCCACTCGGGAGATCAGATCACAACTTGGTTCATCTCCGGCCAGTGTACAAACCCCTAGTGCACAGACAACCTCCGGCCATGCGCACAGTGAAGTTATGGTCTGAGGAGGCAATGGACACTCTAAAGGGCTGTTTTGAAACCACCACCTGGAAGCAGCTCTGCGAGCCACATGGTGAGGTCATCGATGACCTCACTCACACCATCACGGACTACATCAACTTCTGTGTGGACAACACCGTTCCCACCAAGACCATACGGTGTTGCTCAAACAACAAACCCTGGATCAACCCTGAGATAAAAACACTTCTGAGAGAGAAGAAGAGGAACTTCAGGTCGGGGAACAGGGAGATGCTGAAGTCCGTACAGAGGGAGCTGAGGAGAAAGATCAGAGAAGGCAAGGACAGCTTCAGGAAGAAGATGGAGGACAAGCTGCAACAGAGCGACATCAGCGGGGTCTGGAGAAACCTTAAAACCATCTCTGGGCTCCAGAATACCTCCCCCCAGGCCATGGGGGGCAGGGAGTGGGCGAACAATCTGAATCTGTTTTTCAATAGGTTTGACCAACCGCCCTCCCCCCTGACTGCACAACAACCACTGCTGCCTCTAAAGACATCAACTCCTGCTGCTCACTCCCCACTCCACCAACACCCCCCCCACTCCTAACACACAGCCCCCCAACCTGACCCTGACTAAGACCCAGGTGAGGACGGAGCTGAGGAAGATCAAGGTGAGGAAGGCGTTGGGACCGGACGGCATCAGCGCAAAGCTCCTCAAGTCCTGTGCAGACCAGCTGTGTGGGATTGTGGCGTACATCTCTCATCTCTCGTCATCTCTCGGCGCCACACCAGTCGGCTGCCTTTTGCAACAGCGGCTCGATTCCGAGTTTTTTTTTCCCCTTCCTCTCTCTTTTGATCACTTTTTTTTTTCACCCCACTTATATCACGGACACACAGATCGTCCCAAATGTCTCCTGAGCCGGTGGACGGAGCCACTGTTTATAGCAGGATTCGATACAACAGGGAAGAGCTGCTAGCATTTAACCGCCACCCGGTCCCACTGGAAAAACTCGACATACCGAGAGAACTGAGGCGAAAACGCCGCGGCTGCCGGGCTGGAGTAAGGCGGAGGACAAAAAATATAAGGTACAGACCCTCCCTTCCATCTGTTGTCATGGGAAATGTACGGTCGATACTGGGAAAGTTAGATGAGCTAGCGGCTATCTCCCGTTATGATAGCACTTACCGGGAGTGCTCTCTCCTTTTGTTTACTGAGACGTGGCTAACTGAACTAGCAGCAGATGCTAACATTGAGCTGGAGGGTTTTCACATGATACGAGCTGACCGAACACCAGAGAGTGGCAAAACTAGGGGCGGTGGAGTGATAATGTATGTTAACAACAACTGGTGTAGACCGGGACATATCACTATTAAACAACAACACTGCAGCAAAGACATTGAGTTGCTAGCTGTTAGCATGAGGCCTACATATCTCCCGAGAGAACACTCACACGTGATCTGCATTGTTGTTTATGCAAATCCGACGGCGAACGCTGGGACAGCGCGTGACGTCATCCATTCAGTAACCAGCAGGCTGCAGACAGAACACCCAGATGCTCTTCTCCTCATCTCAGGCGATTTCAACCACGTTTCACTGTCTCCCATTCTGCCCACTTTCACCCAGTATGTCACATGCCACACTAGAGACAATAAAACACTGGATTTGTTCTACGCAAACACTAAGGAGGCGTACACCTCATCACAACTCCCCCCACTTGGGAGATCGGATCACAACTTGGTTCATCTCCGACCGGTGTACAAACCCCTAGTGCACAGACAACCTCCGGCCATGCACACTGTGGAGTTATGGTCTGAGGAGACAATGGACACTCTAAAGGACTGTTTTGAAGCCACTGCCTGGAAGCAGCTCTGCTCAGCTTCTGTGTGGACAAATCCGTTCCCACCAAGACCATACGGCGTCACTCAAACAACAAACCCTGGATCAACCCTGAGATAAAAACACTTCTGAGAGAGAAGAAGAGGATCTTCAGGTCGGGGAACAGGGAGATGCTGAAGTCCGTACAGAGGGAGCTGAGGAGAAAGATCAGAGAAGGCAAGGACAGCTTCAGGAAGAAGATGGAGGACAAGCTGCAACAGAGCGACATCAGCGGGGTCTGGAGAAACCTCAAAACCATCTCGGGGCTCCAGAATACCTCCCCCCAGGCCACGGGGGGCAGGGAGTGGGCGAACAACCTGAATCTGTTTTTCAATAGATTTGACCAACCGCCCTCCCCCCTGTCTGCACAACAACCACTGCTGCCCCTAAGAAATCAAGTCCTGCTACCCACTCCCCACTCCACCGACACCCCCCCCCCACTCCCAACACACAGCCCCCCATCCTGACCCTGACCAAGACCCAGGTGAGGACGGAGCTGAGGAAGATCAAGGTGAGGAAGGCGTCGGGACCGGACGGCATCAGCGCAAAGCTCCTCAAGTCCTGTGCAGACCAGCTGTGTGGGATTGTGACATATATCTTCAACATGAGCCTGAAACTGGGGAGGGTACCACAGCTGTGGAAAACATCTTGTGTGGTACCTGTACCAAAAACTTCCCACCCCAAAGACCTGAACAGCTTCAGACCGGTGGCCTTGACGTCCCACTTGATGAAGACCCTGGAGAGACTGCTCCTTGCTCATCTCCGCCCCCTTGGAACCAGCGATGGATCCACTCCAGTTCGCCGACCAGCATGGCATTGGGGTGGAGGATGCGGTGATCTTCCTCCTTCACCGTTCTCTGTCCCACCTGGAGAAGCCCGGGAATATGGTGAGGATCATGTTCTTTGACTTCTCCAGTGCTTTCAACACCATCCAACCGATGATCCTGAAGGACAAGCTGCTGCGCGCAGGGGTGGACCAGCACCTGTCATCATGGATCCTGGACTACCTCACGAACCGGCCTCAGTTTGTGAGAACCCGGGACTGTGTTTCCGACACGATCATCAGTAGCACGGGGGCCCCCCAGGGAACGGTGCTGGCTCCCTTCCTGTTCACTCTTTATACTGCGGACTTCTCACACAACACAACACATTGCCATCTACAGAAGTTCTCTGATGACTCTGCGATCGTTGGTCTCATCTCCAGCGGAGATGAAGCTGAGTACAGAGGGCTTATCCAGAACTTTGTGGACTGGTGCCATCGGAACTGCCTCCAGATCAACGCGAGGAAAACTAAGGAGCTGGTGGTGGACTGCCGCAGGCATGGGCAGCCCCTCACAGCACCAGTAAATATACAGGGAACAGACATCGAGATGGTGACATCCTACAAGTACCTGGGTATTCATCTGAACAATAAACTAGACTGGTCACACAATACTGACGCACTCTACAAGAAGGGACAACGCAGGCTGTTCCTGCTGAGGAGACTCAGGTCTTTTGGTGTACAAGGGGCGCTGCTGAAGTCATTCTATGACACGGTGGTGGCATCAGCCATCACTTTTGGAGTGGTCTGCTGGGGCAGTGGCATTACTGCAGCCGATAGGAAGAGACTGAACAAACTGATTAAGAAAGCTAGCTCTGTCCTGGGGCAACGCCTTGATCCGATGGAGGAGATAGGAGAGAGAAGGACGGTGGCTAAACTGTCATCTCTGCTGGAGTCCGAGTTCCACCCTATGCAGGACATACTGGATGCACTGAGGAGCTCATTTAGCAGCAGACTACATCATCCCAGGTGCACAACCGAGAGGTTTCGTAGGTCCTTCCTACCAACGGCTGTCAGACTGTACAACCTAAGCAGGGCTGCTCGCAGAGATAGCAAAAAGACGTAACAAACTAATAGTTTTTTTTGAATGCAAAAGATGCAATAGACTTACACAATGGTCCTCTCCGGCATACAACTAGGAACATACCGGTCGCTATGGAGGGTGAGAATATGTATGGGCACATAATCATACCATGTAGGATAACTAAATAGACGGTTATGCTGTTTCATCCCACCTAGCAACAATGCTCTGCACTGTGTGTGTTTATATTTATATATCTATATATTTATTCCGTCTAGCTACAATGCTCTGCACTGGGTGTGTTTATATTTATATATCTATATATTTATTCCATCTAGCTACAATGCTCAGCACTGGGTGTGTTTATATTTATATATCTATATATTTATTCCATCTAGCTACAATGCTCCGCACTGTGCTTTTATATATCTACATATTATTCCATCTAGCTACATTGCTCCGCACTGTGTGTGTTTATATACTTGCATATTTATTCCACCTAGCTGCAATGCTCCGTACTGTGGGTGTTTATATATTTACATATTTATTCCATCTAGCTACAATGCTCTGCACTGTGTGTTCATATATTCATATATTTATTCCATCCAGCTACAATGCTCTGCACTGTGTGTCTGTGTGTGTGTGTGTATATATATACTGTATATTTTATAGTAATATGTACATATGTATATTAGCTGCTCTTGCTTGCTTGTTTTTTTTTTTTTTTTTTTTTTTTTTCTTGCCTTCTGATTGTTGCTCTGAGTGTTGCTATCCCTGTGCTGTTGCAATCCTGGAATTTCCCCGTTGTGGGACTAATAAAGGCTTATCTTATCTTATCTTATCTCTTATCTTCAATCTGAGCCTGAAGCTGGGGAGGGTACCACAGCTGTGGAAAACATCTTGTGTGGTACCTGTACCAAAGACTTCCCACCCCAAAGACCTGAACAGCTACAGACCAGTGGCCTTGACGTCCCACTTGATGAAGACCCTGGAGAGACTGCTCCTTGCTCACCTCCGCCCCCTGGTGGGACCAGCGATGGATCCACTCCAGTTCGTCTGTTCAGCATGGCATTAGGGTGGAGGATGCGGTGATCTTCCTCCTTCACCGTTCTCTGTCCCACCTGGAGAAGCCCGGGAATGCGGTGAGGATCATGTTCTTTGACTTCTCCAGTGCTTTCAACACCATCCAACCAATGATCCTGAAGGACAAGCTGCTGTGCGCAGGGGTGGACCAGCACCTGTCATCATGGATCCTGGACTACCTCACTAACCAGCCTCAGTTTGTGAGAACCCGGGACTGTGTGTCCGACACGATCATCGGTAGCACGGGGGCCCCCCAGGGAACGGTTTTGGCTCCCTTCCTGTTCACCCTTTATACTGCGGACTTCTCACACAACACAACACACTGCCATCTACAGAAGTTCTCTGATGACTCTGCGATCATTGGCCGCATCTCCAATGGAGATGAAGCTGAGTACAGAGGGCTTATCCAGGACTTCGTGGACTGGTGCCATCGGAACTGCCTCCAGATCAACGCGAGGAAAACTAAGGAGCTGGTGGTGGACTGCCGCAGGCAAGGACAACCCCTCACAGCACCAGTAAATATACAGGGAACAGACATCGAGATGGTGACATCCTATAAGTACCTGGGTGTTCATCTGAACAATAAACTAGACTGGTCACACAATACTGACACACTCTACAAGAAGGGACAGCACAGGCTGTTCCTACTGAGGAGACTCAGGTCTTTTGGTGTACAAGGGGTGCTGCTGAAGACATTCTATGACACGGTGGTGGCATCAGCCATCACTTTTGGAGTGGTCTGCTGGGGCAGTGGCATTACGGCAGCCGATAGGAAGAGACTGAACAAACTGATCAAGAAAGCTAGCTCTGTCCTGGGGCAGCGCCTTGACCCATTGGAGGAGATAGGAGAGAGAAGGACGGTGGCTAAACTGTCATCTAGGTCCTTCCTACCAACGGCTGTCAGACTGTACAACCTAAGCAGGGCTGCTCGCAGAGATAGCAAAAAGACGTGACAACCTAATAGTTTTGAATGCAAAAGACGCAATAGACTTATACAATGGTCCCCTCCGGCATACAACTAGGAAAATACCGGTCGCTATGGAGGGTGTGAATATGTATGGGTACATAATCATACCATGTAGGATAACTAAGTAGACGGTTGTGCCGTTTCATCCCATCTAGCAACAATGCTCTGCATTGTGTGTGTTTATATATTTACATATTTATTCCATCTAACTACAATGCTCCGCACTGGGTGTGTTTATATATCTACATATTTATTCCATCTAGCTACAATGCGCCGCACTGTGTTTTTATATATCTACATATTATTCCATCTAGCTACAATGCTCCGTACTGTGTGTGTTTATATATCTACATATTTATTCCATCTAGCAACAATGCTCCACACTGTGTGTCTATATATATAAATATATATATTTATGTTTATATGTACATATGTATACTTGCTGCTCTTGTTTCTTTTTTATCTCTTGCCTTCTGATTGTTGCTCTGAATGTTGCTATCTCTGTGCTGTTGCAATCCTGGAATTTCCCCATTGTGGGACTAATAAAGGCTTATCTTATCTTATTCCCCAAAAGATAGTTATGAACATAACTCACAAAGGATCACACAAGTGATCTGACAAAAAAATAAATACATTAACAAGCGGTTTATTTTACGGTGGATGTGCCAGTCATTTTCAATTATTCTGTAATTAATATTCACACAAATAAATCTCAGTTCAGTCCCTTTTATATTAAGTGAAAATTGTGCTACTTTGGTTTTGACACTTTACCTATAAAAGCAAAGGATTTCAGTACTTTCCACAGTGGAGAGGTCCGTTGTGGGGCGGCTCCTTTCCTCTTGCCTAGACGAACAACAGAAATGGATGGTGGTTAGTTTCAAGCAAGTTCAACACTTATACAGGCACATCTCAAAAAATTAGAATATCATGAAAAAGTCCAATATTTTTGTCACTCATTTCAGAAAGTGAAACCCATATATAGATTCATTACACGGACAGTGATATATTGCAAGTGTTTATTTTAATTTAGATGATTATGGCTACAGCCCATATTAACCAACACTTCAGCGACCAACATTTCTATTTAAAAAGTATTTTTTTAAAGTTAATTTTATGTAATATTCTAATTTTTTGCCAAATTGAATTTGGGGTTTTCAGGGGCTGTAAGCCATAATCATCCAAATTAAAATAAATAAATGCTTGAAATATATCACTGTCTGTGTAATTAATCTATATAATATACGGATTTCACTTTTTGAAATGAGTGACAAAAAATATTGAATTTTTTCATGATATTCTAATTTTTGGAGATGTATCTGTGTTAGGGAAACAGATTTGTGAAGGTCAGTGGTTGGATGTGACAAAAATGCTTCGTTTCCCTGACCAGTGAGCACCCCAGGATCAACTCCGTACAGGTACAAGTCCATTATCAATCCAGGGATTTATGGTGGAACAGAAACAGCACAACATTGTTCCAACGCTTCTTTTTTTGGAAAATCCACAGAATAGGTGTTTGGGTCTATTCTGACTCTTTAGAAAATTATATGCATCACTTCATAAATCACTGGTTTGAAAATGCTGAGATTTCGGCTCCTGGGGTCCACTTGACCGTATCCACAATATAAACACTGAGGGAGGCTAAACCCTGACATGTGGAAACAGATTCTAGGAAGAAATTACATATACAGCTTATTGCACAGCACCAAAGTGCAACACGTACACAAACCAGGATTAACATATTTCATCGTTTTGCTCTCACAAGCGAATACTTCGGACAAAACAAGCACGAATCAGCAGTTGGCTACTAGCTAGGTAGCTACTAGCTAACACTCATTAGCCAGCACCGGACGGTGCTGTATCGTTCAAAAAAGTGAGCTTACCACCAACAGCATAAATAAGCGAACAGATGCACAATATTACAAATCACTCACCATCGATGGTTCTCTCACGTTCGTCTTCAGCTTGTCCGTAGTCCGGTTCTCTGCTGGGCTGCATCTGTAACAGGGCGGGTTGCTCCTCTCACTGTGGATCTGCCACCAAGCACAGAAAACTCAGCACCTCTTCGTTGAACCACGGTGTAGATTTCCGCAGAACCTACAACGCCATCTGTATTAATATCGTATTTATTCGGTGACCAAGTTAGTCTGTGAAATATTGCAAATGGTGGTCGTGTAGATTTCACAGAAAACAGATGCTTTCAGAGAACAGAAAACAGACGCCCTGACCAATCAGTGGCTCGCAGTCTGTTGACGTCACATCTCGGCTCGACTCAGCGCGGCTGTACCCTGGTCTCAAACAGGCACGAAAATAGCGCCTGTTAGCGCCTGTTAACAGGAGCTGGGTACAGTGGAAAAGGCTAGAAAGCGAGTCGAGTCGAGTCGAACAAGGCCAAACTGGTACTAGTGGAAAAGGGCCATAACATACAGGCCTGATTGGTGGATTGCTGCAGAGACGTTTGTCCTTCTGGAAGGTTCTCCTCTCTCCACAGAGGAACACTGGAGCTCTGACAGAGTGACATTGGGTTCTTGGTCACCTTCCTGACTAAGGCCCTTCTCCTCTGATCGCTCAGTTTAGACAGCCGGCCAACTCTAGGAAGAGTCCTTGTGGTTCCGAAATTCTTCCATTTACAGATGATGGAGGCCACTATGCTCATTAAGACCTTCAAAGCAGCAGAAATTTTTCTGTACCCTTCCCCAGATTTGTGCCTTGAGATCCTGTCTCTCAGGTCTACAGACAGTTCCTTCATGTTTGGCTTGTGCTCTGACATGCACTTTCAACTGTGGGACCTTATATAGACAGGTGTGTGCGTTTCCAAGTCCAATCAACTGAATTTACCACAGGTGAACTCCAACTGAGCTGTCAAAATGTCTCAAGGATGATCAGTGGAAACAAGATGCACCTGAGCTCAATTTTGAGCTTCATGGCAAAGGCTGTGAATGCATATGATTTGTTAAGTTTTTTTTATTTTTAATAAATTTGCAAAAATCTCAAAAAAACCCAAACTTTTTTCACGTCATTATGGAGTACTGTGTGTAGAATTTTGATGAAAAAATAAATTTAATCCATTTTGGAATAAGGCTGTAATATAACAAAATGTGGAAAAAGTAAAGGGCTGTGAATACTTTCTGGATGCACTGTAATGAATGTATAGAGGTGATTTTTTTCATAGCTCATGTTTGTCCCTATTGACAAACTGTTAGACGTGTTGTTTTCACAACTCTTCTACTTGGAGTCATTAACTGGAAGTCTCAACTATTTTTGTGGTTTTGGTACTGTGTACAATTACCTAGTGTGTAATTTACTGTATTGCACCAGCAGACCATTCAAGAAGTCTGTGATGTTTGTTTGGCAGTTAAGGTTTAAGCAACTGGCACAGACTGGATCAACCAGCCTAACTGACATTGAAGTGAAATTTTTTTCTTTTGGTCACGGTCAGTTTTGTAGCATTTTCAAGACTAGGCCTGAGCTACTCATACTGAAACAGAGCAGTTTTCAACTTTTCCATGTGCATCATCGGTAAATATCCAAACCATGGTACCAAATTTCAAAACAATTGGAAGCAGACCTTCAGTGATGGAGTAGCGCATTCTTGATTGATAAAATCACCGAGAGTGCTCAGATCTCCTGATCACTGACCTTGACCTGAAGCACAGCCTAGATGCAGACCCATCTAGGATGAGCTTAAGGTCACAGTCAGTGGCCTAGAAGGAGTAATATTTTTCATGAAATCATAAATGATCAGTCATATAAATGCCCAGAGCTCTTGACCTTAACCTTGAGCACAACCTAGATGCAGACCCACCTGAGGATCATTGTGGGTGAGTTTGGTAAGCATAGGGGCAAATGCCTTGGAGGAGTAGCAATTCCCATGAAATGTGGATGGTCAAATATTTCCATGACATAATCCCTTTTTGGTCTTGGGCCAGCAGGGGATAAAAACTCTTTGAAAAGTCAGTGGTTTTGAAACATATTACTAAAAGATTTTTGCAGGAGTTCTTTGGCAGAAACACTTACAGTTGACTGTAAACTGTGCTGAGACTGTCCTCCTGAAAGAGCAACGATTTTCAAATGCATGTAAAAACCTGTGTATATGTGGAAAAAAAACATCACACCACTGCAGCAGCTTAAACAGTACATTAGACAGAGTATTAAGAGCAATATACTGTATTTGAGGCTGGACTTTAGATAAAGCATATTGTGTGCTTTGAGACCTTTAAGTCCTTACAAAGTGACTGAGTACCTGTGTCTGAATGAAATCCAGATACCACACACCTCCACATCTGTAGCCTGCTGATCATTTCTGCCATGATACATTCAAGGACTTTACTTCAAAGGAATGCATTGGAGGATAATAAACACGCCACTTCTGCGCCGGCTTCCTCCATGTGTCTTTGGGTGTTGAGTTGTTTATGTTCAAGGATTCATGACTCGCTGGCTAATGAGTTGTCACTGTATTTTCTACCCCCTCACCTTCCTTTGAGACATTTGATCTCCTACAGAGACAATCTTAAAGAAGCACTGTTGATTAAAAAAAGGAACTAGGGCCATGCTAACTATTTGAACTGGGTTTTAAAATACATTAATCTGAAAGGACTCATGTTCAATCAGCTTAGAAAGACTGAGGATTTAGGGAGAGACTGGTCTTGTGGGGAGGCTTGAGATGAGAATCTAATATTTCCTCTGATCTAGCCGCCTTAGACAATGAGCACCTTGATGGAGGCAGGAATGGCAGCACTGAGCAATGGAGGAGCCACCTGCAGATCAGCTAATGCTTTGCGCACAGTGGCTCACTGAGGAATGGGATTCATTACATCCCTGCAAAAGAAACACAGTGGGAGGAGAGAAAGGAGCAGAGCTAGGCAGACAAGGAAAGAGGAAAAAAGGAAAATAAAAGGAGCCATCCCATAGTAAATGTATTAACTGAAGGAAACACAACATTCACTAGTGTGACAGTTTAATAAGGAGGTCTGTGCACTGGTTTCTCTTTTGTCCCTTCAAATTTATGTTCTTAGTCCATCTCACTGTCAGCCTCTAAATAATCTCAACTGTCGAGAGGGAAATGCAGTATCTCTCTCTCTCTCTCTCTCTCTCTCTCTCTCTCTCTCTCTCTCTCTCTCTCTCTCTCTCTCACACACACACACACACACACACACACACACACACACACACACACACACACACACCTGTGTGCACGCATAGGTGCACAATTCACACACACTGACAAGTAGACACACACAAACACAGCTGAATCAAGTAAGTGTTGCAAACTGTCATTTCAATAGTTAAGTATTAGCCTCTTTCACCCTGTTATACTGACCCCCTGACTTACTCAGCTTACTGCCTGCTCTTTGTGTGTGTGTGTGTGTGTGTGTGTGTGTGTGTGTGTGTGTGCGTGTGTGTGCGCGTGTGTGTGTGCATGTGTGAGTGTTAGCTTGTGCATTTGTCCAAGATCTGTGTGCAGGAAGAAGTGTGCTTGGACACGAACTTCGTTTCTGTGAAACAACCTGGTTGGATTTTTGTGCTGACACCTCTAAATTCTACTCACCCTGCCAGGCTGATGGGTTGAACGCAATAACTAGAGAAAGAAATGATGTAGCCTTTATAAACTGATACCATAGCGGTACCTGACTTTGGGTTTGGGGTCAAAAGATCAAAGGTCAAGGTTAGCATTCCAATGCCCTATTACTATAGAACAAGTAAAGCTACAGTCACCAAACTGTACACAGGTTCACTCTGTGACCCTCAAGTGTAACTATGGTTTTGGGATTGCAAGGTCAAAAGTCAAAGTCAAAATGCCATATAAACTATATCTCAATAACAAAGAAATCTAGGGTCACCAAACTTTGTACATAGGTTCACCTTAGGATCCTGAGCTGATGCTATGAATCATGATTTTTCATTAGATTCTTACAGGTTAAAGCTACAACCAACAGGCAATCACACTGGCACACTCTGTTGAGAATTTTCTAGTTGTATCTGTGACAAATCTCGGATGAGTTCAAATTTGGGTGACCTTAGACTCATGGTCAAGGCCACATTTTAAAAAAAAAACCCATTGTAACCATGATAACTGAAAGGAAAGAATGTGCAAGGATGTGTTTCACATTGATACAATAGTGCTTCTTTTTCTTCTTCTTTCGGCTGCTCCCTTCAGGGGTCACCACAGTGGATCATCAGCCTCCATCTTGCCCTGTCCCCCACATCTTCCTCTGTAACACCAACCCTCTCTATGTCCTCCTTCACTACATCCATGAATCTTCTCTGTGGTCTTCCTCTTTTCCTCCTGCCTGGCAGCTCCATCTTCAACATCCTTTGTCCAATATAAGACAAAATAAGCCTTTATTAGTCCCACAATGGGGAAATTCCAGAAATATTCAACCATGTTTCACTATCTCCCATTCTACCCACGTTCACCCAGTATGTCACATGCCACACTAGAGACAATAAAACACTGGATTTGTTCTACGCAAACACTAAGGAGGCGTACACCTCATCACAACTCCCCCCACTCGGGAGATCGGATCACAACTTGGTTCATCTCCGGCCGGTGTACAAACCCCTAGTGCACAGACAACCTCCGGCCATGCACACTGTGGAGTTATGGTCTGAGGAGACAATGGACACTCTAAAGGACTGTTTTGAAGCCACCGCCTGGAAGCAGCTCTGCGATCCACATGGTGAGGACATCGATGGCCTCATTCACACCTTCACGGGCTACCTCAGCTTCTGTGTGGACAAATCCGTTCCCACCAAGACCATACGGCGTCACTCAAACAACAAACCCTGGATCAACCCTGAGATAAAAACACTTCTGAGAGAGAAGAAGAGGATCTTCAGGTCGGGGAACAGGGAGATGCTGAAGTCCGTACAGAGGGAGCTGAGGAGAAAGATCAGAGAAGGCAAGGACAGCTTCAGGAAGAAGATGGAGGACAAGCTGCAACAGAGCGACATCAGCGGGGTCTGGAGAAACCTCAAAACCATCTCGGGGCTCCAGAATACCTCCCCCCAGGCCACGGGGGGCAGGGAGTGGGCGAACAACCTGAATCTGTTTTTCAATAGATTTGACCAACCGCCCTCCCCCCTGTCTGCACAACAACCACTGCTGCCTCTAAGAAATCAAGTCCTGCTGTCCACTCCCCACTCCACCGACCCCCCCCCCCCCCACTCCCAACACACAGCCCCCCATCCTGACCCTGACCAAGACCCAGGTGAGGACGGAGCTGAGGAAGATCAAAGTGAGGAAGGCGCCGGGACCGGACGGCATCAGCGCAAAGCTCCTCAAGTCCTGTGCAGACCAGCTGTGTGGGATTGTGACGTATATCTTCAACATGAGCCTGAAACTGGGGAGGGTACCACAGCTGTGGAAAACATCTTGTGTGGTACCTGTACCAAAAACTTCCCACCCCAAAGACCAGAACAGCTACAGACCGGTGGCCTTGACGTCCCACTTGATGAAGACCCTGGAGAGACTGCTCCTTGCTCACCTCCGCCCCCTGGTGGAACCAGCGATGGATCCACTCCAGTTCGCCTACCAGCATGGCATTGGGGTGGAGGATGCAGTGATCTTCCTCCTTCACCGTTCTCTGTCCCACCTGGAGAAGCCCGGGAATATGGTGAGGATCATGTTCTTTGACTTCTCCAGTGCTTTCAACACCATCCAACCGATGATCCTGAAGGACAAGCTGCTGCGCGCAGGGGTGGACCAGCACCTGTCATCATGGATCCTGGACTACCTCACGAACCGGCCTCAGTTTGTGAGAACCCGGGACTGTGTGTCCGACACGATCATCAGTAGCACGGGGGCTCCCCAGGGAACGGTGCTGGCTCCCTTCCTGTTCACTCTTTATACTGCGGACTTCTCACACAACACAACACACTGCCATCTACAGAAGTTCTCTGATGACTCTGCGATCGTTGGCCTCATCTCCAATGGAGATGAAGCTGAGTACAGAGGGCTTATCCAGGACTTCGTGGACTGGTGCCATCGGAACTGCCTCCAGATCAACGCGAGGAAAACTAAGGAGCTGGTGGTGGACTGCCGCAGGCATGGGCAGCCCCTCACAGCACCAGTAAATATACAGGGAACAGACATCGAGATGGTGACATCCTATAAGTACCTGGGTGTTCATCTGAACAATAAACTAGACTGGTCACACAATACTGACGCACTCTACAAGAAGGGACAGCGCAGGCTGTTCCTGCTGAGGAGACTCAGGTCTTTTGGTGTACAAGGGGCGCTGCTGAAGTCATTCTATGACACGGTGGTGGCATCAGCCATCACTTTTGGAGTGGTCTGCTCGGGCAGTGGCATTACTGCAGCCGATAGGAAGAGACTGAACAAACTGATCAAGAAAGCTAGCTCTGTCCTGGGGCAGCGCCTTGATCCGATGGAGGAGATAGGAGAGAGAAGGACGGTGGCTAAACTGTCATCTCTGCTGGAGTCCGAGTTCCACCCTATGCAGGACATACTGGATGCACTGAGGAGCTCATTTAGCAGCAGACTACATCATCCCAGGTGCACAACCGAGAGGTTTCGTAGGTCCTTCCTACCAACGGCTGTCAGACTGTACAACCTAAGCAGGGCTGCTCGCAGAGATAGCAAAAAGACGTAACAAACTAATAGTTTTTTGAATGCAAAAGATGCAATAGACTTACACAATGGTCCCCTCCGGCATACAACTAGGAAAATACCAGTCGCTATGGAGGGTGAGAATATGTATGGGCACATAATCATACCATGTAGGATAACTAAGTAGACGGTTATGCTGTTTCATCCCATCTAGCAACAATGCTCTGCACTGTGTGTGTTTATATATTTACATATTTATTCCATCTAGCTACAATGCTCAGCACTGGGTGTGTTTATATTTATATATCTATATATTTATTCCATCTAGCTACAATGCTCCGCACTGTGTTTATCTACATATTATTCCATCTAGCTACATTGCTCCGCACTGTGTGTGTTTATATACTTGCATATTTATTCCACCTAGCTGCAATGCTCCGTACTGTGGGTGTTTATATATTTACGTATTTATTCCATCTAGCTACAATGCTCTGCACTGTGTGTTCATATATTCATATATTTATTCCATCCAGCTACAATGCTCTGCACTGTGTGTCTGTGTGTGTGTCTGTGTGTATATATATATTTTATAGTAATATGTACATATGTATATTAGCTGCTCTTGCTTGCTTGTTTTTTTCTTGCCTTCTGATTGTTGCTCTGAGTGTTGCTATCCCTGTGCTGTTGCAATCCTGGAATTTCCCCGTTGTGGGACTAATAAAGGCTTATCTTATCTTATCTTATCCCTCCTCTGCATGTCAAAACCATCTCAGCCTTGCCTCTCTTACTTTGTCTCCAAACGTCTCAACTTGAGCTGTCCCTCTGACATACTCATTTCTAGTCCTGTCCCTCCTAGTCACTCCCAGTGAGAATCTTAGCATCTTCAACTCTGCCATCTCCAGCTCTGGCTCCTGTCTTTTGGTCAGTGCCACCATCTCCAAACCATACATCACAGCAGGTCTCACTACCGTCTTGTAAATCTTTCCTTTCACTTTTGCTCCTATCCTTCTGTTACAAATCACCCCTGACACTCGTCTCCACCCACTTCACCCTGCCTGCACTCTCTTCTTCACCTCTCTTGAGCATTTTCCATTGCTCTGGATGGTTGACTCCAGGTATTTAAACTCATCTACCTTCACTACCTCTACTCCTTGCATCTTCATCGTTACACCTGCCTCCCTCTCATTCACACTCATGTATTCTGTCTTGCTTCTACGGACTTTCATTACTCTTCTCTCCAGAGTATACCTCCACCTCTCCAGGTTCTCTTCCACCTGCTCCCTACTCTCACTGTTACAGATCACAATGTTGTCTGCAAACAATATGGTCTACGGAGACTACTGCCTGACCTCTATCAGCCTGTCCATCACCATAGCAAATAAGGGGCTCAGGGCTGATCCCTTTCTCTAGATCCACAAAGACACAGTGCAATTTATTCTGACCTTCTCTATACTTCTCCATCAACACTCTTAAAGCAAACATTGCATCTGTAGTACTGTACTCTTTCTTGGCATGAAACCGTGCTGCTGCTCACTGATTGTCACCTGTCCTCTTAACCTGGCTTCAGCAACTCTTTCCCATATCTTCATAGTGTGGCTGATCAACTTTATGCCTCTGTAGTAACTACAGCTCTAAGCATCACCTTTGTTCTTGAAAACTGGTACCAAAACACTTCTTCTCCACTCCTCGGACATCCTCTCCCTTTCCAAGATTGTGTCAAACAATCTGGTTAAAAAGTCCACTGTCATCTCTCCTAAACACCTCCATACCTACAGTGGGGCCAAAAAGTATTTAGTCAACCACCAATTGATTTACCAATTAATTCATTAAAAATCCTTCAATGTGATTTTCTGGATTTTTTTTTCTCATTTTTGTCTCTCATAGTTGAGGTATACCTATGATGAAAATTGGAGACCTCTCTCATCTTTTAAGTGGGAGAACTTGCACAATTGGTGGCTGACTAAATACTTTTTTTCCCCACTGTACTTTGGACAAACCGCCTTTCCATTCTTCATCTTCTTCAAAGCTGCCCTCACTTCGCCTTGTTAATCCTTGGGACTTCGTTCTTCACTATCTTTCCTTCATCCATCCTCCCCTCTCTCTCATTTTCTTTATTCATCAGCTCATCAAAGTACTCCTTCCACCTTCTCAGCACACTCTCGTCCCTTGTTAGTACATTACCATTTCTGTCCTTAATTAACCTAACCTGCTGCACATCTCTTCCAGCTCGATCTTGCTGTCAAGCCAAACGATAAAGTCCTTTTCTCCTTCCTTTGTGTTTAGCCTCTCATACAACTCACTACAGTGATCCCTCGCTACTTCGCGCTTCACCTTTCGCGCCCTCAGTGCATCGCGGATTTTTCAAAAATATTCATCAAAAATTCAAAATTGAGAAATAATGGGCGGGCGCTAGCAGAAGGCAGGGAGGGAGACTACATTAGAACATCAGGTATCAACACGGAGAGCCCGCACAACTCAAAAATCCACCTCTCTGTTCGCTGTTCTCGTGTTGGCTCAGCTCGGAAATCTCGCAAGCTGATTGGCCGAGACGTTTCACCCACCTTCTCTCCCTGCCGAACGCCCATGCAGTGAAGGAAGACCGCATTCATTGCTCTTTATCGCTCGTGTCGAACTTTTTGCTGTTCTCTTGTGCCATTTTGTGCGAAATAGTCTTCCCGTCGAGCCACTACGCCGCCTCCTGCAGCTTCTCCAGCTCTATCGAAAGCTGCCCTCGACGATCCTGCGCCTCTAGCACCTCACGATGAGGCGTCACCTGAGGAGCAGTAAAGCTCTCATTAACCTGTGCAGTAAATCATCTTCATCTTGAGTTACGTATCATGTTATAAGAATAAAAAAGTTCTAAAAACATATTTATGTACACTTTATTTACATCTACGTATGTATGTACACTTACACACACACACACGTATCATATGAGAGAGAGAGTGAGAGAATGCACGTACGTATTATTTATGGGTGACGTCATTAGGGGTGACGCTACTTCGTGGTTTTTCACTTTTCGCGGTCGGTTCTGGAACCCATTAACCGCGATAAGTGAGGGATCACTGTATATGCCTTTTCCTTTGCCTTTGCCACCTCTCTCTTTGTCATGTGCCTAGATTCCAAATACTCCTGTCTACTTTCTTCATCTGCCTGACTATCCCACTTTTTCTTTACCAACCTCTCCCTTTGAAGACTTTATGGCACCTCCTCATTCCACCACCAAGTCTCCTTGTCTTCCTTTCTCTCTCCACTGGATACACCACATACCTTTCTACCCATTCCCCTCAATACTTTTGCTGTACTTTCCCAGTCATCTGGTAATTCGTCCCTACCACCCAGAGCCTGTATCAACTCCTTCCTGAACGCTGTGGGACCTTCTTCCTTCTGTAGCTTCCCCCACTTAACCTTTAGCTCTGCCTGCATTCTCTTCCTCTTCTTGCTTTCCAGAGTCATCCTACAGACTACCATCCAATGGTGTCTAGCTACATTTTCCCCTGTCACCACCTTGCAGTCTCCCATTTCTTTCAGATTTCTCCTTCTGCATAAGATGTAGTCCACCTGTGTGCACCTTCCTCAACTCTTGTAAGTCACTGTATGTTCCTCTCTCTTCTTGAAGTATGTACTCACCACAGCCATTTCCATCCTTTTAGCAAAATCCACAACCATCTGTCCTTCTACATTTCTCTCCTTAAGACCATACCTACCCAGAACCTCCTCATCACCTCTGTTCCCTTCACCTATATGTCCATTAGGTGATACAATAGCACATCTTTCAAAAATCTGGGATCACTCTTTAAAAATCTGGGATCAGTTCAAATTTTGATGTCCTTGACCTGAGGTTAAGGTCAGAGGTCAACTCTCAGAAAACCTTGTAAATGTCATAACTTGTCAATGACATGATGTAGGCTATTCATATTGATCCCATAGTTGCATCTATGAAAAATCTGGAACGATCTCCATTTCAGGTGACTATGCACAAAAATTCAGTCAGTATCAGCATGACATGGTTTACTACCTATGCCAAAATGTTTTACTTACAGCGATGAGCCGCAGACTGAAAGATTTTAGAATTAAAACAGACACTTGAGCTCCTTTTAAATCTTAGCTAGGCTTTACAAAGAAAACAGGCATGATGCAGGGCTGGATATTGAAGAAAAAAAAGCCAAGTAAAGCAAACGGTGCTTTCCTTTTGTGTCAGAGGTTGGTCACCAGATGATGTCATGGACATCCTATCTGAATTAAATACTGAATGCCCCCCCCAAAGAAACCAAGATGCCTCCATAAAAGCTGATCTCATGCCTGCTCTTACAGAATACAAACAAGTACAGAGCAAATCTAATGAAAATATCTACAAAAAAAATGAGAAGGAAGAAATAAAGTGCCAAAACACCTGTTTTCCATGTATGTATTTATCTAATATTTTGACTGCCTTACATTATCTCCATTGTGAAGGGGTTCACCCAGTCTCAGTGTTAAGAAACAACTTCACAGCCCAAAAATACTTGTTGGGGACACCACAAATCAGACGTGCTCCATGTAAAGAAGGCAACAAAGATACAAAACAAGCTAGAAAGACTGAGGGAAGGATGAGTTACAAGACAAAACATATGCAAAGATAAGGGATTTACATTGTTCAATTTAACTTTTCAACAATAATCTGAA
Organism: Pholidichthys leucotaenia; assembly: GCA_020510985.1. Classification (NCBI taxonomy): domain Eukaryota; kingdom Metazoa; phylum Chordata; class Actinopteri; order Cichliformes; family Pholidichthyidae; genus Pholidichthys; species Pholidichthys leucotaenia. The sequence goes on from CM035846.1 coordinate 238,727,711, forward strand.
GACTCATAAATATTATAGACAGAAACCCAACAATCAGAATGTTCCTAATGTTGTTAGGAAGCATACTGTAGATTGATCATTTGAACAGAAAGAAACATCTGGTGAGGTTATTTGCCATGACAGCTTGGATTCACCAAAAAGAAATAGAAACAACAGGAGCAGAGAAGTGACAAACAGCATAACAAGACAAAGAACAAACTTTGGAGGTCTGTCTGTGTAAAATCCCATGACTTCAAACCCATTCATCAAGACAAATGTGAACCTCTCTCATTTGTCTTGACTGTTTAATCAGTAATTATTCATGCTACTTTATGCATCATATTTTGCATAGCTAGGTGGGGAAAAAATAAATAGGAAGACCTGCTAATGTATTTGCATTTACAGCAGGCAAAGTAAATATTGAACACAACATTTTTCTCATCAAACATACTTCTGATGGAGCCATTGACCTGAGAGTTTCACCAGTTATCAGTAACAACCCAAGTAATCCATACATACAAAGAAATCAAGAAACTGCTCACAAAACAAGTTATATTTAATAAAGTGGAATGACTCAGGGAATAAGTATTGAACAGACTTGGTGAAATTAATTTAATATTTAGTAGAAAAGCTTTTGTTGGTAATAACAGCTTCCAGATACCTGTATGGAGAAACTGGGCACAGGCATTGCTCAGGAGAGATTTTAGCCCATTTTTCCACACACATTGTCTTCAAATCTTGAAGATTCTGTATGTATCTTCTATGAGCTCTGATCTTCAGTTTGTTCCATAGATTTTCAATTGGATTCAGGTCAGGTGACTGACTGGGCCATTCTAGCAGCTTCAGTTTCCTTCTCTGGAGCCACTTAAGAGTTTTCTTGACTGTGTGTTTGGGATCATACAGTTGCCTTGATTTCTCTCTATGAATGGATTAATTGGGTTGTTCCTGATGTCTGGTGAAATTCTCAGGTCAATAGCTCCTTCTTCTTCTTCTTTTAGATTTGATTGGCGGTTGGCATCCAGCCTACAGGTGCATTACCGCCACATACTTCATTCTATATCATCACTCTTTATGGTCAGGAGCTGTTTAAGGTCAATGGCTCCTTCTTCCTCTTCTTTTAGATTTGATTGGCAGTTGGCAACAGGCTTACAGGTGCATTACTGCCACTGACTTCATTATCATCACTCTATATCTTCTTCTTCTTTTAGATTTGATTGGTGGTTGGCAACCAGCTTACAGGTGCATTACCGCCACTTACTTCACTCTAAATCATCACTCGGTATTATGAACAGAATCCAAACCACATACTTCACTCTATATCATCACTCTACATATCTTGGCCATGGCAACTCTTTCAATTGACTTTATATGTCTTCAGAATCTCTTCTGGTAGTTATCACTCTACATATAATTCAAGAAATGTCTGTGTGTCTGTCTGTGTCTGTTCTGTGTCTGTCTGTCTGTCTGTCTGTCTGTCTTCTTCTTCTTCTTCTTCTTTTAGATTTGATTGGCAGTTGGCAACCAGCTTAAAGGTGCATTACCGCCACAACAGAGATTTCTTGAATTATATATAGAATGATTACTGGAACAGCTCCTGACCAGATAGAGTGATGATTTCGAGTGAAGTACGTGTCAGTAATGCACCTGTAAGCTGGTTGCCAGCTGCCAATCAAATCTAAAAGAAAAAGAAGAAGATAAGACAGACAGACAGAGTGTTGCTACCAAGGACGGATAATTTTTTCACACGTAAGGAGTTGTTCAGAACTCCTTGTAAGAACTCCTTATACAAAGATATAGAGTGATGATAATCAAGTCAGTGGCGGTAATGCACCTGTAGGCTGGTTGCCAACCGTCAATCAAATCTAAAAGAAGAAGAAGAAGAAATACTTCACTCTATATCATCACTCTACACATCCTGGCCGTGGCCTTCACTTCACTCTAAATCATCACCTTCTTCTTCTTCTTTTAGATTTGATTGGCGGCTGGCAACCAGCTTACAGGTGCATTATCTGCCACGTACTTCACTCCATATCATCACTGTATCTGGTCAGGACCTGTAGTCCTTCTATCATTACCTCCGCCAAGGAGGTTATGTTTTCATCGGCGTTGGTTTGTCTGTCTGTCTGTTTGTCTGTTTGTTAGCAAGATAACTCAAAAAGTTATGGACGGATTTTCATGAAATTTTCACAGATTGTCAGAAATGGGGTATCCTACAGATGATTACATTTTGGTGGTGATCCGGATCACCGTCTGGATCCAGGAATTTTTTAAAGGATTCTTTAACATTGCGAGATAGGGCCATTTTCAATATTTGTCCATGCAAGTCTGCCAAAAATCGTCAGAACACTTGCAAAACAAAAAAAATACAGGACAACATGCCCACAGGTTCTATAATATATCAAAGACTGATCCGGATAATGCAATAATTCCGGATACTATGATCCACAATATCAACAAAAATAGGGGACCTTTGCTATTTTCCTCATAGGAAGACAACAAATGAAGCTAAAATCACTCAACAAACACCATTATGTAGCCAACACACTGTGGAATCTGTAGTGTGTCAACGGATTTGTTGTATCTTTAAAAGCTATGGAGCTACATCCAGAAGAAAACCGCCATTATGCGAAATGCGATTTTCCTGAATAACTACTGAACCACTAATCCTATCCATGTGAATCCAATTGCTACTCATATGTTTTCATGGTCAAGGAATCTGAATACGTACACACAATAAATGTAGGATTAATATTTATGATGTAAAACAGTGTATGGGGGGAACTGTGGCGCTTGGCGGAGGTCTGCGCTCTCCGAGTGCTTTTCTAGTTATTGCTGTGTCCAACCAAACCTCAACAATATCTTCAGACATCACTCTTCTTCGTCTCCTCGTACTTCACTCTAAATCATCACTATCTGGTCAGGAGCTGTAGTCCTTCTTTTAGATTTGATTGGCGGTTGGCAACCAACTTACAGGTGCATTACCGCCACTGACTTGATTATCATCACTATATCTTTGTATAAGGAGTTCTGAACAACTCCTTATGTGTGAAAAAATTATCCGTCTTTGGACTGTGTCTGAGGGCTTGTATCTGTCCTTCTTCTTAGATCATCACTATATATAGCTAGACCCGATTGGCAGTTGGCAACCAGTCCACAGGTGCACCACCGCCACACACTCTATATACAGTATATCTGTCTGTGTGTGTGTCTGTTTTTCTTCTTCTTCTTTTAGATTTGATTGGCGGTTGGCAACCACCTTACAGGTGCACTACCGCCACGTACTTCACTCTATATCATCACTCTATCTGGTCAGGAGCTGTAGCCCTTACCACCACGTACTTCACTCAATAAACATCACTTTATCAAAAGTCAGAATTCTTCTCGGTTGGCAACATCTTCGTCTTCTTCACTCTATATCTTTGTATAAGGAGTTCTTATAAAGAGTTCTGAACAATCTTCTAACAGTGAGATTTCCATGTCTACATGATGCCTATAACACTCGCTGGTCATTACTATAATGAGTTCTTATAAAGAGTTCTGAACATTCTTCTTCTTCTGAACGTCGTGTGTCTGTTTTTCTTCAAAAGGAGTTCTTATAAGGGGTTCTGAACAACTACTTACGTGTGAAAAAATTATCCGTCCAGAGGAGCCTGCTTAATAGCCATCATCATCACTATATATATTCATCTTTGTCTTTCAGATTTGATTGGCGGTTGGCAACCAGGTACAGGTGCATTACCGCCATGTACTTCACTCTATATCATCACTCTATATCGTATAAGGAGTTCTGAACAACTCCCTATGTGTGAAAAAATTATCCGTCCCTGGACTGTGTCTGAGGCGTGGCCAAGAAAGGAGCCTCTGTGCTCTGGAGTAAATACTGTATACACTCACCGGCCACTTTATTAGGTACACCATGCTAGTAACGGGTTGGACCCCCTTTTGCCTTCAGAACTGCCTCAATTCTTCGTGGCATAGATTCAACAAGGTGCTGGAAGCATTCCTCAGAGAGTTTGGTCCATATTGACATGATGGCATCACACAGTTGGCGCAGATTTGTCGGCTGCACATCCATGATGCGAATCTCCCGTTCCACCACATCCCAAAGATGCTCTATTGGATTGAGATCTGGTGACTGTGGAGGCCATTTGAGTACAGTGAACTCATTGTCATGTTCAAGAAACCAGTCTGAGATGATTCCAGCTTTATGACATGGCGCATTATCCTGCTGAAAGTAGCCATCAGAAGTTGGGTACATTGTGGTCATAAAGGGATGGACATGGTCAGCAACAATACTCAGGTAGGCTGTAGCGTTGCAACGATGCTCAATTGGTACCAAGGGGCCCAAAGAGTGCCAAGAAAATATTCCCCACACCATTACACCACCACCACCAGCCTGAACCATTGATACAAGGCAGGATGGATCCATGCTTTCATGTTGTTGACGCCAAATTCTGACCCTACCATCCGAATGTCGCAGCAGAAATCGAGACTCATCAGACCAGGCAACGTTTTTCCAATCTTCTATTGTCCAATTTCGATGAGCTTGTGCAAATTGTAGCCTCAGTTTCCTGTTCTTAGATGAAAGGAGTGGCACCCGGCGTGGTCTTCTGCTGCTGTAGCCCATCTGCCTCAAAGTTCGACGTACTGTGCGTTCAGAGATGCTCTTCTGCCTACCTTGGTTGTAACGGGTGGTTATTTGAGTCACTGTTGCCTTTCTATCAGCTCGAACCAGTCTGGCCATTCTCCTCTGACCTCTGGCATCAACAAGGCATTTCCGCCCACAGAACTGCCGCTCACTGGATATTTTTTCTTTTTTGGACCATTCTCTGTAAACCCTAGAGATGGTTGTGCCTGAAAATCCCAGTAGATCAGCAGTTTCTGAAATACTCAGACCAGCCCTTCTGGCACCAACAACCATGCCACGTTCAAAGTCACTCAAATCACCTTTCTTCCCCATACTGATGCTCGGTTTGAACTGCAGGAGATTGTCTTGACCATGTCTACATGCCTAAATGCACTGAGTTGCCGCCATGTGATTGGCTGATTAGAAATTAAGTGTTAACGAGCAGTTGGACAGGTGTACCTAATAAAGTGGCCGGTGAGTGTATATTCATTCATTCATTCACTCTATTCACTCTATATTAATTCAAGAAATCTGTGTGTCTATCTGTGTGTCACGACCATACATAGGATCGCCTATGATGTTCCTATGATCTCTACATGATTGTATATATGACATCATATAGACACTGTCACGACCATAGGACTTGCTAAAAGCTCATAGGATTGCCTATGATGTTCCTATGATCTCTGCACGTCTATATGACATCATATAGACACCATATTATATAGTGATTCAAGAAAATCTGTGTGTGTGTCTGTGTGTGATCAAAGGCAGGCATCACTCATGATCATAGTGTTATGTCCATAACTCATATAATGAATAACCAGGCTGGAGGTGCAGCGAACGCAACTTTCATCACTCTATAATAATCACTGTATAAATCACTCTATAAATGCAAGAAGTCTCTTGTCAGTTTGTGTGTGTGTCTGTCTGTGTGTCATGATCATAGGCCACCTATGATGTTCCTATGATGTCCCTATGATGTCGGAGATCATAGGACCGTCTATATAACGTCAGATAAACCATTAAGGCTGAGGTTCCTATGATCTCTGAAGGATGTCTATATGATGTCATACAGCCCACAGGACTCGCTAAAAGCCATATATATAGACACAGGTAAGCACAGAACAGTAGTAAGCAGGAGAAGAAGTCTGTCTGTCTGTCTGTCTGTCTGTCTGTCTGTCTGTCTGTCTGTCTGTCTATCTATCTATCTATCTATCTATCTATCATGTCTGTGTGTCTGTCATGACCTTAGGACTCACTAAAAGATCATAGGATCGTCTATGATGTGCCTCTGATGTGCCTATGATGTCTACATGATGTCATAGTACACAGTGATTCAAGAAAATCTGTGTGATCAAAGTCAGGCATCACTCATGTACATAGGACTTGCTATGACATCATCAAAGATCATTGGACTCATTATGACATCATCAAAGATCAAAGGCAGTCATCATTCACAATCATATGGCTCACTATGACATCAAAGATCATAGGACTCGCTATGACACCATCAAAGATCAAAGGCAGGCATCACTGAACGAGTGCTGACGAGCTTGCTTCCACCCTTGCTTATACCTGCTTTCTACGGGCATGCAGAAATACTTGCTTACACTTGGTTTCTACGGGCATGCACAGGTATGCACTAGTTTACAAACAAATCAAGCCTCTGAAATTAAGTCAGACATTTCAAAGTCAGTTCAAAATACCAATGTGCAATGAGTATTGTACTCAGGATTTCTGGAAGATCAACAGCTTAATAGATGCTGGAATAAAGGATTGTTTTTGTGGTATATGGGAAACGGCATTTTATTGTGAAGTGCAGTGTGGTGGCGTGCACTTCCCATCACGTCACTGCACTGCCCTATATAAGGGATGGGCAACCACCTCGGACACAGTCCAAGGACGGATAATTTTTTCACTCATAAGTTGTTCAGAACTCCTTATACAAAGATATAGAGCGATGATAATCAAGTCAGTGGCAGTAATGCACCTGTAAGTTGGTTGCCAACCGCCAATCAAATCTAAAAGAGGAAGAAGAAGTTGTGGTCTTTTTGACTGGTGCACACGGCAGGTGCCTGCTGTATAACTGCTACTTCCACCAACATAAATAAAGCTGTGTTCGCCAACTCATCTTGCCTCATCCTTCACCCAGGTATTTTCCATATATAGCATTTGGCAAGAAAATTTGTTTGTGTGTCTGTATGATCAAAGGCAGGCATCACTCATGATCATAGGACATCAAAGATCAAAGGCAGGCATCACTCACGATCATAGGACTCAATGTGACATCATCAAAGATCATAGGGCTCACTGACATCATCAAAGATCAAAGGTGTAAGCAAGGGTGTAAACCCCTTGCTTACACCTGCTTTCTATGGGCATGCAGAAATACTTGCTTATACTTGGTTTCTATGGGCATGCACAGGTATGCACTAGTAATAATAATATTATAATTCAAGAAATCTGTCAGAATGTCATGATGTCACAATCGTAGGACTCGCTAAAACATCATAGGAGAACAAAGGCAGGCTTCACTCCCAATCATAGGACTCGCTACGCAAGCAGGGGCAAACAGAGACGGCAGGGCATGGTTACAGAAAACGGCATGGGTGGGGCTGCACAGATAATCACACACAGGGGACCAGAGGGGAGACAAGACCAAGGCAATAATGATAATGATAATGACGATGATAATAATAATAATAATGCTGATAAATTTAAACTAAGAGGAAGACCAATGAAGAAATAAATATGCAGGACAGAATAAGAATAATCAGATTCCTTGACCATGAAAACATATGACTAGCAATTGGATTCACAATGATAGGATTAGTGGTTGAGTAGTTATTCACGAAAATCGCATTGTCCGTAATGGCGGTTTAGCGCCACAGTTCCCCCCATACAGTGTTTGTGTGTACGTTTTCAGATTCCTTGACCATGAAAACATATGACTAGCAATTGGATTCACAATGATAGGATTAGTGGTTCAGTAGTTATTGACGAAAATGGCATTTTCCGTAATGGCGGTTTTCTTCTCGACGATGATCCGGATCACCACCAAAATGTAATCATCTGTAGGATACCCCATTTCTGACAATCTGTGAAAATTTCATGAAAATCCGTCCATAACTTTTTGAGTTATCTTGCTAACAAACAAACAAACAAACAAACAAACAGACAGACAGACAGACAGACAAACAGACAGACAAACCAACGCCGATGATCGCATAACCTCCTTGGCGGAGGTAATAACAATAACAGCAACCCAGGATAATAATAAGGTGAAATACAGAAAATCCCAACTTAAAAGTGAGGATGTGGGCTGGGACCCATGCCCTGGAGACAAGGAATATCACTCTATGTATAATTCAAGAAATCTCTGTCACGATGTCATGATATCACAATCATAGGACTTGCTAAAACATCATAGGACTTGCTATGAGATCAAAGGCAGGCTTCACTTCCGATCATAGGACTCGCTATGACATCATCAAAAATCAAAGGCAGGCATTACTCATGATCATAGCACTCGCTATGACATTATCAGGCATCACAGATCAAAGGCAGGCATCAACAAATGAGTGGTGATGTCAAAGATCCAAGGCAGGTTTCACCATGGTTGTTGTTGCCATGGTAAAAGTAACATTCTACGGGCATGCAGAAATGTTTGCTTACACTTGCCTTCTATGGGCATGCACAGGTATGCACTAGTATTATACAACAACACTGAACCACAGGTGCTCCGTACAGGCCAAGGGGTCGACGGCGAAAGAGGATGTGCCCCTTCCGCCTGTGCCCTTTATACCCTGGAGTTAATGGCGGAACCGGAAAGGCGGGGCCGTCACCCCCCAGTACACCCAGGGTGTACCCAGTGCCATATTTGTACACTACACCCCCCCATAGAAAAATCCCAAACACACCAATTAGGCCCTCCCAAATTTAAACCTGACTCATACGCTAACAGCAAAACACCTACAGTGGGGTAAAAAAAGTATTTAGTCAGCCACCAATTGTGCAAGTTCTTCCACTTAAAAGATGAGAGAAGTCTCCAATTTTCATCATAGGTATACCTCAACTATGAGAGACAAAATAAGAAAAAAAAAATCCAGAAAATCACATTGAAGGATTTTTAATGAATTAATTGGTAAATTCCTTGGTAAAATAAGTATTTGGTCAGTAACAAAAGTTAATCTCAATACTTTGTTATATACCCTTTGTTGGCAATGACAGAGGTCAAACGTTTTCTGTAAGTTTTCACAAGGTTTTCACACACTGTTGCTGGTATTTTGGCCCATTCCTTCATGCAGATCTCCTCTAGAGCAGTGATGTTTTGGGGCTGTCGCTGGGCAACACAGACTTTCAACTCCCTCCAAAGATTTTCTATGGGGTTGAGATCTGGAGACTGGTTAGGCCACTCCAGGACCTTGAAACGCTTCTTACGAAGCCACTCCTTCGTTGCCCGGGCGGTGTGTTTGGGATCATTGTCATGCTGAAAGACCCAGCTATGTTTCATCTTCAGTGCCTTGCTGGTGGAAGGAGGTTTTCACTCAAAATCTCACGATACATGGCCCCATTCATTCTTTCCTTTACACGGATCAGTCCATCCTGGTCCCTTTGCAGAAAAACAGCCCCAAAGTATGTTGTTTCCACCCCCATGCTTCACAGTAGGTATGGTGTTCTTTCTCCTCCAAACACGACAAGTTGAGTTTTTACCAAAAAGTTCTATTTTGGTTTCATCTGACCATATGACATTCTCCCAGTCCTCTTCTGGATCATCCAAATGCTCTCTAGCAAACTTTAGACGGGCCTGGACATGTACTGGCTTAAGCAGGGGGACACGTCTGGCACTGCAGGATTTGAGTCCCTGGTAGCGTAGTGTGTTTCTGATGTAGCCTTTGTTACTTTGGTCCCAGCTCTCTGCAGGTCATTCACTAGGTCCCCCCCATGTGCTTCTGGGATTTTTGCTTATCGTTCTCGTGATAATTTTGACCCCACGGGGTGAGATCTTGTGTGGAGCCCCAGATCGAGGGAGATTATCAGTGGTCTTGTATGTCTTCCATTTTCTAATAATTGCTCCCACAGTTGATTTCTTCACACCAAACTGCTTACCTATTACAGATTCAGTCTTCCCAGCCTGGTGCAGGTCTACAATTTTGTTTCTGGTGTCCTTTGACAGCTCTTTGGTCTTGGCCATAGTGGAGTTTGGAGTCTGACTGTTTGAGGTTGTGGACAGGTGTCTTTTATACTGATAACGAGTTCAAACAGGTGTCATTAATACAGGTAACGAGTGGAGGACAGAGGAGCTTCTTAAAGAAGAAGTTACAGGTCTGTGAGAGCCAGAAATCTTGCTTGTTTGTAGGTGACCAAATACTTATTTTACTGAGGAATTTACCAATTAATTCATTAAAAATCCTTCAATGTGATTTTCTGGATTTTTTTTCTCATTTTGTCTCTCATAGTTGAGGTATCCTATGATGAAAATTGGAGACCTCTCTCATCTTTTAAGTGGGAGAACTTGCACAATTGGTGGCTGACTAAATACTTTTTTGCCCCACTGTATGTACAGAAATAAATAAACAGGCCTATCCATTCACACAAAATAAACTAGAGGGGGCCAGGTAGACTGCCGACCCACCTCACACGGCTAGACGGGTTATTCTGCTGTCTTTGGAATTAAAAGAGTCCGTACAAATAAAATCAGCCGTGTTCCTAAAATTAAAATAATCCCAATATACCAACAAACTCCCATAACACTAAGCCAATAATACTAACAGTCAATATGCACATTTCACACTTTTTGCCAGCCCCCACCCCAACACACCCACCCCACAACTTGGGCAATTCCCACAAACAGCATATTTTCAAATATAATATAAACAGTGCTGGGTTTTTTTTTTTAAACACAGGGCAAAATGCAACATGTACATATTAACTTAATCACTCTAGCGTAAAATGGCATAATAGCAGCAACCAAACACCATGCCAACAGCCCCCCACAGTCACCTTACAGTCCCGCTGGAGAATCCATCACCTGGATTTCCATCTGGCGGATCCCTCCCAGAGTGTCTTCGCCTCGTCACCTCTGGGGATGAGCCACGCCGGCGCGTCTTCTCATCCACGTGCTGCAGCTCGTTAGGGTGTCTCCACAACTCATCGGACAGTCCCAAGAAGCCGTCCTCCCTGGCAGCCAGCCGCCCCTGGTCATCTTGTCGTTTTCTTTTCACGTGCAAGCCCCTCACCCGAGCTTCTACCCTGGGCCGGACTTCTTCACTGATGCGCAGAGAGGAGCTATATTGGGCTGACGATGACCACCATGATGTGACCGGGCTCCCGCCCTGGGTCAAACCTTGTCACCGATCTGGTCCGGAGTCCTCCCGGGACTCCAGTGTCATTGCCTGGCACATCTTGGAATCACACCAGTCGGTCTCGCCTCGCTCTCTTTCATTTCCAACGCTGGCACAGCCCCCGCAGCTCCTCGCTTCACGGTACCACCCAAACAAACTCCGGAAGTCAAGGGAGCTGGCGTCTTGGCTCCATCAACCATCCCGGGCGTCCCGCTGTGCCGTCCAGTTCCCATGTCCAGGGCAACTTGGACACTGGCATCGTAACCCTCCTGAGATGGCACTCCATGTTGTTGGTCTTGCTCTCCTCCCATAATACCAAGCCAGTCACTGTCCCAAACCGCGTCATCCTCCACGTGCAGAGCAGGTCGGTCCCACAAACCGCAGCCTGACCACTCCTCTCCGACTCCGCAGGTGATCATAAATCCCAGGCAGTAGAACATATCACATCCCAAGCTGTTTGACCCACCAGCGGTCACCACGAACCGGACGTTAGGCATCATCACCAACTTGTACCTCGCCGTCAATTCCAGTGAACCCACAACTACCAGCTTGCTTCCTCCATAGCTATAACATGGCGTCAACAGTTCACTCATGCGGTAATGTGGGAACAGACTCCTCACAGTGGGCCAGTTCAACAAGGAAATCGCTGATCCTGTGTCTACCAACAATGGTACTTCCACATCGTCCAGCGAAACGTCGCAGTAAATTCGCCCATCTGTGCTTGGGGAGATGGTATGAATAACCGTAGAGTCACTGCGGAGGAGTCTGTCTTATGTCTTCGGTCCCCTCGCTCAAAATTCTTGCAGGCCCTGGCAAAATGGTGCAGTAGACCACACTTTCCACAGCGTTTGCCCTTTGCTGGACACTCTCCTGCTTTGTACTGGTGCCTGGTGGACCTGCAGCCATAACATCTTGGCGTTCCCAGGGCGGACCTAATTTCCACAGCAGCAGCGTATTCCTCTTCATCCACGTCATCTTCGCTGTCCGAGTTCACAGCCAGCAAATTCAAACATGGTTCCTCACACCTTGATGTGCTTCCCTCATGGAGGTCTTTTGATCATTTTTCCGCTGGCTCAAACTGCTGCGCTATCTCAATAGCCGTGGCTAACGTCAGTTCACCCGGGTAGGTCAGGAGCCTCAATCATGCCGCAGAACAAAGAACGTGCTCCGCCAGTTGATCATGGACCATGTCATCCTCCAGGGCTCCATACTGGCACTCCCCCGCCAGCTGACGTAGGTCTGCAATGAAACGTTGTACCGGCACTCCTGTCTGCTGGTGGCGCTGCTGAAACTGAATTCTCCAGACTATGACAATTGCCGGGGCGTGAAAGTAGTGCACCATTAGCTCCACCATGTCTTCAAAACTATTGGCTCCTCCTAATGTACTGAGGATTCTCTGGTCCTTCATGCCAAGATAACGGACCAATATAGCTCTCACACGCAGTTTTTCGAGCTCACCGAGGTTAAGGGCCACCACATAATTCTGGAAAGTCATGTACCACCTAGCCCAGGGTATGGGTGACTCGCCCAGGGCCTCCAAAACAGCTGAAAAGTGGTGACAGCTTGTTTCATACCTCTTTTCTCCTCATCGCCAAATGTTATGTCCATAACTCGTATGATGAATAACCAGGCTGGAGGTGCAGCGAACGTAACTTTATTATACAACAATGAACCACAGGTGCTCCGAACAGGCCAAGGGGTCGACGGCGAAAGAGCATGTGCCTTCTTCTTCTTCTTTTAGATTTAATTGGCGGTTGGCAACCAGCTTACAGGTGCATTACTGCCACGTACTTCACTCTATATCATCACTCTATATATCTTGGCCGTGGCAACTGCCACCAAGGACATGCCCCTTCCGCCTGTGCCCTTTATACCCTGGAGTGACAGCGGAACCAAAAAGGTGGGGTCGTACAAATATGTAGTGTACAAATATAATATGTAAAATATAATATGTAAAATATGTAGTGTACAAATATGGCGCTGGGTACACCCAGCGCCATATTTGTACACTACACATAGGACATCAAAGATCAAAGGCAGGCATCACTCACAATCATAGGACTCGCTATGACATCTTCTAAGATCAAAGGCAGGCATTACTCACGCTCATAGGACATCAAAGATCAAACGCAGGCATCACTCACTATCATAGGACATCAAAGATCAAACGCAGACATCACTCACGATCATAGGACTTGCTATGACATCATCAAATATCATAGGACTTGCTATGACATCATCTAACTATAATTCAAGAAATCTGTGTGTCTGTGTGTCACGACCATAGGACTTGCTAAAACATAGGATCGCCTATGATGTTCCTATGTTTACATGATTGCCTATGATGTTCCTATGATGTCTACATGATGTCTCACCTATGTCTACATGATGTCTATATGACGTCATATAGACACCATAGTATAGTGATTCAAGAAAATCTTTGTGTGTGTCTGTGTGTGATCAAAGGCAGGCATCACTCATGATCACAGGACTCGTTATGATATCATCAAAGATCAAAGGCAGGCATCACTCACAATCATAGGACATCAAAGATCAAAAGGCAGCCATCACTCACAATCATATGACTCCCTATGACATCATCAAAGATCAAACGCAGGCATCACGATCATAGGACTCGCTATGACATCACCAAAGTTCAAATGTAGGCATCATAGGAATCGCTATGCCATCATCAAAGATCATAGGACTCACTATGACATCTTCAAAGATCAATGGCAGTCATCACTCACGATCATAAGACTCACTGTGACATCATCAAAGATCATAGGACTCGCTATGAAATCTTCAAAGATCAATGGCAGTCATCACTCACGATCATAAGACTCACTGTGACATCATCAAAGATCATAGGACTCGCTATGACATCGTCAAAGATCAAAGGCAGGCATCACTGAACAAGTGCTGACGAGCTTGCTTACACCCTTGCTTACAGCTGCTTTCTACTGGCATGCAGAAATACTTGCTTATACTTGGTCTCTCCGGGCATGCAAGGGTATGCATGGGCCTGCACAGGTAGGCACTAGTATTTACAAAGCACAACTACATGCAACATGAGCACAACACAGGCACACATGAAGCTCACAATAGACACAATAAAAGTACTCAAGGCTCCACCAATCAGGACATAAGAAAAAGATGAGAGAAGTGTCATAGTAAAAAAGTTGAAACTAAATCAAAGAGATTAAAAACCCAATGAAAAGTCTAAAACCCAATAAAAGATTTAAAACCCAATATTGGCCTGTTAAATGTTGTGAGTTATGACTTATGGACCTCATCATTTTAACTTAGATTTTGTTCTCAGACTTAAGAGTTCAGCTGGCCCAGAGTAAATATTGATGTCTGTCTGGCTTGCACTGAGACTTCCTGGTGCCCAATTCCAGCAAACCCATATTTCACTTTATTATGATAGAGTATGGGAACTGTAATTAATGAGTACATGCAGCCAAACTAACCTACTTAAACAGACTCAAACAAGACTGCTTCAATTGACTGTCAGGAATGCTTAAACTGTTTTTTTTTTTTTTTTTTGTTCACCATACCCAAAAGGAAATTCTTGTCAGTACTGTGGTGGTATTCATATGAAATCCAGCTCCTTGATGAAATAAAACACATGGATGATAAAAAGAAGCATTATATACTGATGTTGAAGAGGAATGTTCACAGCTCACAGAGGTCTGACGGATGACTTTGAATTCCACAGTCATAAAGATCATCTCACCTCTGCGTGCACCTCGGTATACATGTCTACCAGGGAGGGGCCCAGAGAAGTGTAGATCTTTGGCAGTTCTGATTCCGAAACATGTTCCCTGATCAGGCTCCAAATGGACGGGCCAGGGCACCAAGGGTCATTTCCATCAGGTGAATGCATACGACAGTCAGTCTAGGCGTGAAGAGATCAAAATAAATGCTGAGATCTGTAAAGATTCAATGAAGAATAGATCTGAGTGTTGAACCAGACAACAGTAGGCAATTTCATGGGGGAATGTTACTTACATTATTTCAAGTATAAGTACCATCAATACACTTTAAATCCCATTGCATACTTGACAAAAAATTTTATAGGTTATTTCCTTTACAAATGTTCAGTATTGTCACAATAACTGTCTCCTGTATTGAAATATATACACAAAAGAGTAAAGTCAACAAAAAGTATTTGTCTCATTTTGAATATCTTTAACAGTTGTGTGGAATAAAATTTTAATCATGTATGGATTGGGGTTTACAGTGTACAGTTTAGAGAAAAGCCAAGTATAACATTCATAGCTGTCTTCAACAATTAATGAACAGTTATACTGTATGCTGATTATGCATTTACAAAAAAGGAGGTGTAAATTATAAAATTGTATTGCCTTGAAACAAATATAGACCAATTATTTAAAAAAGCCTAATTTGTGATACATAAATTATTTATCATTTATTATTATTTATTTTTATCTATTGCAAAATAATAATAATTATTTCATCAGTGAATCTTCACTATCTCATAATATTTTGTTCATATTATACCAGTAAGCAGAAATGAGTAGTGAGGAGCCTGAAAATGTATTTTTATTTTATGGTAACTATTGCCTACCCGTGCATGCCCATAGAAACCAAGTATAAGCAAGTATTTCTGCATGCCCGTAACTTCTGCAACTGTGTTCAACCTGCTGTGGAAATTCCCAAAATAATGTCATGCTTAGGTTTACATTATCCGACCGGGGGCTCACCTGAAAATGTCCCAAGCCTCCAAAACTTCACAGATGATGGGTGTTGGCGTTGCTAGCTTGCTAGGACATCGTGGCCGGAAACTGTGGATAAATAATTCCAAAATCACGATTCAGCTGAAGAGTTCCCGGTCGTCCTGTCTCCTAGTGAGTGAGTTTCATTTTCAAACTCTATACTATGATGTCTATATGACATCATAAAGACGTCATGTAGAGATCATAGGAACAGCATAGGCGATCCTATGATCTTTCAGTGAGTCCTGTGGTCATGACAGTATCTATATGATGTCATATAGACATCATGTAGAGATCATAGGAACATCATAGGAGATCCTAAAATCTTTTGGCAAGTCCTATGGACGTGACAGACACATAGACACACACACAGACACACAGGCAAGTCCTATGACTTGCTAAAAGATCATAGGACCACCTATGATGTTCCTATGATGTCTACATGATGTCTATATATCTACATGATGCCCTGTGATGTTCCTATGATCCCTACATGACGTCTATATGGTGTCATATAGACCATAGGACTCACTAAAAGATCATAGGACTCGCTATGAGATCAAAGGCAGGCATCACTATCATAGGACTCGCTAAAAGATCATAGGACTTGCTATGACATCATCAAAGATCACAGGCAGGCATCACTCACGATCATAGGACTTGCTATGACATCATCAAAGATCAAAGGCAGCCATCACAGATCAAAGGCAGTCATCACAATGAGTGGTGACATCAAAGACCAAAGGCAGGTTTCACCATGGTTACCGTTGCCATGGTAACAGTACCTTTTTATGGGCATGCAGAAATGCTTGCTTACACTTGCTTTCTACGGGCATACATGGGTATACACGGGCATGCACAGGTATGCACTAGTTATATATAGAGTGATGATAATCACTCAAGTATTGTATAAGTAAGACAATCACAAAAAAAAAAACAAGAATAAGAAAGCATCCTCTAAAGAGATTACTTGAGCATAAGCAACAGTGATTAGATTATTTTTTTAAATAATCAACAACCTATAAATAACCACATGTATCTTCCAATAAAATCCCAGTCATCGCTATGACATCATCAAAGATCAAAGACAGCCATCACAGATCACAGGCAGTCATCACTGAACGAGTGGTGACGTCAAAGATCAAAGGCAGGTTTCACCATGGTTACTGTTGCCATGGTAACAGTAACTTTCTATGGGCATGCAGAAATGCTTGCTTACACTTGCTTTCTGTGGGCATGCATGGATGTATGCACGGGCATGCACAGGTATGCACAAGTAAATTAAATATTTCCTCAGCCAGACTATAATCATCATCACTCTATCATGCTATAAATTCAAGGAATCTGTGTGTGTGTGTGTGTGTGTGTGTGTGTCTGTCTGTCTGTCACGATCATAGGACCGCCTATGATGTTCTGATGATGTCTGCATGATGTCCTATGATGTTCCTGTGTATGAGTTCTGAACAACTCGTGTGAAAAAATTAGTGATCCTTGGACTGCATCACTCACGATCATAGGTGTGTGTGTCTGTAACGACCATAGGACTCGCTAATGTCATGAATCTGGGTTTGGAGGCAAAACCCGATTCTGACTCACTGTTTTGCTTTGACCTAGTTTCCTCCTGACAGCTCGGGCACAGCCCCTCCTCCTGTCAAGCTCCGTCAGCTGCACTGTCTGGTGTTCACACACATACACACACACATGCACTCGCTCCATTCATTCTCATTTCACACACTCACACACCTGGTGTTAATCAGTTCTGCCCACGCATTTTCACTCCGGCAATCTCTTTCCTCGTTAGCTTCTGGAGTATATGTTTGCCGCGCCAGAGGAAAAAGATGGTCAGGGCATTCACCCTCGTTCATGGCAGCAACCTCTCTGTAAATGATCAATCCCTGGGTGTTCGCGGCTGCCTCCGCATCTCTATCCCTTCCTCCAGACTGCACGGTTAGCCTCGGATAGCTCCAGTCCTGTAAGTGTTTCTGTCTTTTCTCCTGTGTATACAGCCCTGCAGCACTAGGCTGTTCGCCATTCCTGTTTCGTGCGCTAAGCAGCCCTGCAGCAGGAGGCTTTGTTTTCTCCAGGCTGTAGAGCATTCGGCATGCGCTCTGTTTGTTTGGTGGCCAACTCTGTCATTGCATCTCCCTGTATTACTGTGGTTGACTTGAACTGTACTTGGTGATATCTGGACTGGTTCTTTCCTTTGTGTCATTAATAAACGTGCACCATCTACTCTCGCTCTTGGGTTTTCTTTCCCTCTCCCGTGCGCCGAGCTATGACGCACGGAGGTTTATAACAGCTAAAAGATCATAGAACCACCTATGATGCTCCTGTGATGTCTACATGATGTCCTATGATGTTCCTATGTATATGGAGCTCTGAACAACATGTGTGAAAAAATTATCCGTCCTTGGACTGCATCACTCACGATCATAGGACTCATGACATCATCAAAGATCAAAGGCAGGCATCACTCACACTCACTCACAATCATAGGTCATCAAAGATCAAAGGCAGGCATCACTCACAATCATAGGATTTGCTATGACATCAGCAAAGATCATAGGACTCACTATGACATCATCAAAGATCAAATTCAGGCATCATAGTGTCATGAATCTGGGTTTGGCTGTTCCAAACCCAGCTCTGACTTATTGTTATGTTTTGCCCTATTTTCCACCTGGCGCTTCAGGGAGTTACTGGACCTCCTCTCCATGACAGCTTGGGCACGCCACCTCCTTCTGTCAAGTGCCATCAGCTGTACTGTCACGGGTGTTCACACACATACACACTTCCACACACACACACACATGCACATGCTCCATTCATTCCCACTCATGCACGCTCTCTCACACACCAGGCCCAATCAAGTTCAGCCCACGCTTTCTCGCACCGGCAATCTCTTTCCTCGTTAGCTTCAGGAGTTTTTATTTGCTGCATTTGTGGAAAGTGGAGCATTCACCTCCATACACGGCAGCTAGCTCTCCTCATATGTGTTGTCATTACCTTCGTTGTTATCCAGCCCGTCACTTCAAGCCTGATAAATCCCTTGGTGTTATGGCTGGCCCAGCTTCTTTGATTCATCCTCCAGACTGCACGGTTCGTCCCGGGATCGCTCCAGCCTCTTAAGTTCATGATCGCCTTTCTCTTCGTGCTGACAGCAGTCTGCAGCGCTAGGCTTTCCCTTTGACCAGGCTGTAGCCGGTCAAAGGCTACAGAGCATCTGTAGCCGGATGCTCTACAGTGTAGAGCATTCGGCAGGCGCCCTATATGTCTGGTGGCCTTAATTTCACCAATTGCATTTCCCTGTATCTTTGTGGTCTACTGGACTTGTTATTTTGTAGTTTAATCTAATAAAATGCATTTTCTACTTCCGCTATTGGGTTTTCCATCCCTCTCCTCGGGTGCCACGTAATGGCGCATGAGGGATTGTGACACATAGGACTCGCTATGACATCATCAAAGATTATAGGACTCGCTATGACACAATCAAAAATCAAAGGCAGGCGTCACTGAACGAATGCTGATGTGCTTGCTTACACCCTTGCTTACACCTGCTTTCTACGGGCATGCAGAAATACTTGCTTACATTTGGTTTCTATGGGCATGTTTATACTTGGTTTCTATGGACGGGTATGCACTAGTAATAATAATTTCATTAATGATTTCAAAGAAAGAAAATTTTAAAAAAACAACAACAACAAGCCGCAGTTATTTCTGGTAAGGACACAAAATTCCAGTATGGAAAAATACATTTTCTTGCACCAGCTTACAGGCGCATTACCGCCACATACTTCCTTCTTCTTCTTTTAGATTTGATTGGCGGTTGGCAACCAGCTTACAGGTGCATTACCGCCACGTACTTCACTCTATATCATCACCCTATCTGGTCAGGAGCTGTAGCCCTTCTGTCATCATTGCTGTGTCCAACTGAACCTCAACTCTATCTTCAGACATCACTCTTCTTCGTCTCCTCATACTTCACTCTATATCATCACTCTTATTCTTCTTCTTCTTTTAGATTTGATTGGCAGTTGGCAACCAGCTTACAGGTGCATTACCGCCACTGACTTGATTATCATCATTCTATATCTTTGTATAAGGAGTTCTGAACAGCTGATGTGTGAAAACATTATCCGTCCTTGGACTGTGTCCTAGGTGTGGCTCCTTGGCGCCTCCACTGGAGGGTGAAGCTATCCCGTACTCTATCTGGTCAGGAGATGTCGTTCTTCTATCATCATTGCTGTGTCCAGTCAAACCTCAACTCTATCTTCAGATATCACTCTTCTTCGTCTCCTCGTACTTTACTCAAAATCATCACTTCACTCTATATCATCACTCTACACATCTTGGCCATGGGGCCACCCAGACCTTGTCTATCATCATTGCTGTGTCCAATCAAACCTCAACTCTATCTTCAGACATCCTCTTCTTCGTCTCCTCGTACTTCACTCTATATCATCACTTCACTCTATATCATCACGCTACACGTCTTGGCCGTGGCAACTGTAGTCATATAACACTCACAATCTGGTCATTATTCTAAAAGAAGTTCTTGTAAGGAGTTCTGAACAATCTTCTTCAAACAGTGAGATTTCCATGTCTACATAAATACTTAGGAACATCTTAGGACATTTCACACATAAGGAGCTGTTATACATAGGAACATCGTAGGACATCATGTAGAGATCATAGGAACATCATATGTTCCTATGATCTGATAACCCCAAAATTCAGTCTCGAGAAAATTTAGAATATTATATCACTCTACATCACAGGTGTCAAACTCATTCCCTGGAGGGCCAAGACCCTGCAGGTTTTACCTCCACCCAGTGGCTTCAACAGGTGTTTCCTCTGAATTTCTTCCCACTGATTGCTGATCAGTGAAAACACCTGCTGAAGAGACTGGGTGGAAGTAAAACCTGCAGGGTCTTGGCCCTCCATGGAATGAGTTTGACACCCCTGCTCTACATCACTCTGTACTAGTGTGTACCTGTCCATGCCCATAGAAACCAAGTATAAGCAAGTATTTCTGCATGCCCGTAGAAAGCAAGTGTAAGCAAGCACGTCACCACTCTTCTTCTTTTAGATTTGACTGGCGTTTGGCAACCAGCTTACAGGTGCATTACTGCCATTGACTTGATTCGTGAGTGAGCGTGAGTGATGCCTGCCTTTGATCTTAGATGATGCCATAGTGAGTCCTATGATCATGAGTAATGCCTGCCTTTGATCTTTGATAACGTATGATCATGAGTGATGCCTGCCTTTGATCACACAGACACACAGATTTTCTTGAATCACTCTATAGTATGGTATAGACCAGGGGTGGGCAGTGAGGGCCATTCCACTGCAGCTTTTCTGTTCCACCCAGTCTCTTCAGCAGGTGTTTGCTCTCATCAGCTCCAAGGATTGCTAATCAGTGAAGCCACCTGCTGAAGAGACAGGGTGGAACAGAAAACCTGCAGTGGAATGGCCCTCCGCGGCACATGATTGCCCACCCCTGGTATAGACTCACCATGGTATAGAGTCTATACCATGGTGTCTATGTGGCTGCACGGTGGTGCAGTGGTTTAGCACTGTGACAGCACAGTTTTACCCTCGGCTGGGGGATCGCGGGGATCATGAGATCGTGGGTTCGATCCCAGCCCCCGACCAACAGTGAGCTGTGTGGAGTTTGCCTGTTCTCCCCGTGTTGCGTGGGTTTACTCCGGGGTTTCTCCGGTTTCCTCCCACATACCAAAAAACATGTAGGTTTAGGGCGCTTGCGCACGCAGCGACCGGCAGCCGGTGGCTTGTCACCAGACTGCAAACCAAATCTACCTATGGGTACAAATAAGTAACAAACAAAAAAACAAACAAAACATCATATAGACATCATGTAGAGATCATAGAAACATCAGCGATCCTATGATCTTTTAGCGAGTCCTAGGTGATCCTATGATCTTTTAGCGAGTCCTATGGTTGTGACACACAGAGATTTCTTGAATTATATTAGTGCATACCTGTGCATGCCCGTGCATACCCATGCATGCCCATAGATAGCAAGTGTAAGCAAGCATTTCTGCATGCCCGTAGAAAGTTATCTGTTACCATGGCAACAGTAACCATGCTGCTTTTGAACGTTGATGTCATCACTCATTCAGTGATGCCTGCTTATGTTCTGTGATGCCTACCTTTGATCTTTGATGATGTCATAGCGAGTGCTATGATCATGAGTGATGCCTGCCTTTGATCTTTGATGATGTCATAGCGAGTCCTATGATCGTGCGTGAAGCCTGCCTTTAATCTTTGATGATGTCTTAGGGAGTCCTATGATCTTTTAGCGAGTCCTATGATCGTGAATGATGCCTGCTAGTCCTATACAGAGACCACCCGTTCCGTGATGCCTGCCTTTGTTAAGCAGACTTGCAGCGTTTCAACGAGAGCAGTATAAGATAGCGATGAGAGGCGGGAACTCTGGACCGGAGTGGCACAACCGGGTTGTGAGTGGACAGGAGATGGCAGAGCAGGTATGAAAGGTGATAAAGCAGGGAGTGGTCTAGGAGGAATGGAGGTAGGAAGCGGGAAAGAGGAAGTTTGGAATTCAGTGGAGTCTAAAAGAGGCAAATGTAAAAGTAAGGAAATTCAGTCAAGAGTGTTATAAAGTGCTGCACCACCGGGCAGCACGGTGGTGCAGTGGTTAGCAATGTTGCCTTACAGCTAGAAGGTTCCTGGTTCGAATCCCCAGGTTGGCAGGGGTTGGAACCTTTCTGTGTGGAGTTTGCATGTTCTCCCTGTGCTGCGTGGGTTTACTCCGGGGGCTCCGGTTTCCTCCCAGAATTCAAAGACATGCATGTTAGGTTAATTGGCTGTTCTAAATTGTCCCTAGATATCTGTCTCCTATAGGCCCTTAGAATAGAGGATTAGTATTAGTGAAAGCGCTTTGAGTGGTCTTTGTGACTAGAAAAGCGCTATATAAGTGCAGGTTAGTTAGTTAGTAGTTAGTTAGTGCTGATGAATCAGAAGATGATCAATCCCCGAATAAACAGGAGTGTAAAGTAATCATTAAACTTAGGAAGGGGCATCATTTCGTGAGTGGAACCCAATTAAGCTCACAAATGCAATTAATGTTACTTGGAGAAGTTTTAAATGCAAGAGTTCTTCGTAGTGGTGCGCTACGAAGAACTCCTGATACAAAGATATACAGTGATGATATAGAGTGAAGTACGTGGCAGTAATGCACCTGTAAGCTGGTTGCCAACCGCCAATCAAATCTAAAAGAAGAAGAAGAAGAAATGGTGCATTACTAGTTACATGTAAAGATAGTGTTCACCAAGGAAAAGCAATCAGAGTCAATAAGATGGAGGGGAAAAATGTACAGTGTTCAGTATTGGAAGGAAATAAGGCAATGAGAGGAGTGATATCGGGCATTTCAATGGCTGTCTCAACTGATGAAATAATCAAAAACTGAACTGGAGCAAAAGTGACAGAGGTACAAAGATTGAAAACTAATAGAAATGGTGAAAAATGTGATAGTCTGTCGGTAATGTTAAAATTTGATGAAACAAGACTGCCAAGTAAAGTATATTGGCTACATGAGCTATGAAGTCAGACTTTACGTTCCTCCTCCACTCAGATGTTTCAAATGTCAAAAATTTGGTCATGTAGCAGCAATATGCAAAGGTAGACAACGATGTGCCAGATGCTCTGGTGAACATGAATATGGCAAGTATGAAAGAGGAGCCAAGTTAAAGTGCTGTAACTGCCGTGGTGAACATAGCTCTGCATATCGAGATTGTGAAGCCAGCAAAAGAGCAGCAGAAATTCAGCAGGTAAAAGTCTTCCAGTGATTAACATATGCAGAAGCTGTGAAAAAGGTGCCAGCTAAAAAAGTGGGAGGGGGCTCTAACAGGGAAAATGTGCAGGCTTGCAGTGCATGCAGTAGAATTAAGGAAGATACTCTAGTTTTGAAGGAAAATAATTTTGTCTTATTTGTGGTAGATGTGATAAACTGCACTGCGCAGACTTCCAAGAAAAAAGGAAAAATCAAAATCACTGTGAAAGCAGCAGAAAAATATCTTGGCATTAAGGGGCTACATTGGGAAGCAGTTGAGGACTTGTTAAGTGGGGGATCTTTAAGTTCACATACATCATTGGCTAGTGGGTCATAATGGCAATCATGATTATGCAATGGAATGCCAGGAGTTAATATCAAATGGGCAAGAATTCAAAAAATTTATATCTGATATGCAAGACAAACCCCAGGTAATCTGTATACAGGAAACATGGCTAAAACCTCAGTTAGATTTTGTCATTCAAGGATACACATCTATAAGAAACGACAGGGAAACTGGTAGAGGAGGGGGTGTAGCAACCTTTGTGCATAATGGAACAAATTACAAAATAATGGGCATAGGGAAAGAACATGTATCAATAATGGTAAAAATATGGGCAGTAAAAGACGAAATAACAATTATTAATTACTACTAGTACATACCCGTGCAAACCCGTAGAAACCAAGTATAAGCAAGTATTTCTGCATGCCCGTAGAAAGCAGGTGTAAGTAAGGGTGTAAGCAAGCACGTCAGCACTCGTTCAGTGATGCCTGCCTTTGATCTTTGATTGTGTCATAGCGAGTCCTATGATCTTTGATGATGTCATAGCGAGTCCTATAATGTGATGATTGCCTTTGATCTTTGATGATGTCATAGCAACTCCTATGATGCCTGCATTTGATCTTTGACAATGTCATAGCGAGTCCCATGATCTTTGCTGATGTCAAAGCGAGTCCTATTATCGTGAGTGATGCCTGCGTTTGACCTTTGATGATGTCATAGTGAGTCCTATGATTGTGAGTGATGCCTGCCTTTGATCTTTGATCTCCTATGATCGTGAGTGAGCATGAGTGATGCCTGCCTATGATCTTTGATGATGTCATAGCAAGTCCTATGATCGTGAGTGATGCGTCACATCATAGGACATCATGCAGACATCATAGGAGCATGTTAATAGACAAGGACAGGGTAAGGTGGTTTAGTGTGGGGATTTTAATGCACATAACACACTGCGGGGTAGCCAGAATATAGATATAAATGGCAGAGTGAGGATTTTTAAGAGGACAGGGACTTAATCATCACTCTATAAATTCAGAAAATCTGTGTGCGCGTGTGTGTGTGTGTGTGTGTGTGTGTGTGTGTGTGCGCGTGTGTGTGTGTGTGTGTGTGTGTGTGATCAAAGATCAAACACAGGCATCACTCATGATCATAGGACTCACTATGACATCATCAAAGATCAAATGCAGCCATCACTGAACGAGTGCTGATGTGCTTGCTTACACCCTTGCCTACACCTTCTTTCTACGGGCATGCACAGGTAGGCACTAGTACTATAGGAAGAGAAACACAGCTATCGGATATGTGGGGAATGATTAAGAAAATGAGTGGTATTAGAAGAGAGTATAAAATACCAGTGTTAGACAGTAATGGGGAAATAGCTATTACTAATATAGACAAAGCAGAACTTTTGGCACAAACTTTAGTGAAGATTCATAGTTCAGAAAACCTACCAAACACAATTAGACAAAGCAGGGAAAGCACTTCATCCAAACACCCACATGTAAGCATAAGGAAGAATACTTCAAGGGACACGGTAGATTTGTCATTCACTCTGTTGGAATTGAAAAGAGCTATTCTGAAATTGAAGCAGTCTTCACCAGGGAAGGATGGCGTATGTTATAGGATGTTGTCGCACATGGAGGACAGTGCACTTCAAACAATATTAAAGCTATTTAATAAATTTTGGGAAACTGGGAAGATTTCAAGGGCATGGAAACAATCAGTTATAGTACCAGTCTTAAAGCCAGGCAAAGATTCATCAGATCCCAATAATTATAGGCCGATAGCTCTTACCTCACAGTTAGGGAAAACAATGGAACAGATGGTGACTGAAAGGCTGAATCACATTTTGGAAGGGAGGGAATGTCTTTCTCCTTTTCAAAGTGGGTTCTGAAAAAGGAGAAATACCATTGATTCCATTTTGCTCCTAGAATCTGAAATTAGGAAAGCCCAGGTAAATAGGGAAAATGTGATAGCTGTCTTCTTTGATGTAGAAAAAGCGTATGACATGCTGTTGAAGGAAGGGTTGCTGATTAAATTAAATCAGTTTGGTGTTGAAGGTAATCTATACAGTTGGGTATTAGATTTCCTGTATG
Source organism: Pholidichthys leucotaenia (assembly GCA_020510985.1). Classification (NCBI taxonomy): domain Eukaryota; kingdom Metazoa; phylum Chordata; class Actinopteri; order Cichliformes; family Pholidichthyidae; genus Pholidichthys; species Pholidichthys leucotaenia. The sequence goes on from CM035846.1 coordinate 238,753,595, forward strand.
ATAGAATGATTGAGGTAAGCGTTGGTACATAGTACTCAAGAATATATCAAGTTGAAAATGGTACCCCCCAAGGCAGCGTGTGTAGCCCTGTTTTGTTTATTATTATGATTAATGATATTTTTGAAGGAATCGATAGAGGAATAGGGAAGGCATTTATATGTAGATGATGGGGCCTTATGGATAAGGGGATGTAATCTTGTGTACATTCCCAGGAAAATGCAGGCAGCAATAGACCGGGTTGAACAATGGGCAAATCGGTGGGCTTTTAAATTATCGGTCTCAAAGACACAAATAATTTGCTTCTCTAAAAGTCACAAAGAAATTTCTTTAAATCTTTATGGCCAAAAGTTAGAGCACGCGAAGGTAATTCGGTATTTAGGTGTGTTATTTGATGAAAAAGGTTTTTGATGAAAAATTTGATGATAGGTTCCAGTTTGTTCATGTAAATGATGAGTTTTCTCTCAGCTCAAAGCTTAGTCATGGAGTTCCACAGGGATCTGTGCTTGGCCCTACTCTTTTTAGTTTATATATGCTTCCGTTAGGCAACATTATTAGAAAGCACTGTATACATTTTCACTGTTATGCAGATGACACACAATTATACCTGTCAATGAAGCCAGATGATACTAATCAATTAGCCAAGTTAGAAGCCTGTCTTAAGGAAATCAAAGTTTGGATGACTTGTAATTTCCTGCTATTAAATTCAGATAAGACTGAAGTCATTCTTGTTGGTCCAAAAAACCTTAGAAATTCCTTTCCAAATCAAACTTTCAGTTTGGATGCAGTTACTCTTTCTCTTAATAGCTCTGTGAGGAACCTTGGAGTTATTTTTGATCAGGATTTGTCCTTCAATTCACATATTAAATTTGTTTCTAAGACTGCCTTCTATCATTTGCGTAATATTGCCAAGATTAGGAGCATCTTGTCTCAGAGTGATGCTGAGAAGCTGATCCACGCTTTTGTTAGCTCGAGATTAGATTATTGTAATTCTTTATTATCAGGTTGTCCTAAAACATCTTTAAAAAGTCTTCAGCTGATCCAAAATGCTGCAGCAAGAGTTTTAACAGGTACTAGAAAGAGAGATCATATCTCTCCGGTTCTGGCCTCCCTTCATTGGCTTCCCATAGAGTTTAGAATTAAGTTTAAAATCCTTCTTCTTACTTACAAAGCTCTAAACAATCAGGCTCCTTTTTATTTAAAAGATCTGATACTACCGTATCATCCTAACAGAGCACTACGCTCCCAAAATGCAGGTTTACTTGTAATACCTAGAATCTCCAAAAGTACAATGGGAGGCAGAGCCTTCAGTTATCAAGCTCCTCTCCTGTGGAATCAGCTGCCAATCTGGATTCGGGAGTCAGACTCGATCTCTGTTTTTAAGAATAGGGCTAAAACCTACCTTTTTGATATAGCCTACAATTAGGGAGGGATCATGTGTTTTCTGAACCCTCCCTTAGTTATGCTGCTAATAGGTTTAGTCAGCCGGGGGACCTCCAGTAATGCACTGGGCCTCACTCCTTTCCTCACTCTCTATGAAATATTTTTTTTTTTTGCTGGTCATTAACATTTGTTTGTTCTCTCCCATAGATTGAGTCCCCATCGTGCTGTTTGCTCTCTACATGTCTGTTCTTTTCTTCTTCTCTATCCCCTCACCCCCAGCCAGTCGCAGCAGATGACTGCCCCTCCCTGAGCCTGGTTCTGCTGGAGGTTTCTTCCTGTTAAAAGGGAGTTTTTCCTCTCCACCGTCGCCAAGTGCTTGCTCACAGGGGATCGCCTGATTGCTGGGGTCTTTCTGCAACTGTGGGGGTCCTCCCTACAGTTGATAGTGCTATGAGATGACTGTTGTTGTGAAATGGCGCTATATAAATAAAGTTGAATTGAATTGAATTGAATTGAATTGAATTGAAAAACTAACTTGGAAGCAGTATATTGAAAAAACTAAAGGAAAATGTAAGAAAATAAATAATATTTTGAGATGTCTGGCAGGACGGGACTGGGGGGCCTCTAGGGCCTCTCTGTTGAGGGTGTATCGAGGACTAATGAGAGCTACACTAGACTATGGATGTGTTGCGTTCATGTCTGCTGCTGACTGTCACCTGAACCAACTGGACATAGAGCAGACAAAGGCTCTTACGATATGTTGTGGTGCATTTAAAACTTCTCCAGTATCAGCGATCCAAGTAGAGACGGGCAAAATGCCCTTAAGATTAAGAAGAACCAAATTAATGCTGGCATACTGTATCAACTTGAAGGGGCATAAGAGATCACATCCTGCAAAAGCTATTCCTGATGATTGCCGGGAACACAATGAGTCCAACATTTGTAGCTTTGGATGGATAAGTGATGCCATTGCTGAGCAGGCAGGATTAAAATACATAGATTTTAGCCCAACGGTCCTGTGGTCTGTTATTCCTCCATGGCTGTTTAAGATGCCACTGGTAGATTTTGAAATACAACAACTGAGGAAGAAACAAAAGCAATCAGCAACAGATTATATAGTGCATAAATATATTGAACAGAACTTCAGAAACAGGCTGATAGCATTTACTCATGGTTCCAAGGATCCTACAACTGGTTGTAGTGGAGCTGCGGTATACATTCCTCAGTATAAAATATCTATCAATAAAAGAACCAATAATCACTTATCAGTATACACAGTTGAGCTAGTTGCCATCATATTAGCTTTACAGTGGTTGGAGATAAATTATAGGAATAATGCAATCATTGCTTCTGATAGCTGGGCAGCTCTCAAGAGTGTTCAGTCACTGCAGTTGTGTAGGCAGGACCTAATTGTAGAAATCCACTCCTTAATTTACAACCTCTACAGTAAAGGCCAGTCAATAAACTTTATTTGGGTTCCAGCCCACGTTGGGATAGAGGGTAATGAGGATGTGGATTTATTGGCAAAGCAATCATTGAAGTTTGAGGCAGTGGGTCTGGAGGTCTCACTCAGTAGGGCAGAAGGCAAATCAATAATTAAAAAATATATAGTGGAAGAGTGGCAAGAACATTGGGACTCAATAGATACAGGAAGACATCTTTATAACATTCAAAAGCGGGTGGACTCTGGAATGGGAGTTGGCAGAAACAGGAAAGAGGAGATACTCATCACCCGATTAAGAATAGGACATACTACTTTGAACCAGACGCTACATAGAATAGGTAAACATCCAACTGGCAGCTGTGCACATTGTGGTTCTCCGGAAACAGTTCAGCACGTTATGTTGGAATGTCGGGGATACCAGGAACAAAGGAGGCATCTGGTTGCAGCAATGGAAAGGGCTAATTTAAGTTTTGTTTTGGAAAACATGTTGGAAGCTTCGGTCAAAGAGGTATATGTAGCCCTATTTAGATATTGAAGTGCAACTGGATTAATTAAAAGAACTTATTTTTTATTTTCCCTGCCATTCTCTTGTCCACACTCCAACCCGGTGGGTGGCAGTGGTGCACCTGTGAGCTGGTTGCCAACCGCCAATCAAATCTAAAAGAAGAAGAAGAAGAACTGAAAAGTATGCTCATGTACACACTCAGTACTTGGCTGGGGCTCCTTTTGCATGAATTACTTCATCACAGTGGCATGGAATGGAGACGATCAGCCTGTGATACTGCTGTGGTATTATGGAAGCCCAGGTTGCTTTGATAGCGGTCTTCAGCTTGCCTGTGTTGTTGTAACCGGTCTCTCTCCTCTTCCTCTTGATAAAACCCCACAGATTCTCAATGGGGTTTAGGTCAGGAAAGTTTGCTGGCCAGTCAAGCAGGCACAGTGATACCATGGACATTAAACCGGGTATTGGTATTTTTGGCAGCGTGGGCAGATGCCAAGTCCTGCTGAAAAATGAAATCAGTATCTCCCTAAACCTTGTCAGCAGTGAGAAGCACGAAGTGCTCTAAAATTTCCTGGTAGACAGCTATGCTGAATTTGGACTTGATAAAACCCAGTGGGCCAACACCAGCAGATGACATGGCTTGGACACAGTCCAAGGACGGATAATTTTTTCACACATAAGAAGTTGCTCAGAACTCCTTGTACAAAGATATAGAGTGATGACAATCAAGTCAGTGGCGGTACTGCAACTGTAAGCTGGTTGCCAACCATCAATTAAATCTAAAAGAAGAAGAGGAAGAAATCATGGCTCCCCAAATCATCACTGACTATGGAAACTTCACACTGGACCAAATCGGATTCTGTGCCTCACTATTGATCCAGACTCTGGGACCTTGATTTCCAAATGACAAGACTTCGCACATGATTTTAGCTGTTTGAAGTAATGTTTAATAAAACTAACTTCAGCACGTGGACCTGTCTGCATCTATTATTTCCCAACACAACAATGGGTTTCCATAACACCTCAGCAGTTCCACAGGCTTATCTCCTCCATGACATGCCACTGTGATGGTGTAAAGTGGATATCAAAAGTATCAAAAGTAACCTGTACAACCCAATTGAAAAACAAACTGAAATCTTTTCAGGGGAAAAAAATTAAAAACTTACAATAACCTGTTTGCACAAATATACACACCCTTAAACTAATACTTTGCTGCAGCACCTTTGGATTTTATTACAGCACTCAGTCTTTTTGGGTAGGAGTCTATCAGTGCGGCACATCTTGATGTGGCAATATTTGGCCACTCGTCTTTGCAGAAACGCTCCAAATCTGTCAGATTGCAAGAGCATGTCCTGTGCGCAGGCCTCTTCAGATCACCCCATAGATGTTCGATCAGATTCAGGTCTTGACTCTGGCTGGGCCATTCCAAAGCCTTAATGTTCTTCTGGTAAAGCCATTCTTTTGTTGATTTGGATGTGTGCTTTGGGTCATTGATGTGGTGAAAGACGAAGTTCCTCTTCATCTTCAGCTTTCTAGCAGAAGCCTGGAGGTTTTGTGCCAACACTGACTGGTATTTGGAACTGTTCATAATTCCCTCCACCTTGACTAAGGCCCCAGTTCCAGCTGAAGAAAAACAGCTCCAAAGCATGATGCTGCCACCACCATGCTTCACTATAAGTATGATATTCTTTTAGTGATGAGCAGTGTTATGTTTGTGCCAAGTATACCTTTTGGAATTATGGCCAAAAAGTTCAACCTTGGTTTCATCGGAGCATAACACATTTTCCCACATGCGTTTGGGAGATTTCAAATGTCCATCCATCCATCCATCCATCTTCTACAGCTTTTCCAGAGGTCCGGGTCGCGGAGGCAGCAGTTCAAGCAGAGAAGCCCAGACTTCCCTCTCCCCCGTCACCTGCTCCAGCTCTTCAGAGAGGATACCAAGGTGTTCCCAGACCAACTGGGAGACATAGTCTCTCCACCGAGTCCTGGGTCTGCCCCGGGGTTTCCACCCATGGGACCCGGCTGGGCTCAGCCCGAAGGAGTTACATGGGTCCGCCCTCCAGTGGGCTCACCACCTGCAGGAGGGATCAGGAGGGATCATGGGGGTCCGGTGCTATGTGGATTAGGTGGCGGTCAAAGGCGGAGACCTTGGCGAACTGATCCCAAGCTTTCTAAACTGGCTTTGATTTCAAATGTGTTTTTGCAAAATGTAGCCGGGCTTGGATGTTTTTCTTCATAAGATAAGGCTTCCGGCTTGCCACCCTAGATGGGATATTGTTGTCACATGTACTAAACAGCCAGTACTTGCCAGAAATTCCTGCAGCTCCTTCAATGTTGCTGTCAGCCTCTTGGCAGCCACCCTGACCAGTTTTCTTCTTGTGTTTTCATCAATTTTGGAGGGACGTCCAGTTCTTGGCAATGTCACTGTTGTGCCATATTTTCTCCACTTGATGATGGCTGTCTTCACTGCATTCCATGGTGTATTTAATGTCTTGGAAATTCTTTTGTACCCTTCTCCTGACTGATACCTTTGAACAATGAGATCCCTCTGATGCTTTGGAAGCTCTCTGCAGACCATGGCTTGTGCTGTAAGATCTGACTACAAAAATGTCAGGAAAAGCCTACTAGAACAGCTGGACTTTATTTGGGGTTAATCAGAGACACTTTAAATGGTTGCAGGTGTGTGGTGACTCCCATTTAACATGAGTTTGAATGTGATTGATTAATTCTGAACACAGCCACATTCCCAGTTATAACAGGGTGTGCATATTTATGCAACCAGGTTATTCTAAGTGTTTTATTTTTCACCTTAAAAGATTTCAGTTTGTTTTTCAATTGGGTTGTACAGGTTATAGATCACATCAATGGTGGAATTTTTTTAAATGATTTATCCTGGTCTCATTTTTCACATCACAAAAACCTGGCATTTAAACACAGGTGTGTAGACTTTTTATATCCACCGTAATTCATGCAAAAGAAGCCCCGACCAAGTATCGAGTGTGTACATGAACATGCTTTTCAGACAGCCAATGTTTCTATTAAAAATCCACTTTTAAAATTGATCTTATATTCTATTTTTTGTTTTGAGAAACTGAATGTTGTTTTCATTATCTGTAAGTCATAATCATCAAAATTAAAAGAAACAAACACTTAAAATACTGTATATCACTCTGTGTGTAATGAATCTATACAATATATGAGTTTCATTTTTTTTGAACGGAATTACTGAAATAAGTTAACTTTTCGATGGTATTCTTATTTACTGAGATGCACCTGCATAATGTACAGTGTCACCACTCGTCACATTCAAACACTCACAGTGAAACGATAAAATAGTCCTGGGGTAGATTTTATAGACACAAAACTTATTTTGTGTTTATTTCAAGGACAAAATACTCACCGTGCTCCGTTATTGTGCTTGTAGCTAGCGAGGCTACCGTATCCACGGACAACATTCCAGTAACTAGGGGGAACATATCGCGATATTGGAACGAAAGCCGACCTACAATGTAAGGCACTACATAGTAGACGAGTGGGCATTTTTTGAGAATAGCGTAAGTTTTTGAGGACAAAGGCTGCGAACTTTTTCACTCATGTTAAAATAACTTAGCACAATGTAAATTCCAGTTCAGCTCCATCTGAAATCACATTTCTGGAGTTACTTCCATACCTGCACTTGAATCACAGGGGAGGAACCAGCCTCACAGGAAATCAAGTGAACGCAGCTTTTCCTCTGCGCTCCAACATTCCCTCCGCTTCTCCTCCTCTTTTCTCTTCCTGGCAGGATTTTGCACGGCCCCTGCAGACCAGTGCGGACTGCAGAGGGAACAGCTACGGATTTTTGTAATGCAGTGACGTAACCTAGAAAACATTTTTTGTAAAATTGGCAAGTCTGCCTACCAACTCCGGCTGGACTACAGTGGATCTTTCACTTCGCCGATCTTTTTATTTTTTAAATAATAATAATAATTATTATTATTATTGTTATTATTTTTTTTTAACCCCAAACAATTTAATAGGAAGTGATTTTTCAGGTAAACCATGGAAAACGTTTCCCGGGAGCACATCTCTTTGGAGCGCAATTTACGCACAGCAGTTTTGGCACTTGTGTTTTGCGCACAGGTCGCTTTCGGCTTCTCGGTGGCCGTGCAGCTCGACAACACCTGTGAGGCCAATGACAGCTTGTACTACGTCGGGGAGTGGTATTTCCTGGACTCTGACGACTGCACCCAGTGCGAGTGCACGGCTGACGGTCCGGTATGCGCCCGCACTGAGTGCACGTCTCTGCCGGCGGCCTGCATCCATGTCAGCCACTACCCCACCGACTGCTGCCCCAGGTGCGAGAAGATCGGGTGTGAGTACCGAGGAGTGGTGTACGAGCTGGGGCAGAACTTCCAGGTGAGTCTGGAGTACACCTGGAGACTAATGTCTTCATATATGGGCAGGTAGAACGACTTTTTTCTTTCTTCTTCTTCTTTTAGATTTGATTGCCGGTTGGCAACCAGCTTACAGGTGCATTACCGCCACGTACTTCACTTCTATATCGTCACTCTGTCTGGCCAGGAGCTGTAGTCCGTCCTTTTTCTTTTTTCCTTTTTAAGTTTGAAGCTTGAGTAAGCCTTTGCAATTGCCCATCAAGACATTTCAAAAGAAAACACTGGTTTATTCTATGTACTTGTTTTTTTTCCCTCATAAAAATAATGGTGTTGTTTAAATGGAAATCTTAAGAGCTACATGTAATAAAAGTTTTAATCAAAATGGGTCATAATTAGGTTGTTAGAAAAAAGTTAATAAAGAATTGCTTAATCACAATTAATGATACCAAATTTAAACTTTAGAAAATAAACTGCGTAATTGCCAGTACACCACTACATTAGAGCATCTGCATACCAGACACAAGAAGTTTGCACTGTGTCCAAATGCATATTTGAGGTCTTTTGCACTGTTTGTTGCAGGTGATTCTCACCAGCTATTATCCACTGTGACTTAAATTGTTAATACACACAAACCATAAAAAGGCCTTCACTCCACAGCGTCCTTAAATGTATGTGATAAAGCTTGGGAATTGTGATGCCATCTCAAAATCCCCCCCACCCCACCTCATATGTAGTGAGTGTTGCGTGAAAAACTGGAGGTAAATGGCTCCCCCTTTTGAGACAATAGGGGGAGAAACTGGTGAGCAGTACTGGTTTCAAAGAGGCAGAGGTGTGTGGACTAGTCAGAAACTGTAATTTAATAGCAGTAATGATTATTTATAATAATAATAATTACTACAGTTTAGGAATATTCTTGAGTAAGTGGCTAGAGTAGCCAGAAATTATACTCAAGTAAAAGTAACGTTAACTACCTGATCCAAGGAAATCCTTGGATCAGGTAGTTAGATGGTCCAGTCGTTTGCTTGGTGAGTCGCAGCTGAGCCTGACATCCCTGTACACCAGACAAGTACAGAGGATGGCTGACTCGATTTTAAATGATGACTCCCACCCTTTACACTGCAACTTTCAGCTTCTTCCCTCCAGACAGAGGTTTGCTGTCCCAAAAAGCAAAACCCAGCACTACAAAAACAGCTTTGTCCCTGCTGCTGTCAAAGAGTTGAACAAGCTATAAAAATATATTGTACATAGCTTATATTTACTTATTTTGTATGATGTGTGCCTGTGTTTGTGTCTATGTTGAATGTAATTAGTGGCTTGTAAATATGGATGTCACCAGACTGCAAAACAAATCTTCCTACGGGTACAAATAAAGTAACCTGAACCTGAACCTGTTACCTTGTGATATTACTTATTCAAGAATAAGCAAGAGTCACCAGTGAAATTACTAAAGAAGTAGAAGTAATAGTAACAAAGTATACTAAAAACTGCTTGAGTTGTAATAACGTTGAACAGTTTTTTTTTTTTTTTCATAAATTTGTGACTTTTTTCTTGTAAATGTATTATCTTTTTCTTAAAAAATGGCTCCCTTTTTGTTATAAACTTGCAACTTTTTGATAAATTCCTGATTTTTTCCCCACACAAATATGCAATATTATACACAAATTTGCAAATAAAATCACACAAATTTGCAACTTCTGTTCCTATAAATGTTCATTTTTTCTTTAACATATGCAGTTTTTTTATCGCATCTGTTTTCTTGTAATTTTGTAACTTTAGCTAATTTTCTCTTTAATGTTTTAGTCAGTGTTTTAGGAAATTAAAATAAAAGTTATCCATGTGTACTCTCTAATATACAGGGGGTGGGGTGGGGGGGCTTAAAAGTTCATAGTGTAGAGGATGCGTTCAATGATGAGGCTGAGTTTTATTTCTCAGGTTCAGCTTTATTGACAGAACACATACTCTAGCATTCTCAAAGCAGGAAGAAGAGGAAGAACTATATCACATCACCTCTTTATATGTTTCCAGCATCGGAACTCAAGTCACATGGTGCTTCAGTAAACATACAGTCACATGGTACTTAATCCCAGCCACAATGCAACCCTTTGACTTTCACCATTGTCTCTTATTCATTGATGAACCGGAAATCTCTCTGGGGCATCTTCTCCGAGATAAAGGCCAAATCTCACACCTCCTCGTCATCCTCTGCAGATTCGAACCTTTTGTCCTTCGAGACGTGAAGCCTCCAATAAACATGCAGTCATACCTTTGTGGAAAATGTGAGCCCAACATATGTGCCACATAACCCCCCCCCCCCCCCCAAATGTCTATTAAAGGACAAAACATGCATGGCATAAAAAAAAAAAAAAACAACAAAACACTCTGTGGCGGTTTGGGAAAACCCCCACAAACAGACTAAGGACAGACAACTCGCTACTCCTGGTTTTTTCCGCTACACTACTGTGATAATGTCACCTTTCATGCATTGTGTTCATGCGTCCTGTCCTTACTGTGACCTAGAGACTCAGATCAATATGTAGATGTGCCTGTTAACCTCTTTGTTCTGCAGCTAGAGCAGAGTCTAGCAAATCTGCCTATTGTGATGTATGTCTCACAAATGCAAATATCTCATGCCTGTCCTGCAGTCCCTTTGATCAGACCAACCGTTGTGAATCTGCTTTGATGTATTGTTTGGGTTGGGTATAAATACTGCACAGGTTCTGTAACACTTCCTCTCACTCACACTTCAACCTCTGCTGCAGACACGCACTCTGTGTCTTCTTCTCTGAGAGCCAGAGGATCCCCATCCAGCCTGCACACACTTGGGCTGGAGAGGGGATCCCGTGACGGCGGTATGATAAAATAAACTCTACTTAAAACCTCCAACAACGCCGCCTTATTTCATGCCGCCGCACTGGTGACCCGACGCTGAAACGAACACGCTGCAGGCGAACGCAACACCCGGCGGTGATTCTCCGACGACAAGCGAACGCGGCAGCCTGACTGATCTGCTCTCCCTTCTGCTTCAGGGAGACCTCAACGCGGAGTGTCCAGGCGAAACTCCACGGAGAACACCCACGACCGGGAAAGCTGAGCAACGTTTCATGGTGAGATCTGCACGCCTAGATCGGCACATCCACGCTGGACCGGCCGCGCTCACAGCTCCTCCACACCGTGAGCGCATGCCCCTCGTCCCCTCTCCACGACGGCGATCCCCATGGCCGACGGAGCACACATGGACCTGAACGCACCATGACCGAGCGAGTGACAGAGCGTCTACTTTCCTTCACCGCTCCAACAGACAACAGGGATGATCTCCAGCAAGCTCCCTGACCCTGGTTCTCCTCTCCAGCGGCCCACCCACGCACGGGACCCCGGCACACGCACCGGGGAGTCACGGGCACGGCGCACCACGCACGGGACACATACGGCTCCACAGACTGCCTTCCTCCTTCGCCGCTGCCCTTCAGGGCTGCTCGCTCCCCTGAGGCACGCATGCAGCATGCTCGAAGGATTTGTTAACGGTCTCAGCCACGGCACACATAGGGAAATTCAGCGGTTTGCGGTTCCCGAGCGCTTTAAGGTTGTGCCCGCACCTAAAGCCAACACGCCAGTCCCTCTGTTCTCATCACAGCCGCCACGCAGCCTCGTCTTTTCTTCATGGCCGCTATTAATCCTTGCAGGACTTAATCGCGAGAGGAGCCAGTGACTGATTTTTCTTCTTGTGATCTCCGCACGCGCAACGGGACAACCCCTCGACGTCACGGAGCAGCAAGCAATTTTTTGCGCGGCCCAGACTTCTCATCGTCTCCGGCCGGCTTTTACTACCCCCACCCCCCTCCACCCCTTCCTGCACAGAGCTTTTCCCTGCTTGCTGCCCAAGCTGCACTATCGAGGTCTCGACCACCTGCCGAGCCCTCTGGGGGGGGAGCTGTGGCGGTTTGGGAAAACCCCCACAAACAGACTAAGGACAGACAACTCGCTACTCCTGGTTTTTTTCCGCTACACTACTGTGATAATGTCACCTTTCATGCATTGTGTTCATGCGTCCTGTCCTTACTGTGACCTAGAGACTCAGATCAATATGTAAATGTGCCTGTTAACCTCTTTGTTCTGCAGCTAGAGCAGAGTCTAGCAAATCTGCCTATTGTGATGTATGTCTCACAAATGCAAATATCTCATGCCTGTCCTGCAGTCCCTTTGATCAGACCAACCGTTGTGAATCTGCTTTGATGTATTGTTTGGGTTGGGTATAAATACTGCACAGGTTCTGTAACACTTCCTCTCACTCACACTTCAACCTCTGCTGCAGACACGCACTCTGTGTCTTCTTCTCTGAGAGCCAGAGGATCCCCATCCAGCCTGCACACACTTGGGCTGGAGAGGGGATCCCGTGACGGCGGTATGATAAAATAAACTCTACTTAAAACCTCCAACAACGCCGCCTTATTTCATGCCGCCGCACTGGTGACCCGACGCTGAAACGAACACGCTGCCAGCGAACGCAACACCCGGCGGTGATTCTCCGACGACAAGCGAACGCGGCAGCCTGACTGATCTGCTCTCCCTTCTGCTTCAGGGAGACCTCAACGCGGAGTGTCCAGGCGAAACTCCACGGAGAACACCCACGACCGGGAAAGCTGAGCAACGTTTCATGGTGAGATCTGCACGCCTAGATCGGCACATCCACGCTGGACCGGCCGCGCTCACAGCTCCTCCACACCGTGAGCGCATGCCCCTCGTCCCCTCTCCACGACGGCGATCCCCATGGCCGACGGAGCACACATGGACCTGAACGCACCATGACCGAGCGAGTGACAGAGCGTCTACTTTCCTTCACCGCTCCAACAGACAACAGGGATGATCTCCAGCAAGCTCCCTGACCCTGGTTCTCCTCTCCAGCGGCCCACCCACGCACGGGACCCCGGCACACGCACCGGGGAGTCACGGGCACGGCGCACCACGCACGGGACACATACGGCTCCACAGACTGCCTTCCTCCTTCGCCGCTGCCCTTCAGGGCTGCTCGCTCCCCTGAGGCACGCATGCAGCATGCTCGAAGGATTTGTTAACGGTCTCAGCCACGGCACACATAGGGAAATTCAGCGGTTTGCGGTTCCCGAGCGCTTTAAGGTTGTGCCCGCACCTAAAGCCAACACGCCAGTCCCTCTGTTCTCATCACAGCCGCCACGCAGCCTCGTCTTTTCTTCATGGCCGCTATTAATCCTTGCAGGACTTAATCGCGAGAGGAGCCAGTGACTGATTTTTCTTCTTGTGATCTCCGCACGCGCAACGGGACAACCCCTCGACGTCACGGAGCAGCAAGCAATTTTTTGCGCGGCCCAGACTTCTCATCGTCTCCGGCCGGCTTTTACTACCCCCACCCCCCTCCACCCCCTCCTGCACAGAGCTTTTCCCTGCTTGCTGCCCAAGCTGCACTATCGAGGTCTCGACCACCTGCCGAGCCCTCTGGGGGGGGAGCTGTGGCGGTTTGGGAAAACCCCCACAAACAGACTAAGGACAGACAACTCGCTACTCCTGGTTTTTTTCCGCTACACTACTGTGATAATGTCACCTTTCATGCATTGTGTTCATGCGTCCTGTCCTTACTGTGACCTAGAGACTCAGATCAATATGTAAATGTGCCTGTTAACCTCTTTGTTCTGCAGCTAGAGCAGAGTCTAGCAAATCTGCCTATTGTGATGTATGTCTCACAAATGCAAATATCTCATGCCTGTCCTGCAGTCCCTTTGATCAGACCAACCGTTGTGAATCTGCTTTGATGTATTGTTTGGGTTGGGTATAAATACTGCACAGGTTCTGTAACACTTCCTCTCACTCACACTTCAACCTCTGCTGCAGACACGCACTCTGTGTCTTCTTCTCTGAGAGCCAGAGGATCCCCATCCAGCCTGCACACACTTGGGCTGGAGAGGGGATCCCGTGACGGCGGTATGATATAATAAACTCTACTTAAAACCTCCAACAACGCCACCTTATTTCATGCTGCCGCACACTCCACATATTACAAATCAATCCACCAGATGCCTAGGTCTTAACCTTCTGCCGAATCTGCTGTAAACCGGCTTTGCTACCTCTGCAGCGTCTTTCTGCCTCTGTGGATTAAAGCTGTTAGCACGTCTCTGTGAAGGTTCTGGAGAATGTCTTCTCGGTGGCCTGCCACGGCGGGGGGGCCTCGCCAGCTGCACGTGGTCATCAGCCAGAACAAAAGCGGGTTTGAGTCTGTTTATGCAAATCAACTCCTTTCTGCCCCCTAAATCTAGCAGAAAATGCTTCTCCCCGGTTTCCAGCACTCTGAAGGGTCCGTCATAAAACAGTCACAAACTTGGACGCTGAGCATCATGTCTAACAAAAACAAACTCCGCATTTTTTAAAGCCTCCGGCACAAAAACGCGTGGGAAACTGTGGTGAACCGGGCCAGGGAGTGTGTTTGATCCTGTGTCACTCTGCAACGGCTGAGCGGGGGGGGGGGGGCAATTTGGTGCGGGATTGTCGGGAAGAAATTCCCCCGGCAAATGGAGAGGTTGTGCAAAAACTAACTCAGCCGGGGAAGCCTGCAAATCTCCCTTAGGTGCAGAACGCAACCCCAATAAAACCCATGGAAGTTTGTCCACCCAATTTGTATCCGTAAGTGACGCTCTGAGGGCTGCTTTCAACGACCTGTGAAAGCGCTCACATAAACCATTAGCCTGGGGGTTATACGCGGTAGTGCGGTGAATCTTCACCCCTAAGCTGCGGGCCATCGACGACCATAGTTCGGAAATAAATTGGGGGCCCCTGTCTGACGTTATGTCCGACGGGACTCCGAAACGCGCAACCCACGCTGTTAAAAATGTTCGCGCAACTTCTTCCGCTGTGGTTGATGCCAGAGGAACCGCTTCTGGCCAACGCGTGGTGCGATCCACCATCGTCAAAAGGTGTGTGTGCCCTTGTGACGACGGAAGGGGGCCCACCAAGTCGACATGCACGTGATCAAAACGCTTAGCCGGGATGTGAAAAGGCTCCAATGGAGCTCTAGTATGCTTGTGTATTTTGGCTCGCTGACACGCTATGCAGGCTGCTGCCCATTCCTTGACCTGTTTGCACAACCCGGGCCAAACAAACTTCTCCCCCATCATCTTAATCGATGCACGCACCCCCGGGTGCACCAGAGAATGGACCGAGTCAAAAACGCGGCGACGCCACGCAGCTGGAACCACGGGGCGGCAAATTAGGGGGGGGGATACCAATTTGCTGCACCCTGTGCTCCAGCCTTAACCCTGTTGGTCCAGACTGGAGCGCGCGCACATCCGCATCATTAACCTGCTCCGCGGCCATGGCTGCATAATCTAAACCTACACGGACCGGGGCTGCGCGCGCTTCCGCGTCGCTGCCCTGGTCCGCGGCCACGGCTCCAGAGTCTGCCCCCACGAGGCCTGGCGTTGCTACCGCACGAGAGAGACAGTCTGCCACTACATTGTGTTTACCTGCGACATGCTGGATATCGGTGGTAAACTCCGATATCGCGGCTAGCTGCCTTTGCTGCCGGCCTGACCAGGGTTCTGAAATCTTGGCCATCGCAAACGTTAGTGGTTTGTGATCCACAAACGCGGTGAAATGGCGCCCTTCCAGACAGAACTGGAAATGGCGGATGGCCAAGTGTAGGGCCAAAAGCTCCCTGTCGAACGCGCTGTATTTACGCTCGCTATCGCCCAAGGTTTTGCTGAAAAATGCGAGAGGTTGCCAGGTCCCTGCCACAAACTGTTCAACGACCGCCCCCACCGCTAAATCGGAAGCGTCAGTGGTGAGCGCCATGCGGGCTGTTGGAACTGGGTGTGCTAACTTGACCTGGGCGAGAGCGCGCTCCCGCTCCGGAGACCATTCAACCTTATTTGTGGGCTTTTGTTTTTTTAACGCAGTGTATAATGGTTGCATGAGCCGCGCTGCACTTGGGAGGAACCGGTTGTAAAAACTAACCATTCCCAAAAACTCCTGCAGCGCCATGACCGTTTGAGGTTGTGGAAAATCTGTTATTGCGCGTACTTTATCAGGCAGAGGGACCGCTCCTTCTGGCGAAACGCGATGCCCCAAAAAATCAATTTGCGCTACCCCAAACTGGCACTTCGCTGGGTTAATTATTAACCCGTGCTCTGTCAGCCTCCGAAAAACTGCTGTGAGGTGACTTTTGTGTTCGCCTTCGGACGTGCTGGCTACTAAAATGTCATCCAAGTAGACGAACACTGAAGGGAGGTCGCGTAAAACTGCATCCATCATGCGTTGGAAAGTCTGCGCGGCACCTTTGAGACCGAACGGCATGCGCAAAAACTCAAAAAGCCCAAAAGGAGTTATAACCGCTGTTTTGGGTATATCCTGAGCGCGCACTGGGACTTGATGGTAACCGTGCACCAAATCTATTTTAGAAAAAATGCGCGCCCCCGCCAAATGAACTGAGAAATCCTGAATGTGCGGAATCGGGTAGCGGTCGTATGCTGAAACGTTGTTCAACCTGCGGAAATCACCGCAAGGTCGCCACGAGCCATCAGCTTTTGGGACCATGTGTAGCGGCGAAGCCCAGTGGCTTTTAGAGCGTCTAATAATACCCAGTTTTTCCAGGTTGGCAAATGCCTCGCGCGCAATGGCTAGTTTAGCTGAGTCCAAGCGCCGAGCTTTTGCAAAAACGGGCGGCCCGGTGGTGGTGATAAAATGCTCCTCCCCGTGTTTAGCGACCGTCGCCGAAAACGTGGGGACTGTGAGTGCTGGTAACTGAGCGAGCAGTGCGTGAAACTTACCACCCGCAGCTGTGACGCTGGCATGTGCAGTCGGCGGGGCCACCCGAGCTGTGCAGGGAATAGAATGGAAAGACAGTGCATTAACCAAACGTCTATTAGCAAGGTCAACCAATAAACCATGTGAGCACAAAAAATCAGCCCCTAACATGTTGAAACTGACTGCTGCTACAATAAAAGTCCACTCAAATGAACAGCCCTGTAAGGACAGAAGCATAGTCCTCTCACCGAACGTCTTGATCGCTGAGCTGTTCGCTGCTGACACCGACACCCAGGGAGCTTTAGACGGCATCAGCCGTTCCGCGTAGGTAAGTGTGACGAAACTCAGCTGGGAGCCCGTGTCCACAAGGAATTGTTTCCCCAAGTGTGCATCCGTCAGGTAAAGCAGCTTGTTCTCCTCCCCGAGGGTCGTAGCTGCTACCGACCCTCGGTCTTGGCGTTTCCCGGACGCTTGAAGTGGCACGGTGGGACGCACTTGTGTGCCCTCTCTGCAAAACGGCGATGGTAGAAGCACAGGCCGTCATCCGCTCTGCGCCGCCTGGTACCCGTCGCCGCCGTCGTCGGTGCGTCTGGTGCCGCAACCACTGGCTCCAAGCCGTCTCCAGACGTCGTTCCTGGGCTGGCTGCCGTGGCCAAAACCGCGCTCCGCTTGTGGGCGTCGACGAGCCGCTGCGCCTCCTTACTCAGCCCATGGTAGTCTCGCCTGGCCAATCGGGGCGACTCTGCCAGGGCTACTCTCACTGCTGGCGGCAGGGTCCAGGGGAAAAGGTGGGCGAAAATAAATTCGCCATCCTCGGAGTCTTTCAGCCTCAGCATCTTCACCATCAGGTCCGCAGGTCTGTTGTTCTCCGACTCCGTCAACGTTAGGAGCCCTTCTGCTCGCTGTTGTACCGAAGGGGTGAAATGGCTGATCAGCGCATCCTTCAATGCGCTGTACTTGTCGCTGTCCGGTGGATGATTGACCAGATCTTCCACCCTCTAGACCATGTGGCTGTCCAGCTTCGCTGCCACATGGTAGAATTTTGTGTCGTCCTTTGAGATTCTCCGGAGGTTGAACTGTGCCTCGACTGCGCTAAACCAGGAGCGCGGACTACGCTGCAAGAAGTCGGGCAGCCAGAGTGTGGAGGCAGCCATCAGGCTGGCTTCCGCCGAGCCCTGCTCGGGAGAATTCTGTCTGCTCATTCTTTGTCGTAGGGTCACCAGTGTAGAGGATGCGTTCAATGATGAGGCTGAGTTTTATTTCTCAGGTTCAGCTTTATTGACAGAACACATACTCTAGCATTCTCAAAGCAGGAAGAAGAGGAAGAACTATATCACATCACCTCTTTATATGTTTCCAGCATCGGAACTCAAGTCACATGGTGCTTCAGTAAACATACAGTCACATGGTACTTAATCCCAGCCACAATGCAACCTTTTGACTTTCACCATTGTCTCTTATTCATTGATGAACCGGAAATCTCTCTGGGGCATCTTCTCCGAGACAAAGGCCAAATCTCACACCTCCTCGTCATCCTCTGCAGATTCGAGCCTTTTGTCCTTCGAGACGTGAAGCCTCCAATAAACATGCAGTCATACCTTTGTGGAAAATGTGAGCCCAACATATGTGCCACAATAGTGCTCAAATTTGACCAAATGTGGTTTATTTTTCAACCGCAGGGATCCAAGCACTGCAACACCGATGGAAGAAATGTGTGGATTGAAGGGGAAACTATGTCGAAAAATGAACCACATTTGGTCAAATTTGACCACTATGCACTCCCCCCCATATTCCAAATCATATCAATAAACAGTAATAAATTAAACATCTTCCAAGCCAGAGTAGAATAATGATTTCAAAACCGATGAGAGAAAAACTTGACTCACATTCAGATCAAATTAGTGAAACCAAAATAACTCAGAGTACAATCAAATGTAACTGAGCAAAAATACCTTTTTCTTAAATGTATTTGAGCAACAGTAAAGAGCACTGAGTACTGACTAAGTAAGTAAGTAAGTAAAATTTATTTATATAGCACTTTTCACAGAAAGGATCAAAAAGTGTTGCACAATAAAATAAAACACAACATCACAAATACAATAATAAAGGCATAAAAACATTAAAAAACATAAAAACCAAATTAAACTAAAAAGCCTGTTTAAACAGCAGTGTCTTCAGCTGCTTTTTAAAAGCCTCGACAGAGTCTACTGAGCGCAAAGACAATGGTAGATTTGGTGCCACTGCCTGAAAGGCTCTATCACCTGTAGTTTTAAAATGGGTTCGAGGGACAGCCAATAAAAGTTGATCTGAGGACCTCAAAGACCTCGAGGGGTTAGACACATTAAGCAGCTCAGTGATGTATTTAGGGGCCTGATCATGAATAGCTCTAAAAACAAGAATTAAATTTTTAAATTGAATCCTAAAACCAACTGGGAGCCAGTGAAGTGTTGCTAAAACCGGTGTAATGTGAGCCCTTTTCTTAGTGTGAGTTAAAAGTCTGGCAGCCGAATTTTGAACAACCTGGAGGCGTTGAAGGTGCTTTTGGCTCAGACAAGTAAAAAGACTATTACAATAATCTAAGCGAGAAGAAATAAAAGCATGAATAATCATCTCAAGTTCCGCCTTTGACACCAGGATACTCAACTTAGAAATATTCTTCAGATGGAAGAAACAATTTCTAATTAATTACCTCCGCCAGGCTGAAAAGGCCAGGAGGAGGTTATGTTTTTGCCGGGGTTTGTCTGTGTGTCTGTTTGTCTGTTGGTTAGCAAGATAACTCAAAAAGTCTTGGACGGATTTCCATGAAACTTTCAGGCGTTGTTGGAAATGGTACAAGGAAGAACTGATTAAATTTTGGGGGTGATCCGGTTCACCGTCTGGATACAGGAATTTTTTAAAGCATTTTTCAACACTGTGACATAGGGCCATTTTCAACATGTGCGCAGGCGCAATGGAGGGCGCTGGTCGTCGTGTCTTCAACACAAACTCCGCGTTCTTCAACGTTTTAGGCACAAAAGCACGCGGAAAACACTGCTGGCCTGGGCCCGCCAGCGTGCCTGTGTTTGCGCGCAACTGCAAAACCTCACACAGGCAGCTGTCCGCCAACGGATTCTTTGGCAGAAATTCCCCGGCCAGCCATAGGAGCTGCGCATTTGGCAGAAATTCACCGGCCAGCCATAGGCGCTGCGCAAAAACGAGCTCTCTGCCGGCGAAGCTTCTAAATTCTCGTTTGCCGCGGAGCGCAACCCCAAAATAATATAATATAAAACCCACGGCAACCTGTCTACCCAATTTGCATCCGTCAGTGGAGGAGATGGACACAACAGCAACACTTCAGTTTATTACCTCCGCCAAGGAGGCAATGCTTTTACTACTGAACCACTAATCCTATCACTATCACATTGATTGTCATTGATTAATTGTGTGTTTATTGCACTGTCCCTGTCAAATAAACAAATAATCATTGTGAATCCAATTGCTACTCATATGTTTACATGCTCAAGGAATCTGAAAACGTACACACAAACACTGTATGGGGGGAATTGTGGCGCTTGGCGGAGGTCTGCGCTCTCCGAGTGCTTTTCTAGTTGATTAATGTGGTGCTCAAAAGACATAGCCGAGTCAAAACTGACACCAAGATTCCAAAGACTCGCCTGGACAGAGGAACCTAGTGTACCCATGTGGTGCTAATAAGCAGGATCTTGTTTTCAGGAGTGATAATTAATGTCTCTGTCTTGTCTGAGTTAAGCTGTAAAAAGTTTGCACTTAACCACTGTTTAATGTTAGACAAGCAGTTAGTTAAAGATGACAGCATGTAAAACTCAGACTCTTTAAAAGAGCAATACAACTCAATATCGTCAGCATAAACATGATAAGAAATATCATTGAACTGGCTAATTATCTGTCGCAGTGGCAAAATGTAAATTCAAAATAAAATGGGTCCTAGAACTGATCCTTGTGGTACCCCACATGAATACTGTGATATTTCAGAAAGGATCTGATTCACGGACACATTAAAGGTTCTTCCGGAGAGGTATGTTGAAAACCATTTTAAAACAGAACCAGACAGCCCTAGCTCTTTGAGTATATTGATCATTATACAGTGATCAACAGTATCAAAGGCAGAAGATCCAATAAAACCAAAACTGTGTATTTACCAGTGTCAGCCTCCATCATAATGTCAATGGAGACTCTGACTAAAGCTGTTTCGGTAGAATGATTTTTCCAAAAGCCCGACTGAAATTTATCCGTGATATTACAATTTGCCAAAAATGACATAAGCTGCTCAGCCACTACCTTTTCCAGAATTTTTGATATGAAAGGGAGTTTAGAGATTGGCCTATAATTATTTGGCTGTGATGGATCCAAACTCGGCTTCTTAAGTATTGGTTCAACCACAGCATGTTTGAAGGGGATGGGAACCACACCAGCAGAAAGTGAAATGTTTATCAGTTCAACAACTGAAGGACCAATTGACTGAAAAACTGCTAAAAACAGCTTAGTAGGGAGTACATCAGCAAGGGAAGAGGGAGATTTCATCTTCTGCAGCAGAGCCGTGATGTCCTGAAGGGTCACTGGGTTAAAAGTGGACAAAGTACAAGGTTTGGTTCCAAGGTTGTCATAGCCAGGAGCGGCACTGGGGTTAAGCTCCCAGTGCTCATAAAATGCTCCTTATGGTGTGCGTCTCGAAAAGCCTCTGGCAACTAAGTCCAACTCCTAGCCTGCCCGTGTGGTTTAGTCTCTAAGCCCGGCGGAACTGCTTTTACTAATAGGAGAAGGGGCGAAGGCGGATCTCTGGCGCCTTAAAACCAGATGCTTCGGGTAGATGGTGGCTCGTCAACCTGGGAAGGTAGCCCATCTAGGGGAAGGTAAACCCTGATTTCAAACCTCTGCTGCCTTGCGGCATACCCGGTCACGGGAAAGGCTTCGGGAGTCAACCCTGAGGAAAAATCCGGAGTCGGAGCCCCTAAGGCAGTTCTATGTTGTGCTCAACATCGTTCTGGCAGCTCCTGCAACGGCGCTGGTGCCAAACTGTAGCAGCCCTGCTGTTCCTTTGGATTCATCAGTGACGTGGAGAGGGTGGACATGCTGCATGGGCAACATCTTGTCCTCCATATCTTCCTGCCCAGGCTTGAATCCTACCAACGCCCAACGCTGGAAGGTAGAACACCGGATCACTGGAGAGGACACTCCAGCTTCGCCTTTGGCGTAGACAAAACACGGGGAATGACAGTTACCGGTTATAAGCCACTGCTCAATTGGCGTAGAGCGTGGTGCCAGGGGTTGTTCCCGACGGTGGGAGGGATCATCAGATCTCACTGGACAGCTACCGCCCGCCTCAAGCTGGGCAGCCCCCAGCCAATAAGGTGTTGTCCCGCCACAGCTTGCTTTCCTCATTGGGTGCATGGGGATAAGGAGAAATCCAAACAGCAGGCTGAGAACCTTCGCACCAGGCAAGACAATAAAACAAAAGAGACCAACTCTAAAACTGGGAACTTGGAACGTCCGCACTATGATGACAGGACTCGCTGCTAACCTCAAGGACATCAACGACACCAGGAAGACTGCCATCATCAATAATGAGCTGAAGAGACTGGGAGTGGATATCGCCACTCTCCAGGAAACACGGTTAGCTGATGCAGGCACACTGAGAGAGAAGGACTACACGTTCTACTGGCAGGGAAAGGGCAGTGATGAACACAGGGAACACGGAGTGGGCTTCGCAGTGAAGAACACTTTGCTGAAGATGGTGGAACCGGGCAGCACTGGCTCTGCACGACTCCTCACCCTCCGCCTGAACACCACTCAAGGCCCAGTCACCCTCGTCAGTGTGTATGCCCCAACACAGACAGCCACACCAGAGGCAAAAGACGAGTTCTACGAGAATCTCACAACAACTGTCAGGATCATCCCCAACTCCGAACAACTCATTCTCCTTGGAGACTTCAATGCCAGAGTGGGTGCTGACCACGACTCCTGGCCCTCCTGTCTTGGACCTTTTGGCGTGGGCAGAATGAACGACAACGGACAGCGGCTGCTCGAGTTCTGCACATATCACGATCTGTGCATCACAAACTCGTTCTTCAAGACCAAGCCCCAACACAAGGTTTCCTGGCAACATCCGCGCTCAAAGCACTGGCACCAGCTAGACTTGATCCTGACCAGGCGCACCTCACTGAAGAACGTGCTAATCACCCGTTCGTTCCAGAGTGCAGATTGCGACACAGATCATTCATTGGTGTGTTGCAAGGTCAAGCTGCAGCTGAAGAAATTCCATCGTGCTAGACAACCTGGAAAGGCACGGATTGACACCAGCAAGATGGCCCAACCAGAACATGTTGAGCAGTTTGCCTCCACCTTTGAGAAGGAACTTGGTGTACCACAAGGAGGAGAATCTGCAAAGCAGAAGTGGGAAGAGCTGCAAAACACCATCTACCGCACAGCCTTGGCTACCTTTGGGAGGAAGACCTCGAAGTCACAGGACTGGTTTGATGCCAAGTTGACCGAGATGACCCCCGTCATTGAAGCCAAGCGCTCAGCACTTGCTGAGTACAAGAAGTACCCAAACGAGAAGAATCTTCAGATTCTCAGGGCTGCGAGAAGCAAAGTTCAGCAGACTGCTCGGCGCTGTGCCAACGAGTACTGGACTCATCTCAGCCAAGACATTCAAACCGCTGCCATAACAGGGAACATCCGTGGTATGTACGATGGCATCAAGAAAGCACTTGGTCCGGCTCAGAGCAAGACGGCCCCCCTCAAATCTTCCACTGGGGAGATGATCACAGAGAAGAACAAGCAGATGGAGAGATGGGTGGAACACTACTCCGACCTCTACTCTAGACAGAACACCGTGACACCGTCAGCCCTTGATGCCATCGACTGCCTGCCATCCATGGACGAACTTGACGCCGAGCCAACCATCGACGAACTCAGTAAGGCCATTGATAGCTTGGCCGCTGGCAAGGCACCCGGCAACAACGGCATACCCCCTGACCTGATCAAGCACTGCAAGACCGCCCTACTGCTGCCATTGCATGACGTCCTCTGCCAGTGCTGGAAGGAAGGTGCCGTACCACAGGACATGAGGGACGCCAAGATCATCACCCTCTACAAAAACAAAGGGGAGAGAAGCGACTGCAACAACTACAGGGGCATCTCCCTCCTCAGCGTTGTTGGCAAAGTCTACGCACGAGTTGCTCTCGTTCGTCTACAGAAGCTTGCCGAATATGTCTACCCCAAGTCTCAGTGTGGCTTCCGCGCTGAGCGATCGACGGTAGACATGATATTCTCCATCCGCCAACTCCAGGAGAAATGCAGAGAACAGAACATGCCTCTGTACGTCGCCTTCATCGACCTCACCAAAGCGTTCGATCTGGTCAGCAGAGAGGGCCTTTTCAAGATCCTGCCAAAGATAGGATGCCCACCAAAGTTGCAAAGCCTCATCGAATCGTTTCACACCAACATGCAGGGGATGACTTCCGGTTATGGCTGCCACGTAAGAAGGACACGTCTCACTCTGCTCTGCTTCTGGAGAAAAAAAATCGGCAAATAACTCTCTCATTTGGGACAGAACGTATCCCAGCGTTTGAGTGAGGATATGTCGGTGAAGCCTAAGGCTGGAAAATCAAGTAGAGGAAAAAGCGAGCCGCAGAAACAGTCCAAATTAACGGACTTTCAGGTCTGTGACGCAGCAGAGAAAGCACCAAATATGGCGAAGGAAGCTAACAACGGCGCGGGAGCTGCGGGAAGCGACACAGGTGCGTTGTTGACGGCTATGAGTTCAATGAGAGCGGACTTTTCCTCTAGATTTGATGGGATTATGGCAGCGTTGGAAGGAATGAGAAAGGAATTGGGTGACTGTGTGGAACGAATGGCGCAGATGGAGCTTCGTATTTCCAGTGCTGAAGATGAAGTTAATTGTCTCCAATTAAAGGTGCGCACTTTGGAAAAAAAAATAAATGTCTGGAAGAAAACATTCTGGATTTGGAATCCCGGTCGAGACAGAACAACTTGAGGCTAGTGGGTCTACCGGAAGAATCCGAAGGTCGGGACCTGTGTTCCTTTCTGGAAAAGTGGATTCCGGAGGCGCTGGGCAGTGGGGAGCTGCGGCCGGCGGTGGTTTTGGAGGGCGCGCATCGTATTGGCCCACGGAGAGATAAGGGAACACCGAGGACCTTAATTATGAAGTTTGTCAGCAACAGAGACAGGATGAAGATCTTCAACGCAGCACGTGCTAAAGGAGAGATTAAACACCAGGATCAGCAGGTGCGGTTCTACCCAGATTGGGCCACAGGAATCCAACAATTGAGGAAGCAGTATGATCCCGTACGTAAGGAGCTGCGCAACCTTGGGATTCGTCATGGTGTAATCTATCCTGCGAGACTGCTGACCACGTATGGGGGCAGAACCCACATCTTCAAGACCCCAGAGGAGGCGCAGGAGTTTATCAAGAAGATCCAAGAAGAAGAGACTGGTGGGAGCTAAGCATGAACAAAATATAAGGTAGAATAATTAAGCATTTGCACAGGCATCTGACTGACTTGAAGCAAATAGCAAGTTTACAAAATGTAGATTGCATTATATAATTAAAAAAACAACAACAACAAAAAAAAAACTATGATGTACAAAGTTGCTAAAAATTTTGGAGTTAAGTTGGAAAACTACAGAGGAGAGTTAATGTTACGTCATTAAAAGCAGTAGAGTTAGGGTGATTGGGAGGATGAAGAAGGAGTGGCTTAGGCTGATCCTCGTGGGTGTGGAGCGGTCGATGGCTATATCGGGAGACGGAATTTTTCTTTTGATTTTGGGGGGTTTGCCACAAGTGTGGGAAGGGGGAATTTGTTTGTGTGTAGTTTGTAGGATGAATGTTCAACCACTCATTTTTTTGCTTCTCTGTATGAGCATGTTTACACTGCAAGGTAATCCCAAACTCCCTATTGATCATAAACCAAAGCGTTAATCTTAATTTAACTTCATGGAATTCAATTCAATTCAATTCAACTTTATTTATATAGCGCCATTTCACAACAACAGTCATCTCATAGCACTATCAACTGTAGGGAGGACCCCCACAGTTGCAGAAAGACCCCAGCAATCAGGCGATCCCCTGTGAGCAAGCACTTGGCGACGGTGGAGAGGAAAAACTCCCTTTTAACAGGAAGAAACCTCCAGCAGAACCAGGCTCAGGGAGGGGCAGTCATCTGCTGCGACTGGCTGGGGGGTGAGGGGATAGAGAAGAAGAAAAGAACAGACATGTAGAGAGCAAACAGCACGATGGGGACTCAATCTATGGGAGAGAACAAACAAATGTTAATGACCAGCAAAAAAAAAATATTTCATAGAGAGTGAGGAAAGGAGTGAGGCCCAGTGCATTACTGGAGGTCCCCCGGCTGACTAAACCTATTAGCAGCATAACTAAGGGAGGGTTCAGAAAACACATGATCCCTCCCTAATTGTAGGCTATATCAAAAAGGTAGGTTTTAGCCCTATTCTTAAAAACAGAGATCGAGTCTGACTCCCGAATCCAGATTGGCAGCTGATTCCACAGGAGAGGAGCTTGATAACTGAAGGCTCTGCCTCCCATTGTACTTTTGGAGATTCTAGGTATTACAAGTAAACATGCATTTTGGGAGCGTAGTGCTCTGTTAGGATGATACGGTAGTATCAGATCTTTTAAATAAAAAGGAGCCTGATTGTTTAGAGCTTTGTAAGTAAGAAGAAGGATTTTAAACTTAATTCTAAACTCTATGGGAAGCCAATGAAGGGAGGCCAGAACCGGAGAGATATGATCTCTCTTTCTAGTACCTGTTAAAACTCTTGCTGCAGCATTTTGGATCAGCTGAAGACTTTTTAAAGATGTTTTAGGACAACCTGATAATAAAGAATTACAATAATCTAATCTCGAGCTAACAAAAGCGTGGATCAGCTTCTCAGCATCACTCTGAGACAAGATGCTCCTAATCTTGGCAATATTACGCAAATGATAGAAGGCAGTCTTAGAAACAAATTTAATATGTGAATTGAAGGACAAATCCTGATCAAAAATAACTCCAAGGTTCCTCACAGAGCTATTAAGAGAAAGAGTAACTGCATCCAAACTGAAAGTTTGATTTGGAAAGGAATTTCTAAGGTTTTTTGGACCAACAAGAATGACTTCAGTCTTATCTGAATTTAATAGCAGGAAATTACAAGTCATCCAAACTTTGATTTCCTTAAGACAGGCTTCTAACTTGGCTAATTGATTAATTGCAGAGGTCTACAAAATTTAAAAAAACTTAAACAAGTTATGAATAAAATAAAAGACATGGGTTCAAAAATTGTGTTTTTACAAGAAACTCATCTAATAGAGGAGGATGTAAAAAGAATTAGGAGTAGATGGCAAGGAAGTGTTTTCACTTCATCATTTTCATCCCGAGCCAGGGGAGTTATGACTCTCATACATAAATCAGTCCCTTTTCAAGTGAAAAATGTAATTGGAGACAAATTTGGAAGATATGTAATCATTCAAGGATCTTTGCTATTAGAAAATATAAATTTGGTGAACCTATATGGTCCCAATATAGATGATCAAAAGTTCTTTGCTAATTTATTTCTTATCTTATCATCACTTACAGGGCAACATATAATAGCAGGGGATTTTAATTGTACATTGAATCCCGGTATAGATAGATCAACAGGACTGGACTGTACGCACAATGGATGTAGGATGACCATTAATCATTTTATGAAAGAATTGAGATTGCTAGATATATGGAGAGAAATGAAACCACAAGTCAAAGCCTACTCTTGTTATTCCAGTACCTACAAGACATTCTCACGTATTGATTATTTTTTGATTTCCACAGAATTGAGGTCCAAGATTCAAAACTGCTTTTATGATAACATCGTGATCTCTGATCATGCACCCTGCTGTATAATATATGTAGATAAGAAATTGACAAAGGAATCAGGTAGATGGCAATTTCAGCATAAATGGCTTCAGGATGAGGAATTTGTCAAGTACATAGAAAAACAGATAGATGAGTTCTTTGATATCAATACTACACAAACATCAGCATGTGTAAAGTGGGAGGCTTTCAAAGCTTTTATTAGGGGACATATTATTAGTTATACAGGTTCAAAATCTAAGAAGACTCGAGAGGAGAGAGCCCAATTGGAACATAAAATAAAAAATCTTCAGGAAAAAGTGTATGCAGGAAGTGATCCAAGGTTGGAGAATGAATTACTGATTTTGAGAGCTGAATACGACAAAAAATCAGCGAATAGAGCTGCCTTGAGTCTTCTAAGATTGAAACAATCTTTTTATGAACAAGGTGAAAAATCAGGAAAATTATTGGCATGGCAGATTAAACAATTAGAAATTAAAACACCAA
Organism: Pholidichthys leucotaenia; assembly: GCA_020510985.1. Classification (NCBI taxonomy): domain Eukaryota; kingdom Metazoa; phylum Chordata; class Actinopteri; order Cichliformes; family Pholidichthyidae; genus Pholidichthys; species Pholidichthys leucotaenia. The sequence continues at coordinate 238,781,435 of CM035846.1, forward strand.
TTACCAGTATTATAAGTAATGGACAGGTAGTTATAGATCCTTTAGAAATTAACAGAGCCTTTAGAGATTACTATGAAAAATTATATGATACCAAAAATGAATCTGATTTAACAAAACTAAATGGGTTTTTGAACGAACTATCTATACCGTGTATTCCAAATGAAAACAGGGAGATATTGGAGTCTAAAATTAGTCAAGAAGAAGTTGGGCTAGCCATTGATAATATGAAATCAGGAAAAAGTGCAGGACCAGATGGTCTTCCAGTTGACCTTTATAAAAAATTTAAGAATAAATTAATAAAACCTTTTTTGGAAATGGTTTTGGAAGCATTTCAAAATAATAATTTACCATCATACATGAATAATGCCTTAATTATACTGTTGCCAAAACCAGGTAAGCCCTCTAATAAATGTGAAAATATGAGACCAATAAGCCTATTAAATGCCAACCTTAAGATAATCTGTAAAATTTTAGCAAGACGAATACAAGAAATTTTACCAAATATTATTAATCGAGATCAGAATGGCTTTATAAAGGGAAGACAAGGCTTCCATAATGTAAGAAGACTATTTAATATTATTAATTTTAATAAAGAAGCACCGGATACAGCTCTCCTATCACTGGACGCCGAAAAGGCCTTTGATAGAGTCGAATGGCCCTTTCTTTTTGAAGTCTTACAAAGGTTTGGACTTGGAAATAATTTCATAAAATGGGTTCAGATAATATACAATAATGCTACAGCAGAAATCCTAACAAATAACAATATTTCAAAATCAATAAAAATCAATAGAGGATGTCGACAAGGCTGTCCACTTTCACCTTTACTGTTTACTATGGCAATTGAACCTTTAGCGATGGCGATACGTTTACATTCACAAATATATGGAATTAAAGTTGGACCAACAGAACATAAAATCTCCCTGTACGCCGATGACATAATTTTGTTTATGTCGAATCTAAAAAAATCAATTCCGACCTTGTTGAATTTAATAAAGAATTTTGGGGAAATATCAGGATATAAAATAAATAAAACTAAATCTTCAATATTAATGCTAAATGAGACCCAGAGAAATTACCCAGACCCTGAGGTAAATCAATTCAACGTTGTAAATCAGTTTAAATATTTAGGAATCCAAATTGTGCCTAGGCTGGAATCAGTCGCCAGTGTCAACTATGAAGCCTTAATGACAGATATCAATGAGTCAATTCAGAGATGGATGTCACTACCAATGTCGATGATCGGGAGAATCAATATACTTAAAAGTAATATTTTACCTAAAATACTTTATTTATTTCAATACATTCCCTTACCACCACCTTTAGATTTATTCTCAAGAATTAAAAAAAAGTTAGTGGAATTTATATGGAACAACAGGAGGGCTAGATTACGTCTGTCTTTATTATATTTACCATTTGATCGTGGAGGTCTGAAATGTCCAAATTTTATGTTGTATTATTGGTCGGCACAACTGAGGTCTATGACATATTATTTTTCATTAAATGATCTCCCTCACTGGACTGAAATGGAATCATACAATTTACCTTTACCTCTTCCCATATTCATATACTCAGATTCGGCAAAAAAATTACAAAAACAAGTTAAAAATCCATTTGTAAAGCATATGATCAAAATATGGTGTGAAGCTAAAAATTATTTAAAAGAACCACAGTTATTGTCACCATTTAGCCCAATATGGGGTAATCAATATTTTAAACCAGGAAGAGCGGACGCTGTATTTAAAGTATGGAATTTAAAAGGGATTCAAAAGATTCAAGATTTATATTTGCCATGTGCAGATAACATAATGTCTTTTGAAGAGCTGAGGGTCAAATTTAATCTTAATAGAACACATTTTTTTAAATATCTTCAACTTAGAAACTTTATTCGATCAAATCAAAATAAAGCTCTCACTCGACCTATTTATTCATCCTTGGAAAAAATGTTGATGAAAGATAGTAAAAGAAAGGGTATTATTTCAGAGTTTTATAACTCATTGACACTATCCTCAAGTGAAAATTAACAGAAAAGATTAAACTACTGGAAAGAAGATCTGCAAATTGAAATTTCAGAGGAACAATGGGAATTGGCTTGTACAGAAGCCCAAACCAAATCAATAAATGTACGTCTTAAATTGATACATTTCAAATGGTTAATGCGGATGTATGTTACACCGGAGGAGTTAAATAGATATAACAAAAATATACCAGATACATGCACAAAATGCATGGAAAGTAAAGGAACCCTATTTCATTGTGTATGGGAATGTAGAATAATAAGAATGTTTTGGGAAGAGGTGAGGGTAACAATTGAAAAAATAATCTCAAAACAAATCATTTTGAATCCTAAACTGTTTTTGTTGGGTCTGTACCCAGAAAAGCATAACTTTAATAAAAGTGAAAGAACATTCATAGACCTCAGTTTGCTTAATGCCAAAAAATGTATTGCACTACTATGGAAAAAGACTCATAGACCAGATGTGACTCAGTGGTTAAGACAGATGTTAACAAACCTTCCATTAGAAAGAATAACATATATACTGAAATCAAAGGAAATTGTGTTTGAGAATATATGGAGACCTTTTATTGATCATGTAAAAAATTTAAACATAACTCTTGAAGAAGAAGGTGAATGATGTGTGTGGACCTTGTAAATTCCAAACTGGTGAACATAATATGTATACTTATGTAATGGATTGTCCAGACTAAACAGAGGAGCATTGTTGATGACTTGATTTTGTTGGTGGTTGTTGGTGTTTTTAGTGCATTTTTTTTTTTTGTAGCACTTTAGTGTTAGTGTTTGATTGTTTGTGTCATGTTTGTTTAAAAAAAAAAGGTTCAATAAAGATATTGTGGAAAAAAACATGCAGGGGATAGTGCAGCACGATGGCAACGTCTCAGAGCCATTCAACATACGCAGCGGAGTGAAACAGGGCTGTGTACTTGCGCCAACCCTCTTTGGGATTCTCTTTGCTATGCTCCTGAGGCATGCCATCAGCACAACAACAGAGGGAATCTACCTGCACACAAGATCTGACGGCAGGCTTTTCAACCTTGCCCGCCTGAAAGCCAGAACCAAAGTACGCGAGGCTCTAATCAGAGACATGCTGTTCGCAGACGACGCTGCAGTCGCAACCCATACACAGCAGGAACTTCAGACCCTGATGGACCGCTTCTCCCAGGCATGCAAGGACTTCGGGCTTACCATCAGCCTGAAGAAGACTAACGTCTTGGCGCAAGGCACGGAAGCACCACCAACCATCACCATTGATGACTACAAGCTGGAGGTTGTGAATCAGTTCACGTACCTGGGGTCCACGATCAGCAACAACCTCTCCCTTGATACAGAGATCAACAAGAGGATTGGAAAATCAGCCTTCACACTCGCTCGCCTCACCACACGAGTGTGGGAGAATCCCAAACTCTCTGTCAAGACGAAGATGGCAGTGTACAACGCCTGCGTCATCAGCACACTGCTCTATGGGAGTGAGACGTGGACAACATACGCCCGGCAGGAAAAGAGACTGAACTCCTTCCACTTGCGCTGCATTCGCCACATCCTGGACATATCCTGGCAGGACAAAGTGCCCAACACAGAAGTTCTGTCCCGCGCCGGCCTTCCCTCCATGTTCACTCTACTCAGGCAGCGCAGGCTCCGCTGGCTAGGCCACGTTCACCGTATGAAGGATGGCAGAATCCCCAAAGACGTCCTCTATGGAGAACTGGCAACTGGCAGGAGAGACGTTGGCCGCCCACAGCTGCGCTTTAGAGACGTCTGCAAGAGAGACATGAAGGCCCTGGATATCAACACAGAGCGCTGGGAGGACCTTGTATTGATATGTGAAGTTCATATGGAGTTACCACTAGAGGGCAGTATGACCCCGGCCATGACCTGACTATAAAAGGAGATGTACATGTGCCAATGTGTGGTTAGTTGTTAGTTGCACTTGAAGTGACAAGTAAAAAGTCCTAACTGACACCCGGTGTGTGCGCCTCGTCATTACATGTTCCAGGAGAACATTACATGGTACCAGGATATAAAACTACGAACCGACGGCGAAGATGAACGCTCTTCGACAGCCGGACGAGTTAAAGTTGACCGGTAACGTCAACGAGAACTGGAAAGTATTCAAACAGAGTTTTGAACTTTATTCGCTTGCTATCGGTCTCCGTGACGAGGAGAGGAAAATAGCATTACTGCTGACAGTAGCAGGGCGAGCGGCGCTAAATGTGTTTAACACATTCATCTTCACGGAAGAAGAAAAAGGCAACTTCGACGCCGTGATGAAGAAATTTGACGATTATTGCACACCGAGAAAGAATGAAACGTACGAGAGGTATGTGTTCAGAAAAAGACTTCAGAAAGAGTCAGAGTCCATCGAGCTGTATGTCACAGACCTACGGATGAAATGTCAGTCATGCAACTTTGGAACATTGAATGAGTCAATGATACGGGACCAAATTGTAATTGGGGTCCAAGACAACAAATTGCGGATGCAATTACTGAAAGAGACTAACTTAATGCTGGAGAAAGCGATACAGATTTGCCAAGCGTCTGAGAGTACAAAGGCACAATTAAAGACTTTTAGCAGCAAGGAAAAAGAGACTGCTGAGGTCGGTGCAGTGCAGCGCGCGAAGCCGAAAGGAACGTTGCAGGCAAGAAAAAGGGAGGCAAACCCAGAGCGCGCGCGCGGGAACTGCGAGCGGTGTGGAAGGCAACACGCGCTGAAACAGTGTCCAGCATTCGGGAAGGAATGTCGCAAGTGTGGCGGAAAAAATCACTTCGCAAAGACCTGCTTCTCAAAGAGGAGGGTGCAACTCGTGGAGAAAAAGAGCGACAGCAAGGAGGATCAGTTTTACGTGGACGCCATCGAGGGAGAGACGAGCGCTGACGAATGGATAGTGTGCCTGGAGATGAATGGCACGGACATGTCACTGAAGCTCGACACAGGTGCGCAGGTAAACATCCTGCCAATGAAAGATTTTAAAAGACTGAAAAACAAGCCGAAAATAAGAAATAAAAAGATTAATCTGAGAACATATGACGATAAGCCAATACCCACTAAAGGAATGTGCAGGGTTACACTGTCAAACAAAGGTAAAACAGTGAATGCATTGTTTGTACTTGTTGATGGAAATAGACAAGCAATTTTGGGTTTAAAAACATGCGATCAGCTAGGTCTGATCAAAAGGGTGAATGTCATTGATACAGACAAAGTGACAACACGAGAAAATACAGAGGCTACAACAAGTAAGCACAAACACACTGACTGGGTGAAAGAATACAAAGAGGTGTTCAAAGGAATAGGCCGCCTACCAGGCAAACAAAAAATTAGGCTGAAAGAGAATGCAGAGCCAGTCATACATGCAGCAAGAAAAGTGCCAATAGCTCTTAAAAAGAGGCTGAGAGAAACACTAGACTCACTGATAGCAGACGGAGTGGTCAGAAAAATAGAAGAACCAACTGAATGGGTTAACTCACTAGTTATAGTGGAGAAGCCAAATGGAGATTTGAGATTGTGCATAGATCCAAAAGATCTAAATAAAGTAATACAGCGGGAGCATTACAGGCTACCAACAAAATCTGACATAACCAGCACAATGAGTGGAGCAAATTACTTCACAAAATTAGATGCCAAATCTGGGTTTTACCAAATAGTGCTAGATGAGGAAAGCGCTAAATTGTGCACATTTAATACGCCATTCGGAAGGCATTGCTTTCTACGAATGCCGTTCGGGATTAGCTCAGCCCCTGAAATTTTCCATAGAACTGTGCAGCAATTGTTTGACGGAATAGAAGGGGTGGGAGTTTTTCTTGATGACGTGGTAGTCTGGGGAAAAACAAAAGAGGAGCACGACGAAAGGTTGGCTAGAGTTCTCACACAGGCGCAAAAGTCAGGTATGAAACTGAATAAGAGTAAGTGCCAATTTGGGGTACAGGAGATTACATACCTGGGAGAGAAGTTATCTGGGGCAGGCGTGCAACCAGATCCGGAAAAAGTGCGGGCCATAGCAGAGCTGCCAGTACCGCAGGACAAAAATGACTTGCAAAGAGCCTTAGGGCTAGTCAATTACATGGGAAAATTTATCCCAAATTTATCAGCTAACACAATAGCTCTTAGAAGCTTGTTAGAGACCAATACAATGTGGCAGTGGATGGCAGAGCATTCCAGAGAATGGGAGTGGCTCAAAAGCAGTCTAATAAAGGAGCCAGTGTTAAAATTCTATGATCAGGACAAACTGCTAAAAGTGTCCACAGATGCGTCCAAAGCCGGCCTAGGAGCTGTGCTATTGCAAAAACATGACACAGAGTGGTATCCAGTCGCATACGCATCGCGCACCATGACAAGCGCAGAAAAAAATTACGCGCAAATAGAGAAAGAGACTCTAGGTGCAGTGTTTGGATGTGAGAAGTTTCATGAATATGTGTATGGACGGTCAGTAATACTAGAAACAGACCACAAACCACTGATTGCGATCTCACAGAAGCCACTGGGTGACGTACCACCGCGCATCCAGCGTCTAATGTTAAGATTACAGAAATATGACTTGAAATTTGAGTTTACACCAGGCAAGCAACTAATTGTAGCCGATGCGCTGAGTAGGGCTAGCTTGAGCAACACCAGCAGCACAACAGAGGAAGCTGTGCAAATACATGTAGACTCCATTAAGGCACACATGCCAGTGTCAGATGCAAAATGGACGAAGATAGTGAAAGAAACACAAAAAGATGAGAAACTAAAAAGAGTAATGGAACAGATACATCAACCAGGACAGGTTATGATTGACAAGCCTTACCAACACTTTAAAGGTGAACTGTCTGTGTTAGATGGGGTTCTGTTAAAAGGTACAAGGATAGTCATACCTACCTCCATGAGATCAGAAATGGTTAAATTAGTGCATGAGGGGCATTTGGGTATTGAAAAGTGCAAAAGACGTGCACGTGATGTTTTGTATTGGCCCAACATGCACAAGGACATTGAGGCATATGTGCAGCGCTGTGAGATTTGCCAGCGCCACAGGTATCAACAGCCAAAGGAGCCTATGAGGCCCCATGAGAAGCCTCAAGGGCCATGGAGAAAAGTGGGCATGGATCTATTTCAGCTTAAGGGCAAGGACTATCTGTTAGTCATGGACTATCATTCCACCTACCCAGAGTTTGCAGGGTTGAGTGACACAACAGCAGAAAAGGTGATTGCACATACAAAGACAATGTTCGCACGCCATGGAATTCCAATGACTGTTGTGAGTGATAACGGACCACAATTCACGAGTCAGTGCTTCAAAGACTTTGCAGACACATATGGGTTCAAGCACGTGACCTCAAGCCCTCTGTACCCACAGTCAAATGGGTTAGCAGAGAAAGGGGTGCAAATTGTGAAGCGCATACTGAAAAAGGCTGCAGACAATGCAGAAGACCCACATCTGGCGATCCTGAATTACCGAGCATCACCACTGGAGAATGGACTGTCCCCAGCAGAAATGCTCATGAACAGAAAACTCAGAACGCGACTTCCATCAGCATCTCAGGTGATGGAAAAGAGAGATGTGAGGCATGATGAGAGGCAAACTGAACTGTACAACAGAACAGCACGACCTCTGAGACCACTTGCACATGAGGACATTGTGCGAGTGAGATGTGATGGAGAATGGGGACCGCTGGCAAAAGTGGTTAAAGAAACAACTCCCAGATCATATGAAGTCATCACAGAGCATGGGAAAACAATGAGGCGAAACCGACGTCACTTACTGAAAGTGCCTCAGACAAAAATGAGAGTCACAGACTGTGAAACAAGCGACATGCTAATTTCCAGCCAAACCGAACAACCAGAAATGACTGAGAACCAAAACTTAGAGACAGACAATAACGAACAGACTGAGGTGACACAAATCAGAAGATCACAAAGGCAAATTGTGAAACCGAAAAGATTGATTGAGGAAATGTAAGGAGTACTGAAATGAAAAAAAAAAAAAAAAAATGTGTTGATGTTGAATTGTAAACAGAGGAAAAAAATGTGTTGATGTTGAATTGTAAACAGAGAAAAAATTGAACTTGTGATTCAGTGTACAAAGGTGAAAGAAATGTAAATAGAAATGGAGTTTATTTTGTATATAGAAATTTGAGAAAAAGTTTATAGTTGGACATGACCTTACTTGGAAAAAAAAAGGGAGATGTATTGATATGTGAAGTTCATATGGAGTCACCACTAGAGGGCAGTATGACCCCGGCCATGACCTGACTATAAAAGGAGATGTACATGTGCCAATGTGTGGTTAGTTGTTAGTTGCACTTGAAGTGACAAGTAAAAAGTCCTAACTGACACCCGGTGTGTGCGCCTCGTCATTACATGTTCCAGGAGAACATTACAGACCTTGCAACGGACCGCTCCAAATGGAGAGGCACCCTGACCAGACAGCTCAAGGCGGGTGAAGAGAGACTGACTGCTGCAGCAGATGAAAAAAGGACCCGCAGGAAGAACCGCCACAGACCCAGCAGCACGGAAACCACCCACAAGTGTGACCTATGTGACAGGGACTGTCATTCGCGCATCGGCCTGTTCAGCCACAGGCGGTGCTGTTCCAGCAGAGTAGACGTTTAGGATTCTCTTCCATGGTCATCATAGACCGACGGAGGCCGACGACAAGGTGTGGGCATAACACTTATACAGTTAAGAGAAGATGATGGCGAAATGTTTTCCCTGATATCTCTGATCTTATCTACAAAGAAATTAAGAAATTTGTTACGGTCTGCTTTACAGAACACAGGTATTAGAGGGGCAGCAGGTGAGACAAGCGTTAATTGTGTCAAATAAGACTCTAGGATTTTTCTTATTTGTGAAAATTATTTTTGGAAAATACTGATTCCTGGCATCCCTCAGCATGTATATTATATAGTTGTATAGTAGAAGGAGTCTTTGTCTAATTTGACCTTGTTGTTATATTATACAGTTTCTTTTAACCTGTAATGTACTATCCGAAATAAATAAATAAATTCATTCATTCATTCATAAATAAATAAATAAATAAATAAATTCATTCATTCATTCATTCATGTCATTTAAGGAGGCTCTAAGTTCCCTTAGATGGAGTCTGATCTTTTCCATGGACTAAGAGGAATCAAACTTGGCACAGTTATTAGTCTTTCTCCACATAGATACCACCAAGGGTCACACACTTCTCCCATCGCTTCATGCAGCTGTGGAGACCTTGCCTGTAGAAGTCTGCAGGTTGTATCAGAAGCCACGACTTGACAAGTCAGATGGTGCGAGGTCGGGAGAGTAAGGGGGGTGATGAAGGATTTCAGAGCTGCAGGACCATGCTTCCATCTGGGCAACATGTGAGTTGTGAAGCGGCCATTGTCTTGCAGGAGGCAGATACCATTGGTCAGCATGCTATGGCTCTCGGGTTTGATAGCCTTCTGAAATTTTTGTAGCATTGAAGTGTAGTAAGTCCCAGTAACTGTGGTACCCCTTGCCAAGAAACCCATCATCAATACTCCATGTTGGTCCCAAAAGTCATTGCTTTGACTGGGCTTTAGTCTGTGGATCATAGTGATGGACCTATGTTTTGTGTGATTCGTCTGTTGAAGAAGTCCTCCTGGTTTTCTTGGCACATGACCAAAAGAGCTTAGGAGCACATGATTCGTTCCTGCTTTTGGAAAAGTTTGAGCAACCAGGGACAACTGCCAACAACTTCCACATGTGCAAATGGTCATGGATGGTTTTTTTTTTACCACAAACCTTGCACTGATCTCGACTTACTTGATGAACTGTTATATGGCAATCCTCCAAATGGTGGTCTCCGCTTGTCAGATGGTATCTTCATCAATGGCACACTGTGGTCACCCGGGAATGGGTGCTGTTCACACCAATGTCCAACCACACTTGAACTGTTGATGCCAGTGCTTGACTACATCATACGATGGGGCATCCTCCCCATAAGTCTCTTTCGTCTCATTGAATGTCTCCCGTGGTGTGCGGCCTCTCAAGTACAGGAAACGGATGACTACTCTGCATTCAGCTGGCTCCATTATCACACCTTACTCCACCTTAGCACCTGTAAAAGAGAAAGTCTTAGGAGTTCAGAGCTGCAAATTACCATGTGACCTATAGTTATGTATTATTATACATGTGCAATTTCAGTCTCTTACAATGACCAGAAATGGTCAGGAGAAATTTTTAATAAGCAGCCCTTGTAAAACTACTCAGTAAAGTACAATTTTCTGGAATAGTAACTTCAGTACACATACTTAAGTAAATGTAGCTAGTTACTACCCGCCACTGCGTAAGATTAGGAAATCATCTACTGAGAAGATTATTGGAGTACTGAGTTTGATCAAGTTTACTGCTTCAAATAATAAACAAACTGTAAAGTGCTTTATGTGAGGAAAATAAAGTGCAAACTATCTACATGTACCCATTAATATAATCCAGCATGTTTTTCTGATATATTGCATTCATCTGTTGGCTTCCACTGTCTAAAACCCACTTACATCCTGGAGAGATTAGGAAATGATCCATGCTGAGTCTCTCTGTTTGTGTTTGTGTGTTTTAGCCATCAGAATGTGAGCAGTGCACTTGTGACAGTGATGGCATCGCCCGTTGTCTAGTGGCAGATTGTGCTCCTCCACCCTGTGTCGACCCTGTCTACCAGCCGGGAAAATGCTGCCCTGAATGCAAGGATGGTATGTAGGAAAACAGCAGGCACAGAAGAGGCACTGCAGGAACTTCCATCGTCTTGATCATAATTCTTCAACTCATCTGTCTTGTTCTGCTCAACATGCAGGGATAACCGTCTTTATGCAGTACTTTTCAAATGGCTGCTTACAGCATTTGAAGTACTATCTGTTAAGCCAGTGTTGGTCAACCAGGGTGCCCTGGTATATTCAGGTTTCTGTGAGAAATGAGCTAATTTCACTTGTTATTTGGCCAAAAAATTGCACATAATTTGTCATTGTTGTGCAAGGGTTCTGTAGGCACCCATGGCAGCAACAATAGCAAATTATTTGCATTTTTATTTGACCAATTAAGAAGTTAAATTAGATCATTTCCCAGAAAAACATGAACATACCAGGGCACCCTGGTTGAACAGCACTGAGTTACCTAAGCTGCTGACCTTTGCTGCCCTTCTTCCTCCAGGTCCTAACTGCTATGCTGATGCATCCCGCAGTCAAGTGATTCGTGCAGGGGAGCCCGTATGGGTGGACTCCTGCACCAAGTGTCGCTGTCACGATGGCCAGGATGCCGGCTACTGGGAGGGAAACCGCCTTGCCACCTGCTCTCGTCTCAGAAACTGCACTCCTGAGAAACCGTCCGCCCGTCAAACCTGATTGTGTCTGTCAGCACAGGGACAGCTGTGAGAACATGCTGTGCCCACAAAGAAAACAGGCTGTCAGAATCAAACAGCTGCCATGTAGTAATGATGACAAGTAAAGGAATGATGAAAACAAGAAACTTGATTCTTAAAATAGTGACATTATACCACATATTTTGCTTTTTACTTTATCTGTTTGGCTACAGTTTTTCAAGAGGACCAATGAGACTGATATAATTATTGGACTTAATTAGAACTTACCTGAGCAGGAGGTATTTTAAGTAGGATAACAAAGTCAGTGGAGCAATTGATGATAAAAAAAATTATAATTGACCTGTCACCAGTTTATGCCGCTGAAAAATGTATGCACAACTGTGATGCAATTTAGTCTAGGAGACGAAGGAACATAGCAACAAAGAATTTTGTAGCCGTTCTATAAATCTTGCTGTTCATTTGCTATGCTAATTGAAACCTAACTTGTGAGAGTGCAGCTAAAGACTGTGCAGTAGCTGAAGTTTCATAAACAGGGTGTCATCCAGTGAGATTTTGTTTGGTATTTTAAATAGAAAAACTGTCAAAGTGATCAGCTATCATTTACTGTTTTCATTATGAGATGCAGCATGAAGTATATTGTCTTTTTTATCTGTACTGTATATATGATGTTTCAATAGTTTAACGTGTATATGCTTATGTTCTTGTAACTTACAAACACACTGAGACACCCATGCTGCTGCTGTGTACATGATTACAACTCACAACAGTCTTAGTTTTTAGCTCCTTCTGGTGAAGCCAGAAGGAGCTAATGTGATGATGACGCAGCATCCGTTTGTCCACACTTCACAGGAATCACTCCTCCTGGCGTTTGCCCTGATGGTCACCGAACCCACTAACAATGGTCCTCAGGTCAGTCTGCATCCAGGTTGTGCTCAAAGTCAGTGTCAAAGGCCAGGAGATCTGGGCACTTACTGTAGGTGACTTCATGAAAATTGTTACTCCTCCTAGGAAATTGCCTCAGTGGTCACCAAACTAACTCACAAGGATCCTCAAGTAGGTCTGCATTGAAGTTGTGCTCAGGATCAACAATCAGGAGATCTGAGTACTCTCGGTGATTCAGGCTACTCCATGAAGGGATTTAGATGTTGGTTTTTAAGTTATAACTTTTAGGAAACATGCACCGTTTGAATCTGGTAAATATGCTCATTTCTTGTCCTGCTATGTGAAGATCAGCCACACACCCATGTCTGTAGTAAAACTGACATCCACAAATTAATTATTAGCAAATCCCATTGTGAAGTAGGTACTGCAGTGGTTATCAAAGTAAGGTTCCGGGATTCTGTCAGCTCTGAAAGTACTTCTCAAAAACAATTAAATACAATTTTATTAAGTTTGTATCAGTCACATCACATACATTTTGGATACTTGGGATTTAGTGGCACCCTGTGACCAAAAAGTTTTAACTGCAGCCCTATTCACTCCATTGGAACAGTCCCAGCTTCAGGTGTTTTGGGGAATCTGGCAATAGACTGTAAATAATAAAGATGGACTAAATGACAGCACTCCAAAAGTGAAACCTGCACATATTGATCGTCTTCCAGTAGCCAGCTACAGTAAAACATTAAACCCCACTTTGTCCCATTATTGTATGTGACATTTTGCCAGACTGAAAACTGAAAATATTCTTTGATTACAGTCTTCCCAAAGATGGTTTCTGTCCACTTTATCCCATTATTGTATGTGACATTTTGCCAGACTGAAAACTGAAAATATTCTTTGATTACAGTCTTCCCAAAGATGGTTTCTGTCATTGTAGGGAGTTCTTATCACACTGTTGTATGTTCAACTGTTCATTTCTCAGATCAGTTTAATGAGTTAGCTGATACTATAAAAATTAGGGTGTGGTCACAGTTGAATGTAGTCATGATTGACTGCCACTAATGGAGCTTCCTATGAGGTCTAGCATAGACTGTGATGGACAGAGATTGGGAGGGAACTTGACTTCACTTCCTAGTCACAACTCTGGCAGTAAATCATGTTGCCAGCGCAAGATGGCAGCTCCCAAACTCCCACGAATTAGAGCATCACTTCTGTACAATGGATGTAAGTGGCACCACAGTTTCGTTTACACCCTATGAATCTGACCTGAAGTGATCAACCTTGTGATCACATGGTGATACCGACCCCCAGCTTTCCAAAAAGTTCTTTCAGTACAGTTAATGGCATCACAACAGGTTGTGGGTTCAAATCCACAAGCCAGCAGGATCTATCTGTGTGGCGTTTGCATGTTCTCCCCATGCTAGTGTTGGTCTGAAATTGGAAAAACTTCTAAACTGTTGTGACTGAGCTCACGGATATGGTGATTTTACCATATACACATATGTGCACTGTATATACACTCTTTGAAATATGTAAGTATTGAGCACATCAACTTTTTCTTCAGTGCACATATTTCCAAAAATGCTGCTCACATACTGACAAACCTGCAACAGAGGAAAGTTCTGCATGCACAGAGGTGCAAAGGCAGTAGTGATATGTTGCATCTCAGTAGTCGGCTCAACCTCTGCTCGGCAGGAAGAAATATGCTATCCGTGCAAAGGACATTATTTGGGGCTCTGTGGTTCTGCAAAATATTATAATAAGGTGCTAGAGAGCTATTGCCAGATGAGCAAAAATGTGTGGAGCGCATAGCTCGGAGATGAGACAGAGACAGGATTTCTTCTCGCCCTTCTAAAATGTAAGTAGTAAATTTCCATTTGATAAGTATGCTGTTAAAATGACCATGTGAACAAAAGTTGGTCAAATGCTTTATTCATTTATCCACACTTATCCTGATCACTTTTTACCTCAATGTAACAAGCTGTGAATATATAGGAAATATAACTTAGGCTACACAATTTATAACATGGCTATATAAATGTAATTGGATTTAATATATAAATCTCAGCTGGAGTTCAGCTGGCCACAATGATGACGATGCTGCAGATATCTTCTTCTAGACGTGACTTTTCTGCCTTTGATGCCACATCTGACGCTGCAAAATAAGACTATTTTATCATTTTCACTTCTATTATAATAATATCAATTTCCACTTTGGAGAAGCTTCTGGTTTTGTTTTTTTTTTTTTTTTTTGTTACCTTTTGTTGTGTGATAAACACTAGAGGTGAAGCCACTCAATACAGGGGTGTGATATTTAAATGACAATCATCTCCAGCTGCCAGGTTAATCAATAAGCAATCGTTCATATAATGGGAGTCAATATACAGTACATGCATATTTCATAAATACAGGTGCATCTCAATAAATTAGAGTGTCATTGAAAACTTTATTTCAGTAATTCAATTCATAAAATGACATAGATTCATTACACAGAGCGACATATTTCAAGTGTTTATTTCTTTTTAATTTAGATAATTATGGCTTATAGCTAATGAAAACCTCAAATTCAGTTTCTCAAAAAAATTAATATTACACAAAATTAATTAAAAAATGTGGATTTTTAATAGAAATGTTGGCTAACTGAAAAATATGTCCATGTACACACTCAATACTTGGTCGGGGCGCCATTTGCATGAATTACTGCATCAATGAGGCGTGGCGTGAAGGCGATCAACCTGTGGCACTGCTGAGGTGTTATGGATGCCCAGGCTACTTCAATAATGGCCTTCAACTAGTCTGTATTGTTGGGTCTGGTGTCTCTCATCTTCCTCTTGACAATACCCCATGCCTCTCCACTCTTTCTCAGGATTCTGGGACCTTGATATCCAAATGAAATGCAAAATTTACTCTCATCTGAAAAGAGGACTTTGGACCACTGAGCAATAGTTCAGCCTTTTTCTCTTAGCCCCTGTAAGACATTTCTGACACTGTCTCTGGTTCAGGAGTGGCTCAGCATAAGGAGTGTGACAGTTGTAGCCCATATCCTGGATACGTTTGTGTGTGGTGGTTCTTGAAGGACTGACTCCATCCTCAGTCCACTCCTTGTGAATCTCCCTCAAATTCTTAAATGGGCTTTGCTTCACAATCCTCTCAAGGCTGTGATTACCCCTATTGCTTGTGCACCTTTTTCTGCCACACTTTTTCCTTCCACTCAAGTTTCCATTAATATGCTTGGATACAGCACCCTGTGAACAGCCAGCTTCATCAGCAATGACCTTTTGTGGGTTACCCTCCTTGTGGAGAGTGTCAGTGATGGTCTTCTGGACAACAGTCAAGTCAGCAGTCTTCCCCATGATTGTGTAGACTACTGAACCAGACTGAGAGACCATTTAAAGGCTCAGGAACCTTTTGCAGGTGTTTGGAGTTAATTACCTGATAAGAATATGACACCACGAGCCTACAAGATTGAACTTCTTCACAATATTACAACTGAATTTGGTGTCTTCATGAGCTGTAAGCCACAACCATCAAAATTAAGAGAAATAAACACTGGAAATGTATCAGTGTAATGTACCTATATATGAGTTTCATTTTTTAAAATTGAATTACTGAAATGTTCGGTGGAACAAGGACTGTGGCAGCACAGCAAGAAGGTCATGGGATCGATTCCACCACTGACCATTGGTGACCCTTCTGTGTGGAGTTTGCATGCTCTCTGCATGGGTTTACTCCGGTTTACTCCCACAGGCCAAAGACATGCAGGTTAGGTTAACTGTAATCAGCTGGGGATTCTAAAGTGTCCTTAGGTATGAATGTAAGCATGAATGGTTGTCTGTCTCTCTGTGTTGGCCCTGCAATGGACTGGCGACCTGTCTAGGGTGCACCCTGCCTCTCGCCCAGAGATGCTGGGATAGGGTCTCCTCCCCTCCACCCCCCGTGATCCAAAAAGATTAAGCAGTAGAAGATAGATGGATGGATGGAATTACTGAAATAAATCAGCTTTTTGATGACGTTCCAATGTATTGAAAGGCACCTGTACTACATGGAGCTTGTCCTATGATCATTTCTGCACTTGAATGCACGTTGATCTCTACACACTTTTGATAAAATGAGGGCCTCTGTACCAAAACAAGAAAATATCCACTTCCCAAATGTCTTTAACTTCTTCTTCTTTCAGCTGCTCCCTTTAGGGGTCTCCACAGTGGATCATCTGCCTCCCTCTCACTCTGTCCCTTGCATCTTCTGTAACACCAACCCTCTCCGTGTCCTCCTTCACTACATCCATGAATCTTCTCTGTGGTCTTCCTCTTTTCCTCCTGCCTGACAGCTCCATCTTCAACATCCTTTGTCCAATATATCTACTATCCCTCCTCTGCACATGTCCAAACCACCTCAGCCTTGCCTCTCTTACTTTGTCTCCAAACCGCTCAACCTGAGCTGTCCCTCTGATATAATAATTTCTCATCCTGTCCCTCCTAGTCACTCCCAAATGAGCGTCTTAGCATCTTCAACTCTACCACCTTCTGCTCTGCCTTCTGTTTTTTTGTCAGTGCCACTGTCTCCAAACCATACATCATAGCAGGTCTCACTACCGTCTTATAAATCTTCCCTTTCACTCTGGCTGCTATCCTTGTGTCACAAATCACCCCTGACACTCATCTCTACCCAGTCCACCCTGCCTGTGCTCTCGTCTTCACCTCTCTTGTGCATTTTCTATTGCATTGGATGGTTGAACCCATGTATTTCATCTATCTTCACTACCTCTATTTCTTGCATCTTCACTATTACACCTGCCTCTCTCTCATTCACACACATGTATTCTGTTTTGCTTCAACTGACTTTCATCCCTCTTCTCAGTGCATACCTCTACCTCTCCAGGTTCTCTTCCACCTGCTCCCTGCTCTCACTAAACAAGGGTTGTGTGAAAAGTTCACAGGCTGAAAAGTTCATAGTGGCCAAATTTGACCAAATGTGGTTTATTTTTCAACATAGTCTCCCCTTCGGTCCACACACTTCTTCCATCAGTGTTGCAGCACTTGGATCCCTGTGGTTGAAAAATAAATCACATTGGGTCAAATTTCCCCACTATGAACTTTTCACCCCCACCCCTCCCCTCGTAGGTCACAATGTCATCTGCAAACATCACAGTCCTCCTGCCTGAGCTCGTCTGCCAGCCTGTCCTCCATCATGGAAAAAAAGAAGGGGCTCAACTGCAAATGGAACTTTAATTTACAACACAAACAAAAGGAAAATGATATAAAATAAGCCTTGAGTATGTGTGAAATGCTGCTTTATCCTTTTCTGATATTCAGCACCAGCTCTACAAAACTGTGTATAATATAAAAAAATGGACATTTGATAGCCCTATATGGTTTCTTGTTTTGTTTTGTCTTTATTTTTCTTTTAAATAGGCAATTTGCCAGCTCTCTCTTGATTTCCCTGCAGAGCTTTTCTGCTGACCTTTTCGAAACAGCACATTTGAAAAAAACAAGAAAAAGAAAAGAAGTAAAAAGTAAAAGAGCGATAACCTCCCTGTTGTACCAATAAAGGCTTGTTTATACTACAAATAAAGAGTAAAGAAGCAAAGCTGGTTCAGAGTCAGCAGTCTCACACTGCAGCAGCTTTATGTGTGAGATGGGAAACCTCACTGCAGATAAAGCAGCATGGAGATCTGGATTAGCTCATCAGTCAAAGGAAGTTGAATTCTTCAGCTAAACACACACAGCAAAATCATCATATAATCTTTAACAGTAGATTTATTGGTTGTATAGAAAAAGTAGGTTTGATATGACGCAACGCATTCTATATAAGATATAACATTTGTAACATTCAATGTACAAAAAAAGAAAAAAAAAAAGAGAACATAGCTAGTGGTACAGTAAATTTTTAAAAACACCCAGAGGCTTTGAAAGTCCTGTCTGCTCTCAGTAGCAGATGAACAAAAAGTGTATCTGAAAAAAGAAAAGTTTCACATACTTGAACCACCTGAAGTGTACTCGATAGAAGGAACAGCTTCAAAAGCAAAAGTCCAGTGAGAAACATCAAATGCTCCTGACGGTTGTTTCAAACATTTCTGCTAACATCTGCTGCACATTTTCTCTGTAAGCCATGTTCTTCCGTATGCCAGCTGCTCTGTGCCTACATCACCCCATTTACTTTTCCAACTAAGTGCCAGCTTGATCGCTTTTGTCAGTCTTCGTGAACTACTTTTAATTTTAAAGGGACATTCCAACAATTTTACAGTTCAGCTCACTTCGCAGAGGGAACTGCTGCTAATGTCCATCGGCAGTTCCCATGAGCCCCGACAGCGGTTGGTGCTGAGGAGAAAAAAAGTCAAGGGTGTGAAATCATTTGAGATGGTAAAAGACAATTTTTTGTTGTAGAGACTGTCCTCCAAAAGAAAATGACCATACTAATGATCATATAGTGCTTTATCAGCATCTTACGCACTGTAGTTACCTCTGTGAAAAAAAACACCCTCTAGTGGTTATGAAAGTAACTGCATGGATTGAGATAGCCAAGGGGAAGAGGTTAAATGCATCAGAGGTTTATCCTCTTACCCTTCATTAACCCCTAACCATAACCTTTTTTCTTTTTTACTTGTTAAAGTGGCCAACCCGAGCTATAGCTGCACTTTAACCCCTCCCATCCATGTGAAAACACTTATTTTAGTATAGCCATTTACCCTCCTTACATGGATTTCACTACCTTTGAAATACAAGTGATATTTTTGTGTTGTAGCAGTAAAGTGTATTAGTTGGACATGTTGAGATTTAAGGCCTAGGCTTTTTTTTCATTGCTGTATTGCACCTTGAGAATTGCAGTTTTCCACTGATTTACACAGGGATGTCGAGGGACAGCTACAGCTCTTTGGATCTGCCCAAAATATCTCACTGGAACCATACGAAGGGTTTTTTTTTTTTTTTATGCCAAGCCACTTGTCAGGATATTCGGGCCTCCACTGCATGTTAAATACATCTTTTAAATTCACCTAAACTTTATGCAGTTTACAGAGGAGGTAATTTGCAGAGAAAGTGCTGGGTCCTTGGCTCCTGCACTTCCCCTGGGCTTTCTTCTACGGCTTTAGAAGCCTGGAGTCGTGATGGCAAGTATTCACAGGTCTTTTCAGTCTGCATGAGGTGAGCAGCAGAAAGAGAGAGAAATTCACAAAAGATTTTCCATGAAGTACAAGGAGGTGCCATAAATCAATCAGAAGATTTTCACATGAAGCTGTATGGTTCAAACTCTGCAAAATGGTTTACATATGAAGAAACTGTGCATACGGTCATTATTTTCTGGCAGAAGGAATTTAGACTGAGAAGATGTGCGATTAGGAAACTGTTCTTTCTGATAGCTTGACACTTCATTTTAATTTCTAGATTTCTCCGTACTGCAGATTTTAATTGCTAGTGTGCCCTTGCAAAGAATTGTGGATTTCTTTAACAGCTTCAGTTTCATTGGTCACAAGGACTTAAATCCAACAACTGGGGAAAAAAAAATCCCTCAATACAAACAGAAACAATAAAGATCAATTATTCTTTCCATCAGCTGACATCCCCAATGGCATTAAATGGAGAATGGAAGAACTGCAAATGTGTGCTGGGGAGAGGAAGGAGAAAAAAATAAGGGTACAGTAAGTGGCAGGGATTCAGAGACACAAAAAGAGGCCTTGTCGATAGCTATTGAAAGGCGAAGCACTCTTGTGAGGCACAGATGTGCCTGAAGTGGGTCCATCACCAAGCACAACAGTGGGTCATTGTGTTCGGAAGCGTGCGGTGAAAATAGGAGCAATCACACCTTCCAACAAGCTCGAGGCAAAGATAATGGAGAGCCAAACAGATGGGAACATTTTTGTTTCAAGGCTGACCAGAGAGGAGGCCAACAATGGACAATTTTCACCAAAATAAAAGCCTCAGATTTTTCTGTGTGATTCACATGGTTGCAAGATTTTGGACAAAGCTCCCTTCTTTTCAAAAACTGCAGTGATACAAAGAAATATATTTTATATGATCTTCCTTTCTATCCTTTTGCACTACAATAAGAAAACATCACTTTGTATCTTTTCCACTTTTAAATACACTGTTCATCAAGTATTTCTTTTATGTTTGAATTGAAGATCTGCATCGGTCCAGATTGCTTCAAAAAGGCATCAGTTGGGTATTTAGGCATAAAAAGAGGAGCGAGTGGAAAAAATAAATACATTTTAAAAAAGCAGCAGAGGATGAAGAGTGATGATGATGGCAAAGAAGAGGCAGTGGCTCCCATATGTTTTTTGACAAACGAAAAATGATATATAAGACAGAAGTTTCCGTACTTTTCTTCTTTTCCCTTCCTGATAAAGACGTAAAAGCTAAATTAATCTGATCTCACCACTTATGAAACTTGAATGGTTGATAGATTAAAATATAAGCATGACAGCTGCTGCTGATAAAATCTGGAGCAGAAATAGAAATGTCAGTCAAACTGCTCAAACGATAACTTCTCATTACTGCTTTAGAATTCAGAATCTCCATCAGCAGAAGGCGATCATCATATCATTTCCCACGTCCAGATATGACTGCCTTTTTCTGAAAGATTGAAAGTAAAGATAGTACAGAGAGAAAATTGAGTATTTATAGTATCAATAGAGTTTTAATGAGTTATATTTAAAAAAGAGACCTCCAGGTTAAATATGAGGCCTAAAACTGACCTCAAGAATGTCCTCATCCTGGTATTTCTGTAAGCCCGTCTACAACTTACTGTATAAAGTCAAGCTTATGTCCACAAACCCATCTGCTTCATTTAAACGCATGCTGACAGCTCATTCCAAATACATGCCCTCATTTATGTTCAGGAAATAAAACATCACCTGAAAAAATCTCATCAAGACAAAAACAGAGAGACCAGGCATATGGTTGTAACACAGGGAAAGGAAATTCCAACCACCAGTGATAGGATACGACTCAGTTTCAGCATTTAACTAACCCAATTCTATAGAATCTTAGGCATAATTTTAAAATTGCAGTTCTTCACTGCTACTTTTAAATGTACTCTATGGAACTTTTAGAAACTGATTTCAGCGACCCCCCATTGGTTGTGAATTGAACTACAGCCCCATACACTCAATTTCTGAGAAGACCTGCAGTCAGGTTTATGGCGTCTTTCACACTATAATTAGATTTTTTTTTTTATCACAATGAATTTGCATGTCATGACAGCTCACATTCATAATTACAAGTGACTTCTGACTCTAATGTGAACGCTTCTTTCTTTTGAAATGGCACACATGTGCACATGGACATGTCTTTGCTGGATCATCTACAACAACAACAACAACAAAAAAAGCACGTCATATATGCACAACCACTCAATTGCTTTAAACATTGAAAATGGATATGCTTAATAGTGGGCACATTAAATCCAATAATCGATAATGCAATGCCCTGTTGACTGCTAACAATTTTTTTTTATGATAATTAATTGCAGTGGAACGAAAAAAGCGGAGCTCTCAAAGCGCACGTATTGTTGCGGTGGGACAGTCCATGGTGCAACTTGAAACAGATGTGTGAAGCCCAATTCATGGCACAAACTCCTCATTTGATTTAATTGTGGGTGCTCAAATCCATTTGCTGGAGCATCGCTGTCATACTATGTGGACAAATGGACCATATCAATGTACAGTCCCAAACTGAATGCTGCGCATGGTCCACAGACGGCTGGAGGTTCTGGGGTCCAGGACTGGGTAGAGCGCTGGTCCGATGATTCATCTTTTTAAAGATGAAAGATGCTCCTCAATCCAAACAGTGAAGCTCAATGTTATCACTGTTACAATATAGTTATACTACCGCCAATGTTGGGCCGTGAAAAGCAGACGTGAAAAGGGCTAACAGCTAAGCTAAAGGCTAACCCGGGCGAACACCGCTTCCATCAATTCTGTTTGTGAATGTCCACTTCCTAAAAAACAAACTGGACTTTCTATTATTGGAAATCACATCAAAAAGGGCGGTGAGAGACTGCTGTGGCTGGGTGTTATGTGTGATTGTTGTGTGTAGGCTGGAACTGATGCATGTTTTTGCTACTCAGTGCTGTGTAACTATGGTAACTGCCCTGTAACTACCAATAGTATTTTTTGAGAATTTTCTGGATTTTGACATGTTGAAATCTTTAAATAAACCTGCAGTTGCAGAAAACAAGCACATTTGTCCACTCCCATGTTAATAAGGGCATGGAAAACTTGAAAAATGACAGCTTTAAGATACATTAGATTTTCCCCCCATTTAATCGTGATTAATCATGACTAAACAAGGGTTTTTGACATTAATCGCAATTAAAATTTTTAATTGTTGCCCAACACTACTTTAATCCCAAGCCTGGATAAATGGAGAGGGTCGTGTCAGGAAGGACATCCAACATAAAAATCCATGCCAAATTGGCATGTGGATTATGGTGACATCAGGTGATGATACACTGTAGCGACCCCGAAAGGGAGCGGCTGAAAAAAGAAGAAAAAAGAAGAAGCAGTTAGTCAGCTATATATGTGATGAGTTCAAGAAGAAGGAAAAACCAGATGCCACACTTCTGTTAGCAGAAACTGCTAGATGACACATGTGAAGAGATAAAAAGTGAAATGAATTCTGCTCTGACTGTTCTCATTCAAGTCACGCAAACATGGAGTGGATACACACATATAAAAGTGACGCAAATCCAATTTGAAAATCTGACTTGTGCGTTCAGACAGACCTTTAACAAAATCTGTGTCACATCAGGGTAAAAAAGTTAGACTGGAGTCATTTCAGGCTGCTGAAAATGTGAACATATCCTATGGCATTATTAGAGTCAATAGGGCTGCAGTTCACGTAACAAATCACTAAAACATGATGTTAAGCAGTTAGAGTTGGGTTGAATTCTAACATTTTTATCACTCTTTTTTCTAACTATTTTTTTTTTCATTCAAATAATAATCTTTCTTGGATAAAGTAATTTTATCCCAATGATATGTGACTGATGCTCAGATCTAGTCTAGCAATGCTTGGTGCTTTATAGTTCTTTTTTAAACTTATCAATCCCAGAAAAGTGCTTTTAAGTACATTCATCCCATTCTATGACCTACTGATATCAATGGCCAATTTAGAATAGTTAATTAAGCTAATAACCATGTCTCTGGTCTGTGGGAGGAAGCCAGAGCTGCAGGCACAGGAAAAAACCTCCACACAGAATTACCCCTATGGCTTAGGAGGCTCAAACTGGAAACAGTTCACGTAACAGACACGGGGCTTCATGTGGAGGGTGCACAGAGGCTCCTAATCAAACGGGGCCCTTCTGTGCGGAGTTTCACATTATCCCTGTATCCACACAGGTTTGCTCTGGAGGTCTGGGTTTCCACTCACAATGTGGGCCTAATTTGTTTAGTTATTGTCCAATTATTAAAATGTTGTGACTCCAGCAAGGGTAGCAGGGGATTCCCCATGTGGGCCGTATTTGCATAGGTGCTGGAACACTCAGGACAGAAAGTTGCATATCAGTGTAACCCACTCACAAACACGATTTGCTATTGGATTTAGAATGGACTTTAAAAAAAAAATGTATTGCATAGTATGGCCACTGCTTTGTTGCTTTATTTGACAACACATTTGATTAAAGAACACATATTAACCATTAATTAGCTGTTTAATAATATTGCATTACTACCCTATTGGCTTATTATAAGTCACTGCAAACCACTTATTGCACTAGTTTTAATTTTTTCTCAATAACCTCCAAATGACTGTGTATACTGATAAATAATAAGTGTAGTCCACGGATCAAACTAACTGCCGCGGCAAACAGATCATGTTAAGTGACTGGTCCCAAATTTACAAAACTACAGGTCTGTTGTGATGAACAGGCTGTATGGTGATCTAATTTATTTAAGTTTAGAAGTCAACTTTACAGTAGGGAACTTGTGGATTATAATAATCAAATTACTGCACTAGCGATATGATTGTGATCAAAACTACACTTAAGACACTTATTCACATATTTCAAGGTACGACTAAATTTAGACTTATGTATACAATATTATATAACAGTTATCCAGTAATCTTAATACACAATTTCAATAGTGATATGCCGTAGCACCACTGGGACTTTTGTTCTCAGAACTGTTAATAACAATTCGGTATAATGTGAGAATTATAATCTAAATGTAATATGGTGTAATGCACCTCATTTTCCAAAGTGGGAAGGTGTTTGACAAGAGACGGCCACTGGAAGCAGAATGGGGCCATTTTTGGCCTGTTAAATGAGTTGTCCTAGAGTTTCTCTTACAACCTCACAGCGCAATGTGTGCAGCTGACTCAAAAAGCCTTTTGCCTTACGGATTTCCCAAACTGCAGTTGGGATAATAGTCAGTATTAATGCACTCCCTCTCATGTGATATTGCTAAACTGCCATTTGTGTTCAGTGTTTCGCAAAGATGTCATTGTAGTTGTTACTGATGAAGAATGACTTTTTTGATAGTAACACATTTTAAGGCCAATTAGGTGCAAGTATGTAAGTGTATAGCATAATTCATATCTTACAACTTCCTTTTTTGCTACCAATAAGCAGTGATTATGTTGTTATGAAGAAAAAAAATAGTAGCAATAACAGACTGTAGAACAGGGTCAAGCAGAATGAAGCATTAATAAGTGCTTCATACTGACTTATAATAAAGCCAAAAGACTATTAATATGCATATAATAAACAGATTAAACAAGCAAATTCATGTTTAGTATGTGTATCTTACCTAAGGTGTTAGTTTTAACTGTTAAGTGGTTTTTACTGTTGTAAACCAATGTGAGCATTTTTATTTTTATATAAAACTTTGAGAAACGAAGCTGAAAAATTTAGAGAACAGGTTCAGGAGCAAAAAGTGTTACAACCATTGCAACGAGTGTAAATCACCAACTAAACATCTACAGCTGTGCCAAAAAGGGGTTAAAATCATAACTGAGCTGTCAGTATATATCATTCTTGCCATCTTCACTCACTTGTCATGTTTTCAACTAGTCCCACTGAGATGGATTCTGGAGAAAAAAACACCAACAACTATTCCTACTTGCTTCACCTCCACTGAGCCAGTTTGTTATCAAAAAATCGGAGTTCTGACATACGTATAAAAACAGGGAACAAAAAGAGTGTTCTCGATGCTGCCGACAAACGTGTTTCATCAGCGCTGATTTGAGTCTTCTGCTGTAGGTGCAGGCACAATACACATTCATTAATTGATAGGAGAGTGTTTGTTTGATTGAGTAAACTGGATCTGAGCAGGTGACTCACTGACAAAAATGTCAGAAGTAAATTGTCTGTTAGCGCCATAGATCAAGAGAAGCTGAAGTCTATGATATGAAAACCAAGTGACAAGTTCTCGTGGTTCACAACTGCATTTCATGATTTAAATGTCCATTTTGCTGCACGCCTCCTGTGGTTCAGTTAATTGCTGTTCAAGCTTTTGTCATGTCCCTTCACATCGTCTCAATGTCCGTTAAAAAGAAGCCCGTTTTATCCTTGTGGCTACAGCATGAATGAGTTTTGCATGATATTATTGTCTCATCTGCTCATGTGAGTCCTCTGCAGATACGCTGTAAAATGCCCTCCAGTTTCTAAAGGATTGTTAATAGAAAGACTCAGAGTTTGCTGACATTCCAGCATCGGTCCCCAAGTTCTCTGCTCTGAAGCCACTGATTGTTGAAGAAAGAAGTTGCAGGTGGAAAGAGCCTGAGTCCAAAAAGAGAGAAATATCAAGCTGAATAGAGGCAGAAGAAGAAGAAGAAAGTGGCATGTTCATGTGCTTGTGAACAGTTTTCCACTCATATTCAATTAAACATCTTTCCAGATGTTAGTGGAACGTGCTTTTTCTATCTTTCCTTAAAGTTCTCTCCTTCACTCCGTTCCTCGTTCTCCACAACAGTTGATGTGCATCATCGCTCTCATTTTTCTTTCTTCCTTTCGCCCAGTTTAGCCCTTAATGGGTCGAGGCGGTGGCTTTCCGATCTCCACAGAGATGTTTGTGTATAGAGGATACTTCTTGACCTGAACCAGTCTGTAGGTCAGAGAGCTGATGCCATCCTTCTTCATGGTGTTCTTTGTGTTCTGGATTTTGTTGAATCTAAAGGAAAGAAAAGGAAGGAATTAGAGCTGATTCAGAGCAAGTCAGAAGCAGCTACATGGCATGTGGCCATGATTTTACTTAAATTCTTCGCCTCTTCATGAGCACATTCCTCCTGTGTGAGTATAGGGGAAAAACTGAAGTATTATATTCAGGTTTTTATTTGGATCCACTGCATATTCAACACACTCAGAGATAACCACCTCATGCATTTTTTCATTAAGTCCCTTCAATATTTATCTGCGACATTCATGAAAATGTCCAAAAGCACCCTATATAATAATGTTAAAGAAGTGAAAAAACTGCACACTTCCAACAAATTTCACTGAAATTGGATCAATAGTTTTTATTATCGTTTGTAGTCAAATGGCACAAAATACAACTTTTTCGACTGATAAAAATCCCCTGAAACAAATGAGAAGAAACCCTCTTGTTCATTTGCACTTGAATACGCTCCGTCTCTGTGGATGTTGACCAACAGGTGGTGCTGTGGCATTGCTTGCTGTGGAGTGAACAGTGATGATCCACAATATCCACCTTGGTTTGCCTGAATGATGCCAGAATAGCTTTCCCCATTGGTTGTGACCCAGCAGTTACATCAGAATTTGCTCTGATTTTAGTATTAAAGACGACAAAATAATTCACAAAGTGTATCAAGCAATTATATAGTATAGGGTGACTAGCTGTTGTTCAGCGTGATGCAACCTTTGGCATTACAGCCCATTCATGACTCAAACGCTCCTCTTACCCTCATAGTGGTAGCTTTCTTTTTCTCTAGACAGAATGGAAATGAGGCCACATCTTTTGAGTGTCTAACAGCGTGTTTACAACACTCCTCTTAAAATGTCTTTTCCTCTATAAAAAGGAGGAAGAGCTGATGAGTAGAAACACCCAGAGCTGCATAGTCCCTGTACATAAGACAGGAAGATGTCCTCTTAATGATATATGCCTGGACATAAAACTGAGTCAGAGTCTACAGATCGTTGTCAGAGCAGACAAAGGAAGATTGCTTTCTGCCCAAAGCTGGGTAAAGCAACAAGAAATTGTACTCAATTAAAAGTAGCACTAATGGCGATTACTGAAGTACAAGTAAAAGTAGTAAAAGAATGACTTCACCTTCAAAAAACTTACTTTAGTAATGAGTAATGACACTCATCAATTTGTGAGTTTTTTTGCTTAAATTTGTGACTCTTTTCTCATTAACTTGTTGTTTTAGTCCTCATAAATACATGTTTTTTCTCATAAATTTACCATCAGTGTTGAGCAAATTACTAAAACATAGTAACTAATTACAGTTACTAGTTACTTCTTTTCAAAAGTAACTGATTTACCAATTACTGCATGATTAAAGTAACTAGTAAGTAACTTTTATGTTACTTTTAAAGGCATACTTAAATCATCTTGCACACATAGCAAGATAATTTCATTAATGGATTACACTGGGGGCTTATTAATGTCAGGCTGAAAACAGACTGTTTCAGACAAAGCTTTTAGAACATGTTCAGTCTGCTTTATCCTGCATTGAGAGCTCTTATTGTGGGAAAAATCTGAAGAAAATCAACACGATATTGCCAGTAATTTCCTCATTTTGAAGGGAGAAATAGGGTTTGTGGAGAGAGGGAGAGGGAAAAAGAGTGAGACGCACTCCAAAAGAGTGAGAGCTGGCATAAAGCTGTCCATGTTATCTTACCTTTGTGATTATGGATTAATCCGATGTGTAGTGATCCAAAGAAAATGTCCATTATTCACAGTCCAAATGTCTTCTGTGACAGACATAATCCAGTCCCTCAAATTCCTTTTGGAGATCAAAATCCATTTTTGAATAATCTTTATCCAGGTAGCTGACATGGTTTCAGACCCAAAGAGCAGACACGACTGGAGAATGACACAATTAACTGTTTATTAAATATAGTGAGAGTGTATGGGTGCGTGTATGCGTATCTGTAGATGTATATAGTGAGAGGGTGAATCAGTTGGGGCGAGCAGAGCACCGTGCAACCTGGCAACCCTATGGAGAAACAGAGGGAGAGTTAGATGCTGTCTTAGCGGGGTATGTAACAGAAAGTTCAGCGCTTACTGTTAGTGGTGGTAAAGTGGAGCACAGGTTAAGCTCAGTAGCTCCGGTCAGGAGGACAGTGCCAGCAGGCCCGCAGGAGATGATGTAGGTGATGAATGGAGAGGATGAGTCCACCGCCAGATGGAAGGAATCCACTGCCACGGATCTCCACCTGTGCACAGGGGATCACAGAAAGGTAAAGGAATTGATGGTTGCTTACTTGAAGTGGGGAGACGATGAGTCCAGTAGGCGAAAGGCTGGACAGGAAACTTGACGAGCCTAGGAAGCTTGACGTGGAGAAGGCGAAAGCAGGTCTGGTGGGAAGGAGATAGACGACTCCACGCCGATCTCAGGACTTCACGGTATAAATAGCTAGGCCAGGATGAAGAGGAGGTGTGCGCACAGGTGCGGATAACTGGCAGCCATGACAGTACTCCCCCCCACGACTCGCTTCTCGGCGGTCGTTCCAGCCTTCCTGGGTGCGCCTGGTGGAAGTCCCTGATGAGCTGCTTGTCCAGCATGAAGGAGGGGCACACCCAGGACCTCCACTCCGGCTCGTAGCCCTCCCAGTCCACCAGATACTGCAGGACGCGACCCTGGCGTCGGACGTCCAGGATGGCGGTGACTGGCCACGCTGATTTGCCGTTGATCACCATCGGTGGTGGTGGAGTCCTGGGAAGAGGGCACAAAGGGCTGGAGCAGACGGGCTTGACCTGGGAGACGTGGAAAGTTGGACAGATGCGGAGGGAGAGGGGGAGAGTTAAGTGCACAGATACAGGATTAATGATCAGGCTGATGGGAAAAGGCCCAATGAACCGCTGCGACGTCTTTTTCCATTCAGCCTTCAAATTAACGTGTTTTGTAGACAGCCATACCTTTTGGCCCACCCGATAGGTGGGAGCTGGAACCCTGTGACAGTTGGCCATCGAAGCGTTGCACTATGACGTACGCTGTAGTGCCGCCCTGGTAGCCCTCCAGATCTGACAGCAGCACTTCAGATGCGCACAGACGGAAGAAACAGCGATGTCCCCCTCCTCCTCTGGAAACAGTGGGGGATTGTAGCCCAGCGAGGCTTCGAAGGGAGACATGCCGATAGCTGTAGAGATAGTGGTGTTATGAGCATATTCAATCCAAGGAAGGTGGGGGCTCCATGACGATGGGTTAGTGGTGGCGACGCATCACAGAGCAGCCTCCAACTCCTGGTTCGCTCGTTCACATTGCCCATTGGTCTGTGGATGGTAGCCTGACGATAGACTCGCCGTAGCCCCCAGAGCATTGCAGAACAACTTCCAGACTTGGGAAACAAACTGGGGACCCCGATCGGAGACAATGTCCAGGGGGATTCCATGCAGCCTAACCCCATGCTGGACAAGAAGGTCCGCCGTCCCCCTAGCTGTGGGCAGCCCCCGCAGGGGAACAAAATGAGCAGACTTGGAGAATCTGTCAACTAGGGTGAGGATAGCCGTGTGTTGATTGGATGTTGGGAGGCCGGTGATAAAATCCAAAGCTACATGGGACCACGATCTGCCAGGGATAGGAAGGGGATGGAGCAGCCCAGCTGGTGGGGAAGAAGACGTCTTATCAGCGGCACACTAGGGACAGGCTCGGATGTACTCCCCGACGTCCTTCTGGAGAGATGGCCACCAAAACGTCCTCTGAAGAAGGGCCATTGTACGCGCCCTCCCAGGGTGACACGTGAACTTGGATGAGTGACCCCACTGAATAACTTTCCCCTGAACGGCCGATGGGACAAACAGTTTACCCGCTGGCCCCCCACCCGGGTCGGGCTCGTTGGGCGGCAGTGGCTCAGGAGGTAGAGCAGGTCATCCAATAACCACATGGTTGGTGGTTCGAATCCCACTCTCCCCAGGTATCCTGGCGTTGTGTCCCTGGGCAAGACACTTCACCCCAATTGCTCCTGGTGGGTCTGGAAGCGCCATGTTAGGTAGCATGCCGCCATCAGTGTGTGAATGGGTGGATAGCAGGATCTGTAAAGCACTTTGGTCATCAAGAGATGAGAATAAAAGCGCTATATAAGTGAATGCCATTTACCATTTACCATTTCTTGTGTCCTCAGGACCCTGTCCTTGATACCCCAGGAGAGGGCGCCCACGACACACGATAGGGTGCTCGGTCATCTCCGCCGTCTCCGGAGCAAACTGTCGGGACAGGGCGTCCGGCTTCGTATTCTTAGACCCGGGACGGTAGGTAACAGTGAAGTCGAATCTTCCAAAGAACAGGGACCAGCGAGCCTGCCATGCGTTCAGACGCTTGGCCGTCCGGAGGTACTCCAGGTTTTTGTGGTCAGTCCAAATGACGAACGGCTGGGAAGCGCCCTCCAGCCAATGACGCCACTCCTCCAACGTGAGCTTGACAGCTAAGAGCTCCCTGTCGCTGATGTCGTAATTGTGCTCAGCTGGGGACAGGCGACGCGAGAAGAACGCACAGGGTCATATCTTGCCATCCGCCGGGGAGCGCTGAGATAGAACGGCTCCAACCCCCAAATCCGATGCGTCCACCTCCACCAGACATTGGAGAGCGGGGTCCACTTGTGTCAAAATAGGGGAGGATGAGAACCTGTCCTTCAGATGAGCAAAGGCCGCAGCCGCCTCCTCCATCCACCGAAAGGACACCTTGGGAGAGGTCAGACTGGTTAGAGGAAGAACAATAAGACTGTAGTTCTGAATGAAGCGGTGGTAGAAATTAGCAAACCCCAGGAACTGCAGGAGCTGCTTCCTGGATGATGGAGTGGGCCACTCTACCACCGCTTTTACCTTCACCGGGTTGGGGATGATCTCATTGTGGGCGATCATGAATCCAAGGAAAGATGTTCGGGAGACATGAAACTCACACTTTTCAGCCTTCACGAAGAGTTTATTCTCCAACAATCGCTGCAGTACCCGCCTCACATGCACACGATGCTCATTCAGGGACTGATAAAAAATCAGAATATTGTCCAAGTAGACAAATACAAACATGCCCCAAAAAATCTCTCAGCACATCATTAATCAACCGCTGGAAGACAGCAGGGGCATTGGTCAGCCCGAACGGCATGACCAGATATTCAAAATGCCCACTAGGGGTCCGGAATGCCGTCTTCCGTTTATCACCCTCCCGAATCCGCACCAGATGATAGGCGTTGCGCAGGTCCAACTTGGTAAACCAGGAGGCCCCCTGGACAGAATCAAAAGCAGAGTTAATGAGTGGGAGAGTGTATTTGTCTTTGATGGTTATATTGTTCAACTCCCGAAAGTCAATACACGGCCTTAGTGAGCCATCCTTCTTCCATTCTTCTTCGTCCATTGCTGCACACTCCGGGACAGACAGGTTGTAAAGTCTACGAGAGGGTAGCGGAGCTCCAGCTCGGCGATTGATAGCACAATCATACGGGCGGTGAGGGGGGAGGGAAAGGGCCTGGGTCTTACTGAAGGCAGCCCCTAAGTCGTGATATTCGGATGGGACCTTAGACAAATCAGGAGGAGGAGAGACAGGGACACCCAGAGGCACAAATGGCGAGCACGCAGCGGACTGTAAAAAGGCACTCAAACAGAAGGAACTCCAGGCTAAGACACTCCCGGAACGCCAGTCAATTCAAGGGTTGTGAAGACGAAGCCAGGGATAACTGAGAATAACCGGGGTGGAGGACACCGGCAGAACATACAGTCTTAGCTCCTCCCGATGAGTGCCCGATATAATTACTGACACTGGAGCGGTCCGGTGGGAGACCGTGGCCAAAGGGGCTTTAGACAGAGCAATGATTTTTAAGGGGGTCTCTAGTAACTGCACGGGAAGCCCCAACCGGGTTGCCAGCTCCCCAGAAATAAAGCTCTGCTCGGCCCCCGAATCAATGAGTGCGTGTGTGATTGTCTCTCTATGATTATAACTGAAGCGAATAGGAATCAGAAAACGGAAGTGGTGATTATTACGAGGTGAGTCCGTGAGTCCCCCTACTGCGACGCACGGACTCCCCCATTTGGCCGTTTGGGACAAGACTCAATCTCATGCTCCTCGCTCCCGCAGTAAAGACACAACCCCAACTCCCGGTGGCGCTGTTTCTCTGCCGAAGACAACTTGAACCCACCCGTCACCATAGGTTCTGGATCATCCGGGGAATCAGCAGAGGGTAGGGCCAGCAGGGGGGGCTGTAGGGAGCGGTGGGATTGACCACCTGAGCGACCGGAAGTTCTCCGCTCGGCCGCCCGCTCCCTCAGTCTATTATCAAGGCTAATAGCTAGTGAGATTAGTTCATTTAGGCTAGTGGGCTTATCTAGGCAGGCTAACTCATCCCGCAGGCTAGGACACAGGCTCTTAACAAAAATGCTGCACAATGAAGCATCTTCCCACTCCACTTCTGTGGCCACCACGTGGAAGTCAACGGCGTAATCGGCAACGGCTCTAGCCCCTTGCTTAAGATTCAACAGCCGGGAGGTAAGCACACTATCTCAGTCGGAGTGGTCAAACACCTCCTTAAACTTGCTAACAAACTGTGTGAAGGTTAGGGATGCATAATTAGCCCTAGCCATAATAGCGTAAGCCCAAGCTAAAGCCCGCCCCTCTAACAAATTAATCACATAACCTATATGGTTATGGTCAGTGGGGAAATCCCTGGGCACCCGCTGAAACACAATGTCACACTGCATGAGGAATCCCCTAGCTTCCCCTAATTTGCCAAAAAAACAGGTCGGAGTTGGGATGGGAGTAAGCCGTAACAGGGGACCCAGTGTAGCCTGACTAGCGGCAGAGCTAGCGGGAGCAGAGGAGTTAAACGGGAGCCGAAGGGAAAGCCTGTGGGCTAACCAGGTGATCCAACTGGTCAGTAACCCGAGCTAGCTGAGCTAGCTGTATCAGAATAATCTGCTGTTGGTAGGCTAACTGGTCAACTCAAGCCTCTAAGTTGTTAACCTTGCACGCTAAAGCGTTGTCTGCTGGGTCGTTATGGCGGAGTTGTACTGACATGGTTTCAGACCCAAAGAGCAGACTCGACTCGAGACTGACACAATTAACCGTTTATTGAATATAGTGAGAGTGTATGGGTGCGTGTATGCGTATCTGTAGATGTATATAGTGAGAGGGTGAATCAGCTGGGGCGAGCAGAGCACCGTGCAACCTGGCAACCCTATGGAGAAACAGAGGGAGAGTTAGATGCTGTCTTAGTGGGGTATGCACCAGAAAGTTCAGCGCTTAGTGTTAGTGGTGGTAAAGTGGAGCACAGGTTAAGCTCAGTAGCTCCGGTCAGGAGGACAGTGCCAGCAGGCCCGCAGGAGATGATGTAGGTGATGAATGGAGAGGATGAGTCCGCCGCCAGGTGGAAGGAATCCACTGCCACGGATATCCACCTGTGCACAGGGGATCACAGAAAGGTAAAGGAATTGATGGTTGCTTACTTGAAGCGGGGAGACGATGAGTCCAGTAGGTGAAAGGCCGGACAGGAAACTTGACGAGGCTAGGAAGCTTGACGTGGAGAAAGCAAAAGCAGGTCTGGTGGGAAGGAGACAGATGACTCTGCACCGATCTCAGGACCTCACAGTATAAATAGCCAGGCCAGGATGAAGAGCAGGTGTGCGCACAGGTGCGGATAATTGGCAGCCATGACAGTAGCAAGTAAATGTGTTTTAACTTCAGTGACTCACAGTCTCAGCCATCTGATGGAAAGTCACTGTTATCACGTCTTCAGTCTGTAACAACAAATCTGGCAATCAGTCAGTTTAATTCTTGCTGGGTCACAAACTGTCCAGATGCATATCTGTACTTAAAATCCAGCTGTGGGTGTTGTGACAAGATTATTTCCACTTTACATCCAGCCATGGCTGTTCAGATAGTGTAGATCCACGGTGTTAGCTGTTAGCATAGCTAGCTGTCACTTAGCACTAGCTTTGTCGAAGCTTTGTTGCTGTTTTCAGGCACTTCTGAAGATTGCAGTAGGTCTCAACTGGTACTTAGCTTCCAACCCACCAATATGCTTTGGTCTTTAACCACGACAAAGGAAAAATTATCTGTCTATTTCCACAAAAACAAAGTAGCTTCATCTTTTCCTCCTCTCAGTAGTGAAGACTCGGCTCTCTACAACAGGTCACGTCGATTGACGGCTGCGTCAACAGGTAGGGTCAGTTTGTATAGTCATTTATTTGTGCTAAAAATATCTATCCATACTAATAAAACAAGTAGTGAGTAACACATCTGTTCAAATGTCAGTAACTGTAACGCATTACTGAATTTTTAAACAATAATTTTGTTACACAGCACGTTACTGCGAAAGTAGTGGCATTACAGTAGAATAGTAGACTGTTTACCATATTTTCCTTGTACATTTGAAACTATTTTGCATAAATTTGCAACATTTTTATAATGAACTTGCAATTTTTTGACATAACTTTGTGACTTTTTAAGATAAGATTAAGATTTAAGATTAGTTTTTACCTTGTTTGTACTAAATTAGTGACTGTTAAATTTACAACTTTTTACTTATAAATGGGCAATTTTTTCTCATTCTCACTTCTCTAAATTGTGTTTAGTCTGAGGAAAACAAAATAAAGTATGTGTTCCCTCTAGTATAATCCAAATCATATAATGAAAGTGCAGAGAATAAATTAATATCTTTATAAATGTACTCAAGTAAAATAAAAAAAAATATCCAATAGTAAAACTACTCACTACAGTACAATTTTGTTCTTACTTCACACAATTGTACTTGATTAAATGCAACTTCCCCTCTGCAGATCGCCACCTTGTCACGGTGGAGAGGTTTGTGTGCACTATTGATCCCAGGACTTATGTTGCAGGGGGCAACTTGCCCCTGGTAGGGTCTCCCAAGACAAACTGGTCGTGGGTGAAGGGCCAGACTAAGAGCGGTCTAGTAACCCCATGTAAAAAGTTACAAGGACCCAGTGTACTCAAAGGAGCCACACACCAAACATCTTCCTGTTACAGTTACAACTTTATAGGCATATATAAAGATACTGTACGTGAGTTCGAGAAAGGGAAGGAGACGGGAGTAAGCAGCATACTTAAAGTTTGTGACAGCAAAGAAACGTGAAGAATAGATGGACGGAGAGATAAATATATCTGGGAGTGACAGGTAGAGGAACAAAACCCTATACTGATTAGAAGATGAAACATGCAAAAAGCAAAATCTTTGGGTGAACCTATCAGGCAGTGAAGATTAAACACAATCCTTACATGCATTCAATGCAGAGTATGCAGACACACACACACACAGACTGGAGACTGTATCATTTTAAACCCGTTAAAAGTCTCACTAGAGCGGCAGAGGGCGAGACAAAGACGATCTTCTTTACATATTCATTAGCCTGATTTCCAGACATTCTGACTGAGCTGAGTAAAACTCTATTTTAGGCTCTCTCGGGAAAACATTTCTGGTTTAGGATCTCAGCAATAGCAACTGAGGGTTATTTTGCGCTTGTGTCACATTCTGAGTTGGCCCACTTAAACTTGTCTCAAACATGCCTCGAAATGGTTTGACAACTCATTTCAGTAGCAGGTATTTATACCACAGTATATATGTATATACTATATGTAAAACCAGTTAGCTTTGCTTAGCATAAAGATGAAAGGAGTAAAAAACGAGTGACAGTGTTTAGGTACCAAAATTCACCAGCAGCACCTGAAAATTTATGAAAAACATACACGTCATATAATTCTAAGCATTAAAAAGTGGAGAAAGTAAATTATAATTTACCAAATGGCTTTGTTTTTATAGTTGAAACCAGAAGTTTACATACTCTGCATAAAAAGACATATAACCTTTTTTTTCTCACTGACATTAAATCAGACTCAACTTTTCCTGTTTTAGGTCAGTTTGGATTACCAAAATTATTTGTATTTACTAAATATTTTTTTTATTTATTTTTTAGATTAATATCTAAAAAATAAAAACTAATTTATAATTTTTTAGAGAGTTTTTTTGGTACTTCAAAGTCAGAAGTTTACATACAGTACATTTCCTTAGTATTTGGTAGCATTGCCTTTAAACTGTATGACTTGGCTCAAGTGTTTTGGGTATGCTTCCACAAGCTTCTCGCAATAGTTTGTTGGAATTTTGGCCCATTCCTCCTGACAGAACTGGTGGAACTGAGTCAGGTTTGTAGGCTGCCTTGCTCACACGTCCTTTCAGCTCTGCCCACAAATGTTTATGGGACTGAGATCGGGACTTTGTGATGGTCACTCCAAAACATTAACTTCATTGTCCATTAACTTCGTTGTTGTGTTCCTTGCCACTTTGTAACTAATTTGGAGGAAGACCAATTTGTACCCAAGCTTTAATTTCCTGGCTGATGTCTTGAGATGTTGCTTCAGTATTTTCGCATAATTTCCTTTTCTCATGATGCCATCTATTTTGTAAAGTGCATCAGTCTCTCCTGCAGCAAAATAACCCCCACAATATGACGCTGACACCACTGTATGTCATGAATCCGGGTTTGGTTGTTCCAAACCCAGTTCTGACTTATTGTTATTTCTTGCCCTATTTCCCGTCAAGACACGTCAGTGAGCTGTTTGGGTCCTTCGCTCCCTGACAGCTCAGGCACGCCCCCTCCTCCTGTCAAGTGCCATCAGCTGTGCTTTATTACAGTTGTACACACACACACACACACACACACACACACACACACACACACACACACACACACACACACACACACACACACACACACACTTCATTCATTCCCATTCACACATTCATATATGCTCTCTCACACACCAGGCTCAATTATGTTCAGCCCACGCTTCTTCTCACCGGCAATCTCTTTCCTCGTTAGCATCAGGATTATTTATTCGCTGCATTTGTGGAAAAGGATTGTCGGAGCATTCACCTCCATACGCGGCAGCTAGTTCTCCACATTTGGGTTATCACCGCCAACATGTTATTCAGCCAATCACTTTAAGTTCGGTTTATCCCTTGGTGTTACGGCTGTCTCTGCTTTTCTTCCTCATCCTCCAGACTGCATGGACAGCCCGGATCACTCCAGTCCCATATGTTTCATGTTTGCCTTTCTCCCTGTGTCGACAGCAGCTCTGTAGCACTAGGCATTCCCTTCACCGGGCTGTAGAGCATCCGGGAGGCATAGCCCCAGATCGCTCCAGTACTGTAAGTTTAATGTTTGCCTTTCTCCCCGTGCCGACAGTAGCTCTGCAGCATTAGGTATTCCCTTCGCCAGGCTGTAGAGCATCTGGCAGGCGCCCTGCATGTCTGGTGGCCTTAATCGCATCATTTACAACTCTCTGTACTTTTGTGGTCAACTAGCCTTGTTATTTTTGTTGTGGTTTATGTTAATAAAGGGCACGTTCTACTCCAGTGATTGGGTTTTCCATTCCCCCCCTTGTGCACTGCATAATGGCGCACGAGGAATCATGACACTGTACTTCACATTTGGGATGGTGTTTCCAGGCTTGCAGGCTTCCCCCTTTTTCCTCCAAATGTAACGATGGTCATTATGACCAATAGTTTTTCCTTTCTTTTTTCCCCTTTAAATCCCTGTGGTCCAGTAGTTCAATTTTAGTTTCATCAGACCACAGGACATGTCTCCAAAAATTAAGGTCTTTGTCCCTGTGTGCATTTGCAAACTGTAATCTGGCTTTTTTATGTTGCTTTTGGATTAAGGGCTTCTTCCTCACTGAGTGGCTTTCCAGCCCATGTTGGTACAGGAGTTGTTTCACTGTGGATAATGACACTCTTTTATCACCTCCAGCCAGCATCTTCACAAGGTCTTTTGCTTTTATTCTGGGGTTGATATGCATATTTCACACCAAAACATGTTCATCTCTGGGACACAACCCATTTCCTTCCTGAGCAGTAAGATAAGATAAGATAAGATAAGATAAGATAAGATAAGATAAACTTTATTGTCCCTCAAGGGGAAATTTGTCTTGGGCTTGTCACCCGTGCTGCAACCACACAATCCACACATACACAATGGATGTAGTACATAATGAATGAAATAAAACCCAATAAATAATACAAGTACATGCATACATAAATATATAACAGCAGTCATTAAGAACATGAGATATAAGTGTCCCTGACCTATTTATCTGAGTTTAAAAGTTTTACTGACGTCAGGATAAATGAGTTCTTGTATCTATTGAACCTGCATTTGGGGACTCTGTATCTCCTCCCTGAGGGCAGCCGCACATATTCATTGTTTAGTACATGGCTCATGCCACTGATTATTTTTTGAGCTTGTCTACAGGCTGCGTGGTCATGTAAGATCTGCATGGGTAAATACTCTTTAACTCCAATAATTTTCCATGCTGTATGAATTAAACGCAACACTCCGTTCTTAAGTTTCACAAAGAGGTTGCCAAACCAAGCTGTAATGCTGTATCTAATACAGCTCTCCAGCACATCCTGGTAAAATATTAGCATAATCCTTTTATCAACACCATGTATTCTTAATCTACGCAAGAAATGCAGCCGCTGTTGTAGTCTACTGCAGAGGTAATCAATATGTGTGCTCCAGGTTAATAAATTGTCAATAAATACTCCCAAATATTTATAGGAACTAACCTGTGTTATAGTGTGGCTGTGGATGACCACAGGCCTGTGGTCACCAACTCCCCGAGGGTCAAACACCATCTCCTTTGTTTTATCAGTATTCAAAATGAGATGACTGTCATCACACCAATTGACAAACCTCTGAATTTCTATAAAATAGCTTGACTGATCATGAGTCTTTTGAAGTAGTGATAAAATAGCAGTGTCATCAGAAAATTTAATAATTTGATTGCCTGGATAGACACTTCTGCACTCATCAGTGTACAAGGTGAACAAAAATGGTGAACTAACACAGCCTTGGGGAGCTCCTGTGCTGAGGGTTCTGGATTTAGATAAAGTTCCATTTACACTAACTTGCTGTTTATGATAAGTTAAAAATGAGTGGTACCATTTAATAATGACAGGATGCACTTTAAAATCATTTAACCTCTTAATTAAAAGGTGTGGCTGCAGTGTGTTAAAAGCTGAACTAAAATCAACCAATAAAAGACGTGCATATGAGGTTGTCTCCTCCAAATGTTTAAACACAGAATGGGTTAAGGTTAAAATGACATCCTCTGTGCTTCTATTATTTTTATAAGCAAACTGCAGAGGATCCAAAAGTCCTCCAAAATCAGTTTTCAGAATGTCAATGACAATCTTCTCAAGGCACTTCATTACCAGTGAGGTCAGTGCAACAGGACGATAGTCATTATTCTCTTTACAGCTTGCTTTTTTTGGTACAGGAATTATAATAGAGCTTTTCCAAATTACTGGGACAAAACACGTATCTAAAGACTTCTGGTAGATGGGACTCCAGGCTTCTGCTAGCTCCTCACTACATGACTTCAGTAAGCACCCAGAGTTCCCGTTATGATGTATGATGGCTGGACATTCCCATGGTGTTTATACTTGCATATAATTGTTTGAACAGATGAACGTGGCACCTTCAGGCACCTGGACATTGTACCCAAGGATGAACCAGGCGTGTGGAGGTCCACAATTTTCTTGCTGATATTAGTGTATGTAAACTTCTGACTTTGAAGAAAGTAATTAAAAAAAAATCTCTAAAAAAATATTTAGCACATATAAAAATTATTTAGCAAATAGAAATAATTTTGGCAATCTTAACTGACCTAAAACAGGAAATGTTTAGCCGGATTTAATGTCAGGCAGTGAGAATAAAAAGGTTATGTCTTTTTATACAGTGTATGTAAGCATCTGGTTTCAACTGTATATCACTTCTCAAAAACAACAAAAGGAAAATATTAGTGTTTAAAACATGATGTTCCAGATGAAACAATTACTCTTTAACCAGATGCATTTAATTGAATAAATAATATCGGAATTATTTTTAAAAAAAATTCAAAATCATTGCCGTAATATTTAAGTTTAATAACTGAAATTAAGAGAATCATTAAAAACAGAAAATGAAACATTCCAACCATTATATTTTGTTGATTAAAGCTTAGTCAACAAACCACAGTGACCCAAAATCATTTTGCATGATATCTGTTACACCAAATCTAGGAAACTATTTCAATAAATGAATACACAAATTATTTTTTCTTCATACTGTATTGCCATCATTAGGCACACTCATGCCCAGCTACCTCCAACAACATCAAAATTTTAAGGAATTCGGTGCACTCAGGATCCCAACTGTGCTTTTCGGAGTCAGTGAGTCAATTTCTGGCCGAGTGTGAAGTGGCTGACATGAAAATCAGGACCTCAAAATCTGAGACCATGGTTCTCTGTTAGAAGAAAAAAGTGGACTGCACTTTCAGAATACAGTGCAAGTTCCTACTCTGAGGCATTTAAGAATTTCAGGGCCTTATTCGTGACAAACAGATTGGAGCATCTGCAGTGATGCAGGTGCTGTATTTTACCAGCCCGTTATGGTGAAGAGAGAGTTGAGACTGAAAGGAAGCCTCCCCAGTCCATCTACGGTGATGTGAAAAAGTGTCTGCCCCCTTCTTGATTTCTCATTTTTTTGTATGTTTGTCACACTTAAATGTTTCAGATCATCAAACAAATTTAAATATTAGACAAAGACAACACAAGTAAGCACAAAATGCAGTTTTTAAGTGAAGCTATTTATTATTAAGGGAAAAAAATCCAAACCTGCATGGCCTGTGTGAAAAAGTGATTGCCCCCTAAACCTAATAACTGGTCGGGCCACCCTTAGCAGCAACAACTGCAATCAAGCATTTGTGATAACTGGCAATGAGTCTTTTACAGCATTGTGGAGGAATTGTGGCCCACTCATCTTTGCAGAATTATTGTAATTCAGCTTTCAAGCATGAACCGCCTTTTTAAGGTCATGCCACAGCATCTCAATCAGATTCAGGTCAGGACTTTGACTAGGCCACTACAAAGTCTTCATTTTGTTTTTCTTAAGCCATTCAGAGGTGGACTTGCTGGTGTGCTTTGGATCATTGCCCTGATGCAGAACCCAAGTGCGCTTCAGCTTGAGGTCACAAACAGATGACCAGACATTCTCCTTCAGAATTTTTTGGAAGACAGCAGAATTCATGGTTCCATTTACCACAGCAAATCTTCCAGGTCATGAAGCAGCAAAACAGCCCCAGACCATAACACTACTACCACCATATATTACTGTTGGTATGATGTTCCTTTTCTGAAATGCTGTTACTTTTACGTCAGATGTAATGGGACACACACCCTCCAAAAAGTTTAATTTTCGTCTTGTCAGTCCACAGTATTTTCTGCAAAATCTTGGGGATAAAAATGTTTTCTGGCAAAACTGAGATGCCCAGTCTCTTTATTATGGTGGAGTCATGAACACTAACCTTAACTGAGGCAAGTGAGGCCTGCAGTTCTTTGGATGTTGTTGTGGGGTCTTCTGTGATCTCTTGGATGAGTCGTCGCTGCACTCTT
The DNA here is from genome assembly GCA_020510985.1 of Pholidichthys leucotaenia. Classification (NCBI taxonomy): domain Eukaryota; kingdom Metazoa; phylum Chordata; class Actinopteri; order Cichliformes; family Pholidichthyidae; genus Pholidichthys; species Pholidichthys leucotaenia. The sequence continues at coordinate 238,823,171 of CM035846.1, forward strand.
GGGGTAATTTTGGTCACCCGGCCACTCCCGGGAAGGTTCACCACCGTTCCATATTTTCGCCATTTGTGGATAATGGCTCTCACTGTGGTTTGCTGGAGTCCCAAAGCTTCACAAATGGCTTTATAACCTTTTCCAGACTGATAGAGCTCAATTACTTTGTTTTCTCATTTGTTTCTGAATTTCTTTGGATAGCAGCATGATGTCTAGCTTTTGAGGATCTTTTGGTCTACTTCACTTTGTCAGGCAGATCCTTTTGAAGTGATTTCTTGACTGAGAAGAGGTGTGGCAGTAATCAGGCCTGGGTGTGAGAAATTGAACTCAGCTTTCCAAAGATGTGCTAAACCACAGTTAATTTATGTTTTAATGGGGAGGGGGGTGTCACTTTTTCACAGAGGGCCATGTAGGTTTAGATTTTTTTTACCCTTAATAATAAATACCATTTAAAAACTGTGTTTTGTGTTTACTTGTGTTACCTTTGTCTAATATTTAAATTTGTTTGATGATGTGAAACATTTAAGTGTGACAAACATACAAAAAATGAGAAATCAGGAAGGGGGCAAACACTTTTTCACACCACTGATTTTTATTATTCTGTTAACCCAAAAAGTTGAGCTTGTATTTGCAGCACTGCTTTTTGGCAGCAAGACATCAAAATATAAAGCTGTATACATTTTCCTCCACCATTAGCTGCCAATAGCACTGTCCCAGAGACCAGTTGTTGGCTTCTGAATATCCATGTACAATCCCAAGTCATTTTCAGAACATAGAAGGCTGTTACTTTTTTTTAGCAGCTGTCTGGTATCCACCTCCTGAACCATCTGGTGCTGCACAGAAAGTTCAGTGAAATGGACAACTTTTGTTGCTGAGGGAGAGCAGCAGCAGGAGCAAGTCTGGCTGCACATATGCATCCATATTTTACAGCACAATTAGAAGTAAAATAAATTAATGACAGAATGTACGTAGCTTCTGCAGTTTACCTTTATTAAAACCATGCACTTAGAAAAAAATCTAATATCCAGTAGCTCTAACTGCCACTCCTTCATGTTCAAAGAAACCTGTTAAGGTGTTTCGGGCATGCCTAGCTGGGAGGAGGCCCTGAGGCAGACCCAGGACAGGGTGGAGGATTATATCTTTCATAAGGCTTTAGAGAGTGTCATGGTCCCTCTGGGGGAGCTGGAGATTGCAGCGGCACATGACACGAACCCAGAGCTAATTAGCATACATCTATATAATATTTATTTATTTTTAGGAATAGGAATAATTAGGAAGATGGCAGGCCTAAAATTTAAACAAGCATCTCAGGAAAACATAGAAAATTGAATATTTAACAATGATACTGTGTTAGTCATTTACTTGCAATGCACGACATGCTGTTTGCCAGACAGTGTGTATGTGCATGTGTGTATCTGTGTGCGCTAAACGATCCTCGCTGCTTGTGATGAATGTGCCTCTTTCTTACATACTCTAGCCCAACATCTCATTGCTATGCCTAACCAGTGTCTCAGATGGGCTGAGGGAGTGGGCTCCTGTGAACATTGGAGTGAATATGTATGCACATGTGTGCACGGAGGAGATAGTCCACATTCATCAAATGGTTGAGACAACGCTTCCCTTGGTACAAGCTGGACATTAAGCAGGTACTTCAGATAAACTTTCCCAAAAGGCTTAATCATTAATCTAAATCTGAGCAGAAAAGGCACTCAACACCTGAGGACAAAAAGGTGGAAACAGACTCTCATATTATCTGTGTAATTGAGTGGTTACAGAGACTTCAAGAAGGCACATTATTCTGTTGGATGTTGCTGCAGCTGAAGAGATCCGTGTTCATTCTCCGTTGCAAAGCATGTAGTATATAAATAGCATTATTGATGCTGCCACAGTGATCACTGCTCAGATTACCCCCCTCAAAAAAAAAAAACACAAAGAAAAGCAAGAAACACAGAATTACATGCATGAGCAGAGAAGTTAAAACAGACCAACCGACCAAGCACAAGAACAGATGACATAGTAATGTAGAGATGACACAACATCAACACAGCTGTTCTCATCTGGGTGTGTAGCATGTTGCTGTTCGGTCAGCACATATGCATAGTGTGCTCTTCTGCTTGGGACCCTTGATACTTTTGGACTGTATTCCACTATGAAGTTGATAACATCGATATCACTGCTTGAAAAGCCGTGAAGTCTGGAACAGCAGTCTCACATGCATAAGACAAGGGTCCATTCCCCTTGTTGCCTTTTTTCTACCTGCATATCCTTTTTAAGTTTCACTTTTACTTTCAGTCACTTACATTATTCTTTAAATAAACACGGTTAGGCACTAAAATTGCTTGGTTAAGGTTAGAAGCAATGATTAGTGGTAGGAAAACACGAGGGTCTACTTTAAACACATTACAGCTGTAACCCTCCACCATGCCACATGGCCACCTTATCATGTGATATCTTTCTATTAATAGTGCCACAGCCCAGGGCTTCAGTGTCTGATGCCAAAGGGATGATGCACCCCCATCAGTCCTCTGACGCAGAAGGACCCTGGTCTGGTTGACTCTACAACAGCACAAGTTAAACCAATGAGGGTGGATACCTAAAATAACTGCACTCAGAGAGCACATACCTCTGCCTAAGCTTCATCCATCCTTCCTGCACTCCCTCCCTTCATCTGTCCCTTCGCCCCTCCGTCCCACTGTCCGTCCATACTGCTGTTTGTTCATCCCTCTGTCTGTCCGCACATTGCAAGATAGGGCCTTGGCAAAGGTATGCACTCATGGTTTGCCTACAAAATCTAATGGGTTCATCTGTAGCCCAAGGGCCATCTCTGGTGAAAATTTCATCCAAACCCATCCAGTAGTTTTTGCGTAGTAACAAAGGCTGGCGGAGGTAACAACGGAAGGAGACAAAAGACATGGAAAGAGTTTAACACCAACAATATTAAGCTTTTAACTAAAATGTACAATAGTGGTGATAAATAGAGGTTTCACTGTAAGAAAATACTTGTGCATTAGTTGTTTGCCTGCATATATTTTAACAAATTCTCATTAGATGTTGTCTGATGTTATCAAATACAGTAAAATGACATTTCCCATTTTCTTCTTGTACTTTGTTAGAAATATTGAATATTTTTAAGAAACTTTGGTACTTGTCAGCTCTATAGAATAATCATTTTTATATAAAAAAAATGAAAACAAAACCTGTTAATTGGTTGTGCCTGTCATTATTTGACATGCATGTCTTGCATTTGCATTTAATGCTGAACTGTAAATGATATTTCTTTAACGTAGCAAAGTATGAATGTGTTTGATTCCTTTTGCTATATTTATCTGGTTTTCAGTCTTCTTTTCAAAGAGGCTTTATTAAAACAATATTATTTGATTTGGCAGATTTAATCAATTTTACATCAAGTAAGATTTAAAAAAATCCCAATAACTACAATGAAATATAACACTGGAGGAGTGAAACAGATAGAGAGAGGACAGAGAAAAATACTCTCCCTTTCACTCACACTGCTGAAATATTGTCATGTGTTGGTCTACCCTCCTTTCTCATCATTCAAGTCCAAATCCTGCTTATGTTCAAAAGATCCTTTAAGCTGAAATTTCCAAGACACTGTAATGAGTGTCCAGAAGAGCTGTAAAAAAAAAGTTTGTGCCAAACAATGGGCAATTCTTTTTTGCCTCTCACCGCAGTTATGAATTATGCAATGAGCCCAAATAAATAGCATCCCTGCTGGTGTCAGTTCATACTGACGAAGTCTGGTCCACGGACCAGAGAGAGAGAGAGAGAGAGAGAGAGATTTTGAGTTTTAAAAAATCCCTTTATTGTACAATTCAAAAATGAAAGATCACCAATACCATCATCGAGAGATAGAGATAGAGAGAGAGACAGAATGCTGTTCAACAAGAAGTCAAGCAAGAAAATGGCAAAATAGTACACACACACACACACAAACACACACACAATATCTTTCCGTCTGCTGGCTGATTTATTGATTTTGATGAAGGCAACTAGACCACTCTGACCTAGCCAACTCGCATTTATATTGGTGTCATTTGAGCAGGCAATTACTGAGGGATCGTTGAATCTTTCTCAGACACATACTAACTCTTTCTCTCACAAAACAATGATAGATGAGGCATTATACAAGCCTGGTTATTTTCGACATTGACACAATGTTATTGCTGACATTTCACCATTGTTGTTTTTTCACCTTATCAGTTATTCTATTCCAGCTGATGAAATGTCTTCAGACTGGTGTGACAGATCACTTGTGATTATAAAATATCTGTTGTTTAATTTGGAGCAGGGGTGAATTTGTCCCAAAAAGTGCATAATAAAATTAAAAAAAAACCTCAATAAAAACTTTATATTGTTCATGTGAGCTCAGAAGAATTGAACATTTTTGATGGAATTTCAATGCCTCAGTTTTCGATAAAGAAGTTTCTACTTTTTTTAATAAATGCTATTTTTTTTATAATCCTTTATTAGTCCCACAATGGGGAAATTACAGGGCATCCACCTGGATGGATGAGGCATCCACGGTGCGGTGCCAATCCCTTCACACCCACACACTTTAGAGTCTCCATTTAACCTAACTTGCATGTTTTTGGCCTGTGGGAGGAAACTGGAGTACCCAGAATAAACCCATGCAGACAAAGGGAGAACATGCAAACTCCACACAGAAGGGTCACTGATGGTCGGCGGGTGGAATCGATCCCATGACCTTCTTGCTGTGCGGCCACAGTGCTAACCACTGCTCCACCTGCTTTCTGTGATATTCAGCAAGTTCTTTTCAAATTTCAGGTAAAATCACGGGCAAGGATATAGAAGTGTTAAAAAAGGACATGGACATTCAGATTTGTCACATGCAGGTTTTTTTTTAATCCACAACTAGAACAACTTAATGTGCTTCAGTGAGTGTCATTTTTTATAAAGAATAATGGCCAGCATTGTAACAGAAATAAAATGTTAAACAGTTCTACTTAAGGGGCTTACCTTTACTAAAGCATAATAAAAAAAACTAGAAAATTACTGCATAAATTTTAATAGTGTGTCCCTACTGCTCGCTGATCATGGCTTTAAGTTTGAGGACCTAATGTAATAATAAAATTGTTGACATGAGTGTAGATAACACCATGTTATATGTGCATTCAAATCTGGGCACATCAAAGCAATCTAAACTGTGTATTAATTGACGACTTTTATTTTGAAAATCAGTGTAACATCCTGTTGAGAGTGGGTTAAATTTCTTTGAGCCAAGGTCTGAAGTTGCTATCATATAAAGTACTACAGTTATAAGTCATGAAACATTGCAGGAATAAACACTGGGATTCAATAATATAAGGGTTTTTATTTTGAAAGTCTGTATAACATCCTGTTGCGTGTGAGTAAAATTCATTCCTGCTAAAGGTTGAAGTTGATATCACAGAAAATGAGAGAGATTTAAGTCACCAAATGAAAGTCTGCTCTGTCATTGCATATCAGCAGCAGGTAAAAATCTTGGTGGAGGAAAAATCCATCCAGTGGTTTTTGTGTAATGCTACTAAAGGTAGGACATTGAGCCTTGGTGGAGGTATGCACTCATGAATCACCTCCAAAATGTACCAACTTTTGTTAATTATTTTTATATAGGAGCGTGCAGGGTGGGGCTAACATCCATCGTAGAAAATCTGGTGAAAATTGAGTAAAGTTTGTCCAAGTTACAAGTGTCTGTTGTTCTAACCACTAGGTGGTGCTATACCTTTTGTTAATTATTTTTACATAGGAGCATGTAGGGTGGGACTAATATCCATTGTTGAAAATTTGGTGAAAATCAGAAAAAGTTTGTCCAAGTTACAAGTGTCCGATGTTCCATTGTGAGCAGTCAACCTTCGCCTTGTCGCCATGGCAACACTTACATATCAGTTAGGTGTTGCCCACCCATATAGGACTACAGATAACAGTCACCTCGACCTATGTTCCAGATTTCGTGACTCCGGGACCTTTCCAACCCTTCCAACAAGATCACAGATTGAATGGCAAAAAGGGCATTTCCATGGTAACAGCAGTGAAGCAATGCAAAAGCTGATGGGAACTTATGATCATCCATGGGGTCTGATGAACCTCAGAAAATTTCACGTCATCATGGCAAGTGCTGCGTGAGTAATAAATAAAACAGTCTTCAGCAATTCTTCCTTTAACCACTAGGTAGCGCTATAACTTTTGTCAGTTATTTTTACTAGTGCATACCCATGCATGCCTGTAGAAACCAAGTATAAGCATGTATTTCTGCATGCCCGTCAGGTGTTTCATCTTCACAGCATCTTTTCTGACACGCAACACAGTCATGCCTGGGAGGTACTGCTCAGACCTCAGCTGTTTCATCTTCATGGGATCTTTCCTGACATGCAGCAGTTCTCCACACTCTACTGCTCTCCATTTACGTAGCGTCTGGTTCAAAGTAGTATGTCCTACTCCCAATCGGGTGATGAGTATCTCCCCCCTCCTGTCCCTGCCAACTCCCACTCCAGAGACCACCCGCCCCCGAACGTCACAAAGATATCCCCCTGCATCTATTGAGTCCCAACATTCCCACCACTCCTACACCACATACCTGTTAACCATTGATTTGCCTTCTGCCCCACTGAGTGAGATCTCCAGATCCACCGCCCCAAATTTCAATGATTGTTTTGCTAGTAACTGAGTGAGATTTCCAAATTTACTGCTTCGAATTTTGATGATGTCATAGCGAGTCCTATGATGCCTGCATTGATCTTTGATGATGTCATAGCGAGTCCTATGAGCGTGAGTGATGGTCTATATGACATCATACAGACATCATGTAGACATCATAGGAACATCATAGGCGATCCTATGATCTCTTAGCGAGTCCTATAGGAACATCATAGGACATCATGTATCTTTGCCGTGACACACTGACAGACACACACACTGACACACTGACAGAGATTTCTTGAATTTATAGCGTGATGATAGAGACGCGTTAGGGGCGGGACTAATATCCATCATAGAAACTTTGGTGGAAATCTGACAAGTTTTGCTTGAGTTACAGCTGTCTGATGTTGTAAGGGGCAGAGTGAAACTTCGTCATGGCAGACCTCCTACATCTTATTCTGTGAAGACACTGTTACTCCCAGCCACCACATAATAATGCACCCAAATAATAAGAAATGGGTTACAAGGGACATGAAAACCTGCTTGGTCCAAAAGAAAAAAGCTTTCCTACAAGGAGACAAGCTGAGGGTGAAGGAACTACAGAAAGATTTTGGGAGGATGGCGAAGCTGGCTAAAATAAATCATAAGAATAAGGTGGAGCAGAAATTAACATCAGGAAGTGCGAGAGAGGCGTGGCAGGGTCTAAACATCATGATGGGCAGAGCCCCAAAACCTGTCTTGGTCAACTGCCCAGACCCCACTTCCTTTGCAGAACAGCTTAACACCTTCTTCACCCATTTTAATACCAGCAGCACACCGACCACCTGGACCTCCCCACCTTCCATCTTCCCCCATGAACCCCTTATCATTGAGGAGCAACTGGTGACATTCATCTTACATAGGGTCAAGCAACACAAAGCCGCTGGCCCTGATAGGCACAGAGGCAGAGTCCTCAAAGAATGTTCCACTCAGCTAGGTGGAGTCCTCACCAGACTTTTTCAGCTTCCCTTGGATTCTGGATGTGTCCCTGACCAGTGGAAGGAATCTACCATCATTCCAATCCCCAAAAAGACTCACCCTAAAGACCTGAAAGACTACAGACCAGTAGCCCTGACCTCTGTGCTCTGTAAATGTATAGAGCGAGTGGTGTGTAACTTTTTGACCAGCACGTTGTCACACAAATTGGATCCCTTCCAGTTTGCCTAGAAGGCAAAACGGGGTGGAGAGGATGCATGTCTTACACTTTTAGACAAGTCACCAAACAACTGGACCCACACACACGGATTTTGTTTATGGACTTTTCTTTTGCTTTTAACACTGCACACACAGTCACCTTGCGACATCACTTGACAGACCTGCAGGTTCACCCAGCACTGATTAAATGGATTCAGAGTTTTTTATATGACAGGCCACAACACGCATTTTTAAATGGTTTTACATCTAGCAAGGTGATTTTAAACACAGGTCTTCTTCAAGGTTGTGTTTTATCACCAGTTTTGTTCTCTGTGTACACAAATAACATCTCCTGTGACAGTGAAGGAATGACTCTTTTTAAATATGCAGATGACATGGCCTTGGTGGTTCATCTGACAGACAGTACTGCACTGACTCGCTATCAGCAGGCAGTCAACGATTTAGCTCAGACTTTTAATCAAAACTCTCTGGAGTTAAACACCACAAAGAATAAAGAGTTGCACTGTGGGAACAAAGAGAAACTTTTAACTACTCTCTTTACACCCCTCAGTATCCAGGGTCAGGTTATTGTGCAAGTTCAAGTTTTTAAATATTTGGGAATAAAGATGGACTGCAGCCTGTCTTTTGCACATCATGTTGACTCTGTTTATAAAAAAACACAACAACACCTCCACCTGTTGAGGAAACTGAGGACTTTTAATGTCAGCAGACACATTTTATCTCTGGTTTACACTTCACTAATTGAATCCATTCTCACTTTTAACATTTCATCCTGGTACAGCTCCCTCTTCATCAAGCACAAAACAAAGCTTTCCCATATAGATAATCAGGATAGCAAAATCACTGGCTCACCACAGACACCATTGTCTGAACTGTATCAGCGCTCTGTGATCAGAAAACCCACCCTGATCACAGAGGATTCATCTAGACCTTCCCAGGAAGGCTGAGGAGTGTGATCCCTCTAAAGTTGGAACACACCCTCTGGTCCCCCTTTTTGAAGAGAGGAACCACCCCCCTGGCTTGCCATGCCAAAGGCACTGTTCCTGATCTCCACGCAATGTTGCTGAAGCGTGTCAACCATGACAGCCCTACAGCATCCACAGCCTTAACGTACTTAGGGTGAATCTCGTCCACCCCCAGGGCCCAGCCACTGAAGACTTTTATAACCACTTCAGTGACCTCAGCTCCTGTGATGGGCGCGTCATCCCCCTCATCCACAAGCCCTGCTTCCTCTGTGGAAGGTGGGTCAGTGGGATTGAGGAGATCCTTGAAGTATTCCTTTCACCATCCAACGATGTCCCCAGTCGAAGTCAGCAGCGCCCCATCTGCACCATACACAGTGTGGACAGGGAGCTGCTTCCCCCTCCTGAGGACAGTTTGCCAGAATCTCTCTAAGGCTGACTAAAAGTCTTGCTCCATGGCCTCACTGAACTCCTCCCACACCCGAGTTTTTGCTTCAGCAACCACCCGAGCTGCACTCCACTTGGCCTGCCAGTACACCTCTGCTGCTTTGGGAGTCCCACAAGCCAACCAAACTCAATAGGACTCCTTCTTCAGTTTGATGGCCCCCCTCACCACAGGTGTCCACCACTTGGTTCAGGGATTGCTACCACGAGACCCACCGACAACCTTGCGGCCACAGCTCTGGGCAGCTGCTTCAACAATGAAGGTAGAGAACATGGCCCATTAAGACCCCATGTCTCCAGACTCCCTCATCCGTGGTCAAGTTCTTCTGAAAGTGGGAGTTGAAGACCTCCCGGACAGGTGCCTCAGCCAGACGTTTCCACCACACCCTCATTATACATTTGGATCTACCAGGTCTGAATGGCATCCTCCCCTACCATGGGATCCAATTCACCACTAGGTGGTGATCAGTTGACAGCTCTGTACCTCTCTTTACCCGCGTATCCAAGACATACAGTTCAGGTGGTGGTCAAAGGCAGAGACTTTGGCGGTCTGATCCCAAGCTTCCTAAACTGGCTTTTGGGATGATGCCACTCACTTTATGAAAAAAAAAAAAAAAGACAAACAATGAGATATTTTACATATAATACATGGTGGAGGGATGTGGCATTGTTTTATATGAGTCTTGGACATATCAAAGATGATCAATAATACTGATTTCATTGCATTAGTAGTTTTTGTACAGTGTAAGATTTAATGTTTTTTAAACCCTCATGCCCCACAGACTTCCACTGAAAACACATTTTTTATTTTTCACTGAAAAATCCTGTTATGTTTTCCCCTGTCAGGGCATAAATGAGGCACCAAATGCCAGCAGTAAGTTTGCTTATTTATTAATAAAAAGGAAACAAAAGAACGTGCCATAAGGGGCAAAACACGATAACTATACATGCGACCCCAAAGGGTAAATAACAGAAGAGAAATAAAGAATCAAAACAGTCACTTACAAATATGTAGAGAGGGCGAAACCTTACGCTGACAAAGGACTGGAATCAGGGTTGGGGATTCCAGTCTGGATAGGGCGAGGTCGCAGCGAGGAATAAACCCCGCTAGCGATCTTAAATAGTACACAGAAATCAAAACCCCAAACAGGTGTGGAGTGAAAGTAATCAGTAATTGCACTCAGTTGTGACAGGCGTGAGCAGGCTTGACAGCAGGAAGTCCTGCTGTGGTGCTGTCAAAATAAAAGCACCAATAATCCCCATAATAACTAAGACAGAATATAAAGATAGAAAAAGGGGAAAAATAATAAGTGACTCGAGCACGGGACAGACTCGCGCTCAGGATCACTACAAATCCAACATATAAACATGCATTCTGCAATGTCAGCATTTCATTTTGAACAAAACTGGTGAAATTTGAAATTTCTACTGTATTCTACTAGATTCCACTTTTTCCCATTGCATGAAATTCTTATCTTTGCCAGTTATATTATGGAGCCCTTTGACCATCAGAGGGACCTAAGAGTTTCTCCGTTAGTGCGCTTTGTTTTGTCTGGTGAGAACACAGTAATTGTACTCAGGAGCGCAACAAAGTAACCGTACTGAGACCACCTCTTTTAGGTGGTCTCTTCTTCTTCTTTTAGATTTGACTGGCGGTTGGCAACCAGCTTACAGATGCATTACTGCCACCTACTCTATCTTCAGACATCACTCTATATAATTCAAGCGACTATAGTCTTGACTTGAATCAACTGGCAGACTCTGAAGCGGTCCTCTAGGTGAGAAAGGGACCACACTAAAACAGGACCAGCAGCAAACGATAAAACATTTTATACCATTGTGGCTGAGCATGTCACAGTTCTGGAAGATTAATGAATGCAATCTCCTGTACTGTCTTGATACGTGCCTTGATATTGTCATGTGTGCCTCTACGCGGCGCACAGAGATAGACGAACCCACATGGAGGATATTTGCAACATTTATTGTGACAAGAAACTTAAGTCCAAAATGATGCAAAGCACAAGGAGCAAAAACTTACAACAGATGTGCTCCTGAGCCGTAGCCCAGGAGGAGACGAGAACACAGGAGATCAGTTCTGAGGAGCACTCAGTGTGAGACATATGACGAAGCGGCAATTAGAAAGTGCACAGATAGCGCTTAAGTAGTGCCAGAAACAATCAACATGAGTGATCACCGGTGTGGACTCATGTGAGCAGGAGAAGGGAACAAAAACTAGTAATTGAGATCAGCTGGCGATGATGGGAGGGGAGTAGTTAGACTGGCACAGTGACAGACAACGCCCACGCGAAGTTACCTGCCAGCTGCCAGCCTAAAGCACCAATAGAAAAATGAACAAACTCAGAATAGACTGGAGATAAATAGCAAATAAAATAAGACATGGCAAAAACAGACTGAACAAAAACAAGGAAAATGGAAGGCAGTATAAAACTCAAACGGCATAACAATACAACAGACAAATACGAAAACAAAGAAAAGCCATGAAACTGAGCTTGGGAGAACATCCCAGCTCAGTTCATGACAGATATGCGCCTTCGCTGACTCCAATGCATTAACATGTTATGCATTAACATGTTATTTTCCATCCATAGCTGCGCTTAATTTTCAAACTGTACAATTTGCTGAAAGTGGTATATGCAGGTATTGTAATAAATAATAACAAGGGCAATGACCCCCCCCCCATAGATTATGATACGATTTGTGTTATTTTTTCCCCAGAAATGCATAAATGCAAAGTAGTCATTCTACTTCCTGCATTTACCTTTCCTGTTCTCACGACAAAAAATCTGACCAATGAGAACAGAGAAAGTTCTAAGAGTCTCGCGGGATTTATCGTGACGGAATCTGGTCCACTTGAATTTTTGCCTGTGTGAAAGGGAACCAAACCAAGGAGAAAATGATACAAAGTAACAAACTCACCAACTGATTTGGACCAAAGTAAACGAATTTAGGTGTAAAAGCACCCTAAGTAAAATGTGTGTGTGTGTGTGTGTGTGTGGGGGGGGGGGGGTCCTAATTTTTTCACAGTATAAACTGGCAACATTGTTAATTTCTTTCATAACAGAAGCATATTTGTAAGGGCCAATAAAATCCCAAAGTGTCATCACACTGAAGACATTTGAACTTTCAACTGTGGACCTTTTTAGACTTTTTAGAGCTGTGATTATTTGTCATATTTGTCCCGACTCTCCTCTGTTTAGTTCATTCAAAAGTGTTATTGATCTAATTCAGTCTACCCCATTAGGTAAAAATTGTAATGAGCTATCAAACTTTGCGCTTAAAGGCTATCTGCAAAATTCAAATCAGAGTGTTCAGAATTTGTTTGGCTTCAGCAGACACAGTCAATACTTTCTGACTCGTGAAATGTTGCCAGCAGTTTTAATCTTCTTATAAACCAATTTAGGAGCCACAGCTAAACCAGACCTCACCATGAACCATGAAACATCAGGGTCCTGTCAATGCCATAATAACGTCACATGAGACTGAACTAAAATAATATTCAAAGGGAGAAGAGATTTCACTATATCTTCATTCTGCCAGGTTGCAACAGCTATTGATTTCTGTATTGAGAGGCATCATTGCCCAGACTATCCAGGCATGAAAATGGGCGCTCTTAGAGGAGAATAAACAGTGATAATCCACATTTAAGCAGCTTAATGTGAGGTGCTATACTCCTGGTGATTAATGTGTCTGGAAGGGCTCAGCTCACCATATTGGGTCTCATTCATAACACCATAAAATAACACATTTTTAAAGGGAGCATTTTTATGCATTTAGCTAAAAGCAATTCCCATGGTTGTAGCAGGAGGAGCAATATTTAAGCCGCTAATGGCATCTCTAAATTTAATATTTTTGGTCTATGAAGAAAATGTTTTGTATTTGGCATTTTAAGATCCTCTACTCTTTTAGTGACTAGAAGTGCATAGCAATGGAACTCAGAGGTTGTTTTTTTAGTTACATTTTCTGTTAATGTCACACTTAATCAGGGCTTCCCCTCCCATTAAACAAGTCTGGCCAGGCCAATATGCCTAAAAAGGTTTATATAATTGTCAAAATTTTAATCAATTTTTTCATAACTTAATTCCAAAAGTAAACTTTAATATTCCTTAAGGCAGTGTTTTTCAGCCAAGGTGCCCTGGCACATTGAGGTTTCTGTGGGAAATTATCTAATTTCACCCCTTAATTGGTCCAAAAATTGCCTACAGAACTCATGCACAACAATGGCAAATTATTTGCAATTTTTTGGACCAATTAAGAAGTGAAATTAGATAATTTCCGACAGAAACCTGAATGTACCAGGGCACCCTGGTTGAAAACCTCTGCCGTATGGTGCCTTCTGCCAAAATATGAAGCTAATTTTTCGTACTTTGCAATTACATACAAAGTCAATATTAACACATGAATGCATGCAAATTTGGATCCAAGTGAGATGGTTGCAAAATCACCCATGAGATTCCACTGCCACCGGAGTAAAAGTATCAACAATGGAGAGTAAACTAGTTTGAAAATAAAGGCGCTTTTCCACTAGCCCCACTTGGCCCTACACTGCACCACTCAGCCTGCTTTAGGCGCTTTTCTACTAGCCCCAGCACCGGTTAAGCAGGTACTTTTTTCGTACCTGATCCAGGGCAGGGTCCAACCGGGCCGAGTAGGGCTGAGTAGGGCTGTGATATGACTTTAAGAGACTGGTCGCCGCTGATTGGTCAGGTTGTAACGTCATGAAAGCGACTTTTTCTGCTGAATTTACTCCAAGACCGTCATTTGTAATTGTTCAGCAGTGAACACAGTGCGCCCCTTTAATACGGTATATTATATTAATATACTGTATAATATACTTATATAATAATATACTCCTAATATTATGTATTAGGAGGTGTGCAATTTTCTTTCTATATTAGGCGACGATCGCATCCAGCGCGAGTTGGACGGATCTACTTGAAATGCAGGTGTCCGAGCAGATGGCTTCTCAAGGGCACATCCGTACTGCCAAACAGTGTCGGGAGAAGCTGAAAAAGCTGAAAAGCGATTACCGAGCAGTGAAGGACCACATTGCTCGAAGTTCAGCGGATGGAAGGAGTGGAAGTGGTTCGCTGAGAGACATTGGGCTCCACACGTCACTGTCACGGTCACGGCCCTTGGAAACCGTGGATGGTGAGTGTTTATTTGATATTGCGCATCTGTTCGCCACTTGATCCGTTCTATGCCAAGCTCACTGTTTTTAAGAAATAGGAAGGTTGTTAGATTGTGAGTAACGGTTGTTACTGAGGCTTGCGTATTGTTTTGCAGCCAACTGCAGATTCACGCTTGCTTTGTGTTAAGTATTAGCGCGAACAAAACGCTGAATTACGCTTATTGTATTACGGTTAAAAACTTGAGAGTGTTGTGTACATGTTGCACTTTGGTGTTAAGTTTTAAATTGCGTGCATTTTCTTTCTAGAATCGCATTTCATATCACAGGGGTCCACCTCAGTGGAGATGACTGACACAGCGGACTCTCCTGGCGCTGCGTCTGCGTGTGCGTCTGGCTGAGCGCCAGCTGGATCAGCTCCACATCACCAGCTCCATCTGGATCACGTTCATGTGCCGGTAAGGCACAATAACCACGAATTTTTTTTTTGGTTGAAACAGGTCCAGCAGCGGAAACCAGGGTCGAAAATCCATCCATCCATCCATCTTCTACCGCTTAATCCTTTACAGGTCGCGGGGGGGCTGGAGCCTAACAAGTTATGTACCAAATTGATTAATGCAATTTCCTGTAGCTGCATATTAATTAATTGAAAATGTCTTTTTAAATGTACAAAAAGGTTATTCTTTGGTCTTCACTTATCGGTGTTCCACAACCATTTTTAGGTGTGGTGATTGGTGCTGTTGTAACTCCTGTTTTAGACAAAGTGCAAGAACTGCCGTTGAAATCCACATGCTCCATTGAAATGCTTCGCATCAGCTGACTGTATTAACCCATTCAGATTTCTGCGGCCACACTACAAGCAGCTAGTTTAAACATTACCCATCCATCCATCCATATTCTTAATCTTAATCCTTTTTAGTTTTGCAGGGGGGCTGCAGCCGAAGACAGCACCCTGCGTGTTGCAAAATCTGCTCTACTGAGGGGCAGCAACATGACAGTTCAGCTTATATACAGCAATGAAGCATAATATAATAGTGACATTCCACCACAGACTTTCACCTGTGTAATTCCATAATATATGTAGTGATCCAGCTTTAACGACCATGCCTTTCTGTCTTTCCATCTAGGCAAGACGAAAACAGACAACTCCATCGCTGACCTTACATTAGCGATGGTCAACATGCATGACGAAGAGATGCGGCTCTTGGAATGGCAACATGACCAGTGGCAAGAATCAGGAGTACATGCAGCATTTGCGACAGGTGGCTGCAGATGTGCGGGCAGATGCACGTGAAGCCCTGGAGCAGGACGCTGCGTTACGAAGGGAAGAGCTCACAGAGATGTCATCGCCCAGTCTGTTTTTTTGTTTGTAAATTTTGCTTCTGGAATAAAATTGTATTGTTTGCATCAAAAGTCTGGTTTATCTGTTATGACACTGTATGAGAAAAGCCAATAATTACACACACATTCCATTCTCTGTTCACTCCACATGCTGCTGCTCATCAGGTCAGGTGTATAGCCTTCTAATGGTAATTTAATTTTTAACAACACAATGAAACGTAATGTCCTGGTAGTTTTTTTTATTTTAAACAAATTTGCAATGCTGAATCCATTTCTCTTGAACGGGTACATTTTTTTAGGTTATAAGCAGTTGTACAGGTGTGCTTGAACTTGTAGACACTGCTAAAGGTAAGTACGTGTAAGTTGAATGTTGCATCACCAGTCAAAATTTAATAAATTAAGAAGGAATCTAGCAAAAATTTGGCACTAATAACAGTAGACAAATCGGACAAGGATACACAACTGTGTTTTTGTTGCACACGACTGTTGTTACCAACAAGTGCAAAATTTATATTCCCTTTTCCCAAAAATTAAAAATCAATTTGTAAGTAAAAGTGGGAGACCTTTACATGGGAGAATATGATATGCATCAGCACATGATTTATAGTTCAATTTGCATTTCCACCTAAGCAAAAGTGACTTGTCGAGCTGGATTTTTGTGAAGATGGCCTGTGCGGTGTTTCTGCATGTAATTACATACCTGTCAAGTGATACGGTTTCGCCGTATTTTAATACGGGGAAAATGCAATTTTAGCAAATACGGGCGTATTGCCATTTCTGTACGCCAAAGAGAAAAATATACGGGAAAAAAAAATTGAGAGTGTGGGGAGGAACACGTCGTGTGT